>BCNH02000003.1:14833629-14844521 GCA_001662345.2 Metrosideros polymorpha var. glaberrima
AGTATTTGAAAAAGTATTATCCTACTATGTGGGAAATGCGAGAAAAGCAGTTGAATCATTATTCGGATGAAGAAATCGGAAAGGAAAGCCAGATATCATTAACATAAGAGTCACACTACAAAGTACAAATCTCGTCGATAAGGTATTTACAATGAATATGCATGCCAGACCATCTTCCTCCTTATCTCCCTGCTGTTTTTCTCTCAAGACTATCCTGCAAGTCCTAGAAAACATCTGAACTGTGCTACAAAGCTAGACAAGCAATTTTCCAGAGACCTATTCCCATCCATGGCTTGGTAGTAGGCGTCTGAATGCTCGAAGAGGACGCTGTAATAAGCGTCAAATTCCGCCTCTACCTCCTGGAACCTCCTAAATCGGGAGTCAACCATGTCATCCACACGTTCCATAAAGGGAATGAAAGCCTCAACTTCAGCATTGAAGATCTCGATGCTATTCGTCAACCTTGCCAGTTCGTCCTCATAGTGGGTTCGTTCGACAGATGCGAGATCGCGCGCCAAATGACCAGTCACAGTGTTGAGCCGCTCCTGTTTCCTGTCTTTGTGACGGATAGTTTTCGACGCTAATCTATGAACGTTTTCCTGAAAGACCAGCCAGTCTTGATGAATATCCTCGACACAGTTCAGCTTATCCCGTGCAACTTGGAGTTCTCTATCCAGGGCTGAGTAACGTGCGATCGCCCTTTTGTTATCTCCAAAAGCACGGAGGCCATTATCGAAGATGAGAGAAAATTCTTCGAAAGCTGCCTGAAACGGATGATTTGCAGGAAGCCCTAGGGGTTCGGCATTTTTCAGCAAAGCCAAAACCTCTCGAAGTGCCATGGGATTCTCGATCAGCCCAGAATAGGAGAACTCGAGCCAAGCAAGAAGTTGTTCCCAGAGGGAGAGAAATTCTCCACCGAAAGAATAGATCTTTGGAGAACTGAACATTTTGATAACAGAAACTGCAAAAGTTGGAAACTGCGTAAGGTTTGAAAAGTAGTGCATACATGGAAGGTATATATAGGCCAGCCGTATAAGTGAATTGACATGTCTGCTAAAATAAAGTGCCTATTAAGAGGGAAAACTTGAGAAATACGGAACATTTCGTGGGATAAGATTGTGCACTGTTTCAGATTTTAAATGAGAATTCCCAGAAAATCGGCATGATGCATTAGGGGTAAGTACAGAGGATCAGCATTGATCAGTATAGCATCTATTTGTGCAAAATAACGTGGGTAGGTAATGGTCATAAAGGTAAGGAAACCCAAAAGACTCGGAATGACTGGAAAGGTGGATTGACGCCTCGGTTCATGCGCAATGACGTGGAGTTACAGGGAAATCATGGCGGTTATTTAGAAAGAAAAAATCTCGGGAAAGGTGATCGTTCATAATTCTTGCGAACCAATGAAAGCGAACTTCAGTAATAAAGTTCAGAGAAGTTCGATACATTTACGCAAGCAGAATAGAGAGCAATACTTGGGACTTCTAACAACCCACTTAAGAAATGAACTTAATAATGAAAGAAGTAAGGCGGTTCTCTAAGAGGATAATCTCCTCCTTCGATTAGCAACTAGGAATAAAGAGATCATCCATTTTGTTCCTCCAAAGGGATCTTCGTTTCTCAAACTCCTGAAGAGTAAGAGTATATTCATATACTTAGGAAGCCAGATACATCACTGTATCTCGTGCTTTTTGAATGTCATAGTCAAGTTCTTTGGATAGCTCAATAAATGAAGTTGCCTGAATCACATGGTTGACTCCGTGTTGGGAAAGAGAGTTTTCGCTATTTTGGTTTCCTACGTTATTTCCTTCCCCAAGTAATTTCTCTCTTGCGTCGACTAGCCTGATCACGGATTGGTGGCCCAAGTCTTGAAGCTTTTGCTTGTCCCAAAGGATGTCTTCAACAAGCTTCACCATTTTTACAGCATGCCAGTACCGATCATATGCATCACCATAAGCATCAATAGTGATTTGATGTTTTTTGAAGGAACAGAGGTCATCTTCAAAACAATGTTTGAACTCTTTGAAATCTACGAGGAATAAGTGGTTTTCAGGAAGGTCTTTGGGTTCTCTAGCTCGAATCATGGTACAAATTTCCCTTAAAACTTGCGGCTGGACTGAAATGCAAGCAAAAGAAAGACTCAAACGACCGAGTAACCGTTTCCATAGCGAAAGAATTTCGTTCGAGAGGGAAACGGTGTTTGATGAAAGAGCCGAATAAGTCATTTGTCTTTGCTAGGGTTTTATAGGGGAAATCGAATGAAGCCTTGACAAATATAGAGCCTTTTCATCTTGTTCGGTAAAAGAAGTATGACGTAGCAAATCTAATTCAACCAGTTTTGAACGGAAAGTCAAACTAATTATGTTGATAAGAGATGGGATGAAAATACGCTATTAATGATAAGATTTCCATTGAACAAAGAGATTCTCAATTAACTCTGGAAAATATGTACATGGATAAGTACCCAAAGAAATTGGTGCTTTGAAAATCGCAACAAACTAATCTGGAATTCTAACTTAGAAAAATACGAAGGAAAACAGTGCGGGGTTTAACATATAAGAGATTCGTGTTGCTTAAGCGCAAGCACAAGGTTGCACAAATGAACTTCTGGATTATAGTTTGCGTCAAGATAAAGGTCCCTCGCGTGCGGACCTTCGGTAAACTTTTGGAGCAAAGTTTGATAAACCAGATAAACCGGGCGCATCTGGTTGTCGATATCACCTTTAGAGTTGTTAAAGGCAGAAGGTATTTGAATTAAATCGTTCTTTGCCTTGAGGTAATCTTCTTCGATTTGGTTGATGACCTCGATTTGCTTGAGATTAGCCTTGCATACCTCCAATGAACGGTCGAAGGATAAAGAGAATTCTTTAAGAGCAAATTCCATCGCTCGGCACTTCAGAGGGAATGGTAAGGTCGTAAATTGAACCAACAAGGACCTAATCTCAGAAATGGCACCAATGTCGCTGCATAGAAGGTTATATCCCACCCTTAACAAATCATAAAGATGAATCCACCATGTCGAGGCTTTGTGGTGCTCGTCAGATAGGGAAAACGCATTGCTCATAGGTGATAAGACAAGTTGCGGACTATACTCATAATCCATATGGTGATTGGTCGAATCACAGCTCTCGGAACTTCCAGCATTAAAAGTTGAAGGGGAATCAAGAGTGGCTAGTTTTCTTCTTTTTGGACTATCTAAAAGAAATATAAAAAAAGGAGGGTCAAAAAAGAAGTTTAGTCACTTAATGAAATATCAGGTGAGTACCTTGTTTTGATGAGCATAAGGATACGCTGACCACCATATTCCTCTTCACGAAAGAACCAATTTTGGAGGGAGGGTAATTCATCATAGGAGAACTTTGAGTCATTTTAAAAATGACCATCTCAGTATCGATAGGAAACAATAGTGCTTGATAGTCGCTCCACCAGTTCATAAAGGAATGAGAAATTCCGGCATGGTTATGAAAGAGTTTGAAGTCAAATTTTTTCGACACATGCTTGATAACGTTGAGCCAGCCAGGTAAGTCTGTTTTGTCGACACACAATTTACGAGATGGGAATGGAAATTCCATCAAATAGAGAATGGGCACTGGAATGCATTGAACGAATCCGAATTGGCGAGCACAGTAATAGGGATTATATATTTCAAAACCAACAGAAAATTTGCCATTGCTCGAGAAATCCAAAAGTATGTCCGCGGGTACGAGTACACTCTCCTAGAATGACGCAATGTCATGTCCACGAAGTTCTAAAACATGCTTCACGTAGTCGACACTGATAACGTCAAACTTGAATTCTGTCAACTGCAAAATATGCCTCACAAGGCATTCGAAGGGAGAAAATCCTACAGGAAATGAGTTAATTGGCCGGCAAAATAACCAAAGTCATGTGTCGTCTCCAGTAGGTGGATGATTAAGATCAACCAATTGAGTGGAGAAGACTAGATGGCCAAAGAAGACTGGAAAGTACAAACATAACCAACCCAACAAAACCCATAATGGACCATAGAAAGGATCCGGATGAGCACTAGATAAGGAGGATTGAGCGTTTGACAATGATTGATACAATGCAGCAAGGACCATGCGACCTAATCCAACATTTCGACCAAGCGAAAGAGCATATGCAACTTCAACGAACTCATGGGAAACAAATGGAGAGGGGAGACAAAAAACATACCGTGATAGCCAGTAAAGAAGAAAAGCAGTATGTTCTTTAGGCGTGACCTCACCTTTGGGTTTGGCGAAGGAATCGATAAATGTATCGAATTGAAGACTGGACGTTGAAATACCACAAAAGTAAGGACAAGTGTACGAACATTCATTAGAAGCATCTTGAAATGGGAAGAGTCCAGTAAGCTCCCAAATGTCAAGCAGAGTAATGGTTACCGGCCCAATGGGAAAGAAGAAGCAATGAGTCGAAGGTGACCAAAAACAACACATACTCCCTATAAGCCCAAATTCATCAGGATTAAGAGATAGATTCCCAAGTGCTAAACACGAAGCGATGCCGGCTTGCTGCCAGATAGGAATCATCTCTACCCACAGTCTCAGGTACCATCTAAAGAATCGTTCATCAAAGGATGGGAAAGGATTAAATCGGTAGTTGGGAGTAGTCCAAGCGTTTGAGCATATGGAATCTCGGCTGAAGGGGAGTATTTCTGCGTGATTACGAGGAAAACAAGACGAAAATATTGATGGGGGAGGAAGTGATCTGAAAAATCGGCCTAAAAGAACTCCATCATGAGATGGATTATGATTCAGAAATGAAAATGAAAGTTGCCCATCATTGCTATAAAATTGAAGTTGGTCGAGACGGCGTAAGCAAATTAGTGAATGAGGAGTAGCAGAGCAATGAGACGTGTATGCCATTGAAGAAAGCATGGACCGAAGCAAGTGAGCTCTTAAGTCATTTAGAAGCTAGATATAAATAAGCGACGGTGAGTGGTTATTGGCGTGAGATCCGTAAAATTGTAACCAACTCACAGAATGTGGAGACGATCTAGATACATTTGGTATCCTGAAGAGGGCACAACGGGATGATAAATTTTGATATATTCGAAAAGGAGTTAATCGGAATACAAAAAGGTTTTTGCATCCTTTAAAATAGAAAATATGGCACGATCCATTCTACTATTTTTGTTCAAACACTTGTTCTTGATTCGACGTCGCTGAGCTTCCTCATTGGACAATCTACTCTGCTTAATTTTCTGGGAGTCCTTCAATAAGGCAATTTTCCGACTCAAAATA
The DNA here is from genome assembly GCA_001662345.2 of Metrosideros polymorpha var. glaberrima. NCBI lineage: Eukaryota > Viridiplantae > Streptophyta > Magnoliopsida > Myrtales > Myrtaceae > Metrosideros > Metrosideros polymorpha. The sequence continues at coordinate 14,838,876 of BCNH02000003.1, forward strand.
TTCCCAACTTCGAGCCTCTAAGCGTGCTTCAAGTTCAATTAATGTCAAACTTGTGTTAGCCTCCGTTGTAGCTCCGCTTCTTCCTCATTCAGTTTATCGATGTCCACCACAATGGACTAAAGCTCTTCTTTACTAGACCGAACATGTCGGCTAGTTTTTTCTATAGAGGAGTCAGGAACAGGATCATTTTGCACAGGCAAAGTCAAAGACACGATCATTTTATAATTCCGTCGATAAGCGGCAACATTAGTAACAAAATTCTTTGACAAATCCTCTAGCATCCCTTTGAGTAGGATAGGCAAATCATCAATGTCGACTACCTCAGTTAATAATCGTTGAACCTCATCAAAAACCGTCTGATTAGATATCACCAAAGATATCCCACTACTAGTCAAGTCAAGAAACTTGGTAAGCAAGTTTTTTGCCTTCTCCTTTGATGAACCGACTGAAGTTTCAGAGCCAACCTCTAGGATGTGAGAAGCTTCCTCTAAGACACGTTTGCTGTGGTCAAGTGGACTTTGAATATAAGCGGAAGTGTGAGGTACAAAGGAAGATGCTGCGATATCTGGGGAATCATTAGCAAGAGCAGGTGTCGATATTGGTTGAACTTCGGATATGACTAAAGAGTCTCTCGGAATGTCAGAACTCCTTTCTTCAATATTGGCAAAGGACTGGGTTTGGGAATCTAAGGAGATAGGAGCAACCACAAGTGTTGAACTCGAATAAATAAAAACCGGGGCTCTTTCTAGAGTCTGAGGAGATTCAGTTAAGGAGGATGAAAGCACTGAAATTACAATAACAAAGAGAAGTTTAATTGTCTAGAAAAGGATAGCTAGTTATAAAATCACAACCAAAGGAAACGTACCTAGGGGCAAGAGCAACATCTGAGTAGTTTGCGAAAGGACAGGAGAAGTTAGTAGTGAAGCTGGCATATTCGAAACATCAGTTGGTCCTATATATGCATAAATATTAGGATCACTATCCATTTTTTGCAAATAACTACAAGAGAAGCTACAAATACATATTGCGTACTGCCAAAGGAACGGCTGTAGTCACTTGGAAAAAGTCTGATTGAGATGAAAATTGCAGGGCATCCATAGTTTCATCAGAGACCTTGTGATCATGGGCAACAAAGGATAAGTTCTCTGGATCTGTGGATGCCTCTGTCCCAACTGGATGAGTGACGGTCGAACTCAGAATTGGGACTCGAGAGGAACTCTCTCGACCTTTTAAAGAAGAAGAGGTGGCAAGGCTTTTCTTTCTCTTCCTGATCAAAGGAATGTTGATGTCAAGAGACTCAGACTCAAATGACAAGATTGCTTCAGAAGGTGGAGAATCTTCTCTGATCGTGAGAGTATTTCGGCCTGTTGAAGTAAAAATATGATCAACAAAAATAATAGAGAGGTGAGTAATCAAAAACAAAGTACCTTTGGAAGATTTCCATCTAGGGGGCAATTTCTCTAGGCCCTTTTTAACAACATGCTTCTTTCCTCGACGTTTTTTGGGCTCTGGAAGATGTGCTTGTACTTGAGCCATTAGGTCGTGAAGAGCCTCTTCATAGGCGTTCTCTAGAGAGAAGGAAAGCCACCAAGTGGTGTATTCGGTTGTATAACCAGGATTAGGAACAAAAGCGTCGAGATCAGGGAAAAAACGACGATGGATCACTTTAGTAATTTTCGAACAGCAGGAAAAGGGGGAATCAATCTTTATATTATACTCTCGTTTCGACTTATGAGGGAATTCGAGAGAGTAAGCAATAGGTAAAGGAATGGTTTGTAACAAACCAAATTGACAGGCACAGTACTGTGGAGAGTATGTTTCAAAACCTGGATAGAATTTACCTTTTACAAAATGTCTGATAGGAAGGTCAACGGGACAGAGGACACTCAACCATATTTCATAACGATCTAACAATGCAGCAAAATCAAAAAGATAGTTGAATTCATTTCCACTTAGAGGGAAAAAATTGACTTCTTCTGCATCAAGACTCAAGAGTCTTTGCAAATGAAAGAATAATTAAGAGGTTTCCTTGGGAATACTTAGTAAGGAGCGAGATAGTAAACGACACCCGGTGGGAACAGGGTCATTCAGTTGGAATTCAGGGTAGCAGAAATGAGGAAAAGCGTGAAAATGACTAGACGAAAAGGTTGGGAGATAAAGGTTTAGCCAACATTGAAGAATCCAAAGGGGACCAAAGAAGGCACCACTACCCTGTGCTTATAATAACAATGAGATATGAGTTATTCCTCTGTAAAGAGATGCCAAAACAAATCGACCCAAAGCAATACATTGGCCAATAGCTAAACTAGAAGCGAGATGTAGGAACTCTTTTGACACTTTGACAGATGGGTTGAAGAAAACATATTTAAAAAGCCAATAGAGTAAAAAGACAGCATGCTCACAGAAGGTGATGGGTCCTAAATTCCTGGAGGAAACGATCAAGAAATTTACTGTAAGCCAGGTCATCATCGGAAACAAAAGGAACATCTGGATTTTCCATAATGCCAACAGGGATTCCATGAGGGAAAAAACCCGTTATAGCATAGACATCAAGAAGAGTGATCGACATGGGGCCCCAAGGAAAGAAAAAACAGTTGGTTGATGGGGACCAGAAACTAGCGACAGCTCCAAACAAGCCCGAGTTTAGATTAGAGGACAACATACAGATTTCGAGGGCAGTTTCAATTCCAAACTTCTTCCAAGTGAGATGAATTGAAAAATCATCCTTCAATCGTAAGTACCACCTGTGAAAATTTACATCGTGAGATGGGAGTCCTCTGAACTGGTTCGGGCTCGCATTTAAAATATCAACCATAGAAGGTCCTTGGAAATGGAGTTTTTCCCTTCGCTTCATCGGGAAACACTGATTGAGAGAAGCGGGGATAAACAAATGATCAAGATAGGAGGGACCCAGAGCAAGGCGATCAGAATACCCATCGATTGTTTGTAAAAGACGAAAACGACAGTGTTTTGCGTTTTCATCTTCCTTAAGGGCATCAAATTTGCCTATGAACATATCAGGATCATATTCAGAAGATTTTGAAGCCATGATTAACAACAAAGCGAAAGAGAGTAGAAGATTGGGAGATTATCGAGAACCTAGGGTCTTGACAAAGAAGACGAAGTTTGTACGTCGGAAATAGCAAAACCGATCAAGCTGAGATCTAAAAGGAAAAATTATTACGGTACAGATAGTACAAGAGACGTGTCAAGGTATTATTGGGGAATACTGTTGAAACGACTCTATATGGAATACAAAACAACGAATTTGGGGAAACATAGTGAGTCGCATTCTCCACGCGGGAAGGTGTCATTTAAAAAAAAAAGAATAAAAGTTCTTTTAATTCTTTTATAAAACGGGGGCAAGTTGCTGACACCCAAATAAATTTGCATACATCTGATCACGTATCTGACACGATGAGAGAAATAGTACATGATCCATACTTGATGAGATTAAAAAATTGGCATATCATTCGAGTGTTTTGGAAGATATTGTCGACTGTGATTCAGTCACGACGTTGCCCTATCTCATGAATAAAAGCAATCAAGGCAAGAAGCATATATCAAAGAGCAGTTATTGGCGACGTGAACAGAAAGATAACTTGATGTGTGTTGAAAAGTAGTTACCAGCCACGCAAGCAGGAAAGTAGCCTAAAAATCGGGAAGCAGTTACTAGAAGAAAGGAAACTTGATGTATCGATAGCATTATGGAATGGACAAAAGAACAGATTCGAAATTTCGAAGACGGTTATCAAAAGCGAGGAAATTGCGGGAAATACTAAGTCAAAGGTTCTAGAGACGGTTTACTAAAGATCAAACTCTGAACAGTTACAGCATTCTCCTATAAATACCAAGGAACCTCAAGGTAGAGGAAACATCATCAACAGAACACACAATGTTATTTTTCACTTATGCATTTCAGTTTTAGCTTTAGTTCGGAACATTTCCATTGAGTCAGACTCTGGATCCAAAGGGAATACTGCGTCGTTGAGTCAAACTCCGGTGTTGTATCGACACGTTGTTTAGCCTCGTCATCGAGTCAAACTCTGTCGTGGTCCGTTTATGGTCATCTGTATCGACACGTGATTTAACTTTGTCATTGAGTTAAACTCTGTCGAGGTTTGATGTCGTGATCCGTTTATAGTCATCTGTGTCGACATGTTGTTTAACCTTGCCATTGAGTCAAACTCTATTGAGGTTTAATACCGTGGCTTGCTTACGGTCATTTGTATCGACACATCATTGAACTTCACTTTTAAATTAATTTCTTCAAGGTTTAATATCTATATCGATACGATTGTTTGACTTTTTTGTCGAATTAGTTTCTGTTGAGGTTTAACATCTGTATCGATACGTTTGTTTAACTTCGTCATGAAATCGGTTACTGTCGAGATTTGATTTTGCAGTTTGTAATATCGACAGGCTATTTCCAAATCAATAAGTTATATATCAAGCTAAATCCTTGATAATCGTTCAATTATTTCAGTCTAGAATTGCCACAGAACCTCTTACATACAAAAAAGCCAAAAAACTAATTTCGGTAAAAGATAATTCGCCACAGGAACATTTTCCAGCGCAACAGATGTTGTGTTTGTTTAAGAGAAGCTGGATTGGGCTAGAGAAGCCGATAGAGATATCGTGATCGCATCTCTCTAGCGAATATTGCATTCTTACATAGAAAGGCCCTGCCAACTTATGGACATATTACCCGCTTTTCCTTATTGAGTTCACCGCTTTACTTAATTATGGTTCATGCCACTGCCTTCGAGCTTGCGGTGATGCTAAACGTGACATAATGTCTGTCACTAGTAGCATGATTCCTGAGCAATTAAAGCCAGGCGCGCGAACAAGTCAAGCTGAATCGAGGTCACGTAACCGAGCGATTGAGATCATCAAATACGTTCGATTGGGTCAATTGTTAGGGTAAAGAGAAAAATAAGAACTCGAATTATTTCCACATAATTATGTACCAACGAGGATAAAGAAAAAACACAAATAACTTATGTATATTATCGAAGTTAATTGTTGGATTTTTAACTTGACTCGAGTTTAAATAGCCTCTGGTGTCGGCTTACTTCGACTAAGATTGTGTTAAAATAGGGTTGAAAAAGTCATAGGCCTAAGTCCAACAGGGGCCTAATTTGGAAAAAACTCGTGAAGCCCACTTTAGAAGTTCATATAAATAGATGGTTGACAATTTAAGGTGTAAGTAGGAAACGGATGTTAAATTTCAAACGATAAAAAGTTAAAAGTTGAACCTCTTTTATGATTTTCTTCCTTTAAGCTAGTTTTAGAATATCTCAAGGATAATTCTATTGTTGATAAGTGTCAAAAAAATTATTGATAATTTGTTGGTAACTTACCGATATTGCCATTTAATTATCAACTTTTTTTTATAATATGAAAATTACCGAGTTTTTTTGTTTTATCTTTTACCAATTTTCATTTGTCTTTCTACACGCGAATGTGAACAATCAAATTTGAACAACGCGTGAATCAAGAATATTTTTCATACAATAAATTGAAGCTTTGATGTTTACAAAAAGACACCATGAAGTAAGATGTTGAGAGCAACGTGTCCCTGCCTGAAGTCGCGGTAAATTCCTTATCTTGTGATTAATGGATAAGTGGTGAGAATCAGTGAAT
>BCNH02000003.1:14846022-14860701 GCA_001662345.2 Metrosideros polymorpha var. glaberrima
TAATTAAAACGTAAGCCCTCCTCCTTCTTCGTAATTCAAATCCAAATTCAAATCCGCTAATCCGCATTTGGATTTTTTTTTTTTCGATTCCTGATCCGAGTCGTGCCCGTCCGAATTTCGGCTCGGACCCTTATCGGGTGCACGAGCATGGAAGGGCTAGAGATGTTTCGTGATTGGGTTCTGCCGAGCATCAAATGAAGGACAAATTTAAGTACACGGCCCCATTCGTTCTTACGGTATGGAGCCATCGCTATTCATTTGGATGATAGTCGATTTTTCGAATTGCAAGTGTAACCACATGCTATACATTGAAGTATACATAAAAAGGTTACGATTTTCAATATGAACCATGGTAGGATCAATCGATTATATATAACTATCGTAGAAAACGACGAGGTGGTTCCTGAGAATCAGGTTGGTATTTGGATCAATCAGCATACGTTAAAAAATTACTTAAACGCTTCAGTATGGACAATTCTTACCCATTGAGCACCCCTATGGTTGTAAGGTCTCAGATCCCCAAAAGCTTCATCCTAGAGAATCTGATGAAAAGATACTTGGTCATGAAGTACCATATCTCAATACAACCAGAGCTTTGATGTACTTGGCATAATGTACGAGACTAGATATCACTTTTGCGATAAATTTATTGGCACGTTTTAGTTTTGAGTCAACTTGGAATGGAGTTAAACATATTTTTCGTTATCTCCGAGGAACCAGAGATTTAGGATTATATTATTCAAAGGATTCCACTACCTCTGGTTTAGTTGGATATGCTGATGTTGGATATAGATCTGATTCACATAAGGCTTGCTCTCAAATAGGTTACTTATTTTGTTATAACCGCACCGCCATTTCTTGGCGTTCTACGAAACAATCGCTAGTAACTACATCTTCTAACCACTATGAGATTATTGTTTTATATGAAACTGAAAGAGAGCATGTTTGGTTAAGATCCGTTATAACGCATATTAACAATTCTTGTTGTTTAACATCGGTTACAAATTCTCCCACTATAATTTATGAAGATAATGCCGTTTGTGTTGCACAAGTTAAGGGATGATATATCAAAAGTGATAGGACCAAGTATATCTTGACAAAAATTTTCTATACTCACGAACTCCAAGAAAGTCGACAAATTGATGTTAAACAGATTCAATCCATAAATAATCTTGCAGATCTTTTTACCAAATCATTGCCAACGTCAACTTTTGAGAAATTAGTATATGGCATTGGTATGCGGCAAGTTCACAAGATGCAAGATTGACTAGCCCCAGCCGTGGCTATATGGCTCAATTGAGGGGAGGGGGGGAGGGAGAGATATTATGAACTATGCATTGCACTTTTTTTCCCTTTTGTCCGGTTTTTGTCCCACTGGGTTTTTCTGGCTTAAGGTTTTTAATGAGGTAGTATGATTCAATGCACATTCGTAATATAATGAATACTATGAATATTCAAGGGGGAGTGTTATGAAATACATGAATGAATATTCATTATATTCATCCTATCTAATGTACATATTATGGTACATTTGCATCATACATTCTAAGTTCATCCCCTATCTAATGTATGTATTTATTCAATATATTGATATTTATGATAAGTGCATCCTTGTTTTCTTATAAATAGGAGCTTAGTTTTCGTCATTGGATATAGTTGAAATAAAAAAAATTTCTTTTGTAGCTTTTTCTACTATCTTTGGTGTTTATCTGCTTTCTCTACTTAATCTCTCTCTATTCTTTCTATTATATACTTGCAATTCAATATTTTACAATAGTACTTAATAAGTAATTGAATAATACTAAAAATTAAAAGCGATACAACGAAAGGATTGTATTGGGCGCTTAAATCGGCCCATTAACTTAAAAACAAGCTTTGTCACTAGTCATAGTTTTGTCACTTTATATATTAGTTGTGTAAAATCAAGCTTTATACATCCAATCAACATACACGAAGCTTTTTACTTACATTATTAATGAAATCGCTTTAATTTTCCATCCTGCTTTACCTGCCTTAGCACTCGTGCACAAGTACAATTTGCTAACCTTTATTTATGATTTATTATTATCTTTTTGATTTTGGGCTCGCACGTTTCCTTCTATTATTTATTAATATACTCTTTTCCTTATGCTTTAATCCATAGGCGATTCCTATAGGAAAAAGGAAAATTGCGGCGGCGATTAGAGATGGGCTTTTCTCCAAAAAGTTTATTCATGCATGCGTATGTCAAGCCAACGGTTCCTTCAACGGAAAGACATCGAAGATACACCGCTGAATTGGTATTCCATATGTAATCAAAATTCTTTCTTCACTTTTCATTGGTAATTACATAAATAGTCAAATTGCCGATGTGACATAGTTGACGTGGTAGGCAAGTGATGCTAATGTGGCGCATCATAAGTAATTACATCGGCAACACAAGCAAGACACGAAATTGGAAATAAAACACCAAATTTGAGAGCTAAATATAAACTCATACCCTCCTAAAATTTACGAATGCCATCACAAATGACAAACTAATAAGATTCGTCTATTTTTCAAATTGGACGAGTTTCAACAAATGAGCATCTATTCATAATCAAGTGATAGACTCCAAGATCGGAACATTTCAAGAAATAAGATTTAGAAAATTCACTACTGTGAGCATCAAATATACTTCTACTAGCATATCGGACCATGCTCTGTGACATGATTCATGAAAGGGGGGGGGGTTGACGGTCACAACTTAGGGGTGTGCAATCGGATTGGACAAAAACAGGTTCGGTAACCAGATCCTATTTGAAACGGTCTAGGAATAGGTTCCTTTTTTGGGAATTGGTCCGATTCCTGGTTCCAAGTGAAGATCCATCTGGGAACCAGACTGGTTTTGGAACCGATTTTTAGCTAGTGTTAGAAGAAAAAACCCCTAGGTCTTCGTAAGAGATTTTGTACCAAGTGGATTGGCTTGCTTGATTTCACTCTTGGAGGAGGAGTTATGACTGCAAGCTTCAAAGTCAATTTTAACTTGCAAGACAAAAAGGAGAGATTATTAGCGGATTTTGGTGTTAGTGCGATAGGAAGACTTGCACATATTCATTCTATTACTATATTTTGGATTGTTTCTTTTGATGGATAGTAATTTTTATTGCTCATCTTAAAGATTGTTGCTTTTGGCATAGAGTGATTTTTATTATTTACCTTTTACTTTGAATCATTTTTTTTCTACTCATATTATTTTGCTGGAAAAAATGAAACCGGAAAAAGGAACAAAAAAAAGAAGGGTAGACCCTAGAATTGGACTAGAAAAATATGGTAAGTTTCAAAACAAATTCCAGAGCAAATATTGTAGGTTTCAGGATTCAAAAAATGGAAACTTGTTATAACATGGTAGGTTCCATGGAACCTTACCTATCCTGGAACCGATTATCCCTAGTCACAATTTGTGCGAATCAATCTGTGCTTGATCGGCCTCGAACATGGCACGGTTAACGACGAGAGAGATAGAGAATCTTCGGACATAGGTGTGGATCGAGGGTAAGATTTCTTCAAAACTTGTGGACAGAATCGTCTCACTATCACCAATGAAATGGCCTTGCCCACCCTTTAATTATTCGCGTGACATGGATTTTACAAGGATAGAGGGACTCAGATCGATGTCAAAAGTGATTCCTAAAGTCGAAATTTGGGGCCTTCTCCAATCCCAAGAGAACAGAAGAACCTGCCTTACTCGAGCCCCGTAGTGGCTGCTTAGGTCTTCAAAGTTGACCCCATCTTTATTGGGATTTATTCTAATAGAATCTCATCTGTTGAGTGCTATTGGATCACTTATTAAACGATTAATTATAGAAATTTCACGACTTTTAGTACATCAATCTTTTTGCTATGTATATATCTATTTGCCACTTTGAAAATCGAATTACTTTGTATTAATTGCTTTAAATAGTTTCCTAAAAGCACTCGTCAATACGAATCGCCCGTTAATATCAATTCTTGCGTACTTAATAAATTTAACTATCTCTGTATTTATGCAAGACATCGTCTTTCTGCAAAACCTAATTCAACAAATGTTTCCCCCTATTAGATTAGAGAATTCGTTTATCTTACTTTAAGTAATGATATTTTCTTTGACCGTAAATAATTTTTTATTTACTAATTATTTGCATTAAAACATGTTTGTGAAAGTCCGTAAAATTAATTCACGGAAAACTCTTTCACTCAAATAAACATGACTAAAATTTGAACCTCTTCTATCCACCCTTCAATAACTTCCTAAGAAAAGTTCAACTTCTTTTAATATATATATACCCATGGTTTTGTTTTAATATTTTTACATATCGCGCACATATCCAACGCTTGTTCACATTACTAGTAAAGATGGGAACTAATTCAACTAGACTAGGAAAGATAGGATCTAATTCAACTATTGTCTATACCTATATTTCATAGGCACCCGATACAAAATACCCCTAAGACGACAAACATATCAAGATTACTACTAGATACCATCGAATAAAGACTGACAAGGCAACTAAGATTACAAAGTTCGAAGGGAGAATCTTATTATCTAGAGTGTGTTTTGGACACCCATCAACAAAATCTCGTACTTTAAAAAGCACCATCAAATAGTTCTTTTGACAAGTTTATATTTGTGGACCAAAAAGTCTGATTTCTTATCCTAAAGCAAAGTTTATGAGATGAAACAAAGCATATATATCATGTTTATCATGATGTAATCTTGTCCATATTGAGAGAGAGAGATAAAACCCTAGATGTTGATTCTTCCTTATTGTCCCCTGAAGGAAAGGAAGATGCAATTTTTGCAGAGGCCAGAGCAAGTTTAGCGGCGGATGGCCAGCGTCAAAAGAATAGGAAATTAAACCAAAGTTGTGATATAAAAGAAAGACTTGGAGATTTTCTTTCTTTTTCTCAATCCTTGCAAAGTTTCCTCTGCTCAGCCAAACGAAGGAAAAAAATATAGCAATTTTATCTTCTCCTGGCAAGATGATCACAAAGAAGAATATACAATGCTTCAATTTCCATGAAAAGAATCTCCCAGTATGAAAATAATAATAATAATAATAATAATAATAAAAAGACGAACACTTTACTAAGTAATCCTTTCCTATTCCCCACTAATCTCAAAAAACACACAAGAAACCACCTTTTTCATTCATTATATATGCATTAACACTCTCAATCACAAGCTACAATCTCAACCTCACTTGACTGATTGTCCAAGTCTTTTCCTTAAAGGGAAGAACCCGACAGGACAGAGCGAGTGGAGGAGAGCCAAGAGCTGTTGTCCCTCCGAGGGTGCTTCGTATTACTTGGTCCTGCATTGTCCTTTTATGCAGTTCGTTCCCTCTTCATGCACTCAATCTCAATGCAACTTCTTCTTCTCCCCCTTGTTCTAAAATCTTGGTCCACCCACATCAGCATCCCGACCCAGAAGCTGTTGTCCACAATGTTAACAGGTAATTAGTGCTGGCAAACCAACCAGCAAATTCCCATCTTGTTTGTCTTCTTTCAAATTTTGGGTGCATTCTAGGTACCACGTTTGTGGGATAATCGCATGACAGGTGTCGATGGGCTGAACACATGGCGACTTGCGACGTTGCCCATTTGGCAAATACTGATTAGAGTATTCTGATTTTTCGTGTGCTAACGTGTCATGCTGACAAGATATTACTCTATAGTCAAGAGAATGTGATTGACGCGGTGTTATGATCACTCATGCGCTCGTGGTATTAGTGTTACATAAAGTACTTTCATTTGGAAGCAATAATATTGCTGTCTTCTTTGCACTTCAATTTAGACTTAGCAAAGGGTATTAAATTTCAAATTAGTCCTTGGAATCTGAAGGCAAGCAATTTTCGTGCAGGAGGGTGAACGAATCCGTCACCAGAAGGCAGCTCCTTGCGGTCTACGTAAAGGACCAGTGCTTAACGGGCAATCCGATCGACGACTGCCGGCAGTGCAACCCGAACTGGGAATCGAACCGCGAGCACCTAGCAGACTGCGCGATCGGGTTTGGCCATGAGGCCCTTGGTGGCAGGGGCGGCAACGTCTACGTTGTGACAGACCCATCCGACCTGGACCCACAGAACCCGCCCCCCGGCACGCTCCGCTATGGTGTTGTCCAAGCCGGACCCCTCTGGATCATCTTCTCTGGTAATGAACTGGCAAAATCATCCACAATCGAGCTTACCCATGTCATTTATACATGTTTCAAGTGCACATGCTTCTGTGGAATTTGTCTATTATATGCTCTGTTTTCTATGTTTACATCAAGTACTTACACTCAATCAAAAGTTAAAAAAAGAAAAAAGAAAAACTACTTAGGACAGGAGACCTTGGGTTAATATCAAATACTGTGAAGGGTTACTAGGATAATGCCGGGACATGAGGCGCTGTGCGAAATTTCCCTCGGCGAAACAAGAAAATGAAACTCAAATTTATATAGACAAGGTAGATTATTTAGGCATATAGAAACTTAGACAAGATGAAATCCTGTGGACAAAGTTTGACATATGATTTACCTGCTAAACTGGTTCAACTTTTTTCTGTTTCCCCACCTAGGTAATATGGTAATCAATCTCAAGTATGAGCTTCTTATCAGCAGTTTCAAGACCATCGATGGCCAAGGAGCCAACGTGCAGATAACGGGCCTTGGTTGTGTGATCATCAACGCCGTCACGAACATCATCATCCACAATGTGCACATTCACCACTGCAAGCCTTCCGGGAATGCCAAGATCCGGATCAGCCCGACCCAAGTTACTGCGAGGGGAAAATCAGACGGTGACGGGATATCCGTCTTAGCATCATCAAAAATCTGGATTGACCATTGTTCCCTATCGTATTGCACAGACGGTCTGATCGATGTCACCGAAGGATCAACAGCAGTCACAATATCCAACAACATATTCACCCACCACGATAAGGTGATGCTGTTGGGTCACAGTGATAGTTTCACGGCTGACTCTGGGATGCAAGTGACTGTTGCGTTCAACCACTTTGGCGAAGACCTAACGGAGAGGATGCCATGGTGCCGGTTCGGGTACTTTCATGTTGTGAACAATGACTACGCTCAGTGGGGGATGTATGCTGTTGGAGGGAGCTCCGGTCCTACCATTAATAGTCAGGGGAATCGGTATCTCGCGCCACAGGACAATAACAACAAGGAGGTAAACTTAAAATATCTGATCTGCATTTATGGATTCTGTAGAAATTATTACGTGAGATTCTCTGCATAATCAGCCTCCTTCAATCTGGTAAGCTAGTGAAACAGGCACATGAGCTTTTACTGGGTGCTACTTTAGTGTTTGTAAAAGTTAAGGAAATAAAAATCATCTATAGCGTCTTGATAGACTGGAAATGATTATCTTGCTACATAATCTCACCAAACTACAGAATAATACACTTCCGATGTAAAAACTTTCCTGTGATTAGATAAAGAAACATCATGTTAAAATGTATGTAATAAAACCCGGTAGCTGCTTTGAACGGTCATTAAGTGAGTTGGGTAGAAGAAGCCCAGATGATCAATATGTTTGCTGCATTACGCTCGGTTATTACTTACATGTATTGGAGGAAATAGGTGACAAAGCGAATGGACACAGATGAGAGCGAGTGGAGGAAATGGAATTGGAGATCAGAAGGCGATCTGATGGTGAATGGCACCTTCTTTGTGACCTCTGGTGCGGACTTGAGCCCCCAGTATGCGGAGGCCTCTAGTATGTCGCCGCTGTCGGCATACTACATCGATCAGCTCACTGGGAGTGCTGGTGTCTTAGTTGCACAGAGGTAAATCTCTGCGTCTGTTCCCTTAATTGCAACTTTAATCGGTGCGTTAACCTATGAAAGCACAAGCAAATTACTCCGGATGCGCCCATCTATGATTTAGAGGTACTGTCGTAATCGCTCATTTTGCCAATTACCTTGGATAAGATACGATAAGATTACGATGATTGTCAACAAGCAGTGTGGATTTTAGTCTCCTGAACATGCAATTCAAACTTCTATGCACCATGCTGCAAATTTAGCTGTTTCGAATCAAATTTCCTGTAGAGATAATCAATTGAACGGAAACTAATAGTATAGGATCCTCTTAGTCCATAGGAACCGGCCTTTCTTGTTTTGAATCCATCTTCGTTCTTTTAGGAGCCATAGGGTCGCTCGTATCTGTCGCCATTTGCCACACTGAAAGTATGAAGATGAGTACTATGCCGACCTGAGGATTCATATGTGGTTTATGCTACTCTTGGGTGATCACCTCAGTAAATATCTCAATGCCATGAAAACCTTCAGTTCTTTGCCTATTGTAAAATCATTTTTTGTTGTTGTTCTTGTGGATATGACCATGGAAGGACTAATAACATTTAGCCCTTTATTCACCTACTTCCTTTTTTGGCTAGTGCATTTAGTATTTGTACAACTAAGAGCTATTGCTGTCGTTTTAGTTTCCTTCGCTGGTTTATGTTTCTTCTGTTTACCCCAGCAGGAGTGACAACGGGACTGTGACGAATCCCCCTCCGGGGTCAAGCGGCGGGACTGTGACGAATCCTGCCACTCCCGGGTCAAGCGGCAGGACTGTGACGAATCCTGGGTCAAGCAGCGGAGATGGAAGCTTTTGCTACCCAGGACAGGGATCAAGTGGAACCGTACCCAGAACTGGCGGTTGGAGATATCCCGGAATTGGTGGTTGGGGATATCCCGACAACGGCATCAACTGTGGCGCCAATTTCGGTAGCGATGCGAGAAGGCCACTTGCCCCAGTGGCCTTGGTCGTCTTATCTGTCCTAGCCAATTTAGCATTCTTACAGCAAACTCGGTACTAATGCAACATGCGCCGTAGAATCTAGAATAGGTAATTACAGTCGATTCAGTTTTTAACCACGAGAACGTTAATCCGGCTAATTGTGGTGAAAGGATTGTGTAGAGCTTTGCATTTTTGCAGCATTTGGGTCTTACCCAACAATCTTTCTATCAAATTGTTAAAGACAGTGATTAGGAAAATGTACAGCTAGGATTATCTGAAATGCCTTAACTCTCATGTACCCATCAATGAATCTGCATTTAGTAGCAAGTGATTCTGCATTTAGCAAACTGAAAAGAAGAAGATGGGTAAAACAAGAATAATAAAAATTTCTTGAGAGTAAGGTGGAAATATGAAATTTACTTTTAATTAACAAAGATCTATTGGGTCTCCAAAGCAATTGTCATACATACTTTGTGAGAAATTTCATGGAACAACCTAGGTTTCCAAACGGACAAATGTTTTTTTTTTTTTAATGATTGTCACTTTTTTCTTTAAAATTTTACTACATCATGACAACTCATCATAAACATGATGCAAAATGTCATAAATCCTCGTATTTATGGAAAAATTGTTCTTGATTATGACCTAACATCGTATAATTTTGTATAATCTTTTATTGCATAAATGTGTCGTAGAAAATTTTCGCCTAATTAAAATATAGCATATTTATTGAAGATGATACCTGATTGGACTCATTCAAATTCGAAGTAAAATTAGAGAAATCATCAACTCAGTAATATACTGAGTTATAAAAAATTAGTTGATGACGATAACACAGATGGAGACTTATAACATCTGAGTTATCATGAGAATCGAACCCAATTCCATGCGCCAAAACGCAAATAACCATGTCTCACTATAAGCAGACATTCATCTTCACTAATCTACAGACTTCTTATCAAAATCCAAACGACAGAGAAGCAGTTACTAATTTTCTTGCCAGAAGCAAATTTTCCGTTGCGATACGAAGGCGATTGCAGCTATTAGACGAAATCCGAGCATTCTGTTCGACGATTTCCATACTGCAATCTTTCCTTTTATCAAGATATCGAGAGACAACAGAGTGCACGAATCAAGCATTTCAATGTGAGTTCATCCGAACAAGCTTGTTAATATCGCGTGAACGATTTAAGGGTGGTGTGGAGGAAACTAATAAGAGAATGGGTTTGAATCCTTCCACTGCAAACTTTTTTGGTGGATATGGAGGCCAATATGAATCTGGGCGAATCGACATGCCCAGGAAACATCCCAAATTGGCTATGGGACAACAATGGTTGTCTTGGGAATCAATTTTATATTTAGACCCAAATTTAGTCATGCTTCTAATATACAGTATATTGAATTTAATACCATGCTTTTTAGTTATAATTTCGATATCTAATTTCCTAGTCTCAATTTGATTTTAGGAAACTTGTGATCTTAGTATTGATTTCAATTAGGGCTAGCAATTTTTGACTTGAATTGGGCTACACGACATGTGATTAAGTGTGTTTGGGTAAATTTTAATACTATTCGCGTCATAAATGGATTGACCCATTTATACATGAATAATAACTATGTCGTATCGGTGTTGATTATTTCAATCAGTTTATTACACTAACACAAGTTTTTTTTTTTGGTCATATTTTACACACGTCTAGTTTAGACATGATAAGTTTAGATTTTATGGCAAGAGTTTGCAGTGTAAATGTGTTAAACATGTTATGTCATGTAACATTTTAAATAAATGTTGTCTCATATGTGGTTTTGAAGTGAGACAAGGTTAACAAACATATCGTGTTCGAATTTGACCTAAATTTGACATGACGTGACAAGTCTAATTGCAAAACTAATTTTAGTGGCTAGGTTTTCTTCATTGATGTAATGATTTCCTCATTTTACACTAAACCAACTATATATGCAATTTAGTTTAGTCTCAATTTTTAGCTAATTAATTTTTTTTTATGTTTCCTCGTCAGAGATTGAATATTTAGTAGTGAAATTATTTCACTTATACTTTATGAGTTATTATAAAATTCAACAAAAGCCTTAGAGAAATAATTATTGTGTCGACGAAAGGAACAATATGAAGAAAAGAACATATGCAATTGTAAACTTTGTTCGATTTTCATCAGGCAATTGCAGTGCATAAGTATTTTTATTTTTATTTTTTTTCCTGCTGATATTTGATCATTGATTTCCTTTTCCTTTATAGCTTTGTCTGGGTTTATAAATGTTCATATGATTTATATTGGATCTTTGAATTTTTATTTTTATTTTCTTTTGAGTGTATTTTATTATTTTTTAAAATCATTTCAGTGAGGCGTAATGGCTCAAACCAAAATCTTGTATCAAATAGAAATCTCTTTCCAACCGCTTAAAATTCACCGCCAAAAAGAGGGTGCACAAAATAGGAAACAATCGCTCGATGCTTCAGACCATATAACAACGGCTATATCAGTCATTCGCATACCTCAAACTCTCACTCCTCTGTTCTTTCTTTCCTCTTCTTCAATCTCTGTTTCAGACCTCTCACTAAGTGATCCTCAGTCTCTGTGGGTGCGATTGTTTTTCCATCTCCAGAGAGAATTCCCGATCTCACTACGTTTCGTCAATTCTTGGATTTGAAGCAGAGTTGCAGATTTCTCAGGAATTTCAAGCTCTGCTCTGTTTCGGGCGTGGGACGGATTTTGCTGGTTTCTGGTATCTCTGATCTCTTTCATGTGAAAAGGGTTTAGTTTCTCTCGGTTTGTTTCGCTGGAGAACACCAGAAGGATCGCAATTGTTGCAGGCTGCAAGGGCTCTTTCTTCTTGAAGCACTGCTCTGTTTCGTCACAGGGGAGGTGTGATTTTGCAAGTCTCTGGTATCGGCTGGGTTCTCTTTCTTCTAAACTCTCCCGTTTGGTGCTATCTGTAGAGGCAAGAGTTTTTTTGTTTTTCTCGGATAGCTCTCAAAGGTTTCTCGTGTTTGGATTTCAACTTTTCACTTCTTCACCCGAAAAAAAAATCTTAACATGGAGACAGTATACTGTGGATATGGTTTGCATATGAAAACAAGAAATTCTGATTTCTCTGGCCTGCCGACCGGTGTCTTCAACTTCTCAGTAAAGTGGCACCATCTGCTAGTATTTGTCGATCAACTGGGAATGACAACAAATTTTCAGCACACTATCCTGTCCGAGTCGAGTCACTTGTTTGAGATGCCACTCTGTATCTTCCCATGGCAATCTCTCTGCCAAAGGCACATGGAGAGAGTTCTCGATGCCTTGGGAGTTCATCGCAGCTTTTGCCCTGATATTATAAGACTTATCCTGGGTACGGTGTTTCGAGGATTAGGTAATGACCAACGACAGTTTGACATGAGCATAAATTTGGAATTGGTCGTCAAAGAGGAAGTCGAAGAGGAAAACACAAAGGACGTCTCTTTTGGAGGATATGAGTCAGATGCCGATCAAGTCACACGGGGAGTCTCGAGAAGCACCATCGAAAAGCTCGAGCAAAAGAGCTGCTCTGCCTGGGACGGTGATGGATGCTGTTGTATATGTTTGGAGGAACTGAATGGGATAGAGAAGATGGTGGAGATACCCTGTTTGCATCTCTTTCACAGTAGATGCATCGTCGAGTGGCTCAAGATGAACAATTCTTGCCCATTGTGTCGATGCAAAGTAGAAGAAGAAAATTCAGAGTAGCTGCTTTTAGTTGGATGATTTCTATTTAGAAATTAATTTTCTCATTTTTGGGATGGATGGTGTAATTAGCCACGATGACTTTTTAACTACTGAGTGCATAATAATAAAAAGTTGCTCTTCTACAATTTGTTCAGTTGCTCTTCCACAGTTTGTTTTTTCATTGTCTACGCAATGCAGTGAAATGCCAATCCACTGTGACACTACATTAGTTCTTTTGCCTCTAACTTTGTCTGTAACACTGGCCTTCAAACTACCCCGTTATGTGAACACTTGTGATTGCTTTACTTACATAACATGGAAGCTCTAGGGAACAATGCATTAAGAAAGACCATCTCACTATGAAACCCCGACAAATTATCCGCCTTTCCTTATGTTTGTCAGGTGGTTGAGATGCTGGAAAGTAGATGGCAGTGACCATCCCATTTCACTCATTGTTGTCTAATGTAATACCCAATAACACCAGAGGTGTCTAATGTAATACCCAATAACCCTATCCAACAGGGCGCAAAGCAGAGTGGTGACTTTCGATTAAAACTTGTTACCAGGTAATGTGACCAGACGTATTTGATGTTTTAATTCAAACAAGTTGTCAATCATCAAAAGCATGAACACCCTATTAGCTTTTACATGAAATTAAGATTTATCAGAGAAACATTGTAATGAAGTTTCAAAAAGAAGTTTTAGTGCCTCTAGCAGCGCTCCCACTTTGCTAGGTATATGATGTAGTAAAACAGTCACCAATAGATTATCAATCAACCAGATTACCAAATGAAAGACCTGAGAAGTAGAATAAGACACTTCAACTTTGATAAAAATCACTAGATCTCAATATATGAAAGTGTTTCACTTGGTGCCCTGCAGCTTTGTTCAGATAAATTGTGGGGGTACATTGCAAGGAAATAATCAGAATGTGTCAATGGTGCCACAGGTTGAGACAAATTACTGTCATTTCTTACCAAAGAAATAGAGATTACTACCCAATGCCAACTGCTGAGGTCAACATAACTGGAACCACATTTCAAGATCAGGTACAGAAGGCCGAAAATGAAACTTCATTCTCCGTGCTGGATTTGAAGCATGTAAACTCCATGCTGCCCATGAATATTAAAAATCTAAAGTCCTTCGGTATTGACCTGAGAAAACACAGTTCACTCAATAAGAATACTGGAATAGCAGTTCAAAATCTTAAAAGATGGACAAAAAGTAATTCACACAAGAGCACTGTAACTGTCCTTGTATTTTTCCGTTAGTTTTACTTTTGTTCTCATTCTGATATTAGAATTACTCTATTCTGTCCTTTATTACTTATTTGAAAATAAATGTTCGAGAGCATATTAAAGATTCAATGTGGGCATTCCAATACGAGCAACTTCCATGCCACGCTCACGCACACATAAACCATCATCTTCATCATTTAAGTGGTGATCAAGGGGAAAACTTTCTCAATCATATCTGAGATGCCAATTGTAACTTCTAAGTACCAGATCTATCTATCTCTCCATCTATACACACAATAAATGTCACACACCGAACCCTCGAGCGCGCGACCATCCCTTTTCACTTGTCCAATGGTCAATAAAATTTCGACGTCCCAGGACACGTCGACGAACCATTTATTTTTATCTTTCAATTAGCGCAAGCAGAAACATAAATAACCCCTAACAGCGGGGATAGCAGGAAAAACAACAGCACCAATAACAGAACAAACAGCACTAACAAACCACACCTTTTTTTTATTTATCAACATGTTAACCCTAGAAAGTTTATATTTACAAGCCTTCACTGTCGGGCCACTTCCTACACGACCAACAAAAAGAGGTACTGGGGTCGGGGTTAACCTATCTCCTCTACACAAGGGTACCTTGAACCGTACCTGTCGGCCTTCCGTTCTACGAACCTGAAAAAATGGTTAACAACAACAAATGAGATATAAATCTCAGCGAGTTAACCGCCTAAACCTCGTGTAGGATACCAATTCACCTAGGGTGAACCCTAAACATGCAACTTAATGTCGATGGCAAATCAATTGCGAGCAAAGCTCGCTCTACGCAACCTATAACGGGTTCGAGCAACCCACTCACTGATCAATCAAGAAATCACAGGCGTTCTTACCTTGCCTTGGCACATACACACGCCCTGCATATTATCAGTTATAATCGCATGCTAAAACAATGCATCAGTCAAGACATGAAATCAGACGAAATCTCATTT
>BCNH02000003.1:14910702-14968839 GCA_001662345.2 Metrosideros polymorpha var. glaberrima
TTCTTCATTAAAAATGTCGTATGAAAATTACATATTACATTTATTTTCATTCATGGAGCTTCTTGGCATAACAAATCCCAAATCTGCACCCACTTCCACATCTCAAACTGCCTCATCAACTCCTAAGAATAAAAAAAATAAGAATAAGAATAAAAATTCAAAGAAAAAAAAAGTAACGATAATGTATTTACCGTGGTGGATACCGCGAGGTTGGCCAAAAACGTAAATTTATGTATAATCCGTCTCGCGAATTGATCTGGAACCTGAGCCTTAACGGCTTCAAATACTTGATGAATATCAGGAGTGCAAGGAAGATAGGTAGCAGGATGGCCATCGGTGGCCAATGTTCACGATGCATAACCACCACGCATTGCCTACCATGATCGTGAGCGAACTTATTATTTGAGAATGAGATTGAGCAGGGAGAGAATAGAGAGGAGAGGAGATTGTACGAGAATTAATACGGAGAAGCTCTTATGTACACTCTTCAATGGCGCTACCCAATACGCAGCACGTTGTGCTTCATCCCAAGTGCCACTAACAACCGAGCATGATGACTTCGTCGACATTCAGCAGCCATTTTTTCCATTATTAGATTAAAAGGTTAATATCATGAAAAACTTCAAATTTGTACACCTGTGACATATTTACTCCAAACTAATTTTTTTATCACAAAAAATCTAAACCGGTATATTAATGACAAATTTTCCCCAAACCGGTATACCAGTGACAAATTTACTCTTCATTAGTTTCTGTCATATTTTACCGTCAAATTGTCGAGTTTGCCAATTTGGGGTTTTATCCTCCATTTGTCACATGTATACCAGTTTGGGATTTTTCGTGGTATTAACCCAATTTAACAGAAACTAACTGAGGATAAATTTGTGACAAATGTATCAATTTTGGGTAAATTTGTTACGGATATACCAGTTTGGGATCAAAAAATTAGTTTTAGATAAATTTGTCACAAGTGTACTAGTTTAGGATTTTTCGTGGTAAAAAAATTAGTTGGAGATAAATTTGTCACAGGTGTACCGATTTAAAGGTATTATGATGGGTTTGGTTCAGTATTTGGAAGGAGCTTTTGGCCTGAATGCTCCTTTGCGAAATGCTGAACTGTTTGGCAAGTTTTTTTTTCAATGGAGCATTCGGCCAAATGCTGGCCTTGAAAAGGCTGAAATGCTGAATGCTGAAGGGACCAGCATTCAGCATTTCAACCTTTCCAAGGCCAGCATTTGGTCGAATGCTCAATTGAAAAAAATTTGCCAAACAGTTCAGCATTTCGCAAAGGAGTATTTAGGCTAAAATCTCTTTCCAAATGCTGAACCAAATCCACCCTTAACCCTAGATAAAAAAGAAAAAGAAAAAAAAGAAGCAATCTTTTGTAGGATTTGAGGTAAAAATGGCATCGCCCACTATCACCATGACGAAGCTCAGCTTTGGCATCGCCCCAATTCCAGGCTTTATGCATTACCTAAGGCAAAGGAGGGCGATTGCGCCACTCAGTATCAAGGCTGACAATAAGCTTGCCAAGCCTGCAACGGTGGATGGATGCGCTCAACCTTGCAAATCCAATGGCTAACTTCAGCTGGCTCGTCTCGTCGGCGACCCATGTCGTGATTTCATCATCGTAGAAGAGAATCGTGTGAATAGAAAACATATTTTGCTTGAGCAAAAAGCAAGAATTCGTAGAGGAGTGATGAAATAAACACGAAGAGATCATGCAATATATACATACATATATGAGCTTCGGTTGCGGCCTAAGTTCATTTGAATTAGGAAATATTCATGCGTTCTCTCTCGTCGAAAGACCTTAGTTTCCTCCTTTGTGGCTACACACGCAATTTTCAAGTGGAGATACAAGGATGCTCTTTCCTTTTCTGTTAACGGCATATTATATTCTTATCAACTAATAGGGCTGCCCGCAGCTATTATGGATGTGGAAATATGAAATTTCTTAGGGTGGAAAGGTAATTTCCACTTATACACTTTAATAAATAATAAATTTGATCAAATACTCATACTCCAAATAATTAATATTTTATGAATAGTAGTGACATACTAGATCGTAATTACAAATTGTAAAATGTATTTTTATTAGTATCCGGTCTGTGATTTGTAGTATATGTTTGGGTTTATAAATTGTTATTTAACATCACATATAAAACTGGCAGATTGTAATTATTAGTGACAATTTCAAAACATTCAATATCACGAGCTTTGTGCGACCAAAAAAAAAAAAAAGGAGAGATAACGGGTTATGCCTGAGCATTGGCTTCCAATGGCTATTTTGGTACTTCTTTTCCTTACACTTATGGCATTCATCAAATACCTAAAGCCTTCGAGGCTGAGCTTCCAAATCAATCCGCTAGACGGACTTTGCCTGAATATGAGTTTTCCTCAAGCCCTCCCTCCGTCTCCGCCACCGCGGTAACTGTAAGTACATTGTAATTACTATTTTATTTCTATTAATTTTCTTATTTCATTTTTTTTTTTTTTAGGAGTTGAAGATGCAGTTTGAGAAGCGGAAGAAGAGGAAGCGGATTTGGGATTTATTAATATGTAATTTTCATTCGACCGCCGTTCTAATAATGTTAAGACTCTCTCTCTCTCTCTCTCTCATATCCAAGCAGGGCGTCCTTTAACGGGTTCCGATAATTCCGATAATTCGCTCCATTAGTTTCTCCAAGTGCGGTCGGGAATGGTAGGTTGCGGGAAATAATAATGAATCTTAATAATAAGGTCATGGATAAGTAGCCCATTGCCCAAGAGTATCCAACCAAGTCGCAAATTGGATCGTCAAGGCCTAGAGATTTCAGACACTTCCCTGTAATTGGGTTTTCAACCCTCCTTTAACGTTATGGACCGGATCTCTTATGCTCAGAAGTTCATTTTACTTGTTCAACATATGCACAAATCAACGTCCATAGCAGCTTCGTTCGCAAAGTACCTCAATGGGGTTTCATGATCCTTAAGACAGAATCCTTGGGGCAGATAAGTCAAGGAGCTTTGAAGCTGTAATAATTTTCCCTACTAACTGATTTGAAATCAATAATGGGAGTCAAAAGGGAGCAAAGGGCTGGCTGCGAGATGCTGAAATTGCTAAGCGCGAGACAGAATAGCATGCGGTAGTAAATGATACTGCTTACAACATCATCTAAAAGTCAAATCATCCTTCATGCTCTGTCTGACGATCTTTATACATTTTTTTTTCATGGAATACCACATTGCGACTGCGGATGACTTTGTTATTTTTATAATCCCAAAATCTATATCTATACTTATCGCCACCATATTCAATAAAGACGCACTTTTGGGTTTGACTTTCTAACATGGTATTAGAGCCGGTATTATCCCATTAATCAAATTGCACATGGCTTACACGTGAATTACACGTGAGAGGAAGAGATTATTGAGGTTGTCCAACATCAATTATGGAATGAGCTGGTGATCTAATTTATAAGTATGAGAGAAAACCTTACCATTTGAGCTAACTTTTGGGGTGAGAGAGGCCCAAAACCACCCAACACTAGTATCAGAGTACAGGTTGCCAACTAATCTAAACCCAAGTCTCACACAAAAGAGATATGGGTTGTTGCTGCTCCGACTCAAAGCCCGATGTGTGAAGGGGAGATTGGTTGTTAGGAATCGCGCCCCGATTCAAGGAAAATAATTCAAGCAAACAATTCACACTTGCTACGTCTTCACGCAGAGGTACTCTGCGAATCTACTAAATTTCGAAGAAATTAAGAAGTTATGGGCTAATTATAATATATTAACTGTTATACACCACACCAATTTTCTGATGTGATATTTCTTTAACATAACCCACTCATACGTGCATCCTGACACTAGCTATATCAGAATCTTCCACTGCATATCCCTAGATGCAATCTTCCGTTTTTGAAGCCTGTGATACAACTTCCTTAGGCCTACTGGACCAGCTCTATTCGAGTTACTCGTAAAACTCATGCGACGGAAAAGCTGGAATCCAAGTAAATCGGTCAAGGTGCCTATCTCATAGAAGAATGTTAAAACTATGCATAGCAATGCGTCGCGAACGCATGGGTACTTTCAGAAGCCACAACTTCACAACAACAACAACAACAAAAATCGAGATAGTGAGCCGAAATATCAGAGCAGGAGTAGGCCATGAGAAAAAAGAAAATAAGAGCCTGAACACTGTAAGCATGAGTTGAATGCTAGCGCAAAGTTGCTATGAAATAGAGCTAAAAACTTTCAGATGATTTCGTAAGATGCAAGGACCACAAACTCATGTCTCCAAAACCATCTATGTAACAGAGCTCTTGACTCGAAAAACCTAATAGAAGAAAGCACCAGGCAAACAAACCATATTCCGCCAGGACATCATCTCGGATCTTAGAATTTTAAATTTTATTTTTTCTTTTGAGAGTATTTTATTATTTTTTAAAATCATTTCAGGCAGGCGCAATAGCTCAAACCAAAATCTGCGCATTAAATCGAAATCTCTCTCCAACGGCTTAAAATTCACCGCCAAAAAGAGGGTGCACAAAACAGGAAACAATCGCTCGATTCTTCAGACCATAAAACAACGGCGGTAGCATTCGCATGGCTCAAACTCTCACTCCTCTGTTCTTTCTTTCCTCTTCTTCAAGCTCTGTTTCAGACCTCTCACTAAGTGATCCTCAGTCTCTGTGGGTGCTATTGTTTTTCCATCTCCAGAAGAATTCCCGATTTTGCAGATAACCCCAGGTTTCGTCAATTCTTGGGGTTGAAGCGGAGTTGCAGATTTCTCAGGAATTTCAAGCTCTGCCAGTGGTTAAATGCCAATTGACCGACTCAAATTTGAACAAGTGGTTAAATGAGAAAACTACGATTTCTATACAGACAAAGGAAATGACTGCAACCATAATGAAGCCAAAGAGCAGCAAGGCGACCAGAACAATTTTGAACCAGAAAGACTTCCTAAGCTATAAACCAGATCTTCCCAACCAGACGTACTCCAGCATACCTTTTGAATCCCTCCTACATAGGATGACTTGAAACATGAGAAAGAACCTGCTGTCGTGGTCAGTCAATTTCCTACAATTTATCTTCCGCACGTCTACTCTATACTAGCTGTATTTCAATCAGTGCCAGTGGCAGTTTTAAACTCATAAGGGATTCTTGTCCTTGATTTTGTGGTGGATGGATGTCAAATGACAAAGCGCGTGCTTTATCCACTAATATTGTTCCATCCAAATATAGCCTAAGCGAACCAGCTAAAATAAACAGACCTTCAACAGCTTTCTCTAGCTATCTGAGTTTCTAACAGAACAAAGACCAAGGATCACTAAATGAAATACCGTTCGATACGGGAAGTAGCTAAGATAGTTGAGGAAGCCATTACAATTGCATCCAGTAAAACACGATGCACTTCCTTCTTTGAGGAAGCCAAATAACTATAAAACAGAACGACAAGCATGCGATGCCCAAACCACACTTTAAAGATGAAAATACGCACCTTGAATTCTTCTATATCGAGCCAGCCATTCCTTTCCACCGGCAACGGCCATAAACCCTCCTCTCCTGTTCATGAACTGTCTAACGCTGCCAGTTCGTCACAGCCCTAATGGCACTCACTTCCGCTCTTGGCACTGGCTTCACTCTCGTTGAATCAAACCCAACTGAACTTCCTAACTTCAGCATCATCCTCCACAGCTTCCTCTGCTCCTCCACCGCCACCATCCTTCTCCTCCTTGCTCTACTGCTCCTTCAAGATTCCATCAACAAAGTCCCCCAATTTGGCAGCGCGCGCGTGGCAGGATCATCAACGAGGAATATATTGACAATCCCACAATCTAAATGGAATTCCAACCAGAAACCGTGACTACTTTGTTTTCCTTCATATTTTTCCTCTGCAGCAAAACATCATCCTAGTTGCCCATCTTAGCATACATATTGATTGGCCAGAAGGATATATAGCGTCCACAATGTTGGGGTTCTAGTTGGATCAGATGCCTGCCGACTTTCTCTTCTAAATCAAAAAGGCCAAATTGCACCATCTGGTTCCATTGTCATACTTTTTTCTTAACACACCATCTGGTTCCATTGTTCATAGCACCAGACGGAAGCTCGACTCTGAAGTAACATGAAAATCACGTCGGTTGCACAGATCTTATTCGTAGCATTATGAAATGCCAGTCCCATTGCTCATGTTTTTGGTGGAGAAAGATTAAGCATGATTTTCTAAGTACAAATCATGTCAAATCAATTTCAATTTAGGAGAATTAAAAGAAATAAGTCGACCTCAAAACATCCACGCGATATGGTTTACAGAAACCATGAGTTGATTAAGATAAAATGATCACAAGATCGGTGGATATGATTAAGCACAGAATTTAGTTAAACCCCAATTTAGTCATGCTTCTAATATACAGTATTTTGAATTTAATACCATACTTTTTGGTTATAATTTCAATATTCAATTTCCTAACCTCAATTTGAATTTAGGAAACTTGTGATCCTATTATTGATTTCAGTTAAGGCTAGCAATTTTTTACATGAATTAGGCTACACAACATGTAATTAAGCGCATTTGGGTAAAGTTTAATAATATTCGCGCCATAATTGGATCGACCCATTTATACAAGAATAATAACCATGCCGTATCTATGTTGATTATTTCAATTAGTTTGTTACACTTACACATGTTTAGTTTAGATTTTATGTCAAGAGTTTGCAATGTAAAGGTGTTAAACATGTTGTGTCATGTAACATTTATTGTAAATGTTGTCTCATATGTGGTTTCGAAGTGAGACAAGGTTAACAAATATGTCGTGTTCAAATTTGACCTAAATTTGACATGACATGACAACTCTAATTGCAAGAGTAATTTTAGTGGTAAGGTTCTCTTCATTATTGTAAATTTCCTCATTTTACACTAAATCTGTTATATATGCAATTTAGTTTAGTCTCAATTTTAGCTAAAAAAATATTTTTATTTTTCCTCGTCAGAGATTGAATGTCTGTTGACGAAAATATTTTATTTATATGTTATGAGCTATTATATTATTCCATAAAAGCCTTAAAGAAATAATTAGTCTATCTAGTTAAGGAACAGTATGAACAAAAGAAAACATGTGATTAATCGATTTTCATCAGGCAATTACAGCACATATGCATTATTTTTATTTTATTTTTTTGCCTGCTGATATTTGATCATTGATTTCATATTCTTCATAGCTTTGTCTGGGTTTATAAACGTTCATATGATTTATATTGGATCTTTGAATTTTTATTTTTTTTCCTTTTGAGTGTATTTTATTATGTTTTAAATTCATTTCAGGCAGGGGTAAATAGCCCAAACCAAAATCTCGCATCAAATCGAAATCTCTCTCCAACGGCTTAAAATTCACCGCCAAAAAGAGGGTGCACAAAACAGGAAACAATCGCTCGATGCTTCAGACCATATAACAACGGCTATATCAGTCATTCGCATACCTCAAACTCTCACTCCTCTGTTCTTTCTTTCCTCTTCTTCAATCTCTGTTTCAGACCTCTCACTAAGTGATCCTCAGTCTCTGTGGGTGCGATTGTTTTCCCATCTCCAGAGAGAATTCCCGATCTTGCAGAAACCCCAAGTTCCGTCAATTCTTGGATTTGAAGCGGAGTTGCTGATTTCTCAGGAATTTCAAGCTCTGCTCTGTTTCGGGCGTGGGACGGATTTTGCCAGTTTCTGGTATCTCTGATCTCTTTCATGTGAAAAGGGTTTTAGTTTCTCTCGGTTTGTTTCGCTGGAGAACACCAGAAGGGCCGCAATTGTTGCTGGGTGTAAGGGCTCTTTCATCTTCAACCACTGCTCTGTTTTGTCACAGGGGACGTGTGATTTTGCAAGCCTCTGGTATCTGCTGGGTTCTCTTTCATCTTAACTCTCCCGTTGTTTGGTGCTATCTGTAGAGGCAAGAGTTTTTTTCTGCTTCACCCAAAAAAATCTTAGTAGCTATAGCATGGAGACACTATACTGCGGATATAGTTTGAGTCTGAAGAGAAGAGATCCTGATTTTTCTGGCCTACGGACCGCTGTCTTCAACTTCTCGATCAAGTGGCACCATCTGCTAGTCTTTGTCGATCAGCTGGGAGTGCCAATAAATCTTCAAGACACTACACTATCGGAGTCAAGTCAGTCGCTTGAGATGCCACTCTGCATCCTACTATGGCAATCCCTCTGCGAAACGCATGTGGAGAGAGTTCTCGATGCTTTGGGCGTTCATCGCAGCTTTTGGACTGATCTTATAAGAGTTATTATGCGTACAGCGTCTCGAGGATCAGGTCATGGCCATCAACAGTTCGACATGAATATAAATTTGGAATTTGCCACCAAAGAAGAAGTCGAAATGGAAGACATTGAGGAAGTCTTCATCGGAGGATACGAGTCAGATCACGATCAAGTCATGCAGGGCGTCTCCGGAAGCACCATTGAGAAGCTCGAGCAGAAAAACTGCTCTGTCCGGGACGGTGACGGATGCTGTGTCATTTGTTTAGAGGAACTGAATGGGGCAGATAAAGTCATGGAGATACCGTGTTCCCATCTCTTTCACAGCAGATGCATCGTCGAGTGGCTCAAGAGGAATGATTCATGTCCGCTGTGTCGTAGCAAAGTAGAAGTAGAAGATCCAGAGTAGTTAGTTTTAGTTTGTAAGACTTCTAATAAGAAATGAATTCTCTTTTTTCCGATGGAGTAAGTAATTTGCTGCGATTGCTTTTGAAATACTTTAGTGCATTGATAACAAAAAGATGATCTCTCACAGTTTGCTGAAATGGTCGATCTCCATGTTTAGAAACATTTGCTTTTACATTCATGAAAAAAATATAGTCTGTGGATTCTAATGTTGTTCCTTGTTAGATTACAAAATTTGACCCACTCTGTTTGGAGAAGAATACAAGGAAATTTCAGAGCATATATGGCTTGCAACGCACTTCCAGGTGTTGGACTGAAACATAATCTTATCCAGAACTAAACCATTTCTTAAGGTTCTTTCACATAACTAGGCTTTGTTAAGAGGATTATCTCATATTTTGTTGAATGGAACTGTAGATGGACTCATATTCTGTGGAATGGATTTGTAGACACAACTCAGATATCCAGTTGTTCATGTTCAACACCACTGTACTTTATTATAATTGAGACTTTCCCTTACTAGTTTGCACTTGAGAAAGCTTCAAGTTTCTTGTGGTCCATTGGCGCTCGGCTCCTAAAAAAGTACTTTGAAAATCTAATAGTTTTGATCATTGGATTGGGCTTCACGTACCTCCATATAATGTAAATCACAACAACTAGACCTAGGGAGTTTTGCTAGGCATATAAAGTAGTGAAACAGTTGCCCAATAGATTATCAATCTATAAAACAATCTTATAAAAGGCCTGCAAAATAAAATGAGACACTTCAACCTCAATGACAAATCACTTGTTATATCCCAAGGAGACAACCAAATGAAGCCAAAGAGCGGTAAGATGACCAGAACGATTTTCGATAATAGAGATTTCTTATGCCATAAACCAGATCATCCCAACCAGACATACTCCAGTGTACCTTTTAAATCCCTCCTAAATAGGATGATTTGAAATACAAGAAAGAGACTGACCTCTTGGTCAGTCAATTTCCTTCAATTTATCAACCGTGCATCTACTCTATACTAATGGAGTTTTGAACTCATATTGGAGTTCATTATAGCATATCCCTGCTTCTGGCACCTGGTATCGTTGTCCTCGATCTTGTGGTGATGTCAAATAACAATGGGCGTGTACTTTATTTACTACTCTTATATCCTTCTGTTCTTTTCACATTATTCCATCCAATGATCCAAATATAGCATAAGAGAACTAGCCAAAATAAACACAACTTTTATAGCTTTCTCTAGCTATTTGAGTCTCTGACAGAACAAAGACCAAGCATCACAAAATGAAAGAGACCATTTGATAAAAGAAATAGCTAAGAGAGTCAAGGAAGCCATTACAATTGCATCTAGTAAAAAACCATGAACTTCCTTCTTTGAGGAAGCCAATTAACTATAAAACAGAACGACAAGTATGCCACGCTCAAACCAAACCATAAAGGAGAAACTAAGCACCTCGAGTTCTTCTATATTGAGCTATTTGTTCCTTTCCACCAGCAACGGCTGATTAAACCCTCCTCTCTTGTTCATGTACTGTCTAGGCTGCCGCTTAGTCACAACCCCAATGCCGCTCACATCTGCTCTCGGCGCCGGCTTCCCTGTTGTTGAATAAAACGCAACCAGAACTCCTAACTTATTCATCATCTTAACGTCATCATCCTCCATAGCTGCCTCTGCTCCTCCACTGCCGCCATCCTTAACCTTCTTGCCTTGCTGCTCCCTCACAATTCCATCAACAAAGTCCACCACATCTGGCGGCGTGGCAGGATCATCAACACAAATATATGGACAATCCCATCAATCTGAATGAAACTCCAAGCAGAACTGTGACTACTTTGTTTTCCCTCATAGTTTCCCTCAGCTGCAAAACATTATCCTAGTTGCCTCTTTCCATACATATTGGCCAGAAGGATATAGCATCTGCAATGTTGAGGTTCTAGTTGGGTCAAATGCCTGCTGACTTTCTCTTCAAACTCAACATAGCCCCGTATCATATACCCATTTAACAAAGATGCCCAAATTGCACCCTCTAGTTCCACTGTCATACTGCTTATTAACACACTAGCCTCTTTAATTGTCCAGCCCAAGCCAAGATGTCAACCATGCATCCACAGTGCTCAATAGTTGGAGCGATGCTGTAACCTTTGCTCATACGTCCACACCAGCGCCATGCTTCATTTATTAAACACTTTTGATTGCAGGCCATCAGAGCTGCAATAAACATCACAGCATTTAGTTTAGGACCCCTATTTTCCATCTCAGATAAAAGCTGCAGCCTTGTTTCATTCTCACCATTAATAGCAAGGCCTAATATCATCGCACTCCAAGTCGTCACATCTTTCAGAGGCATTTGGTCAAAATTACTTTTAGCACGAATCTGACGAACTACATTTGACATAGAAGTTAATCAGTGCAGCGCCTAGCTCAAGTTCGTACTCAATGCAATTCTCATCTATGTACTTATGAACCCATTTTCCTTCTTCAAGAATCCACTTAATTCCACGTTAACCTAAGAAAACAACTCAATGGCCTCATCAAACCGCTCATTCCTAACGTAGCCAGATCTCATGGCACCGTAGGAAATATCAATTTTTTCCCCTGCACTGAATCAAACTGTCCTCGAGCTTCATCGGCAGCCCACTGCTACAGCAGCCATTGATAAGGCTCGTCCAGCCAACTATATTCCAGAACAAACTTCGATCAAACAGGCTGTGAGCAACACTCACAGCTCCATGCTTATCAGAGAACTCACCACATATACATCACCATCATGCCCAAACATCATCACGCGATGGTGAACATGGCCAAGCAAAGGAAAGCGAGCCGCATGCCCTGACCGGTGCAGTGAGAGTGCGGGCATTTGGCTTGACGCTTTCCCTACGCATTCGAGCGTAGACGGACACGGCCTTCCCACGTTTGAAGTCTCCCAAGAAACCCATCATCACGACATCGAAGTCGAAGACGCTGGTGGGCGGGAGGGGATGCGACAGAGAACGCACGCTGCGTAGTTCATGTTCCGCCGCATGGCGGTGTACGGGAAGCGAGAGAGACGCCGGAGATGATGGCGTGGGCATGGATTTTGCTTCAGGTGGTCGATGCTTGAGCATCTTCGGGGAAGAGCGAGCGTTGTAATATATTACTGATTGGTTGGATAATTTCGTCATTTTAGTAAGTGTAAGAGAATCGTATATCGATTCTATATACGTCTCTCTTTTTTTTCTTTATTAAGAAATTATATATTATACCCGCACTTTTAAAACCACCTCCATTACATCCCTATTGCCCTAATAAACACTTTGGCTGGGTTCACAACCAATTTTGTTATGGAAATAAAAGGTTTCAAGAGATGGAAACCTAAGAGTGATAGGTGAATCATTTTATGCCATTATATATATAAAGGGAATACAAAGCTATCGCGATTTATTTCTTGATCAGTTCATCCATAATTAACTTTGGTCACTGAACACATCGTATTCGAGCAAAAAGTCTTTTGGAGCTCACTTTGTAAGAGAAAACTGCAATTCACACATAAATTCTACCATAATCCACTTTACCTATTCAAAGTATACCTTAATATATATATATATATGAGAACAGAACATGAGATTTCTTATATCATCGCAATGAGGAAAGAAACGAATAAAAAAATTTGAAGACACTAGAACTGAGCTTCAAAAGAAGCACTCACCAAGAATTGAATTTCTAAGGAAAAAGAGAGAGCCTGGTTGCATAGAATAATAACATTCCATCACCTTTATTAATTTTCTAAAGATTAAAAATAAATAAATCTCATTGGTCATAAGAAGTCTAATTCTAATTTAATTCTAATTGAATGACATGGTGACCCAATTTTGCTAGTTTCACCATTAATTCGCCTTGTGAAGGAGGCTGAAATGGAACTGGCTAGCACTAGGATTCCAATACATCCATATCTCAGTCGCCGGCCGCCAACCCTCTCTGCTTCTCGAACTGCTTGATCCAACCCCACTTCAGGACGAGGGACTCCGACGACACCAAGAACACGAACACCAGCCAGAGCTCAGAGCGCATGTCCGTGTCGCTTACAATGACATCGGCCCCCTCCCCACTCTCGACTCGACTCCTGGAGCCTCGGCAGGGTGGCCAAGATCGCTCTTCGTAAGCTTCTTCCTGATCCTCCAAGGGTCAAAGAGCAGCACCAACTCCGTGGAGAACGCCATTGCGTCTCTCTTCCTCTACTTCACATTCTGAGGCCTCTTCCTTTTCCTTCCGGCTTCCGCAGCGCTTCGCCTTCTTCTCCACAATTAGAGTTTCATCAGCAGCGAGCGAGGCTATGAACTTTCGCTTCAGTCGGGCGGGAACAATTTCTCAACGAGGGGTCGCCGAGTTCCCTCGTGCCCGAGAAAACCTTTCCGATCAGTCTTGATGGGGAAGAAGTCGCGAGTCACCACCACTGCTGCAGATGAAATTTCTCTGGCCTCTTCATTGTGATTCTTCTCTAGGAGTGAGAAGAGCTTTCCTAATTTTTTTTTTTTTCCGGTTGATCTCCTACGGATACTGTAAGATCGCCTTTTCCTCAAGGGCTTAAACAACATGTATATTAATTTTCAGTTAAATTTTGTAGTGAATACTTTTTTTAATAAATAATTGAGAACTGCTTGGATTTATAATTCTTTTACTTTATATTAAATAATCACGGTTTAGGATATATATAGTCTTACCGCACACGCACTCATTGCCATACACTTCCAACTCGACTTGGGAAATATTTTGTAGTTCAGGCCCCGTACTTCACAGCTTGATTTTGTCCATATGTAGAACGATTACTCTCAATGATCCACTCTTTCTTAATTAGTTTTGGGTTTTTATCAAAGTCAAAATAATCTCTCGATCTTCCACACTTCTAATTTCTCACCATCTTTCCAAAAAAAAAAAGAAAAAGAATTATCATGGATCGGAAGAAATCCAATAAACCCATGAAGATGTTCCATTTGTTTAACCCCTAATCTCCTCCGATCATCGCCGATCACTCGCCGCCAGCATCATCGATGGTCTCCTCATCCTGCGTTTTCATGTGAAGATTTATTCTTAAGACAATGTGCACAAAAACTGATTTAAGCACCATCTGATCGCTGTTATTAAACAAAATTGAGTTAAAGGAAAATCGGCACCATGTTCGCTCAAGTTTAAAATTTTTTCTTTTAATGGTTTGATGAAAGAGAAAGAGATTTTACTAATCAAATTTTCATTTCCATGTGAATTTTGGGGAAAATTACCAAAAAAGTCATAAACCTATTGCAATTGTGTCAATTAAGCCATAAAGTTTTTTGTTTGTTTTGCCAATTGAGTACTAAATCTTTTGCATTTGTGCCAATTCATTCCATCCAACCAATTTTGGCTAGCTGGCGTCCACGTCCGGCCGACACTGATGTAAATAATTTTAATAATTTTTTATTTTCTTTTAAGTGAGTCATCGCTAAACATTTACAATGCAAATTTTGAGTTCTAAAAAAAAAAGAAAAGATTATGGGCTAAATTTTGAAGTTCTTGTGGTGGAACTTAAAAAAGATTATGGTCACCAAAGGGGGGGTGGGGTGTCGTCAACGGAGAACTTCATTGAGAGGAGCAAACAAAGAGTATTGCACCCTCAAGCTGATACAGATGATGAAGAGCTCCCTCATTTAGTCAAATAAACAAATGTCATCGAAGGCGATGGCGGCATCAGTGCCATCATCGAGCTCAATTTTCCCGAAAGGGCGTGTACATGTGCGAAACGAACTAAGTATCGTTAAATTGGTTACTAAAACCAGTTAATAAAATGCTTGCTTTGGACTTCAGTCACAATTTCTCAACATAAGTTATGTGACTGGCTACTTAATTTTGGCGTCGATCGTGATATTACACTTGCTTAAATGCCCGTTCGCTTCGTCACCAATTGATTATAGCTTCATCCAACAAAGAGAAGCTCACAAAGGTTGGACACAAATGGATCTCGGGTTCTCTCACTGTCATGCACGATTTGGAGTCGTGGGGAAGATGGATGGGCGTGGAGGATCCTTTGCGCAATAAAGTTCACAATCGAGTACGAAGCCTCTCTGAGGCTTCAACCACCAATCTCTCCATTCGGAGATTGTCGAGAAGTTCCTTATTACCGAGTAAACAACAAAACAATATCATGGTACATACCGCAGTACATGTCTTTATAGGTCTCATTTCCTGATAAATTATACACCGCAGGGTGAGATGGAACATTTGTGCTGATAGCTAAGCCCACCTATTCTCAATAACCGTCATTATACCATCTGTGTCATTCCCATAGTTTATTTTTACTAATAGTATTATCTGGAGCCTCATCTTGGTATACTGGCATTGCTCTCAATCGTAGCGCAGTCTTAGTATACCACCATTGCCCAATTGAACTCGACAGTTATGACGGAATACCTTTCTGATACACAATCGCGTTTAAATCTCTACAGTACTGTAAACTTTTGCAGTGCCAAGTCATTGACACGTAGGGATCGTGGTCAAACACCAAGTGCTTCTTGGCACAATGTAGAAGAAACTAAATGGAAAACAGAGCATTGAATTGAAAGATCAGTCGATACAAATATTTTCCAGCAGGTCCGAACTTCAAAAACACATTTGATATTTTTCCCATACTCAAGAGGTCAAAATTGCCAATATGCACAATACACTTCGTTTGCTATAAGTTAGGTCTCCTCTAAAGTAGCTACATACAAGAAAGACACGGAAACTCCAAGGCAAAACTGCTGATCCATCTCAGGATCTTGATTTTGTTCTCTTCCGTCTATTTCACAAAATTGGCTCGATATGCCCCTGTAAACCCTAGAATCCTATACTATTTTCTTTTGCTAAATAAATAATCTTGAATGGGAATCCTATAGTCGCTAACTTCTACTATTGACCATAATCAATCAACAAAAAGCAAATACACTCTTCTCCGATGTTGTCATCCTCTTTGCTGCAGTGGAACCGACAATTCTCTCCAGCTGAATATAATCATCACAAAAAAATAAGATTAAGGCAATTAATCGCTAATGCACAATGCACATGAGCAATATCCTTACACTAAATATGACACAAGAATCATCTCAAGAACATACTATCTTTCCAATTCACCAAAAATACCTATATTTGAACATTTCGAAATTAAGTACCATTAGAAAATAGTAAAATTCATTGATCTCAAAGAACTAGTAGTGATGGGAAACTTGGTCCTTGACTCAAATGCAAGAAGTGAAACCTTTTTTATTTGGCCATAAGAAGTGACATCCTTGAGGTATGAAACTTTACATATGAACCTGTTAAGCCACGTCTAAGCTTGAACAGATTCCTACTACTCACCAATGTAAAAAAATATCCCCAAGAAGTGAAAGAAGTGATGTCCTTTTTTATTTTTCTGGACAATAAAAATGGAACTACTCGAGGTTGAAAAATTAGCCATGGTATGAACCTCAAGCTAAATAGCTTGCTGCTACTCACCAATGTACAAACTAATTAGATGTCACCAAAATCCTTAGATATCCACATTAAGGAGAAGAAAAGGTCATTGCAAATTGATTTCAGCCATGTAGCTCCAACTGCATAGGTTCTTGAAACATTCAAATCAAAAGAAGGAACATGAGGAACAAACTTTCAACATGCCGATTTTTTCTCAAAAAGAAGTAGTTGAACAAGGTAGTGGAGCAGGTTATTGGGAAGCGCATGCCATTGGAGATATATGGCTAGTTGCCTTCAAGGAATGGCTAGTAAAATCTTAGGGAACCAAAATTTGTCTCTAGTGCCTGTTAAATGGCTTAAGCGGAATCTATAAACGACACCTTAAGCTAATGAATATATAAATGGTTTAAGCAAAACCAATATGATCAACATCAACTTGAACACTAACTACGTGTCTTGTGAACGAATTGTACCATCAAAGCCAGCCCTAGCGATCTGTGCACAAAATAAGCAGGGACAGTCACACAATGATCGGTTCAGATAAGAGGATATTCGAGGGGAAGCATGTATATGGCTAGATCAGCAATAAGATGAGAATAAGCTGATTTGAACACATGAAAGGACAACCATCACATGCTCCAATGAAAAAGACTTACGATTGGTTGCAATATCAAAGGAGAAGAGAAACACATGAAAATCCATATAACAATATCTTGAGCCAAGATCAAGACAAACGTCTCATGCTAAACACACGAAGTCATTAGAAGATATATGCAGCTCATATAGCTTACCCTACTCAGTGGGCAAACATATGAACTGATACACAATCAAGCTTGCATCCTAACGCTAGGTTTTCTATGACATAGTGTTGTATGCATTAATCTTCCTTTACTCACCAAGTAGGGTAAGCTATATGAGCTGCATTTATCTTCTGATGACATTGCATTATAACACATCAATGTCACGCACAGACACTCCTATTCACTCAACATATGAAATCACTACCCCCAACCACCCCCAACACTATCACATGATAAAACAAGACCAGAAAAAGTTATAATCCATTCCTCGACGTATTATCTCACAGAAAAGTTAAATGAAGGACAGAATAGGAACAGCACATTACCCGGAGCTGATCAAAACGAGAAAAAAGCACCGTACATGTCATGCCATGAGACCCCTCAAGCATATTTACAATCTGTCATCAGAAAATAAAATATCACAGCAGAAAAAACTAATGCGAATCATTAAAGAAAACATAAATTTAGCTTGCAATACCATACAATGATCAAAGCTGGGGAAAAAAAGAGGCAGCATGGAAAACAAATGTCTACCTCTGGATAGAACTCTTTCCTCTCAGGCAAAGAATATATTATTAAATTTTGCATGCCTCGGATCTGTGGGCAAAGAGATAGACGAATTATTAGACAGTATGCATCAACAAAACAAAAGTATGAAAAAAGAGACCATGAATGAGGATCCCAAATGGAATCATCAGAAGTTTTACGAACCGGTAAGCAGAACAAAGTAAGCATGTAATTGTCACTTAAAAGGTTTTTGTATGTCCCCCAAACATTAGTTATCTAGATTAAGTACAGAGGAGAATTTTTCATCCACTCGCAATTCCTTTGGTTCTCTTGAGAAAATTTTTGGCAAAAAGGGCATCAAATGGGCCTGCCCAATGTATTATATCAGAAATTGCAGCTCTTAGCAAAAAACAATGTATATATCAGTAATTGCAGCTGGTGCATTCCTTTTAAGCAACAACTTGCCCTTGTTTATTTTAAATTTTTTCTAGCATATCATGTTATTATAAGCAGCAATGCAGTATCTGCACCTCCAGAGTTTCTCTGTCGTACCGTCTTCTTACAACCAGATGTATCTTCACTCACCATATCAAGAATCATTTGTAATGCATTTAAGGCATTCCTACCTTGATATGACCTAGATTGTTTATCAAGCCTAATAGGCAGTGAGCCTTATAGACCAAAAAAGTCATAATTGACTCATGACAAGTACAATCTTTTTAATAGATAAACACACGCAATCCAAGTAATGGCTTGTACCAAAATCTATTGGATTACATCCCACCAGTCAAAAGTACTTTCAGATTTTGACACACTTCCCTAGTTAGGTTATTCAGATGGGTTTGTCGTTGACTGCTATCACCTTGACATGGTATGGTACATCCATTTGCAACTGTCTCTGTATGTATATAGGCATGAAGAACTGCATGCACATGCTCAAGGACACACGTGTATAGGCAACTATAAACATGTCAATGTATATCTATTGGTATATATGGACTGAGACAGATGAAAAAGATGTCTACACATTGACTTCATGAACCAAGTTTTGCAAAACTAACCGAAACCTGCTGGTCTAAAAGTCAGTCCAGGAACCAGGTACAAATCTAGTTCAACTTTATTATTTGGGTCCGCTCCCACATCGCTTGTTTATGGTGTTAATATATGTCTTATATATATGTGGTCTCCTTCCACCTAATAGCTTAAGCTTTTAGGTTGAACATTCTAACATGATATGAGAGCTAGGTTCGCCCTAGAATTGTCTCGCATGAGGCTCCCTGTTCATTAATTCCACATGCTGTTCTTGATCCATCTCGGCATGTGAGAAAGGGTGTGAAAGTATATCCCATAATGCTTATTTACAGGGTCAATATAGGCCTTATATACATGTATTATCCCTCCCCCTAAAAGCTTCAACTTTTAGATTAGACATTCTATTAGGGTCATTCAAGGTTGAAAACTAGGATTGGACCAACATTGACGTTTAACTAGTCAAATATGATAATCAATCAAAAATTCGGATGGCATGCAATATTGTGATTGGTAAAATATGTCTGCAAGCTCGAGTTAAAGGGCTCAAGCATTGTGCACACATGTGGGCAGAGAACTCTTACATAACCACCACATATATCGTTTGCTTTATAACTTAACGTATTTATCATTTCTACATACAAAACACCAAACTATGGTTTAAGCCATTAAGTGGGTCAGGGTTGGCTATATGAATCCTTTACACAGTTGCTTTTGATTTTGTACCAAGTCATTTGCAAGCTCAATTCTCTATCCATTCC
This sequence comes from Metrosideros polymorpha var. glaberrima, assembly GCA_001662345.2. NCBI lineage: Eukaryota > Viridiplantae > Streptophyta > Magnoliopsida > Myrtales > Myrtaceae > Metrosideros > Metrosideros polymorpha. Next base: position 14,929,877 of record BCNH02000003.1, read on the forward strand.
ATATGCTTTGATAAAATGCAAAGGAACATAGTATTAGGATGCAGACCCTAGTCCTCAAGGATGGAAGAAGCGAGCTCTTAAATCATTTCTTGGTGCTATGGTTGCAAGTTTACATATTTTTTCAATATTTACAAAGATAAGTTTTTTATGACACCAGCAATTGCAAAGCAGCATAAAAAAGGATAACTCATAATATATTCAGTTCTCATTGGGTTTTAAAAATAAATAAATAAAACAAGTTAATCTTGTGGGTAATATGAAGGCAAAGAATATGATCGTCTGATCATGTCATCAACTACAAAGTAATAGTAACAATTGGTTAACATAAGCTGGATCTGAAATAGCATGTATCCTTTTAATGTTGTTGAAATGTTGGGCTAGATTCACAAACAGAGTCAAGTGCCAGTTCTTTCTTCCATTATAAGCATAATTATAACTTCATGCCGACTTTCCATTCATATTGGATCCAAATACATTCCTATTCTTGCTTGACAGTGGGTTTTATTGACTCGTGAAAAGGTCCACATGGATTTCTATGGACACAACATTTTTAAATATACAACAGAAAAGAAAGGTCATCTGCTACATAACCTTATATCTGTGGTAAAAGTGAGCTCTTTCGGTGTACAGCATAATCTTCCTCCTGCCTTCGAAGAACCAAACTCGTGAACGAGAAATATCACTCTGCTTTGTGTACCTAAAATAAGAAAGATATATTCAAGCACATATTTTAAATGAATGCACAAAACTCATTTTCAAATTTATTGCCTTCTAACTTAGAAGAGGCAAGATGGTAGGACATAGATAGTCATTATGACAACAGTAGAAAGGTCCTTACTCCCCCAGTTGGCAGAAAGAAGCATTTTGAGACTTCAAAAAGTTCCGAATTCGAACAAACTCAAAGTAGGAACTGATAAAAAGCATGATCCCACCCTGCATCAAAACAGTCATCAGGTTCAAAAAAGAATGAATCGATTTTTTTAAATTAGGTTTAGTGCCCCTAGAAAAATTACACTGGAGAAAATGCTATCTTAAAAGATAATGAAAGTCCTTTTCCTTTTTTGCCACAAAAAGTCAGCTGAGTTGGAGAGCAAAATGAACGAGATGAAAAGAATATACTCTAAATGTAAGTGGTCCAGGTATAAGAAAAAGGAATTTTTCTTCGTCCTAAATAAGGTTTCACTGTCTCCTAATAAAATTACCCAGAAAATCCTACCTTAAGAGGTCATCAAAGTTTTTTAATCTTTTGCCATAAAAGGGTCGTCTAAGAGGAAAAATGTGAGGATAAAGAACATACTCCGATAAAAGAGAACAGTCATCAGGTACAAGAAAAGGGAGATTGATTTTGACCTAAAGTAGGTTTAGTGGCCCCTAAAAACATTAAAATCGAAGGTAATTAATGTCTTTTTCGGGCTTTGCATTCTTGTCATGAAAGATAATATGAGTTGGAGAGGAAACTGAATCTAAGGGGGAAATAATGATACTCTGATAATGGAAAAAGGTCATCAGAAACCTTATACTACAAATAATCTAATCATATTAAACACATAAATAGAGCAATAGAGATCTGGCCCCCAAAGAAAAAAACCAAATTGTAGTCAACATATGCAGTACAAGCATCAAGAAATCTATCGCATATACCATATGGAAAATCTATTTATTGTGAAGAAATCTAATAAAAACCTAGAAAACTTTACAGCAAACCCCACAAAACTATGTAACATGACACAATCTCCGTCTCTGTGTGTGTGTGTGTTTCGGGAGTTGGGGTGGATGATGGATATCTAGATCCCCGTCATTTATCTGTGCTAATTCCAGTCAACATACCTGTATTGAATCTTTTATTTTTGGGAATACCTGCACCAAAAAACTGAACTTTGAGTACGAGGAAAACAAGCTTATACCTGACTTGAAAAGGCATGCCAATAAATCATGCAAATTATTAGATTTCTGCACAGAAGCATCTCTACTGTACCCCAAAGGTAATAATCTGAAAAACAATCACAAATGAAGGTGGGAAGGAGTTTGTTAACTTAACAAAACATTTGAAAGGAAGACACATATCCATAGATTTTCCTCGCATGAACCTATGGAGGTTGACTTTTCAGTCATTAATTTAGCTTTCTTTCTACTTGTTGATTGCTCAGCTATGGGTCATTCAGTTCGCTTGTTTGAACTTATGCCTCATTCATTTCAATGGTGAAATAAGCACTTCTATTGATTCTTCAATATTCTTCATCATATATTTCCATTGGGCATGGTTACACACCTCTTTCAAATTTACATTTCCAACTATATATAAATTATCCTCAAGTAAATTCATACTTGGTGCTGTCCTCATCGATTTGGTGAAAATTCATCATAAAGTACACATTCTTAAGTGAAAATTTATTATTCAGATTGTAGAGTGCAGAAAAGCCTTAAATTAAACGTCACGTGATTTCACTCGTAACCTCAGTCAATTTGCCATACAATTAGAGAGACCTAACAGTCACAGATATCGGCATAAAATGCAGTTCATAAAAAACAAAAGGAAACCCATAGATTACTGTGTAACAATCCCCAGAAACTTTTTAACAAAAAAAAACACTTAAAGTATCACAAACATTTATGGCTATGCAGCATTATTGAAATATCACATCATTTAATCTTACTTTCAAAAGCGCACTAAAGTAATCTTCAAACACTTAGCTAGGTGGCTAGGCATTGTGGAGTAACATTATGGGCCGTTTTGGAAAGGAACATTCAGAAGATCATAGGATAAATGGTAAGATTATGCAATTTTAAAGCAGTGGAAGAAGGAATAGGGAATTCAGATGTAACTTAAAGACAGAGATGGATGTAAGACAAATGAATAAAACAGATGAGACCAAAATAAATATTGCGGATCAACATCAACTTTGCCCCAAAAGACTGACGTGGACTAAGTTACACGGCTTACTAAATGTCCTGAATGAAATGAACATATGAGCACACAAAATAGCAAAATAACCACACCCATACTTTCTTAGTAAAATATTCAAGCCGTGCATCATCAGCTGCTGCTATTGAGTCAGCATCAAAGCGTTCATAGATCTGCAGGGTATGAAGAAACTTTAATATCAGACGAAGAAGCCCGCCTAAACCAATTAAAGAAAAAAAGATGGAACATTGTTAATCTATAAATATGAAATAAGCATAAGTCGAAAACTGTATATCTAAAAAAGAAAGTCTACCACGGAGTTTGGACAGAGCCAATATTGTATGCAACATTGTTTCTCATGAAGACTACTTAGGTCAGGCAATTATTAATTATCCAGAATTTGTCCAGAAACAAAAACTTTTAACTCTGGCAAGCAGATAACAGCAAGAGTAAAACAGTAACAACTAATGCCATAGCACTTATCGATCAAATTGGCAATTAATATGGTAAAAGTCAAAACAAATACTCTCATGACCCCATTAATTGAGTTGGCTATCAAAAACCATTTGGTTAGGATAGTGATCACAAGAGAGAGGAGAGAGAATACACAAAAGGCAACATCTTTACTCACTTCTTTTCTCCAAATACATCTTTACTCAAATAAATTCAAAATTACGTAGAGGCTCTCTTTGTACCGCATATATATACACAATCCACTTAACACCCAAATCCCTAATTAGCTTATTTTGATATCTAACAATGGAAATAAAAAATTTTCAACAAAATATGATAGTATTTCACAGTAATCAGAACTCGTGACATCTCATACCTATTGCATCAGGTCACTCTATTTACAGTATGTACTTGGAATTCATGGGGAAGAGCCATTTAATTATGCCCAATAACAGCAGCAACAACACTTAATTGGTCATCTGAAGGCTCCTGTAGTCTATTGACTATTATGGGTCACTTCCTCTACACTATATGGAGGGACTATAAAAATGAATCTTTAGGATTGGAGGACAAAGTGTATAAAAGGACTATAAAGGGAATTTCTCAGATGTAACGAAGTCTACCCTGCAACAGAAATGTCATACCAAGTACAAACACAATCATATTAATGTAAGAGAGGTGAATCTGATTGCACATTAGAAACAAGAATGAGTATAGCAAAGCCATTTACCTGACGCGCTTGGATTAACACTTTAGGCAGAACTCCTTTGTACTCGCAGACCAACTTCACCTGCACAAGTTAATTCGTATTGGAAAATTAATTAGTCATTGAGAGCCAGAGCAGACTCTTCGGTTAAGATTGACCAAAACATCTGAGAGCATTGGAAAGTACAATATCTCTCCATCCACATTAAGCATGCTAAAAGATCCAAAAACAAATGAAAGGCTTTCACACATTATCATCATAAGAAGACTAGAAATAGATCGGCCTTCTTCTCTCTAATAGGAACCCACAAATGAGATCTTTAAAAGAAAACTTTAATCCAGCCCTATGCTGCCTCCTTTGCTACTCATGATGGCTCATCAAAGATCTGGCCCCAACTCACTTCCATATATTACTTTCAATATTCAAAGTTTTCTTTATGTTAATCTCTGAAACACAAAATTGAACATCGCAACACTAAGGAAAACCAACAGACTACCTTTTCTTAATGTTTATTCAGGCACTTCATTGAAAATGAGATTTACTCAAGCACAAACATTTTATCTTGCGCATAAAATGAGAGTGGCAGACACAAGATTGTATTGTTAGATGTATGGGCACTGGAGAAAAGACAAGAATAGAAATGAACTACCCAGGAAAAAGTAATTTTTTTCCCCAATCTAAGATAAGATGATAGAAGCTCCTTTGTGATGGTGTGGTCGTGTTTAATAAAGACATTCGAATGCTCCAGTGACAAGAGGTTAGCAAGAGATGAAAACACTGTTAAAAAGGGCGAGGGAAGACCTGGAAGGATGTGGAACCAGAAGATGAGCAAATCGATGGAGCATTTAAAGCTTACAGAGGATCTAATACAGGATCAAACATTGGTATAATAGGATTCATATAGCCGACTTCGCCTAGATGGATAAGACTTGGTTTATTGTTGTTGTTGCTGTGTATAGCTAATTATGTATTAGCACAAACATGTTAAAAGTTAAAAGTGTGGTATTGCATGGCACTGAATCTTGCACAGTAAGAAACAATTCATGGCTATGACACACACAACCCATTACGTAATGTCTGTGTCACCCCGCTTCTTGCCATTCCTTAAGTTACTATCATGTGAATTTGACTAGATTTAATTCCTCGGTGCACAATTGTGCATTCAATATTTCCATAGTTCTTAAAAGAGTAGATGTTAAAAAACGAAAAAAGTAAGTGGAGGAAAATGTATAAGCAAATCATTGATGGAGATAGAGAAATGAAAACAAAGACAATACAAGCTTCTTAACATTATGCTATGAGAAAACCTAAACTTTGCACTTCCACTTAATCACCAGAGAAAAAGGACATCACCCTTTCAGAGATATTTGCATCTGAAAACATTTCAATATGTTTGCTCCAAGAATAAATAGAATGAAAAAGACAAGGCACCTTAAAAACTGCACTCATCTCACATCCCTTCTAGCACCAGAATATATGTGCTCCACTTACATAGCATCAAATTAAATGGTCTAAACATAGCAAAGGCCATGAATGCTTTGATAAGCACCTCAAAGGTTTACTAAGAAAGAAAATCTACGCACCTTTCCCTCAAAATTAAGGCAGTGATGATTGAACAGAGCATTCATATCTGCAAAAGTAGTATTGTCAGGTTAAATCACCTAATATAATTCATCCGAGAGTTAGCTACTCCTCACTCTGTGCATCTGAAACCCAAGATGAGTGACAGCATTTTGATAGCCCCCAAAACCTCACCACACAAAAAGAACAAAACAGAAAAGAGAAAGTGATATTTAACCACAGTGCAATGAGCATACAAGAAGATATACACACACAAAAACCTAACATCTGGATGCTGCTTTGTGCATGAGCACAATGAATGCAGAAGGCCATGTGACCCAAGCAAGTACAGGAAAATCTGATGAAGAAAACTAACTGTGATTATAGTACAGCTACAGCAGCATAACACACATCCTTCATTGTTTCAAGGGTTGTTCTTTTGCTGAAATTAAAACTATAAAACTTTCCCCAACGGAAATTTTTTTTATACATTTTCTACCTGTTAATTTTCACAAGACTTGCCTGCTGTGATGTGTGGAAGAAGACATCTGACAGGGTAAAAAATAAGGAATTTAGGTCTGACATACCTGGATTTAAAAAATAACCCAGTACTATTGACTGACGGTAGAACCTTGCATATCCATCCAAGTACCTAGAAAAGAGAAAATACAAATATCACATATTTAGGCTGATTAAATGAAAGAAGAAACAATAAGACTGCACAATAAGTACTCCACATAGCTCACCACTGCCTCATGCGCATAACATCCATTCCATGCTGCTTTGAGGGTAAGCAGTTCAACTGCTCAACCACAGTATTTACATGTGACCAATTCTGGAAATTTTTAGCCAGTATGGGTCAAGAAGAAATATAGTCGCTGAAATCTAAAAATACTTCTGGAATACAAGACATATCATAAGCAAGAAAGCAGATGCCTGCTGTACCTGCATGGCAATAACATCTGCATGATCTATGATCAGGATCTGCAGAGTAAAACATCCTCACTCTTTTAACAGACAAAAACTGTACTAGCCTCCAGAAAAGAATTATGCTAACCACTAACAAATATGCAATATAGAATGTGTAAAATGAATAACCTCTATAGAAGATAGGTAGTCAACATCTTTCTCCTTCTCTCTCTCAGCCTCCCCAATTTTCTGTCATTCACAGTTCCAATGTCAATTGCAGGCTTTATTAAAAGCAAGAAACTTAATTATTAGCTCAATCATTAACATTAAAAATTCAATAAGAAATCAATTTTCAATCTAACGCACAAATGATGTTTGTAAAAAATAATACTTTCTCTAAAGCTGCCAACCCTGTTTGCCGGGCCAATCAGCTGTTCCCCTCAATGTGTTGTACTTTATCAAGTGAAATTCTCACTAACAGTAATGAAAAAAGATCTCATGTAAGCACAGGCTCTCTGATGTGTATCTTTGTAGACGACATATCCTAATTGAACAATCCTCTTCCAATCTGATTAAAGGAGACGTTCTAAAATTGCAATAACTTCTTTTACAGTAATAACAGGAATTAGCTAAAAGAAACTGTTCATGTAGATTCTGAATATACACAAACAGATAAAAAAGAAAGAACAAACGGTACCCCAAGAACTAAAGAAAGATCTGAGCAATCCCATAAATTTAAAAGCCACAAAAACAACAATTTAATGATCCTTCAAAAGATCTTTTGTTGCATTCACTCCAAACAAACCACATATGACAAAAAGGAGCAGCCTTCCCAGATTTTCTTAAATAAGGGGAACTAGAAGCGAATTTTCAGCACTGAAATAATTGCAAAGAATATCTCAGCATGACCCTACCCTGTTAAGAGTGGTGCTTCCATAAACCCTACCCCACGCACCTCCATAAGTCATTCATCCTTGCCATATGTGCTTCCATAATCCTAACCCATGCACTTCCCCAATTAACATAGTTATCCACCCTTCATCATGGATCCTAAATGGCAATCATCACCCTCCTCCAAAAGCTTTGTCCATATCCAAACTCCACCGCCATTTTGCAAGCAGAGCTTTTTTGAAGAATACCAATGATTTAACGCCCATTACTGACCAACTAACCAATGACTTTCCAATTGATCAAATAATATCTCAGGTTATCATCCCGAAGAAAATCGTTTTAAGTGGATAAGAGGAGTCAAAAATTGCAAGGGAAAGAATAGATGCCGGATAAATTGAATAAAAATAACTTACATAAATTGGAAAGCAAAATAGATTTTATTTTATTTTATTTTATTTTTTGCCAATGAAAAGCAAAATAAATTTCGAGTGGCTTATTGTGGCACAAATGGTTCTCACACTGACCCTCTAAAAGCTCAATTTCAGAGCTTCTTCAGAATTCCATGCAATAAAGAACCAAGTATCCAGTCTTGTTTGACTTTCGTGGAAGGGAAGATACTTTAGGGTGTTGATTCATCAAACACTTTAATGATAAGAATTGTGGTTAGTAGCAGAATTCTTCCAAGTTATAGAGAAAGCAAAGGTGAATTTTGACCTCTGATTCTCTAAATGGTCATCAACGAAAGATATGGAGTTCACAAAATCATGGTAAAGGTCCTACCAGCAATTATGTACTTTGATGTAGAACAAAGAACAGATGATTTTCATTGGAGACTAAAATCACAACAAAAGCTTCAGCTCATAGCCAGCTCCATCACTTTAAGATCATAAAGTAAAATCTGCCTTCTAATTTAATATGCTAGCTGGTATGTGACCTCATTGTCAATCAATAAGAGTGTGGTGTCATGAAAAAGGGAAATTGTGATTCTTCCCAACAACTTGATAATCCTTAAGCATGAAAAATATTTGCTTACTGTAATCAAACCGAGAGGAGAAGCTACAATCACATCGGATGTGTAGAAGTCGCTGTACAGCTTTATGCTTTTCCTGTAGTAATTAAGTACAAAACAGGAAAATTAGTACCAAAAGAAGAGATAAATCTATCAGAAAAGAAAACAAGGCGTTTCCTCTTTAAAGGTAAAGAGAAATTCACTATGAGGCACCAAGGGCGTGCCAACTCATTTACATAAAGAACCCAAAGCCAAAAAAGAGCTAAAAGCCATTAAAAAAAAAAGGCATCCTAATTTGCAAGACCAGGAATGCACAATGCTAATCAAAGCATTTAAATCCAAGAGTAAACCCCATCATACAAAAACTTAACCAATTTTCAATAAATTCCTTAACAAAAGTTTCTTCCCCCACAAAGGCCCTAATATTTTGCTCTTTCCAGATCAACCCAAAACCAGAAAGAGGAACAGAAAATCTTCACCCTATGCCATGGGATTTGTAAAGGAGAAAGAAAATCATTAACGATCATGTTCTGGTCTGCTTGAACAGAAGGCATTTTAAATAGACACAGTTTAGTTAGCAGTTTAGCATGGGTTAAAAGCATCGGCTTACTGGAATCTAATGTAAAGTTTTTTATTAAATGAACCGTTGAATTAACTCCAAAATACACAACCCTGCCAAGTCTACACAATGAAAGATGGCCTATACAACCACCTGCGTTCTGACCAAAAAAAAAAACCACCCTGCTTAAGAGGGATCCTATTGTCTATCATAGGGTGGAATAGGAAGATAATACTAGGAGGCTGTATAATCATCAAGCCCCAACTCTCAATGTTTCAATGACTAAAAATGGTGTTCAAGAAAATAGTCCTACATACTGTCACAATTTATTCTTTTAATTTCTTTAAGATTAGCAAAAGTGTCACCCTTTATTTTTGGAAAAGATCATGAAAAGTTTTTTCTGGCCAATAGGCTGTCCTCATCTGAAACAAAAGCAGCACCGTAGGGTTGCCCTGTTTGCAAGGGCTTTCTCCCAAGAGTTGGATGTTAGATATTTGATCCCAGCCCCCTGCCCAAGGGATTTACACCAGCAAAGTTTGCCCGGTCCAAGGTAAGGGTACTACCTAAGGGGCCTGAGTTAACTGACCAGTATAAGTTGCAGAGTGGCTCTTCCTTCAGGAGGTTCTCAGTAAGAAAAACAAATAAATAGATGACATCAAAACCACAATTGCTGTAATTGTTACATTCTGGCATACTTCTTTTGTTCTCTTGGCTTGGATACATTCTGATATTCTTGCTTTCATGATTTGGTGGAAAACGTCACAAAATCCTCCCATAGTGTCATCAAATCATTATCTTTCATTGGAAAACTCTTTCATATAATTTTTATACTTTATGCTAAAGAATAAACAGAGAGGTATACTTAATAAAATCAACAATGATCACAGTAAAAATGACAATACTACTCTAACTAACACTTTGAATACTCATCAGTTTTTACCAATGAGTTTTGGCCAATAAATAGAAAAAGCATGGAACTTTTTTTTAAAAAAATGGCACTAAAGGAAAAATATATACCTAGTAAACTTAACTCCAACCATAAAGTGATCATCAGGATTTCCATCAAATAGTGCACGATAGTCAGTAGGTTTCGAGAACTTCTGACCCGAGCCATGGACATCCTGAAACACCTTATTGTCCTCGTTATCATGAGCCTCTCCAGCACCAAAATCATCAGAGAACCGTCCCAAGTACTCTACATTAACCTGAGGACAATCCATGCTTCCATTATTCAAACAGAATGAGACACAGGTTTTCATTTAAACGGGGAAAAAAGGCCTTGAATTAACTCTTTCAATTTCAAAAAACTTTATCAACACAGTGGTACCAAGAGTATGCCAACCCTAAGTTATGTAAAGCATGACACACTTAGGTACATGGAAGAAGTATGGAAATGAGGAGCCTTCCTTGTCTAGCACATGGATGATAGGGATCTGCTTCTGTAAATGATTTGGTTAAGGCAAGATAATGATTCACATGCGAGATGCCAAGGTAAAATGGTCATATTTCTTTACACAAATTCTTTAAATATTATTGAAATAAATTTGAATGGTGGTTTTTCAGTTGTCTATACTTGTAGACGATTCAAGGAGGTTTTTGAGTTGTCTATACTAACAGAGAAATTGAAAAGTTATTCATATAAATTGGACATAATAAGTTTTCACAAAGACTACTGTATTAATATTAGCTTTTAATACACACCACCAATTCATAACACGTGCAAGAAGTATTGCTTAAAATACTGCAAATTAGTCCATTGTGAACATGTTTTCTTAAACCATTACCGCTCAAAATCATATTTCTTGATTTGAGGATTGTTGAACACAAAAGTTTGACGAATATGAAATTGCTTTGATGGTGGTTTTTAAAGGAATTCATAAGTCAAGAGGGATTGCTATATGGAAAAGAAATGTTAAAACCACAGAAATATTTAAAATAAATCATCAGAAGATATACAGCATCTAGTTTACTTACAAATTGTCACCTCAGAATTTTGAGATACGTGAAAAATGACCAAAATTTTATCATACAATTGATTCAGCATTTTCCCCATTGGCCAATTTTGCGCTTCTTTTGTCTGCGGCGAGGAGACGGTAGCTTTCTAGCTTATAAAGGTGAGGGCATACATTACCCTTCCCCAACCAAAGCAAGAGCTTGGTGAGGGTAATGACCCTCACCATGGTTAAGTCAAGGTCCTGCAGAAGGCTGGGCAAGGGCTGCACAATCCTTGCCTCTTAGCTCACGAGGGTCGCGTCATGTCTTCACTAGCCAAGGTGAGGGTGGCGTGATCCTGGTCATGGACTGACATGATTCGACAAGGCAGCAATGTTCGCTGAATGGACCACCTACCCTATCTATGCTTTTCTCTTTAATTTTCAAAATTCAATAGGTTAATTTTCTGATTTCTGTAATATTTTGTGAGATATAGGGATGATGTGGCTCCACATCAGCCTTACATGGTGCCAGGTCAGCCCTGATTCACCAGATCAGCAATTTAACAGCACTCTTAATCATTGAAGCAATGGCAACTGTATTTGAAACCAAAAAATATTAAGTTCTGGAGTGTGGGGATATTTGTCGTCAAAACTACTAAGGTAGAGATTTTCTGGACATTTGTTCTTATTCTTTTTAGCTGTTTCCCCTCACAGAGACCTTAACCTAATCTTTTTCCTCATCGCTCCACCATACTTCACGTGCATTTCCTTTATTTATTTTATGTATTGATGGCATTGTATAATTTTTGCCCATTTTAAATGTTCACTCAACTGATTTTCTTTCTGTTTGATTGCTTTCCATGTTGTTCAACTTCTTTGTTTGGGTAGCCACTAAACATTTGGACTAGCAAGGTACCCATGCAATGCAGCAAGACATTAATAATAATAATAATAATATTATTATTATTATTATTATCAAGATAAAGCAAAAATGCTAAAAAAATTGACATTGATGAAGAAATATATATATGTAAAGTGATTATAATGTTTCTTGTTATTACTTTAATTTAACAGATAGCACAACCACCATTAAAAGATCTGTGGACTCCATGACCGGGTGTAATGTACTCATAGCAAAATTCCAACCTCACTCTCTTTAATGAAACTACATAAAACATGACAAACACAACTCATAGTTCCTCTTATTCAAATTGTGAGAGAAAAGGGATGGGAGGGGAGCCAAATAGTTCCTGTACAATGATACATCAGGCTCAATCTCTTTGGTTCTGTTTATGATGAGAGTTATCCAAAGAAACTAAAATCAAAATGACTACTGCAATGGACTCCAGGAGACAGTAATAGGACATTGGATGAAGAGTAAAACCATTTACATTTTCGTAAGTGTCTATTGTCATTGTTAAGAACTTGAATAATTCTCTTTTTTCCTTTAACTTGGTCTATTACTATCGAAAAACTTATAAGGTGTCAAAATGCCAAATTATGATGGATATGTTATACTCGTGTCTAGGATAAGACCCTGAACTCATTAGAGTGTAACAATCTTTAGATCTTAATTCAAAAATAGATATTTTGACTTTTTGGCCAAATGGTTTGCATTTTCAGCACTTATAAGATACAATGCAGCAAAATCAGCTCTAGTTCAACACTAGGTCAACAACTTTAACAAACAAACTTAAATTGTACCTTGTGATTTGAAGGTGTCAGCTGTATTAGCCTCTTAACAACTCGAAATGCAATGTTCCGAAGTGGCAAAAGGATCAAAACCTGAAAAGCATTATGAAAAAGCAAATAAACCAAGTTAAAAACCTAAGGACAAAGTAAATGTGAGAGTGGATAACAAAGTTTTGTTTTTTTAAAGGCAAAGAAAACAAAGTTGTATTGATTAGAAGCTCACTAAATCCAACACAGAAAGGAAAAGATCTAACTAATCATTTATTCAAAGGGCAAAGAAACACATATAATTAGATCTGCACAACGCAACATGCGTTATTTATCTCACATGAGCCTCCAAGATTGAGGACAGAATTTTCAGCGACAAACTCAAGATTCATGTTGGAGATAGTAGTTTGGTGGATCTGGAAATGCATATCAAAGATATTTTGACTGGTTTGGGAAAAAGATTCTTATTCAACGAAAGAAGTTATATTGCTCAAGCCATTGTAAGCAGCAAGGACAGTCATAAAATATGTACCTATAGACTGCCCTATCTCGAATGAAAATGATTATTTCATTACTACCAACTCATTTTAAGCATCGCCATGAAAAATGATTAAAAATAGAAGGTACATTCCGGCAATAATTCCACAAATCATCAAAATTCATAGTGACAGTTCTTTCAGGGCAAAACTTGCATTACATTAGCTGGACACTGCACACAGAGAAAGAGAGCCACAGAGACAGAGACAGAGAGAGACCTAGAAATCGTAACACAAGTAGGGTAGTACAATTAAGGGGTTATGAGCAAGTTGTAGCAAGAGGTACAGGAACACCCAACCAGAGTTGATTCCCTGAAAGTACTTGTGTCCAACTCATTGGCTTATGCCAAGATTAAGTATAAATATCCTAAATCGCCTCCTTAGTACAATGAACCTTCAAAACTAATCTGGAGACCCATCAGTTTTGAGGTGCTCTCTTGCAAAAAGCCTTAGTAGAAGTCCTGAGTAGTAAACTCACAATACATAGCATTACTACTACCAGCTATGACTAAAGACGGTCAAAGTGACTAAAGGTCATAACACAAAAAAGCCATGCCCAACATTGAAATAGATACATGTTTGGTGACTGGATTACCAACATTTTGATCTTTAAAAAACTCAACTAGATCTGGAACATGCAAAGCAGAAGTGACATTTGTCAGTACCTTGGGACGAGTGAAGCCATTATCAAGGAATTCACCACCAGAAAGTAATTCATCCTTTGCCGTTTCTTTGTGCTTGGCCATTTTTGTGTCATTTCGAGTCACAACATCTCTTGTTCTGAATATGTGATTTAACTGTCAAACATATCCCACAAACTGTAAAGATTATAATACTACCAAAAAAGACTTCAAAAGGAGAGAGACCGATTTCTCAACAAAGGAAAACTAAATGATCGAGTACGGGGAAGGTAGGCACGCACAGAATGCATGATGTATGCATCCATGGTACTTGAATCTTCTCCATGGCCCTTGTGATAAAAGGGCCTCTTGCTGCAGTTCAGTATATCTCGATAGCTGTTGCCTAAAATATAAAAGTAATTTGAGTAATTCAAATTAGCATAGTTATTGTCCACTGGTGATGAAAATTCATTGAAGACGAAAACCTGTTACATTCAAGTACACTCGGAGGTAAACAAAGCAATATTCTATTATAACTGAAAAAAAAGCACAAGAGATGACAAAGGAGAAGGAGCAAAAGAACTAAGGAGACAGTGGAATTGCTTATCATTTTGCTTTGCTAGGTTATTAAATGGACCAGCAACTCAAACATGCTGAGGCAATCAGACAACTTACACATCAAGACTGAGGATTTTAGGTTGCCAATTAACCTCAACTTTACAACAAACGGATTGGTGGTGACTTTTGGATAAAAAATCACAAAGCAAAAAATTAATTCCAGGGAGATTTTTAGGATTTTATGAAATTTTAGGGGCATGACAAGGTGGCAAGCTTAATCATCTTAATCTTAAACCAGTTAGTGCCACCCACCAAAAACTCAGAATAAATAATGTACAAACAAAAGAAAAAACAATGCAAAGTTTTTAAACAAGAAATGCAAAAACAAGTACACAAAATTGAAGTATAGAAATCCAAAGTAACAATAGCCAACCCAACTACACCATACAATCATTGGCATTAGACGCAATAGAATGCAGACCACCACCAAGCACATCCCCCCACCACTTCCCCTTCCCCTTCTCCCTTCTCTTCTTCCACTGGCGTGGTTAAGTTGCTATATAGTATATCAGGTTTGGGATAACCAAAAAAGTTGCTGCAAACAGCCATAATTAAAACAAAAAGGCATTGAAGGAGCTGACCAAAGAAAAACAAAGCATTGAAGGAAAAAGAGACAGACAAACATGAAGGAATTATAAAAAAAAAAATCATTGATTATAATAAATCCAGAAAAACAGAGAAAAATAACTTCAGGATCCCAACTTACAGAGGGAAAAGAACAATCTTTCTTTTGACGAATGAAAATCACTGCCTCCAGACGTCTCATAGATATTTAACCAGTGTCTATACAAGCCTGGCTTCAGACCATACCCAGGTATTAAATTGTCATCCTACAAAGCAATTTTTGTATTAGGTTGTGTATTAATTTGCAAAAAAGTGCATAAAAGCAACGCCCAAATGTCTTAAAAATTTATTAATGTTCAGTCAAACCCAGAAAAATGTATGTATTTAAATGACACAATACATTAGAAGAAGAAATTAGAGTTAAAAATAAACTAATAACCACACCAACAAAACTCATTCAACTAGATGTCATTTGAGATGTGATCCTCAAATGACTTCTCAAATGTGCCTTTTCAGGTTCCATTCTCTGTTTGGGAAAATCTGAAGTGAATTATAATATTGTCTCAACATAGCAGGCCAATTGCTACTAGGCAAAGCTGTCTCTCATCAAAAAGCAAGAAACGATGATAGAAATAAATAAGGTTTGCAATGAACTCCTTTTTATCCCCTTCACTTCTTTGCTACTAATGTCATTTACCTCCATGCAGAATATTAACAAAAAAGAGTAGGCGTGTCAACAAGAACAAATTGGTGGTTATAACTCTCAGGAAATAAGAAGAAATGTGCAGGTCATATAAAAGACATACCTTCATAAAGCACTCTCCAGTTCCTACCCACTTGCAGTTTTCAGCAACAGACACCTCCCATTTATATTTCCATCTTTCTTTTGACAATTCATCAATCTCTCCTTTTGATATCTGATGACCCAAGTGCATAGTGTACGAACTGTACCCAAAAAGCAAATTCAAGGTCAATGAGAAAACTAGGTCAGAAATAACAACAAAAAGGGGGAAAACAAAATGAGCATATATAAGTCCACTATAGATAACAGTAGGCCAACATCTACAGCATCATCCTTGAGGTAACATTAAGCTAGTCACATTTGACACATCCACAAGCAGGTTAACATAATTCCTTGTTCAAAAGTCACATAAACCAACATATCCAACAGCTGCTGATAAGTCAGTTTCAGATACTTAAGCCAGCTGGGAATGTATTTTGATCTTTTGGTTGCAGCTTTTTTGGTTCAGTTGTGGCTTTCAGCACTTGGCTGTAGCCTCGACTTCTGCTCAAGTAAGGGATTTTCTTTCATGACCAACTAAGGCTTATTTTGGAGACAATTTAATTTGAAACACTCAAACTCTATAGACAGAGATATTTGACTTTTTGTGAACCCTCTTAAACCTTTTAGTATATCAAAAGTTTTTATTGGACCCTGTTACGAAAAACGTGATGAACAAAAAAAAGACAGAACACAGAGTTTTACGTGGTTCGATCAAGGTGATCTACATCCACGGGCGAGGCAAACGAAATTCCACTATGATCAAAGAGAGTACGGATTACAGAAGACTCACTGTTCTCTCACAAAACAACTGCCTAAAAAAAAAAACCTAGCCGCAGCAGTTTATATATATCAGGCCCAACTCTCCGCGTCACAAACCAAATCTCCACTTTTCGGGTCGCACAAAAAATATGTCGGGTCGGGTCATAAACCCAACTGGGTACATAAAATTCAAAACATATTTAACAGACCCAGTGTTATAAGTAGAAAAGAAGATGGTAGGGGCTGTAGGGCTTCTTGGCTTCTGGCTTTAAGCGAAGGTTGACGACCTAACACCACCTTCAAAAAGAGCCTGTTCTCTCTCTCCCCCAAACAAATTATTTTGTAAGCCACTTTTATAGGTTGAATCAGAAATAAATTCCCTTATAGGATCTTGTAAAATAAAACCATTGTCTTATAAATGCTGAATAATTCAAATAACTTTTACTAATCTTTTCCTCTCCTTCTAAAGAAACATCTGGGAAAGTCTGTGCCTCAGCTGGTTACACAAAAAGTACAGGAAAGTCTACACCAAGCCATGGGACATTGCGGCATATGAAACACTAATATAACAGCCAAATATCCTAAATACTAAGCCAGCAAATATAGAAAATTCTTCAAAAAGCTAAATCAGTAGGCACTAAAGAAAAACTATGTGGGGGATCCGTCAAATTGGGTTCCTCGAGGTCTAATCATTCAATGTTACTGTGGTACCTAAAATAATTTAAGGGGGCTCCTAGATGGCCATGTTCATGTGGAGGCACTTATTTATGCAAGTAATACAAACTAGATATCCTTGCTGGCGAGGGAAAAGAATTACGAAAAATTCAATAGAGCTAAATCCAATAACAGGCCAGCAGGTCAATACCAAAATATCACTTTAGTAACTCGATTGACAACCCACTTTAAACAGCTTGCCCCACATATCTGTTATGTTTTTCATACGAGGCAAAAACTCCAGGTAAATGCCATGTTATCTACACAAAACCATTAATCTAGCCAGAAAATTAATGTGGTATCTTGCCTTTCCTTAAGGAAATTCAAGAATTAATTTTTATAGCAAGCAGATCACATATGAATTGAGTTCAGTATAGTAGAAGTGCCAAAAGTTGTGTACGGAGCTCACTTAAGTGCCAAAAGTTTTTTTCGGCTCACTTAAGTGCCAACTGTATTGAAAAACGCTCACTTAAGCGACAAGTCCAGCGAACTTGGCCAGAAATCTTACGTGCCATTATTTTGTTAATAAACTAAGCGTGCATGGCTTGCCGGAAAATCCAGTCAACTTCCAAATCCAAAGCCAAAAACGATGTCATTTGTTCTCATTTCCCTCGAATAAGAACCCTAATTCGTTCAATTAAGAACCTGGCAGCAAACAACATCGGTGGCACTAAAGTGATCCTTCGATGTTTTAATTCAAAATGCCATGTATATTTTTTGGCCGGAATATCTCGCCGGTGGCACTAAAGTGATCCTTTTTCTCTGATTTTGGCACTTAAGTGAGCCGGCAAAAACTTTTGGCACTTAAAGTGAGCTCCATACACAACTTTTGGCACTTCTGCTATACTTAACTCCATATGAATTCTATAAAGATACTTGTAAGCGTGTGTCTAACCATAGATAGATGCATTTACTTGAAAAAAAACATACTGACAGGGACTAGATATTATTATTGCATTTACTTGAGCGCAGACTGATGCTATATTATTTGAAAAAAAAAAGGCTAGCATAAGTTCAACCAAATAAAGCATATAAGTACTTGGAAGAGGA
Organism: Metrosideros polymorpha var. glaberrima; assembly: GCA_001662345.2. Classification (NCBI taxonomy): domain Eukaryota; kingdom Viridiplantae; phylum Streptophyta; class Magnoliopsida; order Myrtales; family Myrtaceae; genus Metrosideros; species Metrosideros polymorpha. Next base: position 14,948,125 of record BCNH02000003.1, read on the forward strand.
AACACATTGAACCGGGGGTGTGTGTGTGTGTTTATATATAACCAAGCCTGCTTTACAAGCCCCTGTACAAGATAAAATGTCAACCAGGAATACCCAAATTACAACAAATTGAATTATAAGAAGTGAATCGACCAAAAAAAAAATTATAAGAAGTGACAGCAAGTCTAGTCTTCTTCTCCCTACATAGTCTGTATCTTACATCACTTTTAATTGCGTGCAAGACCTGAATTGGAGAAATATTCTGCAAGCTATGAACTGTCTGATTCCTAGCCAGACGACAGAGTTCCAAGATTGCTCCTTAATATTGGTATCCTGTTCTTTCTATGAGTGCTGACAGATATTATAATTTAGAACATCCTGTAATTGAATGAAGACTGATATATATAACTAAAGGAACAGGAGGCTAACACAAACTGCGACCTTCACTTTTCAATGACTCTTTTTTCCCCCTCTCCCCACTAAACCACAACTTCAATCAATCATGTGCATGCAGCAGCCCGCAACATAGCAGAAGCTTGCTATTCTAATAAAAAATTTTCACAAACAGCTAGCTCAAATTCAATACATGATATTGCACCAGGGCTTTAAGACTAAAGCCGAAATAGATGATCTTCATGCAGATAGGTGAACAAGCATTAATCTGCGGTTTCGAGGAAATGAGAACTCAATGTGACAAGCCTCAATCATATTTGGGAAGACAAAAGCTCCTATAACATATGACTGATATAAAGTAATGCTCACTAATGAAAATGTACATGCATGTTACCACCATTTTTACAGAAAACAATCATTATATGGGGCCAAGGGGTGCCTTCCCATACAAGTAAATCGATATTCATGAGACCACCTATAAGTCCCAATAAAAAAAAAAAATACAACCAAATAGAGATAATCAGATATTGAATGGAGACTTTTTTGTCAACAAACCTCACACAGCCTGATGCCTCAACAGCAGCACTAGAATGGTCGTCTAATTCATGCTCTTGCTCAGACTCAGATGTCTCTCCATCATTCTCCATATCAGCATCTTCACCCTCCTCCCCAACACCAACTTCACCAGACTTTTCTATTATACTTTCCCTAGCATCAATCTTAGGGAACTCGTCATCAGATCCTACAAGCCAAGCATGAAATACAAGTTAAACAAGAAAAGGTTTCACAAGTCATGCTGGTAAATAACAACTCTAGCAGACATTACATCCACGATGCCATTCTGTGATTGCTACAAAAAAGAACTTATGCAAGGACACTAGGGTCATTACGTGCTGCTATTTCTACCTCTCAAATTTGAATATTTCAACTCTGTTTTTGGGGCTTTCAAATACTATGCCCCTAAAGCATAAAAGATATCAAAGCCGTAAAGAATTGGGCTCTAAATTCCTGGTCAAGAGTCAAGAACTATTCTACAGGGTTTAGCACAATCTTAAAGAGTCCATGCTTTAAATCCTAAAATGGTTAAGTAAAATATCTGTACACAAAAAAATCAAAACCAGGAACTTAAATACAACTTCAAAATCTTTAAGTTAGTTTAAGATATGGAATGTAAGCACATGGAACTCTCAGAAATAAATGCAATACATAAATCTTAAGCTTTCACCTCTTTCAGAATCATCCTGGCCAGATCCACTAAGAGAATCAGAATCATCATCCTCATTTTCTTCACTGTCACTTTTACCTTCTTCTTCTCTCTGTCTGTTCACAAGAAAAGTTTCCAGCGCCAAAAACTCTATTAGTATCCAAGAATGACTACTAGACTAGGAACATAAATCAAATGCTATAAATCAACCAAAAGTACACTAGTATGAAAGATTGTGAACTTTTAGGTTGTAGAAAGCATGAAATACATTTTGTTTTATGAGTAATGCGTTACCATGGGTCAGAACTCAAAAAGAAAAAGGTTGCCACCATATTTTCTTTTTTTGAGACCTGTTTAATAAACACTCTTTCTTTGAAGTCATTTCCACAATGACCTTTTATACTCTTCTTGGCTATTCCTATACTTTCACCAGAAAGACAAGCTGATGCAGTAAATCTCTAATGGTACTTATTTCACATTGCATGAGTGGCAGCAACATTAATCCACAAAAAGCCTCAGATAAGGACATCTTACCCAGATATAATCACCCATGTACACTACGATATGAAAGTACGACTAGTAATATTGTGTGATGCCCTCAGCAAAAATGTAGTTAGAACATCTATCTTGCAATTGACTTCCACTTAGGGAAAGAAGGGAGGAAGGGAGAATAGTACCATTACCTTCTTCTATAAGCATCAGAGAAGTATTTGCCACTAGACCCCAGAGTCACTAACAAATTATCGTAGGCAGACGGTTCTTTATAAACTGCTTCATCATCGTTATCCACATTACTGAGTTCTGCAGCAAGTGATAGCAGTATAAAGTTATATTAAGGAAGAATATTCAGTTCATTTACAACCATTTAACTTAAATTTGATTGCAGGTCAACTAACTGATCCTCAAGGATGCTGGTCCAAAAATCTCATGTCAAGCCTTTTGATTTCAAACAGAATCATCAAGTAAGAGATATCCTAATAAAGGTAATTTCTACAACTAAAATCTCAGGTGAAGCATAACAATTTCTACTAAAGCTTCATGGGATGACATAGAGGAGTGCCGTAGACATCTAAACGAGTCATTGAAATTACTTGATAAAGAATGTTAGACAAGAAAAGAACAGTAGTTGACTGAAAATTAAGAAGCACACTCTAGGATGAATAGTTTGATAATGAACACTTCCAAAGATGTTTATCAACACATATTATAGTAATAAAGCTGCATTGACATGCCTGCAGGATCAGGAGATATCCTTTGTGAAGTTTGTTCTTCAACCTTATGCTTCTTTCTCATAATCCCACCATCTTCAGTAATCTCAGGGGTCTTAGGTTTCCTGAATCCTGATTTACAGTACAAGTAAACAACAATTTGCTTCAGCTTTGCTGCAAATAACTTGACAACCCAAATATAAAAGAAATGTGAATAAAGCAAAAGAGAGACTGATTAAAGTTGTGAGGCCACATTTGGACATAAGGGAGAGCCAACAGGAAATGTAATGCAAACAGACTAATTGCAATCTAAAACTTATCGAAAACCTTCTCTTGGATGTGAGCTGTTGTAGGCAATCAACTTATCTTAGATACCAATTCTAACCAACTACAAGGCAAAGCATGTTAAGCATAAAAACAAGAAATAGCCAGAGAAGTGTACCATGCTTCTGACGATTTCTCTTGCCCATAGCGATCAGAAAGATGCCTCCAACCACTGACAGATGCAGAAAGAGTTTCAGTTGAATTTTACCAACAGTGAACTACTTTTCAAGAAACAAGACATTGGTAATAAATTAAATTCCCCATACCAACAACAGCATGAAAGACAGAAAATATATTTGCAGCAACAAATATGTGGGGAAACAATTGTTGAATCCCAACCCTTTAGGGTGGACAAGCTAGCATCAACTTACGCCAAAAGAAATATCATGGACTTCCCATAGTATGAAGTGTATTAAGAATCATAGCATCCTCATCCAAAGTGGGCTTGGTTTTAAATAGGGTGGTTTCTTTTCCTTGTTTAAAGAAAAAGAAATCCTTTCATCCATTTGGCAACCATTAAAATCAGACAAATGGAGCAGAATATGCTGTTAATGTCTTCGGTCATTTTACATCCTGGGTGCTCTAGATTATTCATCCACCGTGATTAGCATTGCCGTAATTTCCATCATTAGGCTCCAATTGTTCCTAGGAAACGCTTCGTGAAAACAACGGTCTTCTTACTAGTTACCAATACTAGCTATTTAGTTATTGCAATCTGTTAACATGAATTATATAATCTTAGGAGTTCCTCCGTACATTTTTTAGTACTATAGCCATGATAAGCACTGAACTTGTCCTTTTCAATTAGAGTAATATCCTAAGCATCGCCTTCACTTCACTTTCTAAGCTAGAACCACGTATTAAATGTCTACCAGCAATGCACAAATGCTGGAGAAACCATCATAGAATTTTCCCAAGCACAAAGTCCACACCTCCCTTCACAAAACCCATGCACCCACCCACTAAACCAACAAAATGCAGAGTCAGCTTGGTAGTGAAACCACAAGATTCCTCAGTAATGCTAAGCAACAACCAAGCAACAGTCTTTCCAAAAAAAATGTATAGCCAAGAAAATTCTGATTGCCAACAAAATATAACCACAGCTTGACCATGTGCGGAAAGCAATCAAGAATATTCAGTGTCAATCCTTGTTGGGTCAAACCCACCGCCAAATACTTCTACAGAAGCCCATTTAACTTCCATACCAAACGTGAGTAATCGGCTCTAAAATTAATCTGCCAGCAGACTACAAAAAAACATAGACAAGTAACAAAAAACTAAACTAGCCAAGCGAAAACTAGCCACACTGCTTGCGGGCTGCTAGAGCTACAAGGGAAATTGAGCTGAAGCAACGAAGTCATCCAGAAATCGAAGGAACCAGCTTACCAAATCCAGAAATCGTCGGGCTTAGTGAGGGAAGGGAGGCGAAGTGGCGAGCGGCGTCGCGAGGGAAGAGCCGAGAAGGGCCCGTCGAGAGAGGGAGCGGCGAAGAGGCTTCGGGTGCGTTTGTCCGTCGAGAGCGAAGAGAGAGAGGGAGGCGCGAAAGAGAGCATGCGAGAGGGAGGCAGCGAAGAGTTGAAACGAATAAACCCAAGAAAGCTACTCGTTTGGGGTTTTTCTTAAGTAATCTATTTAAAACTAATCAATTGAAAATAAAAATAAAAAAACGATTATGAAAAAATCATGTAATAACCTAAGTATCAATTCTGAATATTTATCGGGTGTTTCGAGTAGAATGCAAGATTGATTCGACGAAAATTATGAAAGAATTATGTAATAACCTAAGTATCAATTTAAAAAAAAATCAGGTGTTTCGAGGAAAAAGACATTTTAAATATGCCTATTGAAAGATTTGATTATACAAAAAATATAAAAATAAAATTTAGTCCAAATTAGCGATGCAAATTGACCGAGCTTTTCCTTTAAAAAAGTGGCCCCGCTAGTACATCTCAGGCGTGGAATTTCAAGCCCAAACCAAAGTAATAGTTTGGCCAGACATGAATTAAGCAGATTTGGTTCACGCCAAGCCCAAAATAGGACTGCTTTTAGGAATGGGTATGGGACAAGGCGAGGCAGGGCGGGGTGGGAACAAGAACGACATCACAACCATTGAAATCAAACTCTAAAATCAGGTCTGGCCCGACCTAAATCGGGTTGAAATAACTTAGTCGAATAGCTCGAGCCGAGCTTTTAGACTTGATTCTATATTTTAAAAAATTTGGATGGAGTCGGGCCTTCCTACTTCATTATGTGTAGACCAAAAGCCCAGCCCATAATTGGCTCTAAAAAATAATTTGCCAGCATAGTAATACATCATTAATCTTTTCAATCCTAGATGAAAAAAGTGATATTTTATAAGTGAACTTACTATGCTATTATACTATTGAAATAAAAAAAATTGAATTTTTATGGAACTAATTTCATTAATTAATTGACCTAATCAATTAAAAAATTTATATGGCCATAAAGTTATCATCATAAGAGTATCCAAATTGAAGTCAATTTGAAATCACAAACTGTATTGAATATTGGAATTGGACCCCACCCCCACTTGCCAATTCCTCAAGCAATGGGCTAAGTTACAAAGTTCAACCAAAAAAAAAAAAAGCTTAGTCACTAAGCATCTAATTAAGCATTAATCCCCCTCCTTAAACTACTCGATGAATGGTCATACATCACTAGTCAAGATTAAAGCAATCAATCATAAATTCAATCACAAACAAATTCAAATTGACATACATTGAAGCTGATTAGCCTTGCAAATCATGAATCAATTAGTTGAGTAAAAGGTCTACTTCTATGTTTTATACCTTCTAAGTTTTAATGCGATTGGAAGCCTTAATGAACTCCAAATCAAGTGATTCCAACTCTCGATTGAAGCTTGGGATGTCTTCTTCAACTTTTATTCAGATTACAATTCCTAATTATGGACCAATTAATACAGAAAATTCGATTTTAACCCAATTGCTCCAGATTATGCCCTGTTCTGACCTGACTCTTTCGAAATTCGGGAAAAATATCAAAAAATTTTGAAATGGCACCAAAACTTACGGAGACACAACTCATTACGCGTTCTACAACTTTTATTTTTGAACTTTTGCAAACAAGCCCTCCAACTATGTAAAATTGTACAATTTACCTTGAAGACTCAATCTCTATCAATTTTGTAGGCTAATCCCGACTTTGACCTTATTCATTCAAATTGACCAATTTATTCTGAGTGAATTTTATGAAATACTGGGTATTTGCAGTTCAAGCTCTCTCCTACAACTTTTATGTTTTGAGCTTTTGTAAACTAGTTCTCCAACTATTTTTTTTTAACGCAAAACAAGTTTGGTCGAAGACATATTTCATATTTAAACTCCAAATTGCTTTGGTTTCTTCGGACTTGATGTTCACAGCCTTAATGATGTTCAAATTTTATGAACTTTATATCAAATTAAAGCTATGAATCCGAGCTACAATTTGCTAGAGACAGTTTTTCCAGATCTTAAAGTGATTTTTCCATAAAAATCATTGATCACCTAAAGGTCAGAACACCTGCGAAATTTTCAAATTAAAGCTATAAAAACCAACTACTCATTTATGCTTTTATTAAGTGAACAATTAAAACTAATTCAATCTTTAAAAAAATTAAGAAAGAATTGTCATGCCCTGGCCCTCGAGCGCGCGACGATCCCTGTCAATTCTCTTGGGTCATTTGAATGCGACGTCCCAGGACGTGTCATCAGTCCGTTTATTTAATCTTTTGATTAACGCATGTGGAAACAATAAATATTCACCTAAACAGTCACGACAACAGGGATAGCAGAAAAAACAGCAGAACAAACATTATTAGTAAAACTCACTATTTATTTATGTACTTATTAACTCTAAGAAGTTATATGTATAGGCCCTCGCTTTCGGGCTATTTCCTAACAAGATCAGCAAAAAAATACTGAGATCGGGGTTAACTTATCTCCGCTACTACTACGGGATTACGCCAAAAAGTCAGCTCTTCAAGCCCGACCTAGAGGTAGTACTCGGGAGGGGGTTCAGGATCACTCTCCTCATCCGGATTGGACTCCGAATCTTCAACAGCGCCATCGGGAACCTCGAAGTACATAGGATCCCACATTCCTTCGCCTAGAGCTCCACCTTTGCCTAGTCTATCAAAACCTCTCAAAGAACCAAATAGGGTATCCCTGTGGCGAACGAACCACACCTTAAAACGATGAGGTAAAGATGCATCAACCCTTCGTTGACACAAACCGTCATAACGTGAAGCTCATAATGATAGTCTGCACTAGGGAACAGGTACAGCGTTACCTCGAGACTCTGGTCCGTAGGAACCCTGAATCACACTGGATGTACATTCATACTACAGGTTTGAAAAGTGGTTAACAACAACAAATGAGATAAAATCTCAACAAGTTAACAACCTAAGTCTCGTGTAGGGTGCTGATTCACCTAGAGCATACCCTAAACATGCGGTTTAACATTGATGACAGATCAATAGCGAGCAACTCTCGCTCTACTTAATTTATAACAAGTTCGAGTGACTTAACTCAATAAACAGATATATCACAAACATTCTTACCTCGCATTGGCACAAACCCTGCATGATACTAGTTATAACATTCTATAGCAATACATTAAACTAGGCACAACATCAGAATACATAACACAATTTCTCACATGCAATGTATTTAAGCGTGATTCAATTTTATGCTTAGTGACTACGACCGCTCTTGAGCACAGCACAATCCGAAAATTGGCGATTTTTGACCTCTCTAGGCCATGGCACAACCCGAAAGTTGGCGATCTTCCGGCATGACTGGGCATCGTCCCGCCCCATTGGGCACGGCAATGTCTCCTCCTAGTCGATCGAGGTGCGGCCCCACCCTAACCTCTCCCGTAGGCAGAAGGCATTCCATAAAAGAGAATCAGTCTGGCCTCTATTATGATCCGTCATCCAAACCCCCGCTGGGCGTCTGATAATATCATCGATAAAATCGGGCATCGTTCCCAATCATCATTGAAGGTCCTTACACTTTGTGATCACACAAGCATAAAAATCTCATTTCTTCTTTTTTTTAGCCAATGCACTCATGATACGTGCTCATGCCATGATTCGTACTCATACGTCAAATTTATTGCTATTTTCACACATAAAAATGCAATAAATAAACCACACGTGATCACACAAACATGTTTTCCTCATCAAACTTCACGTGCTTCATTTTTCAAGTCTCCTAAATTATTCAAACACCTAAAACTTAGTATCTAAGCACGACATCATACCAATCACCTTTTTATATTAAAAATTACATTATTTTTAAATAAGAAAAGATAGTTCATAAAACAATTACCTTTCTAAAGCAATCCTCGCGTTAAAACATACCAAAGCATATATAGAAATATCACATATCACAATTACAAAGCATACTAATTAATAACTTATCAATTGAACATCAATAACTTATCGCTCAAACTTGATAGCTTATCGAAAATTCATCGATAACTTATCGTCTAATTGACAATAACTTATCACCCATTTTTCAATAACTTATCACAAAATCCTTGATAGCTTGTCATCCTTTTTGTGATAGCTTATCACTTTTCCTTGATAACCTATCACTTCCACTTATTATTTCATGATAGCCTATTAACTAACCCAACCGTAGTTAACTAATCCAACCATAGTTAACTCACACAATCATAGTTAATTCTAAACTTCACTTAATCTAACCCTAAGCGCAATTAACAACCTAACCAAGTATTAGAGAATTAACTCATAAGTTTAATGGCGGCGGCGATGAACAGTGATGAATGGCAACACGGCGCGGCTTTGCTTGGCACGACAACGACTCGAGCGAACGGCACGACGAAGAACTCGATGGCATGGCACGGCTAGCAGCGGTTGGCTTGGCTCGGTGTGGCGATGGGCTCGGCTCGGCTTGGCTTGGATAGCAAGGCTGCGGCAAGGTGAGGGGCGGCGATGATGGTGGCTAAATCCAAGGGGAAAATGAGAGAGAGAGAGAGAGAGAGAGAGAGAGAGATGACTTCTTCTTCACATTTGGCTTCTTCACCAAGTTTGGCTAAAACTCTACTCCTATTTTGTCTTCTTCTTGTCTTGAAAGTCCAAGATGCAAACTCCTTCATCAAGTCTTCACTTTACATTAATTTCCATATAAATGCAATCCCAAAATTTATCAAACCAAGCTTATAAGTCTAAGTTTCTAGAAGGGGTATAATGGTAATTTTCACCATTGGTATTATTCATACGGGCTTGGCACTATTCACGAGGCTTGGGCTTGAATTTAAATGGCTTAATGGGCTTGATATCCAATGGGCTCTTTATTTGGGCCAAAAATGATTTTTCAGGGGTAAAACAGTAATTTCCTCTTGTAAGGTCTCTTGGTGGCCGAATTTCATAGGTAGTAGGTCCGTTAGTTCATGCCAAATCTGTAACATCTCTTTGGTTCTCAATTTTCGGCTTACCGTCACTTATCCGAAAATTTAGGGTTTACCGATAAACTTTAAAATATTGATAAGGAAACGTCCAATACTTTTCATTGGATTAGAATTCGTGGTTAAAATCTATCGAATTCAATCTTAGTACGTTGATCGAAATTTAGGGATATCACAAGAATTATGTAATAAACTAAATATCAATTCCGAAGATTTCGGGTGTTTCGAGTAAAAAGAAAATTCAAATGCGTCTATTCAAGATTGATTGAATAAAATATATTTTAAAAAAATAATTTCTAGACATAGCGATACAAACGGTCGAGCTTTCCTAAAAGAAAGTTGGCCCCGCTAGTACATCTCAAGCGTGGAATTTCACGCCCGAAAGATAGGCCCAAACCGAAGCAACATTTTGGCTCGACATGAATTAGACTGATTCGGTTCACGCCAAACCCATAATAGGACTAATTCAAGGAATGGTTTTGGGGCGGGGCAGGAACAAGAATGGGATCAATAGCATTGAAATCAAACTCTAAAATCGGACTTGGCCCTACCAAAACCGGGTTGAAATTACTTAGAGCGAATCGGGTTTCCAAACTTGATTATGTATTACATTTTGGGTCAAGTCAGGCGTCCCTACTTCATTGTGTGTAGCTCGAAATGGCGCCACTCGAAATTTTTTATTTTTCATGTCTTTTTATATTTCTAATAATACATCATTAGTCTTTTCAATCCTAGATGAAAAAAGTGAAATTTTATTAATGAACTTAACTATGCTATTATACTATTGAAATAATAATAAAAAATTGAATTTTTGTGTAACTAAATTCATTACTTAATTGACCTAATCAATTGAAAAAAATTATATGGCGAAAAAAGTTATTATCATAAGAATATCCAAATTGAAGTCAATTTGAAATCACAAATTGCATTGAATATTGGAATTGGAAGCCAAATAAGCATAATATACTTAATCAAGAACTGGGCATGGAAATCTTCAATTGAACATTAATATTACAGAAAAAAATAGACATCATGGAAGTGAATAATCCAAATTGAAATCAATTCGAAACAACAAATTACATTAGACATTGACACTTTGAATAGGCATAATTTTCTCACTCAAAGAAAATGCACATTGAATTCTTCCGTTGAACTCATTGTTAATTGAATTAACGAGATGAAAAAACATGGATAATTATCATGAATTCAATGTTTATGTCAACTAATGAAAAAAAGATATAGTGGGAAAACATAAGCCGTATCAACAATTGAAGATTTCAATGCATGCTCATTACTGAAGACAGGTTCAGTGATCGATCGCCGATTTTGATTTGAAGAAGTCCCAGATTTACTCTATAATTTTGTGAGCCCTAACCTTATTCTGATGATTCATTTTGTTATCTGGAGCGCGTGTTTTATTTTAAAGTTGTTCGAGATTTGTTTCGTTGTTTCTCTTTTGTATTTCGATGGATATGAATGAAATGTTACTATGACAAAAAACAAAAGAAGAAGAAACTTTGAAAACATACATATTATGATAAAGTACTTTGAAAAGCATACAAGGTAACCCAGCATCTCTCCTTCTCCTCTTCTCAATGCCGATGACCCATCTAAATTGGAAAATATAAACGATCGGCATGAAGGAAATAAATGAACGACAGTTAAGAGAAGATATGCATACCACCACTGGATGAACGCTTAGAAGGGTCAGTCTCAGAAGTTTTTTGTTTTCCTCGGACCGGTCGCAAAGGTTTCTCGTGATTGGATTTCAATGTTTCACTGCTTCACCAGAAAAATTCTTAATATAGCATGGGACTGTCTACTGTGAATATGGTTTGAATCTGAAAACAAGAAATTCCAATTTATCTGGCCAGCCGACCGGTGTCATCAACTTCTCGGTCAAGTGGCATCATTTGCTAGTATTTGTTTGATCAACTGGAAGTGATAACAAAGTTTCAAGACACTATAAGTCAATTGCTTGAGATGCCACTATATGCATCCTCCCCTGGCAATCCCTCTGCAAAAGGCACATGGAAAGAGTTCTCAATGCTTTGGATGTTCATCGTAGCTTATCTTGCGTACGACGTTTTAGGGATTGGGTAATGGCCATCAGCAGTTCGACATGAGTATAAATTTGGAATTGGTCGTCAAAGAGGAAGTCGATGAGGAAAACATCGAGGACGTCTCTTTTTGGAGGATATGAGTCAGATGCTGATCAAGTCACTAGGGTGTCTCGAGAAGCACCATGGAAAAGCTCGAGCAAAAGAGCTGCTCTGTTCCTACGATAATGGATGTTGTTATATTTGTTTGGAGGAACTAAATAGGGCAAAGAAGGTGATGGAGATACCGCGTTTGCATCTCTTTCACGGTAGGCGCATGGTCGAGTGAACAATTTTTTCCACATTGTGTCGATGCAAAGTAGAAGAAGATTCAGAGTAGTAGGTTTTATTTGGAGGATTAAAATGAGTTTTCTCATTTTTGGGATGGATTAAGTAATTAGCCCCGATGACTTTGTAACTACTGAGTGCATTAATAATAAAAAAATTGCTCTTCCACAGTTTGTTTTTTCATGGTCTACGCGATGCAATGAAATGCCAGTCCACTGCGACACTACATTAGCTCTTTTGCTTCTTACTTTGTCTGTGACACTTGTGATTGCTTTACTTACACATAACATGGAAGCTCTAGGGAAGAATGCATTAAGAAAGGCCATCTCACTATGAAACCCCGCCAATTCTTAAAGGACAAATTATTTGCTTTTCCTCATCGAGTTCACTTCGCTGTTCGAAAAAGCTTGTGTTGATTTGGTGGTTGAGATACTGGAAATTAGATGGCATTGACAATCCCATTTCTCTCATTGTAGTCTAATGTAGTACCGAACAACACTAGAGGTGTTGGGACTTTTTACTATTTTTTCACTTGGCTCGTGCCGGGGTTGAACCCCTGAAACCCTATGCAACAAAACTTGTCACCAAGTAGTTTGACCAAATCCTTTTGATGTTTTTAATTCAAAAAAGTTGTCAATCATCAAAAGCATGAACATTCTATTAGCTTTTACATGTAATCAAGATTTATCACCGAGGCATCGTAAAGAAGTTTCCATAAGAAGTTTTGGTGTCTCTAGCACTGCTCCTGCTTTGCTAGGTATATGATGTAGTAAAACAGTCACCCAATAGATTATCAATCAATCAGATTACCAAATGAAAGACCTGAGAAGTAAAATAAGACACTTCAACTGCGATGACAGATCACTAGATCTCAACATATGAAAGTGTTTCACTTGGTGCCCTGCAGCTTTGTTCAAACAAATTGCAGGGGTACATCGCAAGGAAATAATCAGATTGTGTCAATGGCGCCTCATCCGCGGATCAACAAATCACTATCTGTCATTTCTCACAGCAAAACAATAGAGATTATTACTCAATGCCAACTGCTGAGGTCAACATAACCAGAACCACATTTAAAGATCGGGTACAAAAGGCCGAAAAAGAAAATTCTCTGTGCTGAATTGGAAGCATGTAAACTTTAAGGCTTTCCAGTATTATGCTGCCGATGAATTTTAAACATCTAATGTCCTTTGGTATTGACCTGAGAAAACACAGTTCACTCCATAAGAATACTGAAATAGCATTTCAAAATCATAAAAGATCGACACAAAGTAATTCACACAAGGGCACTGTAAATGTTCTTGTATTTTTTTAAAATAGTTTTCCTTTTGTTCTCGTTCTCACATTGCAATTGCTCTATTACATCCTTTATTACTAAATTGTTCGAGAGCATATTAAAGATTCAATTTGGACATTCTAATACTCACAATTTCCATGCCAAGCTCATGCGCACATAAACCATCATCTTCATCTTTTAAGTGGTAATCAAGGGCAAAACTATCTCAATCATATCTGAGATACCAATTGTAAGTACCATCTATCTATCTCTCCATCTATAAACACAATAAACATGTCTCTTATGTTAAATTTTCACACTATGCAAAATTAGTTGTTATTCCTTGACTCGAATATGGCCCTACATTCAACTAAATAGTGAGACAAGTCCTGTCACTAATCCCGAGTATGCATAGCACTATGCCAGCAGTACACTGGAAGACAAAAAGTACATTGGAAAAAAAGATCATTTTGACTGCCAATATGTTAAAACGCTATGGCCTAATTTGGAAAAATTCGTCTCGGTTTTTGTCCGTGTTTAAAAAGATGGAACTGGAACAAGCAGTTCAACTCGTTAAGCATTGTCCTGTCCAGTGGTCAAAATCTAATTGAACCAGGTTAATTCGGTTTCTGGAAGAAAGGAATGATGCACGGATGACATTGTAAAAAACGGATTCAGGACTTTGAAGTCCTCGGGCATTCCTTACAGAAGGTTTTGGCACTGACCTATGCATCATATCAGGTGTGTGAGTCAAAAGGCACATTTACTGAAGAGAAAACATGAAGTCGGTCATTAGCACGTGATTCAAACTTACTACAGACCAAGCATTCCACTAAGTATGAAAGTTGGCAATAAACACCCTTCAACAAATGCCGATTCACTGACTCAAATTTGAACAAGTGGTTAATGAGAAAACTACGATTCTATACAGACAAAGGTGTTGTTCAGAAAAGACAAAATCTAACAATATGGAGCCACAGGACATAAACTGTAAAACACAGTCTAGTCAGCTGCATTTCAGGGATTGAATAAAACAACATACACATCCTGGCAAAAGGAAATGACTGCAACCATAATGAAGCCAAAGAGCAGCAAGACGACCAGAATGATTTTGAACCCTAAAGACTTCCTATGCCATACACCAGATCTTCCCAACCAGACACACTCCAGCGTACCTTTCAAACCCCTCCTAAATAGGATGATTTGAAATACAAGAAGAAACTGTCCTCTTGATCAGTCAATTTCCTTCAATTTATCTTCCGCACGTCTACTCTATTTTAGATTTATTTTAATCAGTGCTAGTTGCAGTTGTAAAATCATAAGGGAATTCATATGCCTCCTTCTAGTGGAATGCTTGTCATTGTTGTTCTTGATTTTGTGGTGGATGGATGTTAAATAACAAAGCATGTGCTTTATCCACTATTATTTTCATCCTTCCGTTCTTTTCACATTTTTCCATCCATACATAGCATAAGAGAACCAGCCAAAATAAACACAACTTTTACAGCTTTCTCTAGCTATCTGAGTTTCTAACAGAACAAGGACCAAAGATCACAAAATGAATGACCATTCGATACGGGAAGTAGCTAAGATAGTCGAGGAAGCCATTACAATTGCATCCAGTAAAACACCATGAACTTCCTTCTTTGAGGAAGCCAAATAACTATGAAACAGAATGACAAGCATGCCATGCTCAAACCAAACCATAAAGATGAAAATATGCACCTTGAATTCTTCTATATCAAGCCATCCATTCCTTTCCACCGGCAACGGCCATAAACCCTCCTCTCCTGTTCATGAACTGTCTAGGCTGCCGCTTCGTCACAACCCTAATGGCACTCACATCTGCTGTATGCACTGGCTTCCCTCTTGTCGAATCAAACCCAACTGGAATTCCTAACTTCATCATCCACCACAGCTGCCTCCGCTCCTCCACCGCCACCATCTTTCTCCTTCTTGCTCTGCTGCTCCTTCATGATTCCATCAACAAGGTCCACTGCGTTTGGGAGCACACGTCGCAAGATCATCAACAACAAGGACAATCCCATTGATCTAAATGAAACTCCTAGCAGAAACTGTGACTACTTTGTTTTCCTTCATAGTTTTCCTCAACAGAAAAACATCATCCCAGTTGCCCATCTTAGCATACATATTGGCCATAAGGATATAGCGTCCACTATGTTGAGGTTCTAGTTGGATCAAATGCCTGCCGACCTTCTCTCCTAACTCGTCATAGCCATGCATCATACACCCATTTAACAAAGATGCCCAAATTGCACCATCTAGTTCCATTGTTATACTCTTTATCAACACACTAGCCTCTTTGATTTGTCCAGCCCGAGCCAAGAGGTCAACCATGCATCCATAGTGCTCAATAGTTGGAGCAATGCCGTAAACTTTGATCATACGTCCAAACAAGCGCCATGCTTCATTGATTAGGCACTTCTGATTGCAGGCCATCAGAGCTCCGATAAATGTCACAGCATTTGGTGTAGGACCCCTATTTTCCATCTCGTAGAAAAGCTGCAGCCCTGTTTCATTCTCACCATTAACAGCAAACCCCAATATCATCGCACTCCAAGTGGTCACATCTTTAAGAGGCATTTGGTCAAACACCATTTGTGCTAATCTGACGAACCCACATTTGACATAGAAGTTAATCAATGCAGTGCCTAGCTCAAGTTCGTAATCGATGCCATTCTCATCTATGTACTTATGAACCCATTTTCCTTCTTCAGATGCTCCCACAATGGCACAGGCACTAAGCACGCTAACCAAAAGAGATCCACTTAATTTCACGTCAGCATGATCTTTAACCTCAGAAAACAACTCAATGGCCTCATCAAACCGCTCATTCCTAATGTAGCCAGATATCATGGCACTGTAGGAAACATCATTTTTCTCCGGCACTGAATCGAACAGTCCTCGAGCTTCATCAACGAGGCCGCTGCAACAGTAGCCAGTGATGAGGCTCGTCCAGCAAACCACGTTCCTTATTGAACTTTCATCAAACAGGCGGTGAGCAACGCTCACAGCCCCATGCTTAGAGTACATGCTTATCAGAGAACTCACCACGTACACATCACCATCATGCCCGACCTTCATCGCGCGACAGTGAGCTTGGCCAAGCAAAGGAAAGCCAGCGCATGCCCTGACCAGCGCAGTGAAAGTGCGGGCATTTGGCTTGACGCTTTCCCTACACATTCGAGCGTAGACCGACACAGCCTTCCCATGTTCGAAGTCTTCCAAGAAACCCATCATCATGACATTGAAGTCGAAGACGCCGGGGGCGGGAATGTGAGCGAAAACGCTGGCTGCGTAGTCCATGCTCCCGTACGACGCGAGTGCAGAGCAGGCCAAGATTTTACTCGCGATGTACGCGAAGCGAGAGAGGCCGGAGATGATGGCGTGGGCATGGATTTGCTTCAGGTGGTCCATGCTCGAGCATCTCCGGAGCAGAGCGAGGTATTGGAAGTTGGCATGATGGCTGGTCATGCAAATGATGTCTGGTTAGCGAACGAGGTTGAACGGGACCAAGTGCCGATGGGGGAATCTGATAGGTGGCCTAATTCCCTAAAATGCCTTCAATTTTAGGTCAACACCTAATTTTGCCCCAAACTTTTTTTTTTAATCTAAAAACAACCCCAAACTTTAGGTTCAGTGATATATTTATCTTGAATTTTATTTTGTCTAAATATAAATTAGCAACTTTGAATATATTTTCAAAATTACCCATGTGATCTAGTCTCAAGTTGACGTAATATTTTCACATCAACAATAAATTCACATATCAATGTGACATAGAAATTATCTCCAAAATGAAATTGTTCTAAAATATGAAAATTAGAGATGACTAATGGCGATTTTCGGACAAAGGGCTAATGGGGAGGAGATCTAGGACTAGAGTAAAATTTGGCGATTTGGGTATAGACCTAAAGTTAGGGATTTTTTCCCAAAAAAAAAAAAGTTCAGGGCAAAATTGTAACTGGACCTAAAGTTGAAGGTCTTTTAGGGAATTAAGCCGGGATTATGATGTTCCAAACTACATGCTTTTTACTGCTTACTGAAGTTGGGTTTTCATGAGTGGGTTTATACTGTCCAATGCTAAGTTTCGAATTTTGATCGTCTAAAAGCATGAGCTTTCGTGTACTCCGATTTGAGGCTGAACAAGTTCAATTTTGTCTATGTTTAGTCTTATCCGCGTTTGAGAAGCTGATGTGTGCAGAAGTGGCAAACCAGCAAGAACATCATCCGGGACGAAACTCCGATCAGAGAGGGATTAAAATTATTCGCTCGTCTAATAGAAGTCGTGGTAACGAAGGTCGCGAATGAGTTTTAAGCGATTTAGTTTTGTGCTGTTTGGTTTCGTGATTCAATTACTTGAAAAGGAGATTAAAACGGATGTTCTTGTATGACTAATCGAAAGTCGCCTAAACTATGGGCAATAATATTATTAAAGAACCAAAATTACATGATCTCCAATTTAAGTTCACCAATGTCATCTATCTTCACCAGAGCATTCAACTCATTCGTAAAACTGATCCATTTATCAAACGTCTTGCACCAATCACCCTCAATGGACCTAATGTGGGGTCTTGAAAGTGCATTTAGAGAATCGCATCAACCTTGATGGCTTTACGTGCGTTATGTCATATGCATTCTCAATGAGCAACCGCGCTCTTTGCTAATTTTACCTGCGGATCCTGGAGTGTCATACCGAGTAAATCCAAAAATACATGACATTTAATCGATTGCTTGCAAACTCACGAGCGTCGTCATACTTTTAAGATCCAAAAGAACATGTAACATCTCAGTAGAGTAGCATTTCCAATGAAACCAAGCAAACCAACCATCAACAAAACTAATATGAACAACCAAGATTTCCTGCATGTTTAGCTCATTCATCCCAGAAACACAAGGTTGGATCTGGTCACCTAAAGAGGAGAGTGAAAGAAACACAAGGGTGGAAGTACTCAAGACAGGACATGGGAAGGTAGGTCCTGTAACCATTATATCTAAACATTATAAATCACTCAAAATTTTCGCAGGATCATCCCCTCTCTCTCCAAAAAATGCATATATATACCAATACTAATACGTCATTAACTACTTGAAAGAGAAAATTACATTTGACAGCTGGATATGGAAAAACATAAGTAGTGCAGCGCATAACCAGTGATGCTCCTAAATATGAGCCATGCCAGAAATTGTATTATGAAAATCTCTTAGTGCAAGCTCATGCCTGCCACTGGTCAAAACCGAGCTTTGCGCTTTCGAGCCGTGTACTTTGTGTCAGGAGGCACCGCATTCCCTTTTCTCCTCATCTGTTCTTTCTTTCTCATAACCCACTCTCTTCCCTTGCCTCTCCTATTTAGTTTCTGTTTCTTCCTTGGCCGGTGCCTATCGGAGATACTAACCTGCATTTGAAAAGAGAGCAAAAGGAAAAGACAATCACCCCAGTCACTATTTAATTTATAACACTCAAAAATTAAATCTTCACATAAGAATAACAGAAGGAGAGAGAGAGAGAGAGAGAGAGAGAGAGAGAGAGAGAGTTCCTTAAGCAAACCCACATATAGAAGGAGCCTAAAAAGGAACAAAGAGAAAAAAGAATATAAAGGAAAAAACCAAATTTAATATGCAAATCCATGTTTAGAACAAGTCTAACATATTATTCAAATTTGCAAACTCACTGTTCGATTGTCTTCGTCACCACTGCTATCGTCGGAGGAACTCTCCCCATCTTCCCCTTTTCCATTCAGTACAGCAGTGCTGACAGATGGCGGCCCACAAGTAAGCACGAGGTATTCTTTCCTGCTCTTCGAGCTGTTTTTAATAATGATTTAGAGTTAGTTCATTTTTCTTCGATAAGATCCTCATAAAGGTATCCATCCAAATTACTGTGGCAGTGATCAGCCTTTATCCAGAGCAGTCAGATTCTTATCACATATACACAGTCTAAAGCACTTATTCTGCAGCCAAAGCATATGCAAAACAATTGTTGACTGGTACATCTCTTGCTCAGATTTGTCACTAGACAGTCCCTCAAAGGAAACAGAAAAAGGAAAACTTGCCATTACAATAACAAGCAACTCTGGACATGATACTGATAAGAATTTCCACATAATCATGGACCAACTTTATTAGCTCGATTTTGCCAATTATCCCAGGCAACATCAACCCATTAGTAAGAGAATGAACAAAGAGAGATTGTCAAGTAACAGCTAAAGTGCATTATGCGCACACTTGATAATTTCATAAAAAAGACATCGCCTATTTAAGAAATAAACTTAAAAGATTATTGACAGTAATTTCTCAGAAATTTATTTTTGTTTTGATAGGTGAACGAAAAATTTACTAAAGGGCACCAAGGGGGTGGAAACCCATATACAAAAAGAGCTCAGAAAAAAAGGAGCTCAATTACAAGACAAATCATCTACAATGTTGATTAAAGCATTGCCATCCACTCACAACTTTCCAACTTCCAATAATTAAAAAAAAGGGTGTTCTCTCCAATGAAAGCTCTCTTATTACACTCTCAGAAATTTTGCTTTCAACAGATGACTTCCAAACGGCAGAATATATACAAAGATATGCACAACATACATTGTTCCATCAATGTCGAACACTAAAATAAGTTCTGGTAGTGATATAGATACCTGTGCGGGTAGTCAACCACCACACCACCCGCGAATCCAGCCCGCATAGCAGAACTCAAAATCAACTCACGCTGGGCTATACTTTCTGGATAAACTTGAAAAACTGCTCTTGCCCCCCTTGCTAAGCATCTATATAATGATCCAAAAAATGTCCTAAAAGAAATCAAGACAAATGTCGCTTATAGGCCAGCCAAATAGGGACTAGAATTTCCGCAAGATAGAAAAGCAGAAAAGAACTTTTTTGATCAATTAAGAAAATCAACCAGTTATCATCCAAATGATGAGGAACATACTTCAATCTTAACCGTGGCTCGTGAGAGGACTTATCCGCATTGCATAACCACTGCATGACAAACGGTTGTAAAATCAACAAACTACAGAAAAGAAACTAAAAAAGATTTTAAGTTACCAAGTGTAGAAACGCATAGAATTTCCAGAGAGTATTGCAAAATTACAAATTAAGAATGTTGACCGTGCAAAATTAATGCACTGGAACACAAACAAAACATGCAGAAACAATACCAATTACACAATGTTTATCCTCAGGGTACATTCCTTCGGTCTTGCAAACCCAACTATGCGCAAGTTCTAATTAACATTTCATGTGCACACCTTTACCTCCTTAAGTATCCACTAGACAACAAGTCATTCTGTCACCTCTAACTTGCAATATTAGCTGCTTCATCCTATCCATGTGGCCACAAGATAGATATACAATAATTTCTAGTGAAAGCAAGAACTTAGGATGATAAGGGGGTGCATGGTAACCATTCTGGAGTAGAATTTCTACTCCAGAATGGCTTCTGGAATAGAAATGCGTTTGTTAACGCAT
>BCNH02000003.1:14969378-14991324 GCA_001662345.2 Metrosideros polymorpha var. glaberrima
AAACGCATTTTTACTCCAGAAATCAACTTCTGGAGTAGAAGTAGAAAAATCAACTTCTAGCCAGAAGTTGATTTCTGGAGTAGCATGGTTACCATTCACCCCCTAAGCATTTACAACTGCAGCTGCAAATGATTTAGGGGCAGAATGCTGGCAAATCTTGAATTTGATGTTATTTTATCAAACATTATACAGAAAACAAAGCTACTCTGATGATAATTCACCCAGAAACTACATATTTAGGGAATAAACAAGTAGTCACCACCATTCCTATTCTTCCACATCTAAATAATTACGTCCAGTATCACAATAGATGTAAAATTCTGCCAGATGTTCCGCATCTAGATGTAAAAGGCCGTGCAAGACATGTTTACATGCACATGTTACAACTATATAAACTAACCTGAACACCCGTGCTAAAGCCCACAATCTATCATATTGACACCAGTTCCTTGTTGATGCACCAAAACTTGACAATTAAAAATAAAATTTATTTGCTGACACATGCTTACAGATTTCGACTAATTGCACAATGAATTATCACTTGATGTAACACTTACTGTACCCTCCTTTACTATGCAAAACGGTCTTACCTAAGATCTTACAAAGAAAATTAACATAATTGGTCCTCCTTTAAAAATCTTTGGAGAACCTTTGGTTAGATCCATTGCCCAAGTACCTTATCATATCCTCTAAAATATAAGAGCTTGATTGAAACAATTTTATTTGAGCTTGACAAGAGAAAATATCTTGTTTCATAGTCTAAAATAAGTGCGCTCTTTTTGATACTTACACTACGGAACACAATAATACAGAAGCTCAACTGCTATTTGCTACTTCATGCACTATGAGGGGTGAGAATATCAATTCTGTAGCTCCTAATGAAAATTGTTCCATTAAGATCCAAGAAGAGAAGTCCTATAGAATAAAATCATTAAAATGCTGTTCAATATAATGAACACAATAAAGTGAACCTGAACAGCAGAGATACTGATGGCTCCATCAATAACACCAGGTCTAAGTCCCAAGCCCTACAACACAAAATTCACAATAAACGCAATGGCAAAGAAATCAAATGTATGCAGGATGATCTATACCATCGAATGTGACAATTGCCAAGGTCCAGTACAATATGCCAGTACAAAGTTCTTTAAAAATAGAGGAAGCACTCAAGCATGTATGCACATATCCTCCGCAACAGCTGCCATCACATTGGTGTTGCAT
This sequence comes from Metrosideros polymorpha var. glaberrima, assembly GCA_001662345.2. NCBI lineage: Eukaryota > Viridiplantae > Streptophyta > Magnoliopsida > Myrtales > Myrtaceae > Metrosideros > Metrosideros polymorpha. The sequence goes on from BCNH02000003.1 coordinate 14,970,600, forward strand.
GTGTTAGAATTCTGGCAATCCTCTTAATCATCTTCTTGTTCACTGTCAGGTGTCTTTTGCTGTTCGGAGTAGGGTTCAAGAAAGATGGAATCGCCTGGGTCATACTATGGGTCATGCTAAAAAATGGGACAGAGACAATTCTCAATGGAAATGGCATAGAGGAATCCAATCCACTATGAAAACTTCGAAACCCCTCCCATATCTAATAAGCAGAACTTATGGCTTGGAAGGAACATAAGGAATCTCGAAGGCTTGAAATCAAATCAGCAATAGTTGAATAGCCTTGTCCTAATTATTCCACAAAAAACAAACTGCTTGGTTAGGCCCTTTATATTGCTTTTCTGTTTTCTTTTTGTTGTTACTTTCCATTTATATAGCTCATAAATACTCAATGGATAACTAGTCCTATTTCAATAAAACGCCTCATAGTAACTAAAGAGAGAAAACATTGCCCGCTAAAAGAATTAAAGGTGAAGTAGGAGAACGAGTCTATGCACAGAATTTCCTCAGTTTCACAAATAATACAGTTCAAAAACTTTAAACTGGTCAGTACCTGACCCATGTCGCCTAGCAAAAGATCACCTTCTGCCTCTCTCTCCAAGGCGATGTCTACATTTGAACAGGCAAATGGAATATCAAAATCTGAGCAAACTAACAATCTCTTAAATCAATAGGTATCAACATTTACATACCAAGCATTGACGATGAAATGTCCAAACCAATCCAGATGTGTCCATTTTCTGATAGCGTCTCCCCACTCAATCCAGATCCACAACCTAGAAAGACCCAAATGTCAATACAACACGATCAACAATCAAAACTCTCTGAGCATTACAAACACTGCTCACGGGGAAAAAAGAGAAAAAAGAAAAGAAAAGAAAAGAAAAGAAGAGAGAAGTATTTTCATCAACTACGTGCCCATTATCAATGCTAAGAAAATACAACTGAGCAACAAATTCTCAAGCTGTGATTTAACAAGAGGAGTTGATCGGTTCTTTATGCCTGAAGACCTAAGATGCAAGACCCCGGCGAGCAAATTGACCATCTCTGTTCATCAAGCCAAGAGTTTACCCAATGGACAGGATATATAGCAGGAGTTCCCATCATCAGTCACCAACATCAACTTCTTATCTTTTCACAAAGGGACGTACTTTGGTCAAAGACATCATAGTCACACTGGATATAAGTTCTCTCCCCGTTACACCAATCTCCACGAACGCCAATCAAGCCAACATTCCCCTTAACATGAAACGCACGCACACAACACTTTTTCACTCAAATTCAAGCACAACTCACTCAGCACTCGCAGAAGCAAGAGGATTACCAATATCAAGGACCAATCTCGGAACTCCGTCGTCCGGCAAAGCAAGAAGCTCCAACGCCCTCTCCGACAGCTTAGCCTTTTTTTTTTTATTAAACCGACAAAGCCACAAACAAACCACGTTGGTCAGGGAAGAAAGAAGAAAAACGACACACGATGCAATTGCGCGAGCAATGTGTACGATCGAATGTGCACGGACCTGAATTTCGATTATACGGGAGGAGGAAGTGTACTTGCGAGCCTCGACGTCGTTGTAGAATATCTCAGGCGGCGCCTGTACTTCCGGTCGAGAAGCCATCGGCAGAGCGACCAGAAGAAGAAGAAGCAACCGACGGACTGAGTTCTTGGCCGGACGTTTTCAGCTTAGCACCGCCGGCAACCGCCGACCGACCGTCCCAAGCGCGCGTATGAAGAGAGAGAGAGAGAGAGAGGTGCCGCAACGGTGGCGGAGATAGAGACGGGGGAGGGAACTAGGGCTTTTTCTGCTGGGGGCCTAATGAAATATTGGTGCGTCTATAGTGATTTTTACTTTTTTTTTTTTACTAATTTTGAGACTCGCCCTTTGATTTTTCTTTTATCTAATAAGACTCGTCTTAAACTTTATTTTACAATAAATTTCCATGAACAACTCGTGTATATGTCCAAAATATCATGTGACTACACATAATTATAGATGGACAAGCTACAATATAAAATAACCAAGATAAATGCAAGTAATTGATGAATCTTTTATCTTATGAATTCAAATTCGACATATATATTAAAGATTTCATAAATCTCTCGTCTTTCTTTTATCGACAACGTAAATTATATACAGAAAATAGATCAAAATCTTAACATGCTATTTTACATTTTATTAATTTCATTTTTTTCACTATGCGTGTGCTCTTTTTGTTGTAATTTTTGAGACATGGGCACCCCTTTAGTCTAGTTACATATTTGTTCTCTAGCCACACCTTCGGTCTTGACCAAAGAATAGCTATTTCATGTAGATAAAATTAGCTTCAAATTTCTATATTTAAAATATGACTCCACATTTTTAACTTTGGAGGACGAAAACGTGACATTATGAGTTTTCGCATATTCCCTTATATGCGCAGAGAATAACATTTGGCATTAGCCGTTGAGTTTATTTAATTGAGGATAGTCAATGGTGCCCAAGACATGTAATGACCGAATTAGAGAAATTCATTGGGCATTATGCAATCAAAATTTCAATCCTCTAGTGCCAAATTAGACTAGGGATGGGACAAGTAGGGGTTAATCTTGGTGGCAGCCCATTTTGGCTTGTTGATCACACATTTTGGCACATGAGCGCCACTTGGCAAGGACAATCGGCCAAATGGCCAAGCCCTCCTCTCCCCCATCATTGCTTTCCATGCAATAAGAGAGGTAAACCTCTATCTCTCTCTCATTTTCTTCTTCTTTGGCTGAACCACCACCATCCTCTCTCTCTCTCTCTCTCTAATTTTTCTCCACTCTCTCATTTTCTTTTCTCTCAAAGACAAAAAAACTCTCTCAAGAAGTGCTCAAGGTGGGAAATCTGAGTGTGTTCATTAGGGGATTTATGTTTAGTTGTTCAAAGCCAAGTGAACTATCTAAGCATTACTCTACTTGATCTTTGTGTTGCTTAATTTGGAGCTTTGTTTTGGATTTGTGGCGTAGATTCTCAGGTGCTTGCTAGTATGGTGGAGTAGGTAACTGAGAAATGGAGGTATTAGTGAGTTTGTAAGGATGCATGTGTTTGGTTTGGTGAGGAGGTTCACGAAATGGCCATGCATGTTGATTTGTTGCACTGTTTTCGGGTTCGGAACTACCCGACCCTCTCTGTTTCTTATTTTTGAGCTACCTTCTATGGGACAAATCTCGCAAAGCTTCCTTGATAAGAGTTGTGTAAAACATCTTGGTCTATAACATACTTTAATTTCAAAAATTTGGGTTTCAAGGGGACTTTTAACAGTCTTAAACATTCATGATTTCCTGGATGGGTTAGTAAAACTGACAGTGACCTTTTCATGTTTTTGATTTTTATAAAATTTTCCCATTCGAATTTGAATACACTTTCTTCATAAGAGTTTTCAAGGATATCCATGGCTATAACATATAAAAATATCGGAATATTTTAGGCACTTTGGAACGTTGGAACAGACCCATTTTCTGACTTGCCTATCTCGGTTACTGGACACAGTTTTTCACTTGGTTTGTACGAATTACTGCTCTTAATACAACCTGATTCATACCTTGTATCCTCCATCAAAGTTATTTTACATGATCTTGTCTACAACATACTAAAATTTCGTGATTTTACAATTTGATTTACTTGAGTTATGGCGGTAATTTCAATCGGTACTCAAAACTGTCCCTACATGAGTAAGTCTTGAATTTGGAGGAAAACCTTTCTTTCCACTTATTCTTTAGAAAATTTTCCTTCATGGAAGTTGTTTATCACATTATAAACTATATATCTAGAGATTCTCATGATTTCACAAGTTTATTTGGTAATTGTACCAAGAGCGAAAAGGTTGAGTGCAAATTTGTCTTATGATTGTATACTAATTCCGAGTTGGAAATGTGATTGTATGCATCCATTTGACTTTAGTCTCTGTGCATGTTCAGTTGTGGTAACCTTATGTGAAGGACATGTGAAATGATTGCATGACACATTACATAAGAACATGCTGAGTTGAAATAGCCTTGTATGAAAGATGTGTGGAATGACTACATGACATATCATATAAGGACATGCATGCAAGAGTGTGGAATTAAGAGATGTGAAAAGATACCTATCGGCCAGTGACTCGGTGATGCCCCAGGTGTTTGGGATGCCCTTGTTGTGTGGTCATGGAATGCCTCAGGAGTTGAGATGCCCAAGTGAGTAAATCTTGAAAGTCCGAATAGTAAATCGGAAGTGATCCGTGTGAGTCGGTCAGTGGGACAACGTATACCGCGTGCAAGCCGGTTAGTGTGACAGCATATACCACGATAACGGATGTGGAAAAGATTAAAGAAACAAGGCCTAAAGTTGTGTATGAACGTATGAATGCATAGCATGTCTCATGTGTTATGTGATAACTATGGTTTCAAAGTGTTTGATACATATAGGTGATCTTGCTTAGCTTATTAGTGTTATTTGTCTTGAACGAACTCTTTATCGAGAGGCATTTGGATCGTATAGTGTAAAGTTTAGATATTTCTCTTGTTAAGCATTAACTTGCTTATGTTGATTTTTCATATAGTTAGAAATGGAGCGACAATAGTAGCAACGATGAGGAATGGTAGACGTGTTAGCGTGTGAAGCCAAAATTAATATTAAGGGCTTTTTTGTCATTTTCTCTTCTTTTAGCTTTTAGGTTAAAAGCTACCCCTTTTATATTAAGTATTTAAAAGTGCAGAAAAAAGTCTACAGATATTAGTGCAAAAAAGAGTCTGCATATGTTAGCGTAGAAAGAAAAGCTGCCTCTTATATATAAGCTATTCAGGTTAATGCAAAGAGAGAAGAGAGAAAATAGAGAGAAGAAAAAGAGAGGCCATGACAGCTTGGTGAGTGTTCTCAATCTCTTTTACCCTGATCTTGAGAGAATATCGTGATTGTATTCCTACTCTCTTCGAAATCTAGTGGATTCGCAGAGTGCCTTTCCGTGGAGACGTAGCCCAAGTTTGGGTGAACTTCGATAACAAATTCTCTAGTGTGTTCATCTAATTCTGTTATTTTATTATTATATTTCGCTAGTGCGAATTATTTGCTTGAATTATTTTTCTAGTATCAAAGCCTAGGTTGGCTAATCAAGAACATCGAGGTCTTTTGGTGACGTTCGATTGAAAGCAAATGGTATGGCATAAGATAAAATTAAAATCGATAAGTTTGATAGGCAGGATTTTGAATGGTGGAAACTCCTAATTGATGATTATCTTTATCAGAAAGATCTCTATGCATCACTTGAGGATTGGAAACCCGAAATCGTGGAAGTCGATTGGGTAGTAGAATTAGAATGGAAAATTCTTGATCAAAAGGCATTAGGTGCAATTCGTCTAGGGCTAATGAAAAAGACAAGATACCATATCACGAAAGTAAAGACTGCAAAAGAAGCCATGGATATTCTGACGAATATGTATGAGAAGCCTTTCACATCAAATCAGATATGTTTGCTGAAAAAACTGGTTAATATGAAGTTATTGCTAGAGGTTCTGTGACAGAGCATATTAATAGCTTCACGCAAGTCATAGGTCAGTTGGAATCCGCATGCATAAATTTGGATATAAAGCTACAAGCTTCTATTATTTTTATGTTCCTTTCCCAAAAGCTACAAAACCGTAGTGTAGGAAATTTCGAGCACTATGAAGGATAATTTGACTCTAAATGATGCTGTAAGCAGTATCATGGATGAAGAGATGTGAAGGAAAGTCTCATGTAGAGATAATTTTTCGACATCTTCGTCTTCGACGGCACTAGCAGTGGAGAACCGTGGGAGAAATAAAAGCAGAGGAAAATTTAGCGAGCATGGTAGGTCATAATCAAGGGGGAAGAGAGAGTTTGCAAAAGATGAGTATTGGTTTTGTCACCAGACTGAACATCGGAGGTTTCAGTGTAAAGCCTATAAAAAGAAGCAGCAGGATGAGAATCAAATAGCTAATGTGGCTAGCAATGAACCTTTGCTAGAGAACTTGTGTTTGTTTGCAAGGTTTGACTTGACGACAAACAAGTGGTTTGTTGACTCCAATACTTCTTTTCATTGCACCTCGCAAAGAGACATATTTGTTGATTATGCTAGTGTAGATTTTGGGCAAGTGGTTGTGGGAAACGGCCACATGTGTCTGATTATTGAAAAAGGAACTATGATATTGAACATCTCTAGGGGAGGATGTCTAGTTTTGCATGAAACTAGACATATTCCAGAGTTAAAGAAAAATCTGATCTCAACTAGTAAAATTGACCAAGAAGGTTTTGTAATAACCTTTGGATACAGAGAGTGGAAGATAACCTCAGGGGCAAGAGTAGTAGCAAAGGGAAAACGTACGGGTACACTTTACCTTATTCAGGGAGACGATATCAGTGATATGGTCGTAACTACAGTGGCTACAGGTAATTTATCTACTCTTTGGCATTATTGTTTAGGACATCTTGCTGAAAAGGGTGTAAAGCAGTTACACTCGAGAAAATTGCTTCCAAGTTTGTAAAAAGTTGAGTTAGAATTCTATGAGAGTTGCATTTGTGGAAAACAAAAAGCTATTAGTTTTCAATTGAATGGGCGACAGAATAAACGCCAAAAGTTAGAGTTGGTTCATATTGATGTGTGGGGACTGGCTTGGGAACTTTTCTTATGGTGGTAAGAGATATTTTGTCACTTGCATTGACGATGCAATAAGAAAGATTTGGGTTTATGTTCTCAAAGAAAAATCATAAGTATTCGGGGTGTTCAAAATGTGAAAGGCTATGGTAGAAAAAGAGATAAGTTATCAAATTAAAGTTCTAAAGTTTGATAATGGTGGTAAATACATGAGCAAGGAATTTGCAAAATACTTGAGCCAAGAAGGCATACACGGGTTGAAGATTATTCTAAGAACTCCTCAAGAGAATGGTGTAGCTGAGAGGATGAACAAGACCATTCTGGAACGTGCGAGATACATGAGGCTACATGCGGGTCTTCCGCTATATCTATGGGCTACTACGATTGATGTAGTTTTTTATCTGATTAATAGGAGTCCATCTAGTGCGCTGGATAGAGGAATACCACAAGAGGAGTGGTCAAGTAAAAGGATTAATTATTCATATTTAAAAGTTTTTGGTTGTGTTGCATATGCTTTGATTGACAGAGAGAATAGGAAGAAGCTTGTTACTAAATCCCAAAAGTGTGTCTTTATTGGATATGGTGGCAATGAGTATGGATATAAGCTTTGGGATTATGAGAATAACAAAGCCATCCGCAATCGCAATGTGGTATTCCATGAAGAAAAGATGTATAAATATCGTTAGATAGAGCATGAGAAGGCAGTGGCACCAGAATATGTTGAGCTAGACATTATATCTGTGAAGAAAATTCTAACAGATCAGAGTGCACCTGAAGAGGAGGTTCGAGAGGAACCTATTATTATTGAGCAAGAAGTTCAAGAGGAATGCAGTGATTCGAAACAGACTAATGACCCTGAAGTAGTTATTTTGAGGAGGTCTACACGTGTGAGAAAGCCAAAGGTAATTTTTGATCCATAAGCAAATATTGTTCCAAACCATGTCTTATATATAAATTCGAGGGAGCCTGAGACTTATGATGAGGCAAAGAAAGACACATCTCGCATGCAGTGGGCTCGTTATCTCATAACAAAACTTGGGAGTTAACCAAGTTACCCACTAGTAAGAAGGCTTTGTTAAGCAAGTGGGTGTATAGAATAAAAAATAAAGCAGATGGTAGTATCAGATGCAAGCAGCCGATGAGTACACTGTGGAGTGATAGTCAAAGTGTAGTGCACTTAGCAAAGAATGCAACTTATCACTCAAGGACTAGACATATCAAGAAGCGTTATCATTTCATTAGGTCAGTGTTGAAAGATAATGAGTTAAAGTTACAAAAGATTGATGGCTCGAAGAATCCTACTTTCTGTACTACTGCCATTGGTATTACTCAGTGTTAATTAATGAGGAGTAACGTAGAGGCACAAGTTCCAATTACTAGTTTTTTGAAGAAGATTAATGCAAAGTTGCTTGGTGCATCATATATATTTGTCTTCAAGTGGGAGATTGTTGGCGTGTGAAACCAAAATTAATATTAAGGGTTTTTTTTTTGGTCATTTTCTCTTCTTTTAGCTTTTAGGTTAAAAGCTACCCCTTTTATATAAGGTATTTAGAAACATAAAAAAGAGTATGCAGATATTAGCGTAGAAAGGAGTCTGCAATATTAGCGTAAAAACAAATCTGTATATGTAAATGCATAAAGAAAAGCTACCTTTTATATATAATCTATTTAGGTTAACGCAGATGTTAACGTAGAGAGAGAAGAAAGAAAATATAGAGAAAAGAAAAAGAGAGGCCATAATGACTTGGTGAGTGTTCTTAATCTTTTTTGCCCTGATCTTGAAAGAAGATCGTGATTGTATACCTACTTTCTTCGAAATCTAGTGGATTCGCAGAGTGTCTCTATGTGGAGACGTAACCCAAGTTTGGGTGAACTTCGATAACAAATTCTCTGGTGTGTTCATCTGATTATGTTATTTTATTATTATATTTCGTTAGTGTGAATTGTTTGCTTGAATTATTTTTCTAGAATCGGGGCGCGATTCCTAACAAGATGGGTCATCGTGGGCTAGAGTGTGTATAGTTAGGACGGCTTTTGACACGACAGTGACAGCGGATAGAGGAGTGTAGGAATACTTCTTTTTATCCTTACAGACTTTAATCTTTTGGCATATAAGAAGTATAAGGAAAGAAAATGTAATGGTGCTCTTATGTGATATGAATTGCCAACAGTGTGTTTATATTACTCGTGCATTGTTCTTATGGTTGGGCATCGGTTTACTGTTCTAAAGAGGAAAAATTAAGAAGTTGTGTTAATATGCGACGTTTTGAGAAGTCATAGCTCCTTTTGGTATCAAAGCCTAGATTGACCTTGGAGTGATAAGTTGCGCTAGTTATTGAAGTGGTTAGGAAGAACATGCATGAGTAAAACACTAAATGCATGTGTTTGTTATTGCTGTGCTATGAGGAACAAGTAACTGTTATTACTTATGTGATCTAGTTACTTATGTGATATCAGTAATATTTGTTACTTATTAGTTAGTTAGTAACATTTGGTCATCCATGATAATTGGAGACCAATGTGCAGAAGCACTGTAAGACAAGATGAGGTCGAGTGGAACTTCCGGATCCGTTCCTGATCCTCGAGTGAAGGGGATTCTTGAGACGCTTGCAAATGTGGGAGCCCTAATGGAAAGACAAGCGCAACAATAGGCAGCAACATGAGGTGGCGAATGCCGTATGCAAGGGTTGATTAAGCAGTTTTTGAAGCTGAAGCCGTCCCAATTCATTGGAATGGGAGATCTTGATAAGGTAGAGCAATGGATAGACGGGATGGAAAAGATTTTCAACCTATTGAACGGTAATGACGATGATAAGATCACCCTGGCAAAATACCAACTTGAGGGAAATGTAAAGCGTTGGTGGAGAGCGTCAAAAGGGAAAGTATTTTTAGCTAGCATGGTGGTCACATGGGGAGGTTTTGTTAGAGCCTTTTATGGAAAACATTTCTTCTATTGTGCTCGAGATAAGAAAATATCAGAGTTTATGCAACTGAATCAGAACAAGTTGACAGTGGATCAATATGAGGCAAAATTCTCGAAACTCTTAAGATTTGCTCCTCGGTTGGTTGAGGACAGAGAAGATAAGGCCAAGAGGTTCTTGAATGGCTTGAGGGTGGATATTAGGAAGCAGTTAATACCTTTCAACATAAAAGATTATAATGAACTCTACGAGTGAGCTCAACTTGTAGAGCACGAGTTAATGAGGGAAAGAATAGAGACTGAGTATCAGACAAGGTCAAGTCACCAAGTCGCATAGAATAACGTTAGGCATGACAAGAGGCCTAATCAATTTGGGAGACCACCATTTACTCCCAACAAGAGGCGTAACTTTGGAAACTATGGAAGAGCAGGGAGTAGTCAAGCAGCGAAGCGGATGCAACACCCAAACAATGTCTGTCGCACGTGTGGAGGAAAGCATGGTAATGCGCCATGTCAAACTTGGAAGAGATGTTTTGGGTGCAGACAACCAGGACACATGATCAAGGATTGTCCTCATAACATGCAACAACAACATATTATGCCAGCACGACAGCCGCAGCAACTACCCTTAGGCAGAGCAGCACAACAAAGAAACTATTAAAGGCCACCAACCCAAGGAAGAGTTTACGCAACCACACAAGAAGAAGTTGAGGCTTCCAAAATGGTTTATCAGAGCGGCGCAGCAGAAGCCTAGTGAGGTCACCTACTATTTGGTAAATTATGATCTTAAGAAGTTAGGAAGTAAATTTTGGAGATATGAGGATACTAGTATGGATTGATTCATAAGAATATATATTTTAGAAATGCTGAGTTTTAACGCTAAGTTTGTATGATAACTAGTGATCTTTAGGGTGTTTAAAGTCATCAGAGACTATGGTATCGTGACAAGACGCAATATATTAATGTAGAAGCTTTGGTTGTTGGTGGAATCAAATAGAATAAGATTACTTAAGTTAAGATCCATGGAGAGAGTAAGTATGATTTTGAAGATTAAACTATGATTGGATAAAGTAGGTCATGATCTCCTAGAAAAGGAGAATTTATATTGAAAATCTTGATGCATTATATGGAGATATCTAGAATGACAAGTATTGACTTTAGAAGTTATAAGTTTGAAACGATATGTGGCATACAAATTTATTTGAGATTATGGATAGAAGTAATAGGTTTGATTTTACAAGCTAGGCTGTCAACTTCCGAGTAGTAGGTTACAGTCTTACTTTAAAAGTTTGATGGAACTAGTTGACATGGTCAATTTAGATAGTACTATTCTTGCAATGAAAGGCGAAGTAATTGATCTTGGAAGTGGTAAGTCTAAGTGATGATCTTTTAGGCTCGGAACTTGAGGGACATTGAATGGAAACTAGTCGACTTCTTATCTTTAAGGATTTTAGAAATTGAAATTATTCAATCAAGTGGTGATATTTATTCGAAGGATTCATGGACTGTAGACAAATTCTTATTTTGGTGAATTAGAGGAGAATAATTGCTCAAGTCTAGGAGATGATCTTTAAGTAGTGCTATTCATTGTTAAGATTGGTGGATAATAGTCATTCAAGTTTAAGAGATGATTTTTTTAGCAGAGACATTTTGCTAAGACGCGTGGATCAATGATAAGTTATTGCTTTGGTGGTATATGATTCTATAGTGAGAAGTAAGGTAAATTACCTTGGGAAAACAATGAGGTTGAAATTTGAGAAAGTAGATTTTTCTAAGTATTATGATTGAAGTATATTGGAGATTAATTATTCACTGGTTCTAGAAAGGATCAATTATTGATGTTATATTATTGAGGAGCCCTATTCGAGGAATTTGTAGGACCATGATGATAGGAATCTCGATAAACTAGTTGATAGTAATGAAAGTCAAATTGTGGTTTAATACATTTTGATCGGATGGATATATTGCAAGGTAGATCCTAAGTATCGATGAATAACCAAAGGTTTTCGATATCGAAGAGAGGGTTGTAAAGGTATGAATTGACAATTAAAGTACTAATACGAGGAATCTTAAGTAATCCATTTTTGTGGTTATACTTGAGGATAGCAATAAAGAAGTGGAATTCTGAGTTAGTTTGAAACTAGATATTGTGCAAGGAGCGAAAGGGAAACTCAAGAATATTGATAACGGAAAAGTCATTTAAGTACGAAAAATAATATTTTCGAAGAAAAATATACTACGATAAAATTCAAGGAAAAGCTTGGGAGAGGATGAGGATCAAACTCTTAGGTATTGGAGGATGGGCTTTTACGATTACATGGAAGTAATGGTATGCCTAATGGCCTAGTTTTGAAGAACGAACTTTTACTGAAAAATTCACTGAGATAACTGTAGTGTAACATCTAAGTAGTGAGCGGATATAACAAAGCCTTGGCCAGTATTATCGGTGGATTAGAATGAAGGATAAATGTTAATGAGATGTCGATAAATGAAAGTTGAATACTATAAGTCGGGTAGAATGTGGGAATCATTGGAAATATCTAATTGGGAGTGAGAGCACATGACGGGACTTTTGTATAAGAATTGCCGAGGACATCAAGAAGTCATGATTCCATTTGGATAGTAGTGAATCACTTGATTGAATCTGTTTGCCTTTTGGCAGTACAAAGAGGTTAAAGATTGGAAAGACATGTAGCCAAGCAAAGAAGGCAATTGGAATTTAACATTACTGTAAGGACTTGGGGGGTTACCACTGTGTAATATTATTCGCTTTGGGCCCACTAGCCCTCACGGCTTTAAAACGCGTTACATAGAGTGGAGAACCTCAAGCCATATAAACTAGCCCAAGATTCCCCCTTTCGGCGATGTGGGACAAAGAGACATGCGCTTAGCCTCGCCTTGCGCACATTTAGGATAGAGGCGCAACCTCTCCTGTCATCCCTCCTCCTACGCCCGTCGCCAATGTTTGGGTCATCACATTCTCCACCCGTTACGGGCACAACGCCCTCGCTGTGGACTCACACGCGGTTGGGAGTTGGCTTTGATACCACCTGTAAGGACTTGGGAGGGCTACCACTCTGTAATATTGTCCGCTTTGGGCCCACTAGCCCTCACGGCTTTAGAACGCGTTATATAGAGTAGAGAACCCCAAGCCATATAAACTAGCTCAGGATTCCCCCCTCAGCGATGTGGGACAAAGAGACATGCGCTTAGCCTCGCCCCGCACACGTCTAGGATAGAGGCGCAGCCTCCATTGCCATCCCTCCTCCTGCGCCCGTCGCTAGGGTCTGGGTTGTCACAATTAGTGACATGGTAATTTTCCAAAGGTGTCATCATGAAAGAAATGCCGTGATTTGAGGAGGATGTCAAATTGAGTTTGAAATTTATAAGACTTTTTGGAATTCTCGAGAGAATTTGGAAGTTTGGCTTACCAGTTGGCATTGCCACGGGTCTTCTAATGTTTAAGATGTCTTTATGAGTCCATGCTAAGGAAGTACGAAATGGGTTCAACACCTATGCTGGACTTCGAGACAATTGAGATAGATGAGAGAAATTTATATGGGAAAAATCAGTACAATTTTGGTTTGAAGGGGAACGGTCCTTAGAAACAAAATTATTCCCTTATGGTAAAATCATGATAAAGAAGAAGTGATGTGGGAAAGTGAAGAAGTCATGAGGCGTAGATACCCACAACTGTTTGAATGAATGGGTAAGATCTTAATTTCGAGGATGAAATTTCTTAAGGTGTTGAGATTTCTGACATCCTGAGTTTTTGCCTATTTCCTTATATGCGCAGAGAATAACATTTGGCATTAGTCGTTGAGTTTATTTAATTGAGGATAGTCAATGGTGCCTAAGACATGTAGTGACCGAATTAGAGAAATTCATTGGGCATTATGCAGGCCAAATTTCAGTCCTCTAGTGCCAAATTAGACTAGTGATGGGACAACTATGGGTTAATCTTGGTGGCAACCCATTTTGGCTTGTTGATCACACATTTTGGCGCATGAGCGCCACTTGGCAAGGACAATCGGCCAAGGGGCCGAGCCCTCCTCTCCCTCGTCATTGTTTTCCATGCAATAGGAGAGATAAACCTCTATCTCTCCCTCATTTTCTTCTTCTTCGGCCGAACCACCACCATCATCTCTCTCTCTAATTTTTCTCCACTGTCTCTCATTTTCTTTTCTCTCAAAGACAAAACTCTCTCAAGAAGTGCTCAAGGTGGAAAATCTGAGTGTGTTCATTAGGGGATTTATGTTTAGTTGTTCAAAGCCAGGTGAACTATCTAAGCATTACTTTACTTGATCTTTGTGTTGCTTGATTTGGAGCTTTGTTTTGGATTTGTGGCGTAGATTCTCGAGTGCTTGCTGGTATGGTGGAGTAGGTAATTGAGAAATGGAGGTATTAGTGAGTTTGTAAGGCTGCATGTGTTTGATTTGGTGAGGAGGTTCATGAAATGGCCATGCATGTTGATTTGTTGCATTGTTTCCAGGTTCGAAACTGCTCGACCCTCTCTGTTTCTTATTTTTGTGCTGCCTTCTATGGGACGAATCTTGCAAATATTCCTTCATAAGAGTTGTGTAAAACATCTTGGTCTATAACATACTTTAATTTCAAAAATTTTGGGTTTCAAGGGGACTTTTAACAGTCTTAAACATTCATGATTTCCTAGATGGGTTAGTGAAACTGACAGTGACCTTTTCATGTTTCTGATTTTTTTTTTTATAAATTTTTCCTATTCGAATTTGAATACACTTTCTTAATAAGAATTTTCAAGAACATCCATGGCTATAACATATAAAAATATTGAAATATTTTAGGCACTTTGGAACCTTGGAACAGACTCATCTTTTGACTTGCCTATCTCAGTTACTGGACACAATTTTTCACTTGGTGTGCACGAATTACTGCTCTTAATACAAGCTGATTTAGACCTTGCATCCTTCATCAAAGTTGTTGGACATGATCTTGTCTACAACATACTAAAACTTCTTGATTTTACAATTTGATTTACTTGAGTTATGGCGGTAATTTTAATCGGTACTCAAAACTGTCCCTACATGAGTAAGTCTTGAATTTGGAGGAAAACCTTCCTTTCCGCTTATTGTTTAGAAAAGTTTCCTTCATGGAAGTTGTTTATCCCATTATAAACTGTATATCTGGAGACTCTCATGATTTCACAAGTTTGTTTGGTAATTGTACCAAGAGCCAAAAGGTTGAGTCTGAATCTGTCTTGTGATTGTATACTAATTCAGAGTTGGAAATGTGATTGTATGCATCAATTTGACTTTAGTCTTTGTGCATGCTAAGTTGTGGTAACCTTATCTAAAGGAAATGTGAAATTATTGCATGACGCATTGCATAAGAACATGCTGAGTTGAAATAGTCTTGTATGAAAGATGAGTGGAATGACTACATGACATATCATATAAGGACATGCATGCAAGAGTATGGAATTAAGGGATGTGAAAAGATACCCATCGGCCAGCAACTCAATGATGCTCCAGGTGTTTGAGATGCCCCTGCTGTGTAGTCATGGGATGCCCTAGGTGTTTGGGATGCCCCTGCCGTGTGGTTATAGGATGCCTCAGGAATTTAGATGCCCAAGTGAGTAAATCTTGAAAGTCCGGATAGTAAGGCCCTATTTGGTTCAGCATTCCAAATGGGCTTTGGGGTTGTAAAGTCCCTTGGCCAAATGCAATCCTGTTTGGCAACTGCATTTGACTCACTTTGAGGAAATGCAATTGTATCTCCAAAGCTCCCTAAAGTCCCTTAGCCCAAGGCAGGTTCAGAGGTACTTTGGGAAGTTGCATTTCCGGAATGCAAGTTGGCACAATTCATGAATTGGACGGAGGCTAGCAACAATTGTTGGTGGGTCGCCCGACGCCGGCGACTGCCGTTGGGAGGTCGCCTGAAGTCGGCGACCACCGCCGGAGGGTCGCCCAAAGCCGGTGACCGCCACCGGAGGTTGCCCAACATTGCTAGAGGGTCACCCGATGCTGGCGATTGTCGCCAGAGGGTCGCTCGAAGTTGGCAACCGCTGCCGGAGGGTCGCCTAAAGCCGGCAACTGCCGTTGAGGGTCGGCCGACGTCGCTGGGGGGTCACCCAAAGCTGGCAACCGCCGCCGGGGGGTTGCCTGAATCCGACGACCGTCGTTCGAAGCCGGCGACCGCCGCCTGAAGTCGACGACCGCCGTCGGAGGGTAGCCCGATGCCGGCGACCATCGCTGGAGGGTCGCCCGACACCGGCGACCACCATCGGGGGTCACGCGCCAACCAACCGCCAGCAATTGAGCTAAAAAAAAGAAAAAAAGAGTAAAAGTTCTTTACAAAGTGTAGATTTTACCAAACAACATTTACGTCAAAGTAACTTTTCAATGTGTTTTTAAAATGTAGTGAACCAAACAGTATTTGCATTTGCTCAAACCTCTTTAGGCTAAGGGCATTTGCATTTTCCCAAGTGCATTTGCCAAATGTTGAACCAAATAGGGCCTAAATCAGAAGTGGTCCGTGCGGGCTGGTCAGTGGGACGGCGTATACTGCGTGTGGGCTGGTTAGTGTGACGGCATATACTGCGATAGCGGATGTGGAAAAGATTAAAGAAACAAGGCCTAAAGTTGTGTGTGGACGTATGAATGCATAGCATGTCTCATGTGTTATGTGATAACTATGGTTTCAAAGTGTTTGATGCGTATATGTGATCTTGCTTAGCTTATTAGTGTTGGTTGTCTTGAACGAATTCTTTATTGATGGGCATTTGGATTGTGTGGTGTAAAGTTTAGATATTTCTCTTGTTGAGCGTTAGCTCACTTCTGTCGATTTTTTAGATAGTTAGAAATGGATGACAACAGCAGTGATGACAGCGACGACGAGGAATGGTAGATGGGTCATCGTGGGCTAGAGTGTGTACAGTTATGATCGCTTTTGACACGACAGTAACAATGGATAGAGTAGTATAGAAATACTTTTTATCCTCCCAGACTTTGATCTTTTGGCATATAAGAAATATAAGGAAAGAAAATGTAACTGTGCTCTTATGTGATATGAATTGCTAGAAGTGTTTTTATATTAGTCATGCGTTGTTCTTGTGATTGGGCATTGGTTTACTGTTCTGATTAGCTTCCACATACGTAATTAAAAAGGAAAAATTAAGAAGCCGTGTTAGTATGTGACACTCTGGGACGTCACAGAAAATGCCCTTGATTGGCTAGAAGATTTGGCCGGCCGGCGAGGTTAGACACTTATCTAAGACTCTTTAGGCCTTTATTTGAAAAAATATTCACTTTGGATCATTTTTTGAGAAAACAAGGGCACTTCAGGCCCTTGTATAAATATTTTTTCTAATATATTAAGTTTGTCTCACTTTTATATATCATATTTAGCCCCCAACCTACGTGTTACTTTAGTCTTGTAATGGAATTTAGATTTAAAGACAAAAACGTAAAATTGATGATAGAAATATGGATAAAGAGTTTTTATTTTTATCCCACCTTTCACTAGTGAAATTTCTTAATCGACCCTACAGTGCAACAACCGACTTCTCGCTCTCTCAATTTTTATTTATTTAGATTTCGCATAAATGTTAATCTTTAGTATTTGAAAGAATAGCAAAATGCTGATTCAGTATTTGCTTTCTAGAAAAGAATCCATATAGTGGTAGAAAAAAGAAGATAATATTATTCTATTTCTTCATCCAATTAAAGTTATTAATCTTCTTATTAAGTCATTCAGACGTTGCACGAAAATGAAAAATAACCGTGCACGCCCGTAGCTCATGCATGAAAACCAGTGTAAAAATAAAGCGAAAGCATATTAAATTTGCTAAATTTAGTCATTCATTTACTTAGTATTTTACTTGATTAACAATACATCAATTCATAATCAATGACGGTAGTGTTTAGTTGACTTGTGGTTTGTTAGCGATTCACGTTGTCGGTTATTGTTTTTGCTTTTGATTGGGCTTTAGCATTATTTTCATTGCGCTCTCGAAATAGGTAGGTTCCTAACCAAATTGAATATCGATTCCCCAGACCTACCCCACCTGCTATAAGCATCAGATGTAGATTGGCTTACATAGCCACCACAAAGTTTGTAGTGAAAGGATTCAAACCCACTCTCTTGGTTTTCTTCACAACCCCCTCAAATCGTCCTGCGATATTAACAAGCTGCTACGGTGATTGTGAGATGTGAAATTTGGTGAGACCACTACTAACTGTTTTAACTGTTCTAAAAGCTTAAAGTATTAAATGAAGGTGTAGTTTAATATTTTAATATTCTAACACTCTCCTTATACTTAGTTTGGTTTTTTTTTGCCTAGTACTAAGCGTGAACATACTTAATTAGGGAGGCAAGTGGGGCTTGGAAAGATTCGAACTTAGCACCTCTTGGCTTCGATATCATGTGAGATTTTGTGGAACCACTGCCAATTGTTCTAAAAGCTTAAACTGTTAGATAAAAGCGTAATTTAATATTTAAGTATTCTATCAATGATAATGGACTAACATCGAAATACTTGATTTGGACACTCTGTCTCTCTCGACATCTCAATAAAAGTAAAGATTGCATTCTTGAAATTGTCAAAATTCTCGGATTACGTCTAATAGGCTACAATTGCATTTGTATCACAACTGAAAATTAGTAGTTATGTTTGTCGTTCCGGTTTTGATAATACCTCTATTAATTTAAGTGAAAGTAATTGCGATGGCTTGGGCAACCGGATCAGCCCCAAAATGATCATTGAAATGTTGTTGCCAACTTATAGAGCACATAAGTCCCAATCCACACTCGGCATTGTCATCAAAATTAATGCTTCGTGATGCCTAGTTGCGGACTTGTTTCATAGTTCAACTTCTGCGTATCTGTGAAAACTGTTTCCGCAGCAATTTGGTGGGAGCTCTTATGAGTCATGTACTTCGTTAGGAGTATGAAAGAAACGAAAAAGTGTTTGCTACGATGGCCTTCCATTGACAGTAGAAAATTGAAATGCCTGGTTGAAGGCCAATCTAAACCTGCTCTCAAGTCAGCTGAATTTGTATTCCTCAAGAATGACCCATCGCATGGTATTTCTCAAACAATGGAGTGCGAAATGAACTTGGGTTCGAAGTCATATTGAGGTGTATGCATGCTTTTAGGTCACCATCAAAACCTTGAATGAGAGATCTTTAGCATCATCCTGTCTTGATGCTATCAAAATTACAACTTCAATAAGAGAACAAATGGCCACTGAAATATCATTAAATGCTCATAAGTAAAGTCGAACTATGACTTTCTTTTCATTAGGCTGCAAGGAAGTGGCATCTTGGGACAAGAACTGTCACGCCCCTGGCCCTTGAGCGCGCAACCATCCCGATACGTCTCTTCTCTTGGGTCATTAAAAATGCGATGTCCCAGGACGCGTCGTCGACCCATTCATTTTATCTTTCAATTTACGTATGCGGAAACGAATAACAAACATCCGACAAACACAACAGTAGGGATAGTAGGAAAAACAGTATAACAAATATCAATAACAAAGCTCACATTTTATTTATATACGTGTTAACCCTAGGAAGTTATATGTACAAGCCCTCACTTCCGGGCCACTTTCTAACAAGACCGACAAAAAGAGGTACCGGGGTTGGGGTTAACCTATCTCCTCTACGCGAGAGTACCTTGAACCGTACTTGTCGGCCTTCCATTCTATGGACTTGAAAAACGGTTAACAACAACGAGTGAGATAAAAATCTCAGCAAGTGAACAACTTAAGCCTCGTGTAGGGTGCTGATTCACCTAGAGCATACCCTAAACATGCAACTCAACGTCGATAGCAGATCAATAGCGAGCGACTCTCACTCTATACAACCTATAATAGGTTCTAAAGACTCAAGTCAATCAACAGACAATTCACAGGCATCCTTACCTTGCCTCGGCACATGCACACGTCCTGCATGTTATCAATTATGGCATTCTATAAACAATATATCAGACTAGGCACAACATCAGAACATGTAACACAATTTCTCACACGTAATGCATTCAAGCGTGATCCAATTTTATGCCTAGTAATTACGCTTGCTCTCGGGCACGGCGCAACCCAAAGGTTGGTGGTTCTCGACCTCTCCGGGCCACAGCACAAACCAAAGGTTGGCGGTCTTCTGGCATGACTAGGCATCGCCCCAAAACCATTAGGCGTGCCAACGTCTCCTCTTGGTCGATCGAGGTGCGGCCACACCCCGACCTCCCCCGCAGGCAGACGGCATTCCATAAAGGAGAATCGATCCGGCCTCCACCGCAATCCATCATCCGACCCCGCCGGGCATCCGATAAATCATCATCATCCCGACCCCATTTGAGACTACGATAAATCAGGCATCATCCATAATCACCATTGGGGGTCCGTACACTTTTGTGATCACACGAGCACCTCAATCATGCATGCCAATTCAGTTCTTCCTATTTTTCTAGCCAATGCCATCATCATTTGTGCTCATGTCATGATTGTGCTCATACGTCAAACATATTGTTATTTTCACACGTAAAATACAATAAAATAATCACACGTGATCATACAAATAGACTTTTCATGCCAGACTTCACGTGCTTCACTTTCTAGGCCTACTAGATTATTCCAAAGCCTAAAATTTAGCATTTAAGCACGATACCAAACCAATCACCATTTATTTGTCAAAAATACATTAATATCTACTAGAAAACCATCAATCATGAAACCATTATTTTTCTAAGGTTATCTTCACCTTAGGACATGCCGATACGTACAATTTAATAATTAACCAAACTACGGTTAATTAACTCAACCATAGTTAACTAACCTAACCATGTGTTATAAAAGAAAGTGGCGGCCATGAACCATGCTCGGGAGAAAGAGAAACCTACTAAAAGTATTATATGACAAATGAGAAAAATTGTATTAAATGATCAAAACATCAGCGATGAGCTTATCATATCTGAAATACTAAGCTCGTCAACTATTGTGCGACAAAAGTGTGTGTCACGCCCCGAACCCTTGAGCACGCGACCATCCCTGTTTCTTGTCCAATGGTCAATAAGAATCGACGTCCCAGGGCGCGTCGACGGACCATTTATTTTTATCTTTCAATTAACGCAAGCGGAAACATCGATAACCCCTAACAGTGGGGATAGCAGGAAAAACAGCAGCACCAACAACAGAACCAACAGCAATACCAAAACACACCTTTTTAT
>BCNH02000003.1:14991621-15007310 GCA_001662345.2 Metrosideros polymorpha var. glaberrima
GCGGCCTAAATCCTCCGCACACTCACCCTCGTGGCACCGAGCTTCTGGTCGTGGTGGAGGGTACGCTACTTGTTGGCTTCGTTACGTCCAACCAATTAAACAACACATTCTTCACCAAAGTCCTGTACAAGGGGGACGTGTTTGTGTTCCCTATCGGTCTCATTC
The DNA here is from genome assembly GCA_001662345.2 of Metrosideros polymorpha var. glaberrima. Lineage (NCBI taxonomy): Eukaryota > Viridiplantae > Streptophyta > Magnoliopsida > Myrtales > Myrtaceae > Metrosideros > Metrosideros polymorpha. The sequence goes on from BCNH02000003.1 coordinate 14,991,787, forward strand.
ACTTCCAGTTGAATATCGGAAACACGTATGCGTTGGCCTTTTCCGGTCTTAGCAGCCAGAACCCAGGAGTCATTACCATTGCTAATGCTGTCTTCGGATCGAAGCCACCCATTTCTGCTGATGTTCTCACCAAGGCATTCCAAGTGGACAAGAAGGTTGTTGACTACCTCCAGGCGCAGTTTTGGCAGGACAACAACTAACTGAATCCGTTATAAGTTACAAAAAAAATAATTGAATTATGAGACTTACAAGATTAATCTTATTTCCATAAGCGATTGCTCTAGACACAACCAAAGAACGTACCACATGTATGACTTATTTTGAACAAAAGATTGTTACCTCTCTCTTAAATGAGTTCGAATAAAAGATTGTTCTCTCTCTCTCTCCACGATCAGGATAACCGGATTCATGGCTCAGCTAAATGTCTATAAATGGGAAATCAGTGTGCAATAACATTAAATTTTGTAGCATTCGGAGCGTGGAAGGATGTTTTCTGACATTAAATATTGCTTCCCAGATCAACGAGATGTTTGATCTGGAAATGGTATTAGCAAAAGAATGTGCTACTCTAATAAACGGTTTGATTTGATATAGTCTTGCGATTGATTTAAGATAGTGTTTGAAGAAATAACCAGGGTGATCATTTAAATGTACCGCCCTTCGGTGGCCAAAATGAAAAAGAACATATGTAATTTTCATCATTATCTTGGAAGAAGAAGTTGCGGTATAATACGTCAATTTCTTTAAGATACTAAGTTCAATTTTGATAAATTATAGTCGATGACATTTCTTATTTTGTCACCAATGTACTGATATCTGTAGATAACTTTTCTAATCACTAGTATGGTCAAAGAAAAATCTTTCCTGCAGTCATTTTCCATCTACAGTTTGAAATGCCGGGTCAAAAACTCGTCAATTCAACTGGATAATTATTTCCAAGAATGTCGTGGCTTACAATATGGTTCACAAATGTGTATGCATGGACAAAGTGAAAACCTTGAATAAGATATGAATGGCATTGATCTCTTTCTAGAAGCAATCATTATTATAATCTCAAAAAGACCATCAATGGATATAGCGAGGGAAGAGACACGTATGTGTTGCTTCTTTGACCATCAATGGATAAACCTTGTATAAGATATGAATGGCATTGACCTCTTTCTTGAAGCAATCATTATTATAATCTCCTTAGGGGTGTGGTAGAAAGTGACCATTGTCTAACCCCCTTTATCAGTTCTGCCCATTCTTCTGCAATTTCCTATAAGTGTGTCTCGTTAGCAAAAGTGGAAAACGAACTTTCTTCTTTCCAGTGTCATTGGTTCTTTTCCAATTCTCCAAAAGTTTAGCCAAAATTCGGTCACATACTTAATTTAGAGCTTTCCAATCATCTGATCTAATCTAGTTATAATAGTGTTCATTTTTATTCTAAAAGAACCTTACAATGTTTGGAGCACAAATTAAAATGAGGGTCATAGTTCATTCTAAAATAGCATTGGACATATCAATTTACTTTATCACTGTACAATTTCATTATAAGAAAAGGTAGAAAAAACAAGTTCAAGCTCTAGGACGGTAATCACGAAGCCAAAAGTACAGGAGTGGAAGGTTTTTCAAATTCCACTCCCTTTGAACGTTTGTGAGTGTAGCATTTTGAAACCCTAAACTTCAAAAATGAAATTTCCATCCTAAAGTTTACACTTCTGCTTCTAGATAAAACCTTTTATCAGTGCTAAGGGCAGTGAAAGTGCCAAATTATAGGGGACTGAGTTACGTTTCCCAAAACTTAGGAAATAAACCAAGAACTTTCCCCTCCTTGTCAATTCGTCAGCACATGTCGCACGAGTCTAGTTGACAACCCCACGTGGGATTGGGTGGAGTGCCATCTTGAATGAATGCCCTTTCTTAAGTTACCTGATTAAGGAACCATCAAACCATTTGAGGAGTCGAATCCTATTACTATCAAGATCATTTCTTTGGGATGTACCCCCAGAATTTATGTGCTGAAAGCCTGCAGGGCGCCAAGGGAAAACGCTTTCATATATTGGGATCTAGTGATTCGTTTTCGAAGTTGAAGTTTCTTATTTTACTTCGCAAGTCTTTCATAAGGTAATTCAATGGATTGAAAAGTCTATTAGGCGACTGTTTTTACTACAACATATACCTAGCGAATAGAGAGCAATGCTGGAGGCGCTGAAACTTCTTATCATAATTTTTTTTACAATGTTTTTGTGATAAATCTTGATTTCATAGAAATAGTAGGGCGTTCATGCTTTGATGATTGATAACTTGTGCGAATTTAAACATCAATTGGGATTTGGTGGTTAGGGTTTCAAGATTTCGACCATAGGCATGAACCAACTGAAAAAAAATAGTAAAAGGTCTCGACACCTCTGGAGTTATTCCATATTCCATTTGAGACTACAATGAGTGAAATGGGATGGGCAATGCCATCTTCTTTCCTGTATCACAGCCTACTAATCAACACAAGCTTTCTCAACAGCCTATCTTCTAGTGTTCAGTGAAGTGGTGAACTCAATAAGGAAAAGTGGTAATTTGTCCATAAGTTGGCAAGGGATCATACTTATATGGTCTTTCTGTTAGTTGTATGCCCTAAAACAATTATGTAATAGTTTTTTTTTTTGGTAAAGTAAGTATATTATCTAACCAATAAACCATTACAACCGGAAAACTAGAGAGGACAAACCTCGTACCCGGTTTGACATTAGGTGTCAAAACGGGTACGAAGGTGACTCAATGGCCAACCCAAAAGCAACAGGAGGGCAACGCCCCAAGAGGAAAAAGAAAAGCCACACGTTCGGCTAAAGAAAAGAGGCGAGCACACCCAAAAAACTAACTAAAAATAGCGGTTGAGATACCCCAGCATCGTTGGAATCTTCTGTTGGTTGAGTTGTCTTGAACATTGTTGAAAGTTGATGCTTTGTCACAGACAACCTTCCGAAGGTGGCTTTTAATTGAAGGGACGAAGATCGTCTTGTTGCGAAAGAGGGCGTTGTTTCGCTCGGTCCAAATGGAATGACAAAGAGCCGCAAAAGCAAATCTGCTGATCACCTTGTGGAATTGATGGCCTCGGAGAACGTTGGCAGTAAACCGAATGTTGTCAATCCAGTTGCTATTTGTCCAAGCAATGTTGCATCTATATGCCCAAAATAAGACTAGAGAAGCGGTGACATTGCAGCCAAAAAAGAGGTGGTCGATGGAGTCCGGTCGGGCCCGACAAAAAGGGCAGGCACCGTCATGGATCCTTCGACAGTTCATAAGGTATACTTGCGTTGGAAGTCTTCCGATGGTGGTCAACCACATATGGAAAGAGTGCCGTGGGGCCATGCCGGCGTCCCATATGAATGTGTGCCACGGAATTGTCGGCTTCTTTGCTCGGAGCCACGCCCAAGCTGAACCTGTGGAGAACTCGCCTGAGGGGGTCTCAGTCCACCTAAAGCTGTCTTCTAGCAGTGGGCGGATGGCCGGAGGGGGATGGATGAGTGCAGTAATAACGCCTAGAGCATCATAGGCTCCCGAGTTGATCCCGGAGAAGACGTAAAAAACAGTGGCTTGTCTATGGATACCCGAGTCATAGATTTGTCTGTTGGAAGTGATCTTGTACAACGGTCCTCTGGGGTTCTAGGAATCGTACCAAAAAGATGTAGAACGTCCATTTCCAATCTTCCATTGGAAGAGTTGTTGAGAATCCAAGCGAAGTTGGAGGATCTTTTTCCAGGCCCAAGAACAATATGTCGGTGTGGTAACGCACCAGAAATTTCTGTTCTTGAGGAAGTTCGAGTGGATCCATTTGCACCAGAGAGATTGCTTATCCGTAAATAGATGCCAGATATGCTTTAGCATGGCCGCTCTATTACAATCCAGTAATCTGCGAAGTCCGAGGCCCCCCTCTTCCTTTGGCGTGCAAGCATCTTGCCAAGCGACTTTAGCCCCTCCTACACCAAGATTTGGACCTTTCCATAGGAATTGACGTAAAATCTGTTCGATTTTGGACAAGACATACCTGGGCAGCAGAAAGACATTCGCCCAGAAGACTTGTGTAGCCTAGAGGACCGATTTAATGAGCTGGAGGCGTCTTGCAGACGATAGAAACCGGTGTGCCCACGCTTGGACCCGAGCCGTGATGGAGTTGATCAAGGACTGACAATCCAGCTTTCGGAGTCTAGAAGAGATTATAGGAACTCCTAGGTAGCGGACCGGTAATGCCCCTTCTTGAAAGCCAAAAGTAGAAACGATCCGATTTTTCAATTGGTGGTTACCTCCTGACAGGAAGATTTCGCTCTTATTCTGGTTGGGCGTAAGGCCAGACCAATTTGAGAATTGGTCAAGGGCCGCTTTCAATAAATTGATGGACTGTTCATTTGCTTCGGAGAATAGCAATACGTCATTGGCAAAGAAGAGATGCGAGAGGCGGGTGTCTTTGCATCTCCAGTAGTACTTAAAACCCGGCTCCCGAGATTTGTTCCGCAGTGTCCCAGAAAAGATTTCCATGACAAGATTAAAAAGGAAAGGGGATATAGGATCACCTTGTCTGATGCCTCAACCACTGGGGAAGAAACCATGAAGCTCCCCGTTGATCGAGATTGAGAACATTGAAGTTTTGACACACGTCATGATCCAATTAGTGAAAACCTGCAGGAACCCAAAGGCCAATAGCACCAATTGTAGGAAGCCTCAGTCTACTGTGTCGTATGCTTTCTGAAAATCGACCTTGATTGCACACTTCGGAAGATAAGGCTCCAGATGAAAACCACAGAAAAGTTCCTGGGCCAAGAGGATGTTATCGCTAATGCGACGTCCCTTAACGAAGGCATTTTGGGTGGGGCTAACCAGAGAGGGCATGATACACGCCATTCTATTCGTCAAGATCTTCGTGATGCACTTATAGATGGTGTTACAGCATGCAATGGGTCTAAAATCATTTACGTTTGACGCATTCGATCCTTTTGGAATAAGGCAAAGGATGGTTGTGTTGATCTGTCTAAGCATTGCCCCAGTGTGAAAGAAATCCTTAATTGCAGCAATTACCGAGTCCCCTATTAGCTCCCATGAGAACTTGAAAAACTCCACATTGAACCCATCCGGTCCCAGTGCTTTCCCAGTTGGCAAAGAGAACATGGTATTTCTAATTTCAATGTCAGAAATAGGCTGAGAAAGAAAGAGCACCTGTTGGGCATCCAGCCGGTTGTGGACCGCCGCTTGAATCTCCCTCACGTCAGGACACAGCACCGGATGAGGGGCTAACAAATCCTCAAAGTGAGATACTATATGGCGTTGAACAAGGGCTGGTTCAGAAATGGGCAGCTCGTTAGAATCGGTGATGGTGAGAATGCAATTGGCACTGTTACGTTTATTCACGAAATGGTGAAAGTATTTTGTATTTCGATCCCCTTCTTTGAGCCAACAGACCCGGGATTTTTGCTTGAAGAAGGCCTCTTCTAGGGTGCACAGATCAGAAAAGGTCTGGAGGCACACATGCTCCTGCTCCGCTAAAATCTGGTTGTACGGTTCGCCGGAGAGGGCCTCCTGAATAGATGACAAGTCGGCTCTAGCACTGGCCGTACGAGCCGAGATGTCCAAGTAGACGTTCTTATTAAGCAATTTCAGCCTATTCTTGAGCATCTTCAGCTTCCGACACAAGGAGAACATGGAAGTTCCCTAGATGGGGGTTTCCCAAACTTGTTCTACTATCTCCAGAAATGAGGGGTGCCTAGTCCAGAAGTTAAAAAACTTAAAAGGACGTTTAACAACGGGCGGATCCAGGATTTTAATGACCATTGGTGTATGATCGGAGATACCTGGGGCGAGGAAGGACACCTCAGAATATGAGAAAGCGTTCCGCCATGAGGCATTAATAAGGACTCGGTCAATTTTCCTCTACTTGCGTCTGACGCCTGAAGACGCAGACCAAGTAAATCGAAAGCCCGTGTACCTTAGGTCTTCAAGGCCCGCTTGGGCCAGACATTCACCGAACTCATTAAAAGATGGAGGCCATACGCTAGATCCCCCGATCCTGTCCGACGGGTCTTTGATGGCGTTAAAATCCCCTGCAATAATCCATGGCGACTCTATCAAGTGATCACTCAATCGAGTAATGTCTGTCCATAGAGATCTTCTGGCAACAAAAGTGTGCTCTGCATAGATAACAGTTAATAAACATTCTCTGTTGTTGTCTAATATTGTTAGACGCCCATGGACGGCTTGATCTGAGGCTTCCAAATTCACAAAGTTGGCCATCTCCGGGTTCCACCCTACCTAGATTCTACCTCTAGGAGAGAAGTCGTAGTTAGCTAACCAAGTCCACCCTGGTAAGAGCCTGGCGGATATACTATGGAAACGATCTTGAGGCACTTTGGTCTCTATGATCCCGATGCAAAAAATTTGTTGATGCGGACAAAGTTCCTGATTTCCGCTTGTCTAATGGGGTCCATAAGGCCCTTAATATTCCAAAATCCTATGTACATGGAGGAAGGATAGATGGTTACCGTTACTAGAAGCCGGGGGGCTTATTTTTGTGGACAGTTGGTCGAGTTTTCCTAACAGATGCAGTGGTATCTGGCGGAACAATTGGAGAATGAGTCTGAGCATGCTGAGATACCTTCTTTCCAGGGTCTGTTCTGGAGGCCTGAGCCTCTACAAGTTTCTTGCGAGTAGTTGGGGGAGCCGGGGGGGACACTTCCCCTTCTTCACTGCTCCCAACACTTCCGCCATCCGCTGCTGACTCAGCTTCACCAGAGGAGGCACACGAAGAGGTCTCCGGAGAGATCGTCGCTGCATCAATCAGAGGGGCCTGGATATCCCCCATTGCTTGGATGGGCTGAGGCACCACGTGAGATGGCCCAGGATTTAGGGGCGTAGGTTCCTTTGGGGGGGCCCGACCCTGTTTCCTCCTTACTAGAGTCCAAGCATCCTGATCCGGTTCTGCTGCAGAAGGAGATGGAACCGGCGGAGCAGCAGGGGGGCTTGTTGACAAGCATTTGTGCCCGAAGGTGCCACACTAAATGCACGGAATCGGTTTCCATTGGTACTCTACATCAATTGTGCGAGTCGAGTCGCCCAGGAGTACCTCTACAGAGTCCCTTCTTGGTTGTCTAGCGTCTAGTTCCACGCACACACGGACATATGATATCATCCGCATACTTTCCGTTTGGCGGTCCACATACAGGGGTCTCCCAATCGCGCTTGCTATGACACCAATGCCTGGGGCAGACCATAATGAAAACGGGATATTCCTTAGCTTAATCCATACTGGAAGTGATTAGTGCTGGCCTCTCTTGAGATCTATTAGAGGATGCCACTGTTGCAATATGAGCAGGACCCTGGCGAATGTAATTGGCCCATTATCCAAAATATTGCATCTAAAATCATTGTCTGGAATGTGGAAGAAATAGAACCCATCCTCATTAGCCATTAGGTCCGCTAGGTGCGGGCCCCAAATATGCTTAGCCGCCAATTCGACTAATTTAAACGGAAGGTGTTTGCCAACAAAATACCCAACTAGACATGCTTCCCATTTAGGGTTAGACACTTCAAGTATATCTTCAGATATTTTGACAATGATTTTATCACCAACAGATTCAGCAGGTGTATAAGAGAGTGAGTAACCTTTCTCTGCCGACTTTGCGATCGCTGCCCAAGATCGTTGGGCCGGCTTGGGCGCATTTGCATTTTGGTTCCTCTTAAGAGGGGGGGTTTGGAGCGGATCCTCCCACGGCCACGGCTACGACTGTTGCGGCGAGCATCTTGTAGACCACGAGTCTTAACCTGAGCAGGAACAACGTCCCCTTCCTCAGTCGCAAGCTTCCCTTTCGCTCGATTCAGGTGAGTCAGAGCAGGGGGATTTTCAGAGCTTGGCCCATCATGATAGGCCCCATCCTTCTTGTGGGGCAAGGATGCCTCAGTCGTAGTGGAAAGATAGGCAGGGACGGGCGGGATTGGCATCTCCATTTCCCGTTTCTGGATCGCGAGCATCAACAGCAGCTTCAATCCAGATCTGACATATCTTCCAGCAGAGAGATTCAAAAGGAAATTCCTTCGGTAGGGACGTAGAGAAGGACCAGACGACCTTCCACGTTGAATTTCAAGGCAAACCGTCGGTTGAAGTGGCCAGAAACGCCACAGCACCGACGCAGGAACAATACCAGCGGGAAACCAAAACGAGAGCACCAATGAACAGTGTTTGGGCGGTAAGGGCTGAAAGGAAAGATATACAATTATGTAATAGTTACATGTTAGGGATTTCAGTTGTACTTTTGTATTATTTAATTAATGGCAAAGACATATTCATTCATTTGTCCAATTATTTTATATATATGAATGATTTCATAAGATCAGTTGTGACTAGACCTATTCTTGAGATGGTAAGAATATGTGTGACGGGTTCACAGTTAGATTGAATCTATAAACCGTTCATGATCAATGGATCATTAAGTGGATATTAATGACCCAGTTGAAACCGGTGTGTTCATAACTTCATAATTAAGTATTGGATACTTAAAGGAATGGCGAGTCACGAGTTATTGGGTATTGTGATGCCTAAGTTAGAACACAGGTGCTTGTACCAGACAAGTTCATTGAACGTGACACACATAAAACGATTAACAACATGGAAGCTTTTAGAGTGGTCAATGTCTAATCGTTTTTTGCTCTGGCTTTGTGTAAATAATCCTTAGACCTGAGGCACAATGTTGACTTGTGTGTTGGATGGCTATGGTTCATAGGTACGCATATTGACGGTTCGTTAATCCATCTCTGTACTTGATGGTCATAGTTTATTCACATACGAAGTTACACGTGTGCGCAAAATGAAATATGTCTCCTTGTTACATGCAAGGTACAATAATGATGTCCTATGCGATCTAATCGTGACACTGCATTAAAATCCTCGACCGGGGTTGTAATCAGGAATAAATTGTTTATGTCTCGTATAAAGTACATGTTGATTAGGTTTATGCATATGATCGAATTTGTGACTTGACATGTGATACCCCCAAATTTCGACCAATATACTAAGATCGAATTTGGTGGATTTTAACCACGAATTCTAATCCGATGAAAAGTATTGGACGTTACATTATCAAAATCTCAAAGTTTATCGGTAAACCCTAAATTTTCGGATAAGTGATGGTAAGCTGGAAATTGAAAATCAAAGAAAACTTACGGACTTGGCATAAACCAACGGATCTATTTCTTATGAAATTTGGCTACCAAGAGGCCTTATAAGAGGAAATTACTGTTTTGCCCTCAAAAGCCCACTTTTGGCCCAAATAAAGAGCCCTTTGGATATCAAGCCCATTAAGCCATTTAAATTCAAGCTCAAGCCCACATGAATAGTATCAAGCCCATGTGAATAGTGCCAACGGTGGAAATGACCAAAATGCCCCTTCTAGAAAAATCTTGACTTTTATGGACAAATATTTATGGGCATAAGACAAGCTAATTTAAAGCTTGGAGATGAAAGTCTTCTTCTTCTTTTCCCTAAAGTGGCTTCCCACTTCAACCTCTCTCTCTCTCTCTCTCTCTCTCTCTTCTCCCTTTCCTTCAATTATTGCCCTAAAGTTGTCTTGAATTTTATGAGCAAGGTTGGATGAAATTTTGGGGTTGCATTAATAAGGGTAATAATGCAAACTTGGTGAAGAAGAAAGGCAAGCAAGACAACTCTCTTTCTTTCCTTCTCACTCTTTTGCTCACTCTCATTTTCTCTCTTTCTTTCCTCTCTAGTTCGGTCACCACTCCACTGCCCACCCTCTCTCTTTTTTTCCTTCATTTTCTTCCTTTTCCTTCTTGTTTCACCGCCGTGCCGCGCCCTTGCCGTCCTTGCCGCCATTTGGAACGTCGTTGCCAAGCTGTGTAGCCATGCCATGCTGAGTCGAATCAAGCTACCCATCGCCGCCGCAGCAAGCCGCTGAGTCGCGCCGTGTCGCCGTGTTGTCGCGCCGTGTCGCCGATCGTCGCAGTTGTCGCCGCCGCCGTTAAACTAGTGAGTTAACTTCCTAATCCTTGGTTAGGTTGTTAATAATGCTTAGGGTTAGATTAAGTGAGATTTGGAGTTAATTATGGTTGAATTAGTTGATAGGCTATTATAATAAGTGGAGTAAAAATGGTGATAAATGATCATGAAATGATAAGTGGAAGGGATAGGTTATCAAAGGGATGATAAGCTATCGGTATTCAGATGATAAGCTATCATCAAAAGGGTGATAAGATATCGAATTTTGAGTGATAAGCTATCACCAAATGGGTGATAAGCTATCAAGGAAAGGTGATAGGCTATCATCAAATATGCGATAAGCTATTGATGAATTATCGATAGGCTATTAAGGTTTGGTTGATAAGTTATTGATTAATGTGTCTTGTGCTTGTGATATGTTGTAGTTCTATGCATGCTTTTGTGTTGTTTGAAGGATAGATTGCCTTAGAAAGATGATTGCCTCTTAGACCATGGTTTTCTAGTTGAAAAGAATGCATTTTTGGCATATAAATTATGATTCATGAGGTGTCGTGCTTGATACCAAGTTGTAGGTGTTGGAATAATCTAGGAGGTTTGAAAAATGAAGCATGTGAAGTTTGACGGGATAAGCATATCCGTGTGATCACGTGTGATTTATTTATTGCATTTTTACGTGTGAAAATGCAATAAGTTTGACGTATGAGCACGAATCATGGCATGAGCACGTATCGTGGTTGCTTTGGCTAAAAGAAAGAAGAAATGAAATTTGCATGCATGATTGGTGTGCTCGTGTGATCACAGAAAGAGTACGAACCCCCAACAGGTTTGGGAACGATGCCCAATTTTATTGACGATATTATCGGATGCCTGGCGGGGGTTCGGATGACGGATGGTGGTAGAGGCTGGATCGATTCTCCTTATGGAATGCCATCTGCTTGCGGAGGAAGTTGAGGTGGGGCCGCAGCTCGATCTTCCAGGAGGAGACGTTGCTGTGCCTGATGGGGCAGGACGATACCTAGTTATGTTGGAAGACTGCCAACCTTCGGATTGTGTTGTGGCCTAGAGAGGTTGAGAACCACCAACCTTCGGGTTGTGTCGTGCTTGAGAGCAGACGTAATCACTAGGCATAAAATTGGAACACGCTTAGATGTATTGCGCATGAGAAATGGTGATATGTGTTCTGATTTCTCGACTGATGTATTGTTCCTTGAATGTTATAACTGATAATATACAAGGTATGTGCCAAGGCGAGGTAAGAATGCCTGTGATTTGTTGTTTGATCGGAATTGAGTTGAGTCAGTCGAACTTGTTATAGATGAAGTAGAGCGAGAATTACTCGCTATTGATTTGTCATCGATAATAAATGGCATGTTTTGGGTATGCTCTAGGCGAATTAGCACTCTACACGAGGTTTAAATTGTTGACTTACTGAGATTTTATCTCACTCGTTGTTGTTAACTGCTTTTCAGACCTGTAGTATGGATGTACGTTTGGTGCGGTTCGGGGTTCTTACGGATCATAGTCTCATTATCACACCGCACCCTGTTCCCAGTACAGACTACGGTTTTGAGCTATACGTTACAACGGTCTGGGTCGACGAAGGGTTGAGGCACCTGATACCTCACCATTTCAAGGCGTGATTCGTTCGCCACGGTGATGCCCTCTTTGGTCCTTTGAGGGGTTTCGATGAACCTGGCGAAGGTGGAGCTCCAGGCGAAGAAGTTTGGGATTCTATGGATGTAGAGGTTCCTGACGACACTATTGAAGATCTAGAGTCTGACTTGAATGTAGAGAGCAATCTAAAGCCTCCTCCCGAGTACTACCATTAGTTCGGGCTTAGAGGACCGACTTTTGGTGTAACCTTGGCTTAGCGAAGATAAGTTAACCCGACCTTGGTATCTTTTTGATGGTCTTGATAGGAAGTGCCCTGTAGCGAGAGCTTGTAAATATAAACTTGATAGGGTTAACGTGTATGTAAATAAAGTGTGTTTTGGTAATGAGTGTAGTTTTGTTATTTTTCCTGCTATCCCTGTTATTGTGATTGTTAGGGTGTTTGTTAATCGTTTTCGGTTACACCAATCAAAAGATAAAATGAACGGGTCGATGACGCGTCCTGGGATGTCGCATTCAAATGACTCAAGAGATGTATCGAGATTGTCGCGCGCTCGAGAGTCGGGGTGTGACATGACAAATATTCCATGGTTTTTGTTTGATTGGGACATAGTAAGATAGATGGATTGAATTACACTATAGACAAAGTTGATAGGTTCATTATGTTCTTAAAGCATTCACACTGTCTGGGTAACTATGACATATTGCTAGATGTCAATCATGGCTTGTAAGAACTAAAGATTGATCGGGACAATCAATTCTCTTGGAAGTACTAATGTGTTAGTGCAAGTTTTACTACTAGCTCAGTGTTGAACCTAGGGATGTCACACACCATAACCAATTCAAGATGACGTTAAGCGGAAATGACAATATTGCAAATATGTTTGCAATCATGGCAATCGAATTGAGTCGGGTTGAAATTAAATTAAATAATATTTTATTTAATTTTTTGGTCATGGACGTGCATGCATATGATGCACAGGCACGCCCAAAGTGGACACATATTGATGTGCCCAAAAAGGCATACATGTTAATATATATTTATATATATATAGATATATAAATATATTTATATATATGTAGATATATAAATATATTTATATATATGTAGATATATATACAAATATATATGATATATATATTTTTAAAAAAATTAATGTACACAAGTGCACACTGTTAGCAACGGTTGCTAACCGTGTGCCTCTGCACACTATCATTAGTTGTTGATCGTGTACACGTTGGGCACGATCAGCAGTTGCTGATCGTGCGCATTGTGTGATCAACAACTCTTGCTAATCGCACATATACGTTGCGACTAGAAACAGTTGCAAAGAGAATGAAAAATTGTGCAGAGTGTGTTCGTGAGTGAAAAATTGTTTTCTCTCAGTTTTGGTTGCCGTAAACAAAATACGAGAGAGTGTGGAGTCCACAAAATTGCTAGCACAATTGAAGTGATGTTTTTCCGCAAGCTCTTTCTTCCGCTCGTCGAAGATTGGTGGTGTGTCTGAACTAGAGGTCCAATATTTGTGGGGCTCGAATTGAAGAACATCTGAACCAGTCGCTTTAGGCACGCTACGAGAGGTAATCCAATACCCCCTTCGTAATTCTGATTTTTTATTGAAACAAACGAACGACGCCTCTGGAGATACGTGTATAATTTTTATTTCTGCTGCATATATGTACTATTTGCCCATGCACATTACGTGAAAAGCGAACCCTTTCTTTGTAAGAATGCAATTTTCCCCCGAGCTTCATAAATCATCAGAGCTGACCTTTTCCTAATTCATGTCATGTGACCGAAGCATTCACAAGTTTTCCAACATTACAGGTAGTCTGGAGTCCAGTCTCATAGACGAAATTAATATTACTGGGGAAGGACCTGCAGAGAAGTGGCAGCTTGGGACAAGAACAGTATCTTGCCGTTTATGCAGGAGTGCTTATTTATTGATTTTTGGGCAACGAAATAGCGCATTGCAACCAAGTAAATGTTAAGAACTGTGGTATTTGGTACCAAACATGGGGGATATTGATAACAAGAAAATTTTCGGGATGAAGATGGGTATGGATATTGTTCTCCTTTTGCAATCTAGATAGCCAATTCATTCTTTTCGACATATCAGATTGTTCCCGAAGAAATGGTCTTCACTTGATCATGCTGCTTTGATGATGCTAGAGAGTTTGCCTTTCTTCACCAGAAAAGTAATGAAGAAAGGATGTAAAAATTATTGAAGATCACTTCCATATCAGACGAGGTACTGTCTTCAAGCTGGAGGAGAGGATATCAAACAAATCACCAAGTCCTCGTAGTTGTTATGGAGCAGGTCATCCTTGAACTTGAGAAGGGGAAAATAGAATCAACTTCTAAAGAAGACTTGGTAATCTGCAGGGTGACTTTCTCAATAAAATATATCTCAAAATAGTTGCACCCTTAATCTAGATATTTTCAGTCTTTTTCAAATATTAAACCTTGCACAAGATATGCTCTTTACTTGGTAATCTTCGTTGAGTGGTAAAAGAGTCGTAAAAGAAATGAAGAAGAAACGGTACTAGGATTCAAAATCTATCAAAAACCATTTCAATATTAGGTGATATGCATTCTTTAAGCTGGAGGAGAGGAAACGACACAAATCGCCAAGTCGTCGTAGTTGTTATAGGGTGATTCATCCCTGGAATTGAGAAGGAGGGAATAGATAAAACCTTTGAAGACTTGGTAATGTCACGCCCCGAAACCTACGGGTTCGTCGACATCCCGCTATGGTCGATAAGAAATGCGACATCCCAGGCTTTTCGCCGACCCACACGAGATAACGATAAGATGCACATGCGGAAGAAATTACACACTCCATACAATAAACATCATATGGAATGACAAATAAAGAGAAATGATCTTGTTTAAAACAAACATAATTACAAATCTCACTAGAGGCCAAGGACTACTGTATTACACCTGTCAAAACAGGGTCGATGGTGTAGTCAGTCTAATTACTACACTTCCTATGATTCTCAAAAAGGGGTCACGAGCCATCCAAACTCTTAATCTCCGCCGTCGGATACCTTGACTCCATGGACTCCATATCCATGGGTACACCAAAACGTTGAGGTAGAGAATTCAAATCACGGACGTGGGTCTGAAATGGTTTAAAAACAACGAATGAGATATAAATTTCAATAAATCTACTTTCTAAGTTCAACTAGGGTAAAGTGTACTTTTAGAATACCATAATATGCCGTCCTAACCAAAATCTAATTAAACGAACGAGGTAATAATACAAGTGAACTTATGGCATCAAAGAATTTAATTATTATCGAAACATGGCATAAAACACATATCAACTCAATGGACAATATGCTCACAAGCACTATATGCACAACTCGATGCATGATTCACCTCGACGTTCCGATATTTCTCGACCCGTGTAATCACGCCTCAGGTCCGACCTGCATAAACACGCCTCAAGTCTTCGCAACAACTCGCGTAAAATGCATCAAGTGTGCAACTCGCCACAACCCGCATAAATTTCACGCCTCAGGTCCGACCTGCATAAACACGCCTCAGGTCTTTGCAACAACCCGCGTAAAATGCATCAAGTGTGCAACTCGCCACAACCCGCATAAATTTCACGCCTCAGGTGTGCGACAGTTGGCCTCGTCAGGCTCAACTATACCTCGCGTCAACACGCATCAGGGTGGCCTGCGTAAAATGCCTCAGGCTTAATTCTTAACCCCGCGTAAACACGCCTTAGGGTAATAATGATCACTTGGTTTCATCAAACTATCATGGAAATGCAACACTAATCATGCGACTAGCGTATAAAATCATGCGATCGAAGTCAAATAATACGATATTAAATTAAGGACGCATGATAAATATTGGATCGTATGATTAATTAATCGAGCCACGAAATCAATGCTCATACCCTACTCACATCGCATAAAAATTTATTAT
>BCNH02000003.1:15008959-15022743 GCA_001662345.2 Metrosideros polymorpha var. glaberrima
GACATGGACTCTGGAGGTTGGTTCTCAATTCTTGCATTAGTCATGTATTTCATATCCGGCTTATGTGCCGAAATTGAAACACCATTTCTTTTTCTTATGCAGTATTTGTGAATGGAGAGTTCTGCAAGAACCCGGCAGAAGCCACAGCTGATGATTTCCTCTTTATGGGGTTGAGGAATCCTGGAAACACATCGAATCCGCTCGGATCAGCAGTCACACAGGCTTTTGTCCAGCAATTTCTAGGACTCAACACTCTTGGAATCTCAATGGCTCACCTTGACTTCGCTCCCGGCGGCCTAAATCCTCCGCACACTCACCCTCGTGGCACCGAGTTTCTGGTCGTGGTGGAGGGTACGCTACTTGTTGGCTTCGTGACGTCCAACCAATTAAACAACAAACTCTTCACCAAAGTCCTGTACAAGGGGGACGTGTTCGTGTTCCCTATCGGTCTCATTCACTTCCAGTTGAATATCGGAAAGACGTACGCGTTGGCCTTTTCCGGTCTTAGCAGCCAGAACCCAGGAGTCATTACCATTGCTAATGCTGTCTTCGGATCGAAGCCACCCATTTTTGCTGATGTTCTCACCAAGGCCTTCCAAGTGGACAAGAAGGTTGTTGACTACCTCCAGGCGCAGTTTTGGTACGACAACAACTAAATGAATCTATTATAAGTTACACAAAATAATTTAATTATGAGACTTACAAGATTAATCTTATTTCCAAAAGTGGTTGCTCTAGACACAACCAAACTACGTACCACATGTATGATTTATTTTGAAAAAAAGATTGTTACTTCTCTCTTAAATGAGTTCGAATAAAAGATTGTTCTCTATCTCTCCCTCTCTGTCTCTCTCTTTCTGTCTCTGTCTCTGTCTCTCTTTCTCTCTCTCTCCACGATTAGGATAACTAGATTCACGCCTCAACTAAATGTCTATAAATGGGAAATCAGTGTGCAATAACATTAAATTATGTAGAATTCGGAACTTGGAAGGTTGTTGTCTGACATAAAATATTGCTTCCCAGATCAACAATATGTGTGATCTGGAAAAGGTATTAGTAAAAGAATGTGCTACTCTAATAAACGGTCTGATTTGATATAGTCCCGCGATTAGTTTAAGATAGTGTTTGAAGAAATAACCAGGGTGATCATTTAAATGTACCGCCCTTTGGTGGCCAAAATGAAAAGAACAGCTGTAATTTCCATCATTATCCTGGAAGAAGAAGTTGCAGTATAATACATCAATTTCTTTGAGATACTAAGTTCAATTTTGATAAATTACAGTCGAGCACATTTCTTATTTTGTCACCAATCTACCGAATTCTGCAGGTAACTTTCATTACCGCTAGCATGGCCAAAGAAAAATCTTTCCTGCAGTCATTTTCCATCTACAGTCTGAAATGCCGTGTGGAAAACTCGTCAATTCAACTGGATAATTATTTCCAAGAATGTCATGGCTTACAATATGGTTCACAAATGTGTAGGCATGGACAAAGTCAAAACCTTGAATAAGATATGAATGACATTGATCTCTTTCTTGAAGCGATCATTATTATAATCTCAAAAAGACCATTAATGGATATAGCGGGGGAATGCAGAGACATGTATGCGTTACTTCTTTGATCATCAATGGATAAACCTTGTATAAGATATGAATGGCATTGATCTCTTTCTTGAAGCAATCATTATTATAATCTCCTTAGGGGTGTGGTAGAAAGTGACCATTGTCTAACCCCCTTTATTAGTTCTGCCCCTTCTTCTGCAATTTCCTATAAGTGTGTCTCGTTAACAAAAGTGAAAAACTAACCTTCTTCTTTTCCGTGTCAATGGTTCTTTTCCAATTCTCCAAAGGTTTAGCTAAAATTCGGTCAAAAGCTTAATTTAGAGCTTTCCAATCATCTCATCTTGTCATGCCCCGATCCTATTTCCCCAAGGCTCAAGGGCATGACTTCCCTGCATTGGTCATTTAATTGCCACGTCCCAGGAGGCATTGCTGACCCATTGTTTTATGTTTCAATTAACACATGCGGAAGCGAATTCTATATCATCCATCCAATAACAACAATGGAATAGCATGGAAAACACATACACAGAAGCACATCTTATTGATATGCATCATCGACCCACATCGGAAGTTAGTCTAATTACATGCCCGTTATTCGGGCCTTTTTCCGATTATGCCAAAAAGAGATGGGTTGGGATTAACTTAACTCTTTCTACCTATGAGGGCTAACTCCAAAAAATGGCTTCCTCTACTTCTTCGTCCACGGGAACCCTAAAACTGATGAAATGAACGTCCATCACTAGAGGCCTGAAAATAGTTAAACAATAACAAATGAATAAACTCAATAAGTATAACCTCTAAACCTCGTATAGGAGGATACCTCGCCACAGGCACGCACCAAACATAGGACTTAACAGTCAATGGCAAATCAATAGCAAAGCCTTTGCTTTGCCTTATCTATATACATGAAAGGAAACGTCATCCTCTTGACATGCTAAGAACACAATCAAATAATCACACATGGATTCTTACGTCCCGTTGACACCTATAATTCACTAGAATAATCACACGTGACGCATCGCTTCTAATTAGCATCCAACAATTTCATAAAATAATCAAGAACACTTCATATCACAAATTCATGCGTAATGCATCCACACGTGTTCCGATTATTATGACCGCTCACGGCCACGACCGACACTCGTGTCATTGGTCTTCCGACATAACTGGGCATCATTCCGCCTCATCAGGCATGGCAGCATCTTGACCTCCCTCGGAGACAAACGACATTCAATTAAGAGATCATTCCGAAATCTATCGCGAACGGCATCCAGGTCACAAACCCTCCAAGCATCGGGATCACAATTCATCCAAGCATGAAACATCCCCCATAGTCATATGGGTGGACAATCCCTTTATGTGATCACACAAGCACACAAACACTCAAGCCAATTCTTATCTTTCACATTAGCAAATGCAAGAGTATTTAGTGCTCACACATTCGAACTTCTTCAACCTCGCACACGTAAAAATGCAAAAAAAAATCACACGTGAACAATCGAAATTCTCCAACATGCGAAAATGCACATACTTCACTTACAACCGTTCCTTATCAAGATGCACATAAGCAAAATGACTTATAATCTTGATTTCTCAAAAATCAATATTCAAAGAGAAATATTAGCCCTCTTTGCAATAAACCGTCACATGAGCACATACTCTTCATTTTGAATCCTCATCGCTTACACATGCCTCAAGAACACTTATCATCAAATGGAAAATTGATTAACAAGCATATCATGACCCTATATATGAGCAAACCATACAAAATTGCACACGTGAGCTTTCTCTTCCTAGAACAAGCAAAACCAAGCAAAACAAGCATTAATATGTAAATCACACTCAACCTAGGTCCGATTTGTGTAGAGTAATACCATAGCCAAGACTTAGAAGAACTACTTACCACACTGGATGAACTTAAGGCGACGACGACAACAAATGGCAATGATAAAAAGGAGCGGTCGATGGTGAGAATAGCACGGATGGCATCACGGCAATGCGATGGCGACTCAGCAGTGGTGGCCAAATGGTGGTGGTGGCCAAGGGCGGGCGAATTTGAGAGAGAAATAGAGAGAGGGAAAGAAATGAACTAAGGGTTGAGCTATTTATAATCTCTTGCAAAATGGCCAATAATGCAATTAAAACCTGTAATCTATTCTAGCTTAGGTCTTCTTAGTGTGCTCTCATCCAAGAAAATTAAATGCCAAGAAAACTTCTTAAGCAAGTCTCATAATAGGCTTGCATGGCTACTAATCTTAGGCATCCTTAATTAACTACCATCCAAGTAAAATTTAATGCCAATAAGACTTCTTGCAAATTTCTTACGCAAGTCTCATTATAGGCTAGCATGGCTACTAATCTTAGGCCTCCTTAATTAGCTACCATTCAAGCAAAATTTAATGCCAAGAAAACTTCTTGCAAACTTCTTCATCAAGTTTTTCTTCTTAGCGTTAAAGACAACAATTATCTTCTAATCCAATTTTTTCTTCTACCCCACAATTATCTCTCTTAAGATAGGGTTTCTAGAAGGAGCAATTCGGTAATTTCACCATTAACACTATTCATATGGGCTCAAGGTCGGGCTTAATTATGAAAATGGGCTTAAGATGGGTCTTCTTGGGCCTACTTGGGCGCTTGTTGTGGCGTGAGGCCCATTGGGCTTCTGAGCTCGGCTTGTGTCCACTCATCCGTAAATTAACGGTCCAAAGATATTTAAACCATTTTCCGCATCTCAAGTTGGGTCGGATTGAGGATGTCATTACTCTTCCCCCTTAAGGAAATTTTGTCCTCGAAATTTACAGAAGCACTTAATTCCTCAAATAAATAGGGGTGTTGTTGCCTCATTATCTCCTCGCTTTCCCAAGTTGCTCCCTCTGTACCATGATGTTTCCAGATAACCTTGACTAAGGGAATGACCTTATTGCGTAGCACCTGCTCTTTCCTGTTCGCGATTGGCACTGGGTTTTCCACATACGACACTCTATTGACCATGTCGATCTCTTCAAAACTAAGCACGTGTGCTGGATCAAGTTCATACTTCCTTAGCATGGACATGTGAAACACATTTTGAACTTGAGCAAGTTTAGGTGGTAGTGCTAGTTGATAGGCCAAAATCCTTATTCGCTCTAATATCGCGAAAGGTACAATGTACCTGGGGTTCAGCTTTCCTTTCTTGCCAAAACATAACATCCCTCTCATAGGTGACACCTTAAGGAATACCTGATCGCCTACTTGAAATTCTAAGGCCTATGTGGTTTATCTGCATAACTTTTCTAATGTCTCTAGGTAGTACTAAGTCTCTCTTTGATAACCTTAACTGCATTCTCTGACTGTTGAACTAACTCTGGGCCAATAATCCTCCTTTCTCCAACCTTGTCCTAATAGACCGACGTTCTGCCGGTACGACCATACAATGCCTCAAACGGTGCCATTCCGATGCTCTGTTGATAGCTGTTGTTGCAGGCAAACTCGACAAGATGTAGTTGCTCTTCCCATTCTTCTTTAAAATCCAAAACACAAGCTTGCAACATGTCCTTGAGGGTCTGAATGGTTCTCTTGGATTAATCATCCATCTGCGGATTATAGGCAGTGCTATACTGGAGTTTCGTTTCCATAGTAGTTTGAAGACTTTTCCAAAACGTTGCCGTAAACTTGGGATCTCGATCTGAAGTGATCGTCACTAGCACTCCATGGAGACGAATTAATTGCTGCACATATAATTCAACGTATATGTCCAATGTGAAATCCTTTTGCACAACGATAAAATGTACTGACTTAGTCAATCTGTCGACTTTAACCCAATAGAGTCATTACCTCATTGGCTCATCGGTAGTCCCATCACAAAGTCCATCGTGATGTGATCCCACTTTCATTTTGGAATTTCTAGCGATCGCAGTAGTCCACCTGGTTTGCATTGTTGCACTTTCACTTGTTGGCACATTAAACACTTGGCTATGTGCTTGGTGACATCTGTCTTCATGCCATTCCACTAATAATATTGTCAAAGATTCTGATACATCTTCATGCTATATGGGTGTATGCTGTAGTTGCTTCTGTGAGCTTTCGATAGAATCTCTTCCTTGAGTTCTTCATTGTTGGGCACGCATAACCGCCCTCGAAATTTTAATATTTCATCCTCTATTTCTTGGAAATCTGGTGTCCTGTTTTCTTTGCTCTCTTGCATAATCTTTTGGATTGATGGATCCGTTGATTACAGTGCCTTAATCTTTGTCTATAATTTCGGTTCAATTCTAAGGGTAGTTAAAAGACTAGAAAGATGGTTTACCTCGAATTTGTAATCCAAATCTTGTACTCCTTCAATAAGAATCCACTCTTGAACCATCAATTTCACAATTGTTGACTTCTAACTAAGCACATCTGCTACTTTATTGGCTTTTCCCGGATGATAAAGAATATCATAGTCGTAATCCTTGAGGAGTTTCATCCAACGATATTGTCTCATGTTCAACTCCTTTTAAGAGAATAGATACTTCAGACTTTGGTGGTCGATGTAGATTGTAAACCTTTCTCCGCACAAGTAATGCCTCTAAATCTTCAAAGCTAAGATGATTGCTGCCAATTCCAAGTCGTAAGTCGGATAATTTTGCTCGTGAGGCCTGAGTTGTCTAGATACATAAGCTATTACTCTTACGTGTTGCATTAGGAAGCAGCCTAGTCCCTTATAAGAAGCATCGATGTAAATCTCATAACCTCCGGGATCAAACGGTATTGTCAATACTAGGGAAGTACTCAATTTTTATTTGAGCTCTTGGAAACTCTTTTCTCACTTATCCGTCCATTTGAATTTTACCTCCTTCTTTAGTAGTCGTGTCAGGGGCATAGCTATTCTAGAGAATCTCTCCATGAATCGTCGGTAATAACCAGTCGGGCTAGGAAACTTCGAACTTTTGTCACTATCGTTGGCCTTGGCCAGTTCATGACTGCCTCTATCTTCGTTGGATCCATCGAAATTCCCTTGCCAAATATTACGTAACCAAGAAAAGCTACTCGATTGAGCCAGAACTTGCATTTACTAAACTTGGCATAAAGCGCGTGTTCTCGGAGGGTCAGTAGTACCATCTTCAAATGTTGTTCGTGCTCTGCTGGGTTTCTTGAGTACACCAATATATCGTCAATGAACACTATGATGATTTGATCTAAGTATGCCTTGAACACTCGATTCATTAAATCCATGAAAGTAGCTCGGGCATTGGTTAAACCATACGGCATCACCGTAAACTTGTAGTGATCGGAACGCGTTTGAAACGCTATCTTTGAAATATCCTCCTTCTTGATTCTTAATTGATGGTATCCTGTTCTCAAGTTTATCTTGGAAATACTGTAGCCCCTTGAAGTTGATCCTACAAGTCCTTGATGTCGCGACCTAAATTTCACCAAATCTAGGCTAATGGATTACTAAGTCAATTAATAAATTAACTAACCTAGCTCGAGCTCTCCCAAGCTCTACCAAATCATGACTTAAGTTCAAATAATTAACATGCAAATGATTTAACTTTGGAGTCGCCACTAATCAGTTTATGGTAAGTCGATTAGACACCTAAATAAAGTATCGGGAGAAATACTCTATTCCTTCGAACCAGAGATTATGAGTCCGGGGACTTGGTTACGCTAGATTACTCTAACGCCCTTTCGGTACCATTCTTTTATTTTAAAAAAAATGTTTGGCATGCAACTTGGATTATTTTTTAGACTAAAGTCCTAACATGTGAAAATGATCATGCAGGTACGCAAACAGATAAAAATAAACACATGATAAACCAAAGCAATAAATAAATTGCAAAGAGGGAAAGATGACGTACCTAAACGCTGCAGCCTAATCCCTAACGCTTATTTCCAAAGCGTAAGACTTAGACTAATGCAATTACTTTGGAGTTTTCACTTATTTAATGAAATGCAATAAATGCAACTTTATACCAAAATGCAATGCAACTATACTATATGAAAGGCACTAAATTAAATAATATGAATCTAATGACTTATGAAATAAATGTCACACGTTATGGTCCTAAACTCACCTTCACTAAATGACGGGTAAAATGTATGCAGCTATACTAAATGGCACGCATTTAATTTAAGCTATCAAATTAAATTAATGAACCTAGACATGATACTACATGAATGCACCTAGTCATGAAACTAAAATGATCCTAGACACGGTACTAAGATGAACCTAAACTAAATGACGTACCAAATACATGACACGCATATGAATGTTTATTTTTGGTATTTTATGATTTTCGGAATAAAAAATGCATGAAATTCAAACTATCCTAAATGAAGATTATCTTTAATATTTAGGAATTAATTGAAATTAAATCCCAACAATATTTTTGAAAATCTTATCCTAGTTCTAGAAGATTTTAAGATGAATTGTTACTTAAATGATGCAATGCTAATCTATATGCAAGATTATTTAAATGAAACTAAATCCTATGAGATATCGTTTTTAGGAAACGTTATCTTTCTAAAATGGAATGGAACCTATGAGATACGATTTCTAAAAAATCATATCTTTCTAAAGATGATTTTAAAGATGGAATCTCTAATAAATTCCACCTTCCTACTTATTTTGATTTAAAAAAAGAATTTTGAAATTTGAAAATATTTAGAATATCTAATAAAATATGCACCGAATATCCATCACATCCAAATGGCAAGATTTTATCGGCGGATTATATCCGACGGATTGCGGATAGGTTTGGCCGACATGTTAAGATTTGGCAAATCGTATCCGACGGATTGCGAATAAGTTTGGCCAATTTTCCGTGTGCGGGAATCGAATATCAATGATTAGATATTAGATTGCCTATTATGCACGTTGTCGAATTAGGAAATTTCCTAATTTAATCCTAATAGAATCTAGGAGATATGCACATTAGATAACAATGATTCAAATTAGGAAATAATAAATATCAGAATCAAATCGGATAAGGAAATTACCTATTTCGTGGATAACGTTTCCAAATTCGACCGCGATGGGATCGGAACCGGTGGTGGCTCGAGTGGTGGCCGGCGGGACTTATGGCCGATAGGTTCGCCGGAGTTGATGATGCTAGAATGAGGGGTTCGCTGGGGTTGACTTGCAGCAGCGGTAGCGTCAGGGGGCGTGCAGCAGCAGCAGGGACAGCAGGGGGTTCAATCGCAGCAACAAGATGTGCTTCTGATCAGTGAACAGCAAGTCTGATCGCAGGGGGGCAGCAGGTCTTCGGCAGCAACAGCAGGAAGTCTTCGACAGCAGTAGGGCAGCAGGGACGTCCACAGGGCAGCAGGTCTTCGGCAGCAACAGCAAGAAGTCTTCGGCAGCAATAGGGCAGCAGAAGGAGCATCTGGGGGCTTCAATCGCAGCAGGACAACAGGATGCGGCAGGGGGGAGCAGAGTCTTTGCAGCAACAATTGGACACACCTGGGGCTTCAATCGCAGCAGGGGCAGCAGGTAGGGGGCGTCTGGAAGGTTTGGTCGCAGCCGTCTCTCTCTCTCACGTGTGTCTCGATATATGTTTTGAAATCTCAATTGCCGACCTCTAAACCTTGAGACATAGCGGTGCTTATATAGGCGATATTAGGTCAAGTCAGGGGCCTTAACTTTCTATTATTTGCAAATTCGACCCCAAATTTAATTGTTTTCTCAATTGGATCCCTAGGGGTTAAATCGCATCAAATTAGCTCCAATTCCATCGCCGGTCCGATTTAAATGTAAATGCTTGTAATGCATGCTAAAAATTAAATAAAAAACTATATGAAAACCATAATAAAAAATGATTTAATATTTTTTGAGGGGTCGGGGGTCAGTCCCTATTTTTTGTGTGCAATTTAATAAATTCTAAATAAAAACTAAATGGGACTCAAAATTTAGGTGTTAATAGCTGCCCCTCTTTGAGCGAGAGCTCGTAGAGGTTCTGTTCAAAGACTCAATCGTGACCTAAATTTTGGCCATGCAATGCATGTTATTTTTGTTGAGAGCATCAATCCCATTTTTTGATGCAATGTATCATGATGCATGAAATGTGTATGCAAACAATAAGTAACGTACTTGAAGCTCTCACCTTAAGGTACAGATTGTTCTACTTGGTATTCGACTCTCACTTCGACTACTCAATAAAATTGTGAAAAATGTTGTCTCTTAGTACCCGCCCTTTCACGGGCATTACCATGAGGCGATAGGTTGTCTAGGACCCGAACCTTTCTTCGGTCGCCTAGCATGAATTCAGGACCCGAACCTTTCTTCGGTCGCCTGGTGAAGCAATCAATTTGTTGATCAGGACCCGAACCTTTCTTTGGTTGTCTGAAAAGGGATTCTTGCTTGTCCAGGACCCGAACCTTTCTTCAGTCGCCTTGACGATAGCAGGAAAAATGTGTCCAGGACCTAAACCTATCTTTGGTCACTTGGGGGGAATTTAGGATCCGAACCTGTCTTTGGTCGCCTGAAAAGGAATTCTTGCTTGTCCAGGACCCAAACCTTTCTTCGGTCGCCTTGACGATAGCAGGAAAAATGTGTCAAGGACCCGAACCTGTCTTCGGTCGCCTGAATGGTCTAGGACTCGAACCTTTCTTCGGTCGCCCAGACTAAGTTTTGAAAAATCTTATGGACTAACTTGAACAAGTCAAGCGTCAAAATGGGGGAGTATTTGGACACCGTCCAGTACTTGAAGGTATGGATAAAGATATACTTACCTGTTGATATCTTTGGTCCTTGAGGGTGCGACACCGTCGCTCATGCTTGTATTTCCTGTTAGGCATGATTAGAAATAACATGTATAGGCAATCTTGAATGCATTTAGCTATACAAGCCGGCAATTCATGCATGACGATCTTATCAAGGCTGCATTATCTGATTTCCCTTATGGAAGATTTTAATAAGACATTCCATATTCACCGTGTGGATGTCATGTCAAATGAGGGACCTTAAGTCTGAAAGGACTTTTCACTCACTCTCAAGAAAGGCTATTTATCTAGAAGCACTCTACCTCACTTGTCATCGCATTCGACAAGGGTCTGAGTAATCTCACATTAGTACAACCTTACCAATCTGACAGGACTTTAGCAGGACTGTAATGTTGGCTTGGTCAAATGGTTTTCAAGAGGGACTCTTTCGAGTTAAGGCTTTTGAAAGAAATGTCTTCATCAGTAGCTTCGGGTTTACAAGTCAAGAACCCTGCAAAATGAAAAGAGATAATCTTGCTCGCACTTCTTCGAGTGAAGCTTAAAACATGTAAACCTCACGTTCACTTAAATGCCCTAATCTAAAGAGACTTAAAAGGGTTGTAATGTAGGTTACGGTTGGGGACTGAGGAAAAAAAAACTTGTTTTGGCTCAAAAAAATATGCGAGGCTAAAGTTGGTGATCACCACTATCTTGTCACTGGACTTCGATCTTCAGTCTTCAGGATTCAGTCTTTAGAACTACCACTGGGGATTGAGCAGCCTTCAACTGTGTCGGATACGGATTCCATTAGGGGTTGAGTTGACTTTGCTCTGGGGAAAATTTTGCTAAAGTCACAATAACATTTGACTGAACTCAGCATCATGTTGCCAATAATCTTCAACCAGGATTGTTTGACTAAAACTGCGAGTGAACTCCAACTAGGGATTTTACATACCAATATTTTCCACTGCAATTGTAGAAAATTACTAGGGCTAGCCTTTGGCTACTGGTTTTTTTTTTTCTCTGCCCACTAGTTTCGAGATTTTCGAATTTCTTTTTTTATTTATTTATGAGAAATTCGAAAACTCATACTATGAATGATCTAAACAACTTTGAAATGAAAGATTCTCTATGATCTTAGATACTCTTCAAAGCTTCAATCTACGCTTGAGATCTTCTGGAAATGGTGCGTATCTACTTGCCCCGATGTATAGTCAATGATCACCAACAAGGGTCTAAGAAACGAAATGTAACAGGCTCAAATGGGTTACACAAAGGATATAATGTGTAGAATAGAGAAAGAACCGCTCTTCGTCATCCTAAGGCACTTAAATTTCCGATCAAGTTTAATGTAAAGCAACCCATAAAGATTAATGCAAGTACAAGCAAGAAAATCTCTAATCTTTTTTCTCACCTTTTGTTGCTATTCTTACCTCTAGTTGCCCCAATGTGGGGTGGTTCTTGACAGGGGTAAAGAGATGAAACTTCAAGTGAGTAGGCTCAAAAGGGCTAGCAAGGGATAAACCTGTAGTGTTTGGGTGGAAGAAATGAATGCCTATAGTCATTTCGATCGTTGTACCTTTTGCAAGAGAACCCTTTACCTTGAAAAATGCAGATTTTTTTTTTCGCTCAACTCACTAGGGATGTGTATTGGGACATGTATGCAAATAGTTTGCCTTTTGTCATTCTGTCATTCCTCATTCAAGATGATCATGTCTTAAGGTGAGTTGAATTGCCAGATTAACATCTTTCCCATGCAGACAAAATATGCACGAAGCTTTTCAGATCATGAGGGAAACATATGCAAAGTTACTAATTGATTATTCAAAATTAATTGGGAAAGAACAAATCAAGCATAATATTTCTTTACAGCATTAGAATCAACTGGGTTGTGCAACTCATGACCATCCATCTCAGCTAGGATTAGGGCACCTCCTGGGAGCACCTTCTTCACGACATATGGATCGCCATAGTTTGGAACAAATTTCCCTTCTGGAGCAGGCAACAACTTGTGCAAAACTAAGTCATTTACCTGGAAATGTCTCTGTCGAACCTTTCGATTGAAGGATTTAGCCACCCTCTATTGATAGCATTGGCCATGGCAAAGAGCTTTGAGACGTTTCTCATCAATCAGATTCAGTTGGTCCATCCTCTATTGGATCCATTCGGCTTCAGTTAGATGGACATGAGATAGTATACGCAAAGAGGGGATCTCCACTTCAACAGGCAAAACGGCCTCCATGCCATACACAAGTGAGTATGGGGTTGCCCCAGTTGACGTTTGAATGGATGTTCGATATGCCATGAGTGCAAAAGGCAACCTTTCGTGCCAATCACGAAAATTCTCGGCCGTCTTGGCTAAAATCTTCTTAATGTTCTTATTGGCTGCTTCAACTGCTCCATTCATTTGCGGCCGATGAGGGGATGAGTTCAAGTGCCAAATCTTGAATTCTTTGAACAACTCATCAACTAACTTATTATTCAAATTTGATCCGTTGTCGGTAATAATCGCTTCGGGTGCACCATACCGAACAATAATGTTGCGATGAATGAATTTCACAACATTCGGGCTGTGACTGCAGCATATGATGTTGCTTCGATCCATTTAGAGAAATAGTCGATGGCAACCAAGCTGAACCGATGTCCATTAGATGCCCGTGGATTAATTGGGCCAATCACATCTATACCCCACATTGAAAATGGCCAAGACTCTGACATTTGATGTAAGTTATTCGGAGGGACATTGATCTTATCTCCGTAGATTTGGCATTTATAACAACTCTGGACATGCTGAATACAGTCACTTTCCAACGTGAGCCAATAATAGCCCAATCTCATTATCTTCTTCGCCAGCATGTGTCCATTCATGTGAGGACCACAGATTCCCTTGTGCACCTCCAGCATCAAGCAAATAGCTTCAGAAGAATCGATGCACCTTAACAAGACCGAATCATAAGACCGCTTGTACAGACTTTCTCTGCTCAAGAAGAACTTTGAGGCCATTTTCTTTATGTACTTTCGATCTGTCGTGGTACTCTCTTCAAGAAACTCTTGCCTCTGGATATAGTTTTTGATATCATAATACCATGGTTTTTCGTCGGGTTCACCTGCCACAGCCATGCAATAAGTTGGCTTATCAAGCACCTCGATCTTTAAGGGTTCCACTTCAAGTCCATTGGTGACTTGCAGCATTGATGACAATGTGGCCAACGCATTAGCAAACTGGTTTTGAGTTCTAGACAAATATTCAAATGATCGAATTTTTCTACTAACTCCCTAAGGTAAACATGGTATGGCAACAATTTAGCATCTTTTGTTTTTCATTCGCCTACGATTTGAAGAATGATTAATGCCGAATCTTCGAACACCTTAAGTTGGACTACTTTCATCTCGATTGCGGCTTGAAGTCCAAGAATACATGCTTCATACTCCACTATGTTGTTAGTACACGGGAACACTAATTTTGCTGCTACAGGATAGTGTTGCCCATCTAAGGATATCAAGACTGCTCCAGTGCCTGACCCAGACAAATTTATTGCTCCGTCAAAGTACATAGTCCAT
>BCNH02000003.1:15023335-15039591 GCA_001662345.2 Metrosideros polymorpha var. glaberrima
TACACGAGAACACTAATTTTGCTGCTACAGGATAGTGTTGCCCACCTGGGGATATCAAGACTGCTCCAGTGCCTGACGCAGACAAATTTATTGCTCCGTTAAAGTACATAGTCCATGAGTAAGAGTCAACCGACATAATGCGATCTTCTAGGGAATCATTGTTTTTGCTCGCCCTAGAATTTTCGACCAGTACATCAGCAATGACTCACCCTTTAACTGATTTTTGCGACCGAAATTGTACAACAAATTCAGAGAGGAGTATCTGCCATTTAGCCAATTTTCCCACCATGGCGAGCTGACCGAGCAAATATTTAATGGGATCGCTTTTGGTCATAAGGAGTATCTGGTAATGCAAGGTATACTGCCGGAGCCTATGTAGCACCCATACCAATGCTGCACACGTCTTTTCAGCTTCAAAGTAATTGAGCTCGGAAATAGTAAATTTCTTGCTCAAGTAATATATAGCGTGCTCCTTCCCATCATCCGGGCTATTTTGAGCCAGCATAGCACCTAGAGACTCGCTATGGATTGTGAGATAGAGGATTAGGGGTTGTCCTGGTATCGGTGGAACAAGAATGGGTGGATTCATCAAGTGGTGCTTGAGTTTATGGAACGCCTCTTTGCATTCATCATCCTATTTGATTGGCGCGTTCTTCTTCAAGAGTTTGAAAAATGGCTTAGCGGTTTTTGACAATTGGGAGATGAACCGTGCTATATAATTCAATTTGCCTAAGAGGCTCCGAACTTCGTTTACAGTTGACGGAGGCTTGATCTCACAAATGGCTTTTACTTAGGAGGGGTCAACCTCAATGCCTTTGCCACTCACGATAAATCCAAGCAACTTGCCTGAAGTTGCCCCAAACACGCATTTCGTCGGGTTAAGGCGTAACTTAAACTCTTGGAGTCTGTCAAACAATCTCGTTAAGGTTTTAACATGATCTTCTCCATGTCGTGTCTTCGCGATCATATCATCGACATAAACCTCAATTTCCTTATGCATCATGTCATGGAAGAGAGTTACCACAGCCCGTTGGTATGTTGCCCCAGCATTTTTAAGGCCAAAGGGCATAACTTTGTAACGAAAGGTCCCCCATGGGGTAGTAAACTCCGTCTTCTCCTTATCGGCCACGTTTAGCAATATCTGGTTGTAGCCAGAGAATCCGTCCATGAAAGAAAACAATTCAAATCGTGCAATGCTGTCCACGAGCATGTCAATGTGAGGGAGAGGAAAGTCATCCTTCGGACTAGCCTTGTTTAAATCTCGGTAATCCACACACACTCAAACTCGCCCGTCTTTCTTCATTACCGGGACTATATTAGCGACCCATTCAGGATATTCAGAGACTTCGATGAACTCTACATCAAGAAGCTTCATTACCTCTTCCTTGATTTTTTCAGCGAGCTCAAGCTTAGTCCTTTGCGGCTTCTGCTTCTTAGGTGGTAGAGATGGATCAGTCGGCAAACAATGTTCCACAATCGATCGATCAAGGCCGGGCATATATGCATAAGACCATGCAAAGATATCCTGGTATTCTTTCAACAATGAAGCTAGGCGTTTGGCCATGTCTCTGGAAAGATTCGCTCCGATCTTCAACTCCTTAGGGTATTTGGTATCACTGAGATTAATGGTGATAGTGTCTTCAATAGTGAGAGGCTTAGGTTCTTCATGATACTCCAAGTTTCAATGGAGTTCTTTGATGTCACTGTCTGAATCTTCTGAATCATTTGCGTTGTACACATTTGGGTCCATTGCTCCCTCTCCTTTGCATACCCTAAAATTGTCCCTGAGGCATAAATTAAGCGAATCAGAAAGACAAGTAGGGTTTAGCACACGAAATTTTGTTTGTTTGTTTGTTTTTATGTTTTTTTAGAAATTATGTTTTTAAAGAAAACTTTGGCATGGGAAATCCTGAAGAAGCCCAACCCTCAGTGTTTACCATAGATGACATATTGTTCGGTCGTTGGATATCGTCATCGGATTGGTTTGGTGTACTTCGACAAGATTTCAAAAACAAAACTCCTGTAATTTTATTGATAAAAATCAATGCATTACATCTTATTGAATTGAAATGGATCCTAAAGTGCAACAGGAAATGGAATGAGAAGTCCTAAAAAGCGATAAAATTCCCATGCAAGGGAATGCAAAAACTAAAATAACAATTACTCTCGTGGGCCTGCACCCATCTCCTCCAGTGGCTCTTCAAATGTTGCATTGATGGAGAAGTCCTGGAACCAAGCGAAAAGGTAGGGCACGTCGTCTTCTGCTTTGCCTGCATCAATCATTCTAGGCTCTTGAACAGCGAGTAATGGTAAGTCTTTTTCTGAATCATCAGACAAGCTCACAATAGTCGACTTGACCCTCTGACGTTTGAGAGGTGGCTGTATAGGATCGTTGATTCTTCCCTGGCTTGCTTGGTTCTCCATTGATTCGGGGAATATGAGCCCTAAACAATCACCAATTGGCTTAGTTTTTTTAGGCACGAATCCACCTATTATCCCTGCCGAACGAAAAGTCTAGGAAAAAGGCGGTGGTAATAGCCTGCGATCCATTCTTCTATGACCGACCGGCTTTCGTCTTTCCCCTGCACGTTCATCCAACTCCTGATACCCTAGACCGATGGTATTAGATTGCCCCACAACCTTGATCGGTGAGCGAATGCCTTGGCCATTTTTTTCGAGTCCGCCACTAGGGACAAAGCCATTACCTACCATGACTTTCGCTACCATGAGTGTAGCATCAGACATTTCAGGGATCGGTAGGGGTCTTTTTGAAGAAGTGTGGATGGTTGACACGAGCTCGAAGGAGTGATAAGTATCTTCTTCGGTATGCTCGGGTTCGATGTAAGGAATACCCGTCTCGTTGTAGATGCGATGGTCCTCTTCACCATAAATGGTGACAAGCTTTTCCTTTACAACGAACTTGATCTTCTGGTGCAAGCTTGAAGGAACTGCTCCTGCGGTGTGGATCCATGGACGTCCAAGCAAGAAATTGAAGGCCGAAGGAATATCCAGCACCTGGAACAAAACATCAAACATAGTAGGTCCAATTTGAAGTTCTAAACTGATCTGACCTAAAACACTCTTCTTCGTTCCATCAAAAGCCCTGACGGAAGTTTTTCCCGCTTGCATTTGAGAGAGATTAATTCCCAAGCGCTTCAGGGTAGCCAAAGGGCATAAGTTCAACGTTGAGCCGTTATCAATCAATACCCTTGCTACGTGAGTTTGCTTGTGTTTAATTGAAATATGAAGAGCCTTGGTATGGCCTCTTCCTTCCACCGGAACTTCTTCCTCAGAGAATGCCACTTGATCCTTAAGAAGGATTAATTTGACAAAGCCTTCCAGCTTATCTTCCTCAATGTTCCCTGGCACGTGAACCTCGCTCAGCACCTTCATCAAGGGCTTTCGATGCTTTTCAGACGACAAAAGGAGCTCCGATAACGAGACTTGAGCAGGTAAGTTGTGGAGCTGGCCTACAACATTATAATCGCTGGCTTTGATCATGGCCAGGAATTCTTTCGCTTCCTTGTCAGTGACCTGTTTGAACTGTTGATTATCAGCATAGGTGTGCCCTGACCTTGTCACTGGATCAACGTTGAGGTCATAAGACCAAGGTACTATCTTGTCATTTTCATATGCAAAGGGTTGAGGTGACGTGATGACGATTCCCAGGTCATCGTCTGAAGCATCCTCCAGGGGTGGCATATTGGCCAGCTTGGGATCCATCTTGATCTAATCGGTCGTTAGTGCAGTAAGCTCTTGATCCCAGTCGATAATGACCTAAGAGACAGTGGCCACAACTCCAGCATGATTGGCACGTACGATCATTCCTTCCTTCACCAGTTTCTCGACCTGTTCCCTTACCATGGACAATGAGACTACTTGACCATTTGAATAATACTCTGCTCTGAACAGCGCATCATAGATATCAGCAAGACGGACTTTGAAACTCTCAACTCATCCGACCTCGAAGCCCAAGACAGCATTTACATTGCCCACATGATCGGGTAATGGGTTTCTTTGTATATTAGGTGGGCTCACTGTAGGGACTGAGAATGCCCCAGTATCTAACAGGTTTTGGATTCGGTGCTTGAGCACCATGCATTCGTCGGTCGAATGTCCTGGCTCACCCCTATGATAGTCGCACTTCTTGGACGGATCATATCTAAGGAACGTCACATAGTCTGGCTGTTGTGGCTCCGTGGTTAGCAAATCCTTTTTGCGCAAAACTACCAATACTTGCGATAAGGTTCCAGGGAGGGGAGTGAATTGTTGTTTGTTGCGCTGGTAAGGTTAGCGTTGGCCTTGCTGGCCATAATTGGCCGATTGCTAAGGGGCCATCTGCATCTTGGTGGTTTGAGTTGGAGCTTTCTGAACATAAGCCATGTTCACTTCAGCAGTAGGCTCCTTGTCTTTCCTATTGGGAAATCGCCTTCCAGAGGAATTGGTCTCGCCGTACCATCCTTTCTTTAGCCCAATCTCCACTTCCTCGCACATTGCAATAAGCTAGCTGAAAGACTAGGCACTTGTTCCCAACATTCGAGAGCATATGGCGTGTGGCAGCGTGGAGACAAACAACTTCATCAACTCGCGTTCTGGTGGTTCAGGCATAAGCTGCGCTACCAAATTCCTCCACTTGGTGGCGTATTCTTTGACGGTCTCCCCTTTCTTCATTTCAGCCTGCTCAGGATCTTCCCGAAAAATCGTAACATCCATGTTAAATCTGATATGTTTGATGAATGCGTTCGCCACTTCTTCCCACATTTCCATGCGATTAATTCGGTGGTAAGTGTACCATCTCATGGCTGCATCTTTCAAACTTGCTTGGAAGGTTGAAATCATGAGGAGGTTATTTTTGACATACTTAGTCATCCGGGCTTGGTACATTTCAATGTGCTGTATCGGATTGGATGTGCCATCGTACTTCTCAAAATCAGGCATTTTGAACTAGTCAGGCACCTGCATCCGAGTGTAAATTGACAGGTCGATCGGGGCGATACTTTGCATTCCCTCGACTTGATGCAGCCTCTCATCCATTTTCGCCCAGCGCTTGTCCTCTTCTTCACTATATTTGGGCTTTTCGACATTGGCCTTGGGCATATTGACGTATTCAAGAGAGGGTACGACAATCTTCGATCCAGGCGGGACAGCATCTTCGAGAGGGGCATGCCATTGGAGTCTCCTACCACTCCCTCATTAGTTTGAGGGATTTGACGTGCCGGTGGTAGATTTACAGGTGTTGCTAGGGGTGGTTGCTGATTGGTCATGAGATTATTCATCATCCGAGTTAGGGCGGCCATTTGATCGTTGAATCCTTTCATTTGTTCATTCATCTGTTCTTTCACCTTTTCCTCCATGAGAGCCATGAGCTCATTAACGTCGGCCATTTGCTTTGCTTTTTGCTTTGCTTTGGACCGGGTGATGATTGGTGAACGAGGAGGATATGTAGCAAATTACCTGCAAAAAGTAATAAGGAGGATGAGTATGATAAGTAAGAATGATGAGCTGGTCCATGACATCCCTCTAGACTCAACGAACAAAGTAGACATGACCAAAGGAACTGAATCAGACAATTTCCAGTTTAGTCGGCTTTCACGAGAAATTTCATATTAATTCTCATATTGGTCAAAATGAAACCAAAATTTACGAGCTGATAGCCGATATAATGAAAAATAACTTTTCTATTTTGAGCTTGAGCAAATTCTGCATGAATCAATACAGTTTAATGGTTATTTCTGAAAATTTTGTTCAGCAAACTGATTTGTCCGGTTTTTACTTTGAGGATAAATGGGTCATCAAAAACGGGAATTGATGCCCGAAAATTTGCAAATCACTAGTTCACATCTCATTCTACAACTTTCATGTTTTGAGTTTCAACAAATGGGCCCTCCAATTAGTGGTAAATTGCAAAATGAAATTCAGGTGGTGACAATTCTAAAATCCAGATTTATTAGGCCACATGTTAAATTTTGTAATAAATGGAAAACGAATCAATCAATCCAAAAAATTTTCTCGTGCTAGATTAGGATCCCCTGAATGTTTTTTTTATGAAGGACGGGACTTCTAATTCTAGACAAAAAAAAATGGAGAAATCGAGGAACCGGGGAAGGTCCATAAATCAGGATTTTGTAATTTCCTTTTTGTCTTAGAAAAACGGAACTTTACCACCCCTTCGACCCAAGCAAATCATGTTTGTTGGTTCTGATTTTTTTATATGTTAAAGATCAATGTGTTGTCAACAACTTTCATCAAGGACAAAAGTCTAAATTCGAATCATGGGATTTTGCAGAAATTGCACAACACTGAGAGGTCAATCAGAAATTTGCATCTCAAAAGAATCCAACCGAATTGAAAGTATGACAAAGTAGCCTCAAAACACGAATGTAGCTAAGAAATGAAACATTAGACTCTAAAAAGAAATCCTAGACTCGATAACAAAAAGTCTTGATCTATGACTTTGAGGAAACAACTCCATCCTTCAGTCATTTGTACGCCCTAGTTATCTTTGAAACCCTTTCTTCAGCTTGATCTATAAACAAATGGGAAACTTTCTTCTTTCGTAACTACTCATTTGCTTTCTTTAGCTCCTTTACTTCTTCTAGAGCTTGGTCAGCCTTCCTCTTGAGGCGTTTGATCTCAGCACACTTGGTAGGTCTTAAGTCAACCTTTGGAATCTTCGGCAGCAGCTTAGCGGGAATCTCATGTTGAGTGATGTACTCCTTGGAGGCATAGTACTTCCTCTCTTTACCCTTCAGCTCTTCCTCGGGCCACACCAACTTCTTTGGACGGCACAAATTCCATGTCGAATGGACCAAGCTGACGAAATCTTCATGGTCGCGGTCATGAGAGGCGAAATCAATTCGAATCGGGTCTGCCTTCAAGGGAGGTGGGAGCTCTTGCACGACTTGGTATTGGTGGGTCACCCTTATTGGATAATATTCAATTGCCCCGGTGATTCCCAAAAGTGGGATTGGACCAGTACTTCCACATGTAAGTCGAGCCTTATAGACTTTGAACCATTTAGCATGCCATAGGAAACTCTTAGTGACAGGGTTCTTAAGATAGGCTATCCATTCAGAAAAATGATAGTCCAGGGCATGTTTTTTCTTTTCTTGAAATTTCAAAGTCGGATGATTAGTATTGGTAACCCCATGAATAGCCATAATAATACCAAAACCATTAAGATGAGACAAAAACCAGATTTGTAAAAGTTCTGGAGGAGCACGAAAGGTCTATTTTCCTTTTTCTTTAAATCGAGTAAGGGAAAGGAAAGTTTCAGCCAAAATAGCATTGACAAAATTTCTTCTAGCACATACCTATTGAACTACCCATACATTCGAAAGTTCCATGGAATTTTTACGAAGGGGGAAAATCATGAATTCGAAAAATGCTACGAGGAATATCCTACTCATTTGAAAAGTTGTTGCATTTTCAAAACATTCACTTATAAATGAGAATGGGCAACAACCACGGTTTGCTTTCAAAACTTTAGCCACTTTTCCTTTTTCAATTCGCAAAAATTTAGATAAAAGTGGGATGAGGTCTATTCCGATAGGCGGACTAATCAAGTCACCTTCTAGAGAGTTTCCAATGGCAATGCTATATTCTTCTAAAGTCAGGGTAAGCTCGTGCTTACCGAATATGAATGTGGTAGTCTCGGGACACTAGAAATGTGCCATTACTCGAATGAGGCCACAATGTACTTCGATGTTCAGTAGAGGAAGTAGTCGACCGATCTTGGACTTGATGAAATCACGGCCAACCAAATCCAACTGACTCCACCATGCGTTGAGATCTTCCTTAGGAGTAGAAACGAATAGAATGTCGGTTCCCACCATTGTTTATAGATCACAACCGTGATTAACCTATTATCATGGACCAGCCAATAATAATAAAATAAGTGAACGCATAGCAAAATTAGACAACTTACTTCATTCGTGACCATGGCAACAATCACATAGACATGCGCATGACTCATGAGCTCAATTTCTACTCTAGACGGCTTTTGCAAAGTGAAGCCACAAGGGTGATCAGACTAGTCGCGGGATTGCATACTAAGTCGGGACCTCA
Source organism: Metrosideros polymorpha var. glaberrima (assembly GCA_001662345.2). Lineage (NCBI taxonomy): Eukaryota > Viridiplantae > Streptophyta > Magnoliopsida > Myrtales > Myrtaceae > Metrosideros > Metrosideros polymorpha. Next base: position 15,031,403 of record BCNH02000003.1, read on the forward strand.
TGACTTCGGCACAGTCAAAGAGGCAACCCATGTCGCATGGATTAGCGAACAGGGGTGGTTATTCTTGACACTAAGAAAGAACTTTCAGGATTTAGATGGTCAACTCGGACTAAACGGATTGTTAGTCAGAGAGGGGTCCATCAACAATACCATCCTAGATGAATCCTATTGCGGCCCAGGTCCGGCGGTAGGTTGTGTGTGCTATACGTGTAGTGAAGCACATGTGCATGCACAACAATTTATATCATATAGCGCTTCAATATTTTGAAATGAAAACATACATTCCTACACCTTCCTGCAACACAAAGGTTAGCACAACACTTCACCCCTTATCACTCCAATCCTGCAAAAACATTTAACACCTAATAATATTAGGGACTTACCTAAAGTCCTCGCCGCCAAACCAAAAAACATTTTTCTTAAATAAAAGAGAAATGGCCTAAGTCCACTAAGGTTGAATATCTATCCCCAGCGGAGTCGCCAAGCTGTCATGACCTAAATTTCACCAAATCTAGGCTAATGGATTACTAAGTCAATTAATAAATTAACTAACCTAGCTCGAGCTCTCCCAAGCTCTACCAAATCATGACTTAAGTTCAAATAATTAACATGCAAATGATTTAACTTTGGAGTCGCCACTAATCAGTTTATGGTAGGTCGATTAGACACCTAAATAAAGTATCGGATACTTTATTCTTTTGAACCAGAGATTATGAGTCCGGGGACTTGGTTACGCTAGATTACTCCAATGCCCTTTCGGTACCGTTCTTTTATTTAAGAAAAAATGTTTGGCATGCAACTTGGATTATTTTTTAGACTAAAGTCCTAACATGTGAAAATGATCATGCGGGTATGCAAACAGATAAAAATAAACACCCGATAAACCAAAGCAATAAATAAATTGCAAAGAGGGAAAGATGACGTACCTGAACGCTGCAGCCTAATCCCTAACGCTTATTTCCAAAGCGTAAGACTTAGACTAATGCAATTACTTTGGAATTTTCACTTATTTAATGAAATGCAATAAATGCAACTTTATACTAAAATGCAATGCAACTATACTATATGAAAGGCACTAAATTAAATGACATGAATTTAATGACCTATGAAATAAATGTCACACGTTATGGTCCTAAACTCACCTTCACTAAATGACAGGTAAAATGTATGCAACTATACTAAATGGCACGCATTTAATTCAAGCTATCAAATTAAATTAATGAACCTAGACATGATACTACATGAATGCACCTAGTCATGAAACTAAAATGATCCTAGACATGGTACTAAGATGAACCTAAACTAAATGATGTACCAAATACATGACACGTATATGAATGTTTATTTTTGGTATTTTATGATTTTCGGAATAAAAAATGCATGAAATTCAAACTATCCTAAATGAAGATTATCTTTAATATTTAGGAATTAATTGAAATTAAATCCCAACAATATTTTTGAAAATCTTATCCTAGTTCTAGAAGATTTTAAGATGAATTGTTACTTCAATGATGCAATGCTAATCTATATGCAAGATTATTTAAATGAAACTAAATCCTATGAGATATCATTTTTAGGAAACGTTATCTTTCTAAAATGGAATGCAACCTATGAGATTCGATTTCTAAAAAATCATATCTTTCTAAAGATGATTTTAAAGATGGAATCTCTAATAAATTCCACCTTCCTACTTATTTTGATTTAAAAAAAGAATTTTGAATTTTGAAAATATTTAGAATATCTAATAAAATATGCACCGAATATCCATCACATCCAAATGGCAAGATTTTATCGGCGAATCATATCCGACGGATTGCGGATAGATTTGGCCGACATGTTAAGATTTGGCAAATCGTATCCGACGGATTGCGAATAAGTTTGGCCAATTTTCCGTGTGCGGGAATCAAATATCAATGATTAGATATTAGATTGCCTATTATGCACGTTGTCGAATTAGGAAATTTCCTAATTTAATCCTAATAGAATCTAGGAGATATGCATATTTGATAACAATGATTCAAATTAGGAAACAATAAATATCATAATCAAATCGGATAAGGAAATTACCTATTTCGTGGATAATGTTTCCAAATTCGACTGCGATGGGATTGAAACCAGTGGTGGCTCGAGTGGTGGTCGGCGGGACTTGCGGCGGCTAGGTTCGCCGGAGTTGATGCTGCTGGAATGAGGGGTTCGCTGGGGTTGACTTGCAGTTGCGGCAGCGTCAGGGGGCGTGCAGCAGCAGCAGGGACAGCAGGGGGTTCAATCGCAGCAACAGGATGTGCTTCTGATCAGTGAACAGCAAGTCTGATCGCAGGGGGCAGCAGGTCTTAGGCAGCAACAGCAGGAAGTCTTCGACAGCAGTAGGGCAGCAGGGACGTCCGCAGGGTAGCAAGTGTTCGGCAGCAACAGCAAGAAGTCTTCGGTAGCAGTAGGGTAGCAGGGACGTCCGCAGGGCAGCAGGTCTTCGGTGGTTGCTGAGGTTGACTTTACAGCAGCAGGAGGGACGGTGCTGCTAGGAGTTGACTGGAGCAGTAGCAGGAGCGTCTGAGGGCTTCAATTGCAGCAGGACAGCAGGATGCGGTAGGGGGGAGCAGAGTCTTTGCAGCAACAATTAGACACGCCTGGGGCTTCAATCGCAGCAGAGGTAGCAGGTAGGGGGTGTTTGGAAGGTTTGGTCGCAGCCGTCTCTCTCTCTCACGTGTGTCTTGATATATGTTCTGAAATCTCAATTGCCGACCTCTAAACCTTGAGACATAGCGGTGCTTATATAAGCGATATTAGGTCAAGTTAGGGGCCTCAACTTTCTATTATTTGCAAATTCGACCCCAAATTTAATTTTTTTCTCAATTGGATCCCTAGGGGTTAAATCGCATCAAATTAGCTCTAATTCGATCGCTGGTCCAATTTAAATGTAAATGCATGTAATGCATGCTAAAATTTAAATAAAAAACTATATGAAAACCATAATAAAAAGTGATTTAATATTTTTTGAGGGGCCGGGGGTCGGTCCCTATTTTTTTGTGTGCAATTTAATAAATTCTAAATAAAAACTAAATGAGGGTCAAAAATTTAGGTGTCAACACTCGATTCTCGGTAATGGATACTTGTTCTTGATCGCCATTTGATTGAGTTGCCGGTTGTCAATGCATAGACACAATGATCCATGTTTCTTCTTCACAAACAAGACTGGTGCTCCCCATGGGGATGAACTAGGGTGAATAAATCTTTTATCAAGCAACTCTTGCATTTGCACCTTTAGTTCCAACAGTGCCATTTTATAAGGAGCTTTAGAAATAGGCTCTGTTCCGGGAGCTAACTTGATAAAGAAGTTGATCTCTCTTTCTGGTGGCAATCTTGGTAATTCTTTTGGAAAAACGTCAGCAAAATTTCGCACCACAGCAATGTCTTCTAACTTTGGTCCTTCCACAGTCATATGCACTACGATTGCTAAATAACTCTGGCAACCTTCCTCCAGCAATTAGGTTACTTCAAGCGATGATATCAAAGGTATCGAAGGTCTTCCCACGTTCCCTATGAATTCATAGCCAGGACGGCCAATCAGGTTGAACTGAATTACCTTACTATAACAATCTACCGTAACTTGTTGTTTTTTGAGCCAATCCATTCCGATAATGACGTCAAAGTCATAAATCGCCAAAATAGCTAAGTCTATGGTTTCCTTCTGACTACTTATCACTATCTCGCACCCTCAATAGCCTAAGATAGATAGCACCTTGTCCCTAATTGGGGTGGAAATACTAACAATCGTTTCTAAGGGTTTCAGTTTAAGTCTCGTTAATCTAACGAATTGTTCAGCAACGAACAAATGCATGGCTCCCATATCAAAGATTGTGTAAGTAGCATGTTCATATGAGGAGACCGTACCTGTGATCACGGCCTGAGAGTCCTTTCCTTCCTCTCGAGTCACAGCGTACACTTTTCCTTATGCTGGGGGTCGATCAGGGTTGTCCTACGGTGTGGTTCTGGCTTGTTGTCCCACGTGTAGCTATTGAGGTTGCATCCCTATCGATTGCCATGGGCAGTTTCTCACTCGATGGCCTTGCTGGCCATACTCGAAGCATGCTCCGATCCTAGTAGGGCACGGCGCTATTTCGTGCCGCTTTCAACAAAGTCTGCATACGCCGTTTGGGGTGTACACTAGCTTCCCAATGCTGTTCTTTTTGTTAGGAGGGAGGAAGTGCTTTCCTCCAGTCATCGGCCTTTCTCGAACCAAAGGTTGTTTCAAGTAGAAAGATACCGTGATCCAGACGGGGCTGCGCGTTCTGACAAATCTCTCTCTATCAGTTGGACCTATTCGTACAACTCGTTGTAGTCCCTCAAGTTCAAGGGCACCAATTGACTTCGAATTTCTGGCTTCAGACCATCCCGAAACCTCATTGCTCTTTCCACTGGATCCTCAATCATTCTACACGCATATTTCGACAACTCTACGAACTTGGCCTCATACTGGTCGACTGATTGTAGGAATTCTGCTAGTTTTTGTTCACGTGCGCACTTGGAAAAGTATTTTCCATTGAAAGCTTCAACAAAGGTATCCTAGGTCAAGACTATGCCTTCCGGAAAAATCCTACCCTGGGTGGCTTCTCACCAATTACTAGAGTTACCCTACAATTGGCATACCGCCAAGGTTACCTTATCTTCCTATGAGCAAGTCAAGAGTGCGAAATTTTTCTCCAGCTCCTTGATCCATAAGGTTGCTACCTCAGGATCGCCTACCCCAATAAATGTTGACGACCTTAGTTTCAGGAACTGCTCAACCAACTTGTGCATCAATCAATCACCGTTCCTGTTTCCAGCTATCTGGACATCATTAGGAGCGGCAGCAGCAGCAACAGCCTGATTCTGAGTCTGCTTACCCATTAGATTTCCCATGGCTTCCAAAGCTTGTAGAATTCTATCCAATTAGGGATCCTCTTGTGCCTTTCCTCTTGTACCTACTTGGCTTTAGGCTACCATTCTTCTAGGGATTCTTGGATCTGAAATTTCCCGTCTGGGGGAGGAGATTAGGTTTAGGGGTACCGCCTAAAAAGAACAAGTTGATTTAGGCATGGGATCTCCCGAGCCCATACCCCGCGTGACATTGGATTTCATTTTGTTAGGTTCTTTAACAACCTATATATTTATGGAGTCGCCACTAACCATTTTAGGGTGGGTAGGCTAAAAATCCAATTGAGATGAGGGAGGATCACCTCAATTCTACGGAACCACAGATTCTAACTCCGGGAACTTGCTTACGCTAATATTTCTATTAATGTCCTTTCAGTATTTAATTGGTCGGTTGGTTTTCTAATTGATCATGCAATCTTGATAATTTTTTTAATCTTGAGGTTGGGACCATTTGTAGGTGAGCATGCAACATGTTTTTGTGATTTCCATTTTAAGTTCTAAACCAATTCTAACCCTAACCTAGAAAGAAAAATGAACAAACAAAAAATGGAAAATGTAGTATTCACAAGATAATAAAAACGAATTTCCCTAAGTACGTTAAGAAAAACCGGCAAATTGTCGGGCAATTATACATGGCCTTGTTATGAGCCTCGAGCCATGAATCCCTCGTAAGCTTGATGTGAATGCATATATGAAACCTAGAAATCAAAAAGAATCTAAGCAAACATGCATTTTTACGCCAAATCAAGTTCGAGAGAGACCTAGGTTTGATAACCCAACGAACTAAACCCAACCAAGGCAAACCAAACATCATTACAAAGTTTAGAGCAAGAGGTTTAAAAGTCCAAAAATGAATTTTGGCCAATTTGATCTTAAAATACATGTGATTTTGACAAAACAGACCCGAAGATCAAGAAATGAGTCCGGTTTTGACCTGGAACTTCGACGGCTTTGAAAAAAAAAGCGAATGGTATTATGAAATTATAAAAATTCATAGACACTTAGATCAGTATGTTCTGAGAAACTTTCATGTTTTGAGTTTTTTCAAAAGGGTTCTTTATCTTTGTGAAAATTTGCAATGTTACCTCAAAGGTCAGAAAAGGTTCGCTTTCTAAACCGGGACTTTAATGATTTTAATAAAATAGCAAAAAAATACTAAAAATCGCGAAATTTCACGGACTACTATATAAGATCTCAATGAACAACTTTCATGTTCTGAATTCTTGCAAAAAAAGGGCTGCAACCATGTCATTTCAGTATTTTGAGACAGAAAAAGTTTTGGTTCCAAAAACTGGAAAAATCAACAGGGGTGTCATTGGTTTGGCTATCGGTTGAGCCAACCTAAAGATCATATTTGGCCATGAAACATTTTCACAGAATAGACCTAGGCATGTTCTTCAATGTTGATGAAGACCACTTTTCCAGATTCTGTGCGTAAAAAATCAAAAAAATTCGAGAACATTCGAAGGTCAGTAAGGAAACGGCAAGAAACAGCAAAGAAGAGAGTCTTCTTGTTTTTTCAGATTCTGTGACCGACTTTCAAAGGAATTTTCATATAGTGAACAATACTCAAATGAGGCATGCGACCACTCAAATTGAAGCTTAAGATGTTGATATCGATTCTCTAGTTGAACATTTCATCAACGAAAGTCATTTTTGGGGTCATATCAAGCATCAAGGCATGCTGGCTCATGAAACTCGGGTTTTGCGGAACATCCAAAACATGTGTCAATCGGTCCATGGCATAAGACAAGCAAAACAACCATCACATAGACCTATTCTTAGCATGTCAATGTAAGGTTAGACCTACTTAAATAGTTCACGCATTCACATTCAAGCGAGGATTTTACTTGAAACAAAGGTAAAATGTTATACCTTTGCTTGGGTAGCTTCAAGGCTCAAATGAGCTCGTTTTGGCCTCCTGTCTAGCTTGGAAAAGGGTCAAGGTGAGCTCACAACCTAAGTAAGCAAATGTCACAAGCCGAGTTCTGAGTTAGGACTTTCAAGGTATTTGGATGAAAAATGAAAAGAAATGAGAAAAAAAAATCAATCTGCTGAAATGCTTGTCAGAATCCTACACGAACACTGGTCAGAGATGAGGTGATTCGGGGAACCACAGTGGTCCGTTGGGGCTTAAACCAATGCCAAAATGTCGGCAAGAGGCAGATGAAACTTTTGGGATCAGAACGGAGGCAAACGGAGCTCGTTCGTGGCTGGAATGGCCATTGGCGCGCAGCAGACTGGTCATCGGCATGGAGAACGGTGATTCGCTGGAGAAGAAAATAGGTCGGAAAAGTCGCCAACCGGCAGTTCCCTGGGATGGCTCATGGAACGACTAGAAAGGGGGATGTATGGTGGTCGTTGTGGCGGTGTTGGTTCATCAAATGGTGGTTGGAGTGGTCTAGGGAAGTTTGGTCGCCAGATGAAGAGGAACCATGGTCTGTTTTTCTCTCTTGTTTTTCCCCCCTTTTGCAAGAAGACTTGAGTTGTATCTATAGGGGAGGGGGAGCTCGAATTTTCTGAAGATCAGATCTCCATGCCCCCTTCAAAGTCTTGTCATTTCCAATTTGTCCTCTTTTTGTTTGTTTTTTGCTAATCATTTCCCTTCTCTTCTTCTTTCCCCATATTTCTCATCATTATCCTTCTTTTTCCCTTCCCAAATTTTCTCATCATTTCATTTCTCTTCAGCCATGAAGCTCATGTGACCGTAGTTTGTCTCTTGTGGGGTATTTTGGTCACTCTACACTTGGGTAAGGGTAAATTACCATATTACCCTTTCATTTGAATAGTCAAGCTTGTCTCTTGTGGGGCATTTTGGTCAATCCACACTTGGGTAAGGGCAAATTACCATACTAGCATTTTGTTTGAATGGCCAAGCATGTCTCTTGTGGGGCATTTTTGTCACGCTCCAGCCTTCGAGCACGTGATGATCCCTAACACTTTTCTTTTGGGTCATTAAAAATGTAACGTCCCAGGATGTGTCGTTCACCCGTTCTTTTATCTTTTGATTAACGCAAGCGAAAACGAATAACAAACACTTGACAATCACAACAACAGGGATAGTAGGAAAAACAATAGAACTGTACTCATTACCAAAACACGCTTTATTAATATACATGTTAACCTTAGGAAGTTATATGTACAAGCCCTCATTTTCGGGCCACTTCTTAACAAGACCAACAAAAAGATACCGGGGTTGGGGTTAACTTATCTCTGCTACTACTACGGGGTCACACCAAAAAGGCGGTCCTCCAAGCCCGGCTTAGAGGTAGTACTAG
>BCNH02000003.1:15046226-15057214 GCA_001662345.2 Metrosideros polymorpha var. glaberrima
TGACAGTGCGAAAACGTCAGAAAATCTGATGGTACACTTTTCGCAATTCAAATTGATAATCGTCCGTCGATTAATCCATATAGTTGAAATTCTAGGATATCACAAAGTGCATGTTCCTACTCTATGCACAAAGTGAGGCGGGTTATCGGTTGTGGTGCCTGGAATGAAATTCACCTATTGTCAGCAGAGAAGTTACGTTTGACGAGTTTCCGATACTTCGAGTTAAGAGTGTTAATGGCAGTGTTTATACGGATCTGGACGGTGTTCAGCTTGAGGTGGAGTAGCAATTAGAAACTCTTGAGGTAGCGGGTACTAGCAGGGTAATCGACACAAACAATACTTGTAGCGAGGTGGAGCCTAAAGAGCCAATGGTTGCTGTGACTATTGAAATTGATAAGGTACGTATTCGATCTTCTGACAGAAATGGATGCAATAGTGGTTTTGCTTTATTTGTGATTGAGGAGATTATGTCGGAAAATTCTTGCGGAGCAGTTAAAGGTGCAAGTGGAGTTGGTATTCTAAGGAGGTCCACCGTTATGACAAAGTTCAAGTGCGACTTGGACTTGGAAGATATATCTGGCGGTTGAGCCCATCAGGGGCTACGGGAGAATAGTAGCGAAGTTCAATATTTTAGCGAAGCGATTGTGACTTAACTCAAACGTTGAGCCAAGGTGAAGATTGTTAAAATATGTCTCGAATTTGAGCCTGCAAACGAAACCATGAGATGGATTTAAGTGGATGTCCGAAATATTGAGAAAAGAAAAAGAAAAGATAACGGATATTATTTTCACGTTGAAGATGCGATCAAGATTGGAAGTCTGTTTCGGAAACCCACAAGAGATATCTTCTCTGTTATTTGAAGTTGATCCATGAAGAACTATCAGATAAAGACAAAAGGAAGAAGAAGGCAAAGTCTAAATCTTGGACTTGTTGACCGAATTGCATGCAAATCTTATCTGCACGTTGAAGTTAGCCACTGAAATAGGAAAGTTTACGGGTTCCGAATTTGACCATGACTCGGTCAAACTTGGGGTTTCTTATATATACATTTATTCTTCCTGTAAGTAGATGGTCAGAGAGAGAAGACTTGAAGCGCCGGTGTTGATAAAGTGCAGTGAAGCGCGACTTCTAACCGAGTGCTTGGCGTGGTTTTCTTGCGGTTTCTTTGTGGAATTACATCAATAACTTTTAGTGTTGAAGTCGATTAAATCGTGTTATAAGATTTGTGACTTCCTACATGAGATTGATAGATTATTTCTGTAAGGAATTGTGGGGCTAAACACTTGTGGGTTATTGAATGTAATTGGGGCTTGGGAAACACTGAGAGTGTTTGAGTGACTCGAGTGTGATTATAATCTCTATTGTATCGTTTGATCTATAATGGAATTTCATGTTGCTCTCCTCGTTGATATAGGTCTATACGACCGAACCACATAAATCTGGTGTCCGATTGATTTCCTTATTCCATCTATTTTATTGTTTCGATCGCTTGATTTTCTAATAGCAAGAACGGTACGAGCAGACGGCGAGACGGTGGCGATGTGAGGACAGCAATGGCTAGGCGGCAAGGATGGCGTAGAGATGGTGATGGTGGTGGTGAGGAAAGGGAAAAATAGAAAATGAGAGAGGAGAGGGAGAGAGCGTGAGAAGAGAGAGAGGAAGAGAAAGAGTGGAAGAGTGAGAGAGAGAAAGAGTCTTAAATGCACCAAAAATATCTTGTCCTCTTATCCATAAATATCTACCTTTTAGAAGGGGTATTTTGGTCATTTTACTCATAGGGGCATTTTGGTAATTTTTACTTCAAGGGAAAAACTGTAATTTTTCACTTAAGGCCCTTGTGGCCAAATTTGAAGAAAAAGAGGCTTGTTAGCCTTGCCAGTTTCGTCGTTCAATCGTTTGATTCGAAAATACCATCGCTCGGGATTGATTTAGTGTCTACCAATAAAATTGGAAAACAAGGCAACAAAATCCAATGTTCGTTTCTCAATCCTCAAAAATCCAATATCCTTAATCGGATTAGAATTCGTGGTTAAAATCCATTGAGTTTCATTTTATTACCTTGACCGTGCGAAAATGTCCGAAAATCTGATTATACACTTTTTCCGAATTAAATCGACAACCGTCCTTTGATTAATCTATAAAGTTGAAATTTCAGGATATCACAATTTTGGTCAATTCGTGCTTGAGGGTAGTTTCGTCATTTTGCACTCGGGGGGAATTTGCTAATTTCGTACTAAAGAGGAGGAAGTGGGCCGACCCCTGAGTTATTAGGCTAGCCAAATAGGTTGGACCTCGGTTAGCTCGTGCTTGGGGTCGTCATGAGCTTGAGTTGCGAATTGGGCCTGCTCGAGTCGATCTGGGTCAGGTCGAACCGATTTGCCTTTTCGACCTATTTCATTCCTCACTTCTCAAATTCCCCAATTTTGCGCAATGCTACCTAATTATGCTGGATTGAAAGTTTTATGATTCGAACGGCTTGATTAAACAAATAACGGTCCATGAATCAAATATCATAAGAAGAATGACTCTGAAAACGATTAAAAAGGAAATAAATAGTTTTTGCCAATTAAGGGTCGATATACCTATTTTAGGGAAAGCCGATGCTTAACTGATTTTTCAAGATTTTAGTGATGCATAGAAAATTCAGGTGTTAACAGTTACTCATCTTATAGGGGTTTCAGGAAAAGCTTATTCTACAATCCTAACACAAAGGTTAAGAATTTAGAAAACTTAGTAAAAAAACAATCAACAATCACAAGCACGAGGTATTTTCCTAACTAACTATCCTAAAATCCTAACGAACCTTATCACTCTAGGTAATAACCATGCTCTAATACCATATAAATGGGGCTGTCACGCCCCGATCCTATTTCCCTAAGGCTCGAGCGCGCGACTTCCCTGCATTGGTCATTTAGTTGCGATGTCCCAAGAGGCGTCGCCGACCCATTGTTTTATTTTTCAATTAAGACATGCGAAAGCGAATTCTATATAATCCATCCAATAACAGCAACAGGATAGCATAGAAAACACATACACAAAAGCACATCTTATTTATATGCATCATTGACCCACATCGGAAGTTAGTCTAATTATGCCCCTGTTACTCGGGCTTTTTTCCGATTTCCCAAAAAAGAGAGGGGTTAGGGTTAACTGAGCTCTTTTTACCTACGAGGGCTAACTCCAAAAAGTGGCTACCTCATATTTGTTGGTCCATGGGAACGCCAAAACCGACGAAACAAACGCCCATCACTAGAGGCCTGAAAATAGTTAAATAACAACAAACGAGTAAAGTCAATAAGTAACACCTTTAAAGCTCGTATAGGAGGATACCTCGCCATGGGCATGCACCAAACATATGACTTAATAGTCGATGGCAAAGCAATAGAAAAGCTTTTGTTTTGCCATATCTATATACATGAAAGAAAACCTCATCCTCTTGACATGTTAAGAACACAATCAAATAATTACATGTGGATTCTTACCTTTCGTCGGCACCTATAATTCACAAGAATAATCAGATGTGAAGCATCGCTTCTAATTAGCATCCAACAATTTCACAAAATAATCAAGAACACTTCATATCACAAATTCATGCGCAGTGCATTCACACGTGTTCCGATTATTACGATTGCTCACGACCATGACCGACATTTGCGTCAATGGTCTTCCGGCATAACCAGGCATTGTTTCGAAATCTATCGCGAACGGCATCCAGGTCACAGACCCTCCGACCATTCGGATCACAAATCATCCGAGTATTAAATAGCCCTCATAGTCATATGGGTGGACAATCCCTTTATGTGATCACACAAGCACACAAACACTCAATCCAATTCTTATTTTTCACATTAGCCAATGGAAGAGTGTTTAGTACTTACACGTTTGAACTTCTTCAATCCCGCATACATAAAAATGCATGAAAATAATCACATGTGAACAATCGAAATTCTCTAACATGCGAAATGCATGTACTTCACTTACAATCCTTCCTTGTCAAGATTCACATAAGCAAAATGACTTATAACCTTGATTTCTCAAAAATCAATATTCATAGAGAAATATTAGTGATTTTTACAATAAACCATCACATGAGCACATACTCTTCATTTTAAATCCTCATCGCTTACACATGCCTCAAGAACACTTATCATCAAATGGCAAATTGATTAACAAACATAGCATGACCCTCTATATGAGCAAACCATACAAAATTGGACACATGAGCTTTCTCTTCCTAGAACAAGCAAAATCAAGCAAAACAAGCATTAACATGTAGATCACAATCAACCTAGGTCCGATTTGTCTAGAGTAACGCCCTAACCAAGGCTTAGAAGAACTACTTACTACACCAAACGAACTTAAGACGATGATGACAACGAACGGCAACGATGAAAAGGAGAGGTCGACTGTGTTATCCCGAAATTTAGACTTTATGGAGTAATCGACGAACAATTATCGATTCAAATTGGAAAAAGTGTATAATTGGATTTTCTGATGTTTTCACATTGTCAAGGTAATAAATTAGAATTTGATGGATGTTATATCATGAATTTAAATCCGATGAAGGGTTTTGGATGTTCCGTTTCTGATAATTCAAAGTTTATCGGTAAACCCTGAATTTTCACAGAAGAGTCGGTAAGCCAAAAATTAAGGAATGAAGAGACGTTTCGGGCTTAGCATGAACTAACGGGCCTACCTTCTATTATTTTCGGATTTCAAGAAAGCCTATAAGGGGAAATGACCATTTTGCCCCGAAAGCCCATTTTAGGCCATATTAAAGAGCCAATTGAATTTTTGACCTATTGGGCCCGCAAAAATTCAATTCAAGCCCACGTGAATAGTGTCAAGCCTAAGTGAATAGTGCAGCCCGTGAATAGTGCTGAATGAATAGTGCCAAGGGTGGAAATTACCTTTTTACCCTTCTTGAAAGTGAGATATTTTGATGATCTCTTAATTGATTTAAGACAAAGCTAATTAAAGCTTTTTGTCTTTCTTTTCTTCTTATCCTCCCCCCTTGGCCAAACCATCCCCCTTGCCCCTCGCCTTGTCCCTTTCTTTCCTTGTCTCATTTAATTGCTAAGATTGTCTTGAATTGCAAGAAGCCAAAGGAAGATATTTTTAGAAAGTGCAATGATGTTATATGAGATAATTGCAAGAAAACTCTCTCTCTCTCTTTCTCTTTCTCTCTCTCACTCTCTCTTTCCTCTCAAAATTCGTAGCTCCCTCCTCTCTCCCCCATTTTCACCATTTTTCCTTCTTGTTTTACACCGTTCACTTTGCCGTTGCGCTACCCAAGACGTACCTTGAAGCCATGCCTTTGCCGCTGACGTTTAGGCCGCCGTCGCCAAGCCATGCCGTCGCGCCGAGCTCGTACCAAACCGTTGTCCGTAGGCCGTACCGCGCCGAGTCGAGCCGCCGTTAATACCCATTTTCCATCTACGCACCATCGCCGAGCCGCCAGCACCATCGTCTTCACGTCGTCGCTGTAGTAGCCGTCGCCGTTAAACCGTGAGTTAACTCCCTAATCCTTGAATAGGTTGTTAATTGCACTTAGGGTTAGTTTAAGGTGTAATTAGACTTTTAACCATGGTTGGGTTAAGTTAACCTTGGTTAGGTTAGTTGACCTTGGTTAGGTTAGTTGACCTTGGTTAGGTTAGTTAACCATAGTTGGGTTAATTAACTATAGTTGGGTTAGTTAACCATGGTTGGGTTAAATTTTCTATATATGCTTGTTAAGTTTTGAAGATGAAAATTGCCTTGAAAAAATAAGAGTAATATGCTTTGTGAGTTTATAGTAGAAAAGAATGTATTTTGGCATGAAAATGAGAATTGTTGCGGTGCCATGTTGAAATGCTGAGTGTTATGCTTTGGAACCAATTATTTGATTTGAAAAGTGAGGCACATGGAGTTTGGCATGAAAAGCATGTTTGTGTGATCATGTGTGATTTATTTATTGCATTTTTCGTGTGAAAATGGCAATGAGCATGACATATGGCATGAGCACGTATCGTGAGTGCATTGACAAAAAAGAAAAGAAGAAATGAGATTTGAATGCCTGTATGCTCGTGTGATCACAAAGTGTACGGACCCTCAATGGTGATTGGGGATGATGCCCGTGTGATCGAAGTCCTAGCAGGGCAGGATCAGGTTCCGCAGGGCTAGGACGATGAAGATCTATCAGATGCCTGACTGGGTCGAATGACGGATTGCAGTGGAGGCTAGACTGATTCTCCTTCGGGAATGCCGTCTGCCTATGGGGAGGGGACGTTGCCGTGCCTGATGATTTTAGGGAGATGCTCGGTCATGCCGGAAGTACCTTGCGTGGAGAAATCCATGGGTCTTGGTAGTGCCTTGCTCAGACTGATCCGTGTGTATTGGTAGGGGCCTTACGCGGTATGATATGTGGGTCTTGGTGAGAGTCTTGCGCGGACTAATCAGTGGATCTTGACATAAAATTGGAATACGCCTGGATGCATTATGCATGAGGGATAGTGCTGCGTGTTCTGATTGACTTGGCTGATGCATTATTTTTAGAGTGCTATTATAACTGATAACATGCAGGGCGTGTGCATATGCCAAGGCAAGGTAAGAATGCTTGTGAATTGTCTATTGATTGGTGAGAGTCACCGAACTTGATATAGATTGTTTAGAGCGAGGGTCGCTCGCTATTGATCTGCCGTCGACGTCGAGTTGCATGTATAGGGTACGCTCTAAGTGAATTGGCATCCTGCGCGAGACTTAGGTTGTTACCTTACTGAGATTTTTATTTCACTCATTGTTGTTAACCATTTTTCAGGACCATAGATCGGAAGGTTGGCAGGTGCAGTTCGAGGTGCTCTCGTGTAGAGAAGATAGGTTAACCCAACCCCCGGTCTCTTTTTGTTGGTCGTGTAGGAAGTGGCCCGTAAGTAAGGGCTTGTAACTATAGACTTCTTAGGGTTAACATGTTCATAAATAAAAAGGCGTGTTTTTGTAATGCTGTTTGTTATGTTGTTTTTCCTTCTATCTCTGCTGTCGGGTGTTGTTATTCGTTTTCGCATGTGCAATTCAAAAGATAAAATGAATGGGTCGCCGATACGTCCTGGGACGTCGCATTTAATGACCCAAGAGAAGAGATGAAACGGGATGGTCGCGTGCTCGAGGGTCGGGACGTGACATCGACGGTGAGAACGGCACAAATGGCGTCATGGCGGAGCGGCGGCAACTCGATGGTGGTGGTGACCGAGGGGGGGCAAATTTGAGAGAGAGAAATAGAGAGATGGAAATAAATGAACTAAGGGTTAAGCTATTTATAATCTCTTGCAAGAGGGCTAATAATGCAATCTTGCAATTAAAACTTATAATCTATTCTAGCTTAGGCCTTCTTAATGTTCTCTCATCCAAGAAAATTAAATGCCAAGAAGACTTATTTTAAACTTCTTAAGCAAGTCTCATAATAGACTTGCATAGCTACTAATCTTAGGCCTCCTTAATTAACTACCATCCAAGAAAAATTTAATACCAAGAAGATTTTTTGCAAACTTCTTAAGCAAGTCTCATTATAGGTTTGCATAGCTACTAATCTTAAGCCTCCTTAATTAACTACCATCCAAGCAAAATTTAATGCCAAGAAGACTTTTTACAAACTTCTTCACCAAGTTTGTCTTCTTAGCATTAAAGAGAACAATTATCTTCTAATCCAATTTTGTCTTCTACCCCATAATTATCTCTCTTAGGATAGGGTCTCTAAAAGGGACAATTTGGTAATTTCACCCTTGACACTATTCATAAGGGCTTGGGCTTGATTATGAAAATGGGCTTTCTGGGGCGCCTATTGTGGCGTGAGGCCCATTGGGCTTCTGAGCTTCGCCCACGTTCACTCGTCCGAAAATTAACGGTCCAAAGATATTTAAACCATTTTTCGCGTCTTAGGCTGGATCAGGTTGAGGATGTCATAGATCTAATCTAGTTATAATTGTGTTCATTTTTATTCTAAAAGAACCTTACAATGTTTGGAGCACAAAATGAGGGTCATAGTTCATTCTAAAATAGCATTGGACATATCAATTTACTTTATCACTGTACAATTTCATTATAAGAAAAGTTAGAAAAAACAAGTTCAAGCTCTAGGATGGTAATCACGAAGCCAAAAGTACAGGAGTGGAAGGTTTTTCAAATTCCACTCCATTTGAAAGTTTGTGAGTGCAGCATTTTGAAACCCGAAACTTCAAAAATGAAATTTCCACCCTAAAGTTTACAGTTCTGCTTCTAGATAAAACTTTTTATCGGTGCTAAGGGCAGTGAAAGTGCCAAATTATAGGGGGCGGAGTTACTTTTTCCTAAACTTAGGAGATAACTAAGAACTTTCCCCTCCTTCTCAATTCGTCAGCACATGTCCCACGAGTCTAGTTGACAACCCCACGTGGGATTGGGTGGGGTGCCATCTTGAATGAATGCCCTTTCTTATTCAATGCATCTAGTGATTCGTTTTCGAAGTTGAAGTTTCTTATTTTACTTCGCAAGTCTTTCATAAGGTAATTCAATGAATTGAAAATCTATTAGGCGACTTTTACTACAACATATACCTAGCGAACAGAGAGCAATGCTGGAGGTGCTGAAACTTCTTATCATTATTTTTTTTACAATGTTTCTGTGATAAATCTTGATTTCATAGAAATAGTAGGGTGTTCATGCTTTGATGATTGATAACTTGTGTGAATTTAAACATCAATTAGGATCTTGTGGTCAGGGTTTCAAGAGTTCGACCATAGGCATGAGCCAAGTGAAAAAATAGTAAAAGGTCTCGACACCTCTGGGGTTATTCCATATTCCATTAGAGACTACAATGAGCGAAATGGGATGGGCAATGCCATCTTCTTTCCTGTATCACAGCCTACTAATCAACGCAAACTTTCTCAACGGCCTATCTTCTAGTGTTCAGTGAAGTGGTGAACTGAATAGGGAAAAGTGGGTAATTTGTCCATAAGTTGGCAGGGGATCACACTGATATGGCCTTTCTTTGTAAGAATGCAATCTTCCCCGGAGCTTCATGGATCATCAGAGATGACCTTTTCCTAAATCATGTCACGTGACCGAAGCATTCACAAGTTTTCCAACATTACAGGTAGTCTGGAGTCCAGTCTACTAGACGAAATTAGTATTACTGGCGAAGGACCTGATGAAGTGTCACAGTTATTGATTTTTGTGCAACGAAACAGCGTATTGCAACCAAGTAAATGTTAAGAACTATGGTATTTGGTACCAAACATGGGGGATATTGATAACAAGAATATTTTGGGGATGAAGATGGGTATGGATATTTTTCTCTGTTTGCAATCTAGATAACCAATTCATTCTTTTCGACATATCAGATTGTTCCAGAAGAAATGGTTTTCACTTGATCATGCTGCTTTGATGATGCTAGAGAGTTTACCTTTCTTCACAAGAAAAGTAATGAAGAAAGGATGTAAAAATTATTGAAGACCACTTCCATATCAGACGAGGTACTGTCTTCAAGCTGGAGGAGAGGATATCAAACAAATCACCAAGTCCTCGTAGTTGTTATGGAGCAGGTCATCCTTGAACTTGAGAAGGGGAAAATAGAATCAACTTCTGAAGAAGACTTGGTAATCTGCAGGGTGACTTTCTCAATAAAATATATCTCAAAATAGTTGCACCCTTATTCTATATCTCAAATATTAAACCTTGCACAATATGCTCTTTACTTGGTAATCTTCGTTGAGTGGTAAAAGAGTCGAAAAAGAAAAGAAGAAGAAACGGTACTAGGATTCAAAATTATCAAAAACCATTTTATTATTAGGTGATATGCATTCTTTAAGCTGGAGGAGAGGAAACGACACAAATCGCCAAGTCGTCGTAGTTGTTATAGGGTGATTCATCCCTGGAATTGAGAAGGGTAGAATAGATAAAATCTCTGCAGACTTGGTAATCTGCATGAAAACCTGCTGACAAACTAAATACTGGGTCAAACATTTTCATCTATAAAGAGAGAGCATGTTGCCATGCAAGTCCTCACTCCTCCCTCAAGCAATACTAGTCTGTGCAAGGATTAGAACTTGCGATCAAGGCCCTAACTCCTGTCCACAACAACAATGAAGTTCCTTCCGATTAGCTTTCTCATCTTGGCTTTGGCAACTGCCACTGCTTTAGCTTACGACCCGAGTCCTCTTCAGGACATATGCGTGGCCACCAATGACATGGACTCTGGAGGTTGGTTCTCAATTCTTGCATTAGTCATGTATTTCATATCTGGCTTATGTGCCGAAATTGAAACACCATTTCTTTTTCTTATGCAGTATTTGTGAATGGAGAGTTCTGCAAGAACCCGGCAGAAGCCACAGCTGATGATTTCCTCTTTATGGGGTTGAGGAATCCTGGAAACACATCGAATCCCCTCGGATCAACAGTCACACAGGCTTTTGTCCAGCAATTTCCAGGACTCAACACTCTTGGAATATCCATGGCTCGTATTGACTATGCTCCCGGCGGCCTAAATCCTCCGCACACTCACCCTCGTGGCACTGAGCTTCTGGTTGTGGTGGAGGGTACGCTACTTGTTGGCTTCGTGACGTCCAACCAATTAAACAACAAACTCTTCACCAAAGTCCTGTACAAGGGGGACGTGTTCGTGTTCCCTATCGGTCTCATTCACTTCCAGTTGAATATCGGAAACACGTACGCATTGGCCTTTTCCGGTCTTAGCAGCCAGAACCCAGGAGTCATTACCATTGCTAATGCTGTCTTCGGATCGAAGCCACCCATTTCTGCTGATGTTCTCACCAAGGCCTTCCAAGTGGACAAGAAGGTTGTTGACTACCTCCAGGCGCAGTTTTGGTACGACAACAACTAAATGAATCCATTATAAGTTACACAAAATAATTGAATTGTGAGACTTACAAGATTAATATTATTTCAATAAGAGGTTGCTCTAGACACAACCAAACTACGTACCACATGTATGACTTATTTTGAATAAAAGATTGTCACCC
>BCNH02000003.1:15080598-15091282 GCA_001662345.2 Metrosideros polymorpha var. glaberrima
CCCTCCCCCCTCTCTATGCTCTGTCCCCCTCAAGTCAAAATCCTTAGCACAAAAGCCATAATAACTCTCCCCTTGCCCCCCCTCTCTCTACTATGTCCCCCTCGGGTCCCTCCCCCTCCCCCTCCCACTCCCCCTCTTTCTTTCTCTCCCCCCTGTCTCTCTCTGCTCTATCCACCTCGGGCCCCTCCCTCTCCTACTCTCCCTCTTTCTTTCTCTCCTTCCCTTGAGCAAATAATTCAAACGCCCCTCTCTCGCTCTCCACTCATGCTCTCTCTCCTCTCTTTTTCTTCATGCGATTTTGCTCTCTCTCTCTCTTGTTCGACGAAGCGCTCCATCTCCATCTCCGCTGCTCTGCCTCATCATTGCCTTTGCCATCGCCAACTGATGCTCATCTCTTCTTCTCCATCTCTCTTTCTCTCTCTCTAACTTTCTTTGTCAATGCTTTACTCTCTCTCCTCCACGGTTGGACTCGCCTGTCAAGAGTGTGTCGAGAGAGCATTGACCGTGTGTCAAATTTTCGACACCTGTTGACCGCGTGTCGGACGCGTGTCCGTGTCCGACATGGACGTAGCGGCCATGAGAACGTGTCAGTGTAACATAGTCAGTGGGAACCCCAATTGCACTAGTTGTGCAGCCATACTACAGGTCTGAAAAGCGGTTAACAACAACTAGTGAGATAAAATCTCAGCAAGTTAACAACCTAAGCCTCGTGTAGGATGCTGATTCACCTAGAGCATACCACAAACATGCGGCTTAACATCGATAGCAAATCAATATCGAGCAACTCTCGCTCTACTTAATCTACGATAGGTTCGAGTGACTTAACTCAATTAACAGACAAATCACAAGCATTTTTATCTCGCCTTGGCACATACCCTGCATATTGTTAGTTATAACATTTGATAAACAATACATTAGCCAAGGTAATCAGAACACATAACCATTTCTCATGCACAATGCATCCAAGCATGTTCCAATTTTATGCCTAGTGATTACGATCAATTTCGGCCACCACATAACCCGAAGGGTGGCGATCTTGACCTCTTTGGGCCATTGCATCACTCGAAGGTTAGTAGTCCTTCGGCATGATCGGGCATCGTCTCGCCCCATCGGGCACTGCAACGTCTCCTCTTGGAAGATCGGGGCGCGGCCACACCACGAGCTCCCCCGCAAGTAGACGGAATTCCATAAAGGAGAATCGGTCTGGCCTTTATCACAATCCGTTATCCGAACACCAGTTGGGTGTCCGATAATATCATCGATAAAATCGGGCATCGTCCCCAATCACCATTGAGAGTTCGTATACTTTTGTGATCACACGAGCACCTCAATCATACATGCCAATTTAGTTCTTCAAATTTTTTCTAGCCAATGCCATAATGATTCGTGCTCATGCCACGATCATGCTCATACGTTAAACTTATTACCATTTTTACATGTAAAAATGCAATAAAATAATCGTATGTGATCACACAGAGATGCTTTTCTTGTCAAACTTCACTCGCTTCATTTTTCAAGCCTCCTAGATTATTCTAACACCTAAAACTTGGTATTTAAGCACGACACCACACAAATCACCATTTATATGCCAAAAATACATTATTTTCGACTAGAAAACCAAAGTTCATGAAACAATTACCTTTCTAAGGCAATCATCACCTCAAATCACACAAAAACATATATAGAAACACCACATATCACAAGCACAAGACACCATAATTAATAACTCATCAACCAACCCCCGATAGCTTATCGTCTAATTGACGATAGCTTATCATCCATTTCCTAATAGCTTATCACCAAATCTTGGATAGCTTATCACCCCTTTGGTGATAGCTTATCACCAAATCCTTGATAGCTTATCATTTTTCCTTGATAACCTATCACTTTCACTTATCACTTCATGATAGCCTATCAACTAACCCAACCATAGTTAACTAATCCAATCATAGTTAATTAATCCAACCATAGTTAACTAATCCAATCATAGTTAACTCTAAATTTCACTTAGTCTAACCCTAAATGCAATTAACAATCTAACCAAAGATTAAGGAGTTAACTCACTGTTTAACGACGGCGACGACAGCATGAAGGCGGTGGTGGCTCAAAGATGGCACATGGATGAAAAATGGGTATGGACAGTGGAGCTTGGCACGACAAGTGTTAATATATGTCTCAAATTTGAGCCCGCAAACGAAACCGCGAGATGGATTTAAGTGGACGTCCGAAATATTGAGAAAAGAAAAAGAAAAGATAACAGACATTATTTTCATGTTGAAAGATGCAATCAAGATTGGAAGTCCGTTTCGGAAACCCACAAGAAATATCTTCTCTGTTATTTGAAGTTGATCCATGAAGAACTATCAGATAAAGACAAAAGGAAGAAGAAGGCAAAGTCCAAATCTTGGACTTGTTGACCGAATTGCATGCAAATCTTATCTGCACATTGAAGTCGGCCATTGAAACAGGAAAGTTTGCGGATTTCGAATCTGACCATGACTCGGTCAAACTTGGGATTTCTTATATATACATATATTCTTCCTATAAGTAGATGGTTAGAGAGAGAAGACTTGAAGTGCCGATGTTGATAAAGTGCAGTGAATCGCGACTTCTAACCGAGTGCTTGGCATGGTTTTCTTGCGGTTTCTTCATGGAATTACATCAATAACTTTTAGTGTTGAAGTCGATTAAATCGTGTTATAAGATTTGTGACTTTCTTCATGAGATTGAGAGATTATTTTTGTAAGGAATTGTGGGGCTAAACACTTGTGGGTTATTGAATGTAATTGGAGCTTAGGAAACACTAAGAGTGTTTGAGTGACTCGAGTGTGATTATAATCTCCATTGTATCGCTTTATCTATAGTAGAATTTCGTGCTGCTCTCCTCATGGATGCAGGTCTCTATGACCGAATCACGTAAATCTAGTGTCCGATTGATTTCCTTATTCCATTTATTTTATTGTTTCGATTGCATGATTTTCTAACAATTGGTATCAGAGCTTGGTTCGACTGAATTGAAGCGAATCAATGGCGACAGATGAAGGAAAATTGAAAATCGACAAATTTGACGGAAATGATTTTGGTTTTTAGAAGATGCGGATTGAAGATTATCTGTATTAGATGAAGCTGCACCAACCTTTGTCTGGGGAGAAGCCAGATACAATGAAGCAAGTTGATTGGGAATTGATTAATAGATGAGCGTTAGGTGTTATTCGACTAACGTTGGCTCGTAAGGTCGCATTTAATATCGTGAAAGAGACAACCACTGCGGGTTTGATGAAAGCCCTGTCGGACATGTACGAGAAGTCCTCTGCGATCAACAAGGTTTATCTGATGCGACGTCTGTTTAATTTGAAGATGCACGAAGGTGCATCAGTTGCTAATCATATTAATGAATTCAATGTGATTGCTAGTCAATTGAGTTCAGTTGAGATTGACTTTGATGAAGAGGTATGTGCTTTGATTCAATTATCCTCATTGCCTGATAGCTGGAATACTACTGTTACTGCTGTTAGTAATTCTTCTGGGTCAACTAATTTGACGTTTGATGGAATTCGAGATTTAATTCTAAGTGAGGACATCTGTAGAAGAGAATCTGGCGAATCTGTGTCTACCGCTTTAGTAGGTGAAAATAGAGGAAGAACTGGTACTCATGTTAGCAAACGTAGTATGAATCTAAATAGACGTAGTCAGTTTAGGATTGGTGATGTTGTCTGTTGGAATTGTGGTAAAAGGGGCATCATCGAAGGGATTGCTTTAAGCTGAAGAATGAGAAGGGTAAGGGAATTAGAGTTGAGTCTGCTGATGATGTTGCAGCTGTAACTGACTGTAATTCGGATAATGCTGATTATATTTTGTCTGTCACTAATGATTCTTCTTTTGATGGATGGATTATGGTTGTTCTTTTCATGCTACACCAAACAGGAATTGGTTTACTGCTTATCAATGTATGGATAGTAGTAAAGTGCAGTTAGGGAACAATGCCGAGTGCGATGTTATAGGTGTTAGCAATATTAAAATCAGAATGCATGATGGTATTGTGTGGACATTGACTGGAGTAAGGCATGTTCCAGAGTTGAAAAAGAACCTGATTTCCTTGAGTGCCCTGGATTAAGTTGGGTGTCGATATTCTTCAGAATGTGAAATTTTGAAGGTTGTTCGAGGTGCCTTGGTGATAATGAAAGGAATCAAGCATAGTGGCCTATATGAGCTTCAAGGTGAGATAGTGACAGAATTCGCCGCGGAGACGTCGGATGCATCTATTCGAGAGTCTGAATTGTGGCATATGCGTTTGGGGCACATTAGCGAGAAAAGCCTGAAGGTTCTAAGTGAAAGAAATTTATTATGCGGTTATATTGCTGATGAATTGAATGTATATAGGTGCCATGATTTAGATCAACGGCGGAAAGTGCAGTTCAGTATGACTGTTAAAGAAACCACGGAGATTGCAGAATTATTCACTTTGATGTTCGTAGGTTATCACGGTTTCCTTCGAGGAAGAGTACCAGATTTATGCTAACAATTATTGATGACTACTCGAGGAAGACTTGGCTGTTTGTGCTTAGGCACAAATTGGATGTTGTTATCAGGATCAGGTAGTTGAGAACTTTGATTGAAAAGGAGACTAGTAAGATGATCAAGTATGTGCGGACTGACAATAGTATGGAGTTTTTCTTGGAGCTGTTAAATAAATTCTGCATGAAGGCATAGTGAGACACCGCACTAGTGCCAATAAACCATATGTTGCAGAATTGATAAGCAGAATATTACTAGAGACGGCCCATAAAATGCTCTTTAGTGCTGATATGGCTAGGAGATTCCTAGCGGATGCGCTTGGTACGGCGAGCTACCTATTGAATAAATCCCTATCGACTATGATTGGATATCAAACTCCCGAAGAAGCATGGTCAGGTAACGTTGCTGATTATTCTGGTATTAGAATATTTGGTTGCCCATGTTATGTTCGAGTTAGTGATGGTAAGCTCGATGGAAGGGTAAGAAAGTGCATGTTCCTAGGCTATGCACAAGGTGAGGCGGGTTATCGGTTGTGGTGCCTGAAATTAAATTCACTTGTTGTCAGCAGAGAAGTTACATTATGATGAGTCTCCGATACTTCGAGTTAGGAGTGTTAATGGCAGTGCTTATATGGATCTGGATGGTGTTCAGCTTGAGATGGAGTAGCAATCAGAAACTCCTAAGGTAGCGGGTACTAGCGGGGCAATCGACATAGACAGTACTTGTAGCTAGGTGGAGCCTAAAGAGCCAATGGTTGCTGTGACTAATAAAATTGATAAGGTACGTATTCGATCTTCTGATAGATATGGATGCAATAGTAGTTTTGCTTTATTTGTGATTGAGGAGATTATGTTGAAAAATTCTTGCGGAGCAATTAAAGGTGCAAGTGGAGTTGGTACTCTAAGGAGGTCCACCGTTATGACGAAGTTCAAGTGCAACTTGGACTTGGAAGATATATGTGGCAGTTGAGCCCATCAGGGGCTGCGGGAGAATAGTAGTGAAGTTCAATATTTTAGCGAAGCGATTGTTACTTAGCTCAAACGTCGAGCCAAGGTGAAGATTGTTAAAATATGTCTCGAATTTGAGCGTTCAAACGAAACCGTGAGATGGATTTAAGTGGACGTCCAAAATATTGAGAAAAGAAAACGAAAAGATAACGGATATTATTTTCACGTTGAAGATGCGATCAAGATTGGAAGTCTGTTTCGGAAACCCACAAGAAATATCTTCTCTGTTATTTGAAGTTGATCCACGAAGAACTATCAAATAAAGACAAAAGGAAGAAGAAGGCAAAGTCCAAATCTTGGACTTGTTGACCGAATTGCATGCAAATCTTATCTGCATGTTGAAGTCGGCCATTGAAATAGGAAAGTTTGCGGATTCCGAATCTGACCATGACTCGGTCAAACTTGGGGTTTCTTATATATACATATATTCTTCCTGTAAGTAGATGGTCAGAGAGAGAAGACTTGAAGTGCCGGTGTTGATAAAGTGCAGTGAAGCGCGACTTCTAACCGAGTGCTTGGTGTGGTTTTCTTGTGGTTTCTTTGTGGAATTACATCAATAACTTTTAGTGTTGAAGTTGATTAAATCGTGTTATAAGATTTGTGACTTCCTTCATGAGATTGACAGATTATTTCTGTAAGGAATTGTGGGGCTAAACACTTGTGGGTTATTGAATGTAATTGGGACTTGGGAAATACTGAGAGTGTTTGAGTGACTCGAGTGTGATTGTAATAACTATTGTATCACTTGATCTATAGTGAAATTTCGTGCTGCTCTCCTCGTGGATATAGGTCTCTACGATCGAACCACGTAAATCTGGTGTCCGATTGATTTCCTTATTTCATCTATTTTATTGTTTCGATTGCTTGATTTTCTAACAACAAGAACGGTACGGGTAGACGGCGAGACGGTGGCGATGTGAGGACAGCAATGGCTAGGCGGCAAGGACAGCGTGGAGATGGTGATGGTTCGGTGATGGTGGTGGTGAGGAAAGGGAAAAATAGAAAATGAGAGGGGGAGAGGGAGAAAGCGTAAGAAGAGAGAGAGGAAGAGAAAGAGTGGAAGAGAGAGAGAGAAAGAGTCTTAAATGCACCAAAAATATCTTGTCCCCCCATCCATAAATATCTACCTTCTAGAAGGGGTATTTTGGTCATTTTACTCATAGGGGTATTTTGGTAATTTTCACTTCAAGAGAAAAATTGTAATTTTCATCCAAGGGGCAAAACTGTAATTTTTCACTCAAGGCCCTTGTGGCCAAATTTGAAAAAAAAGAGGTCCGTTGGCCTTGCCAGTTCCGTCGTTCAATCGCTTGATTTGAAAATACCATCGCTCGGGATTGAATTAGTGTCTACTAATAAAATTGGAAAACAATGCGACAAAATCTAATGTTTGTTTCTCAATTCTAAAAAATCCAATATCCTTAATCGGATTAGAATTCATGGTTAAAATCTATTGAGTTTCATTTATTACCTTAACCGTGCGAAAACATCGAAAATCATATTATACACTTTTTCTAAATTAAATCGATAACCGTCTTTTGATTAATCCATAAAGTTGAAATTTCAAAATATCACAGTTTTGGTCAATTCGTGCTTGAGGGTAATTTCGTCATTTTGCACTCGGGGGGAATTTGCTAATTTCGCACTAAGGAGGTGGAAGTGGGCCGGCCCCTGGGTTATTAGGCTAGCCAAATAGGTTGGACCTCGATCAGCTCATGCCTGGGGTCGTCATGAGCTCAAGTCGCCGATTGGGCCTGCTTGGGTCGATTTGGGTCAGGTCGAACTAATTTGCCTTTTCGACCTGTTTCATTCCTCACTTCTCAAATTCACTAATTTTGCGCAATGCTACCCGATCGTGCTGGATTGAAAGTTTTATGATTCGAACGGCTTGATTAAACAAATAACGGTCCATGAATCAAATATCATAAGAAGAATGACTCTGAAAACTATTAAAAAGGAAATAAATATTTTTTGCCAATTAAGGGTCGGCATACCTATTTTAGGAAAAGCGATGCTTAACCGATTTTTCAAGATTTTAGTGATGCATAGAAAAAATAAATTGGATTTTTTTTAAAATAATGGACCAAAAATTCAGGTGTCAACAGTTACTCATCTTATAGGGGTTTTAGGAAAAGCTTATTCTACAATCCCAACACAAAGGTTAAGAATTCAGAAAACTTAGTAAAAAAATAATCAACAATTATAAGCACAAGGTGTTTTCCTAACTAACTATCCCAAAATCCTAACGAACCTTATCACTCTAGGTAATAACCATGCTCTAATACCATATAAATGGGGCTGTCACGCCCTGATCCTATTTCCCTAAGGCTTGAGTGCGCGACTTCCCTACATTGGTCACTTAGTTGCGATGTCCCAAGAGGCGTCGCCGACCCATTGTTTTATCTTTCAATGAAGACATGCGGAAGTGAATTCTATATAATCCATCAAATAACAGCAACATGATAGCATGAAAAACACATACACAAAGCACATCTTTTTTATATGCATCATTAACCCACATCGGAAGTTAGTCTAATTACACGCTTGTTACTTGGGCCTTTTTCCGATTTCCCAAAAAAGAGAGGGGTTAGGGTTAACTGAGCTCCTTCTACCTACAAGGGCTAACTCCAAAAAGTGGCTACCTCATATTTGTTGGTCCATGAGAACGCCAAAACCGACAAAACAAATGCCCATCACTAGAAGCCTGAAAATAGTTAAATAACAACAAACGAGTAAAGTCAATAAGTAACACCTCTAAAGCTCGTATAGGAGGATACCTTGCCATGGGCATGCACCAAACATATGACTTAATGGTCAATGGCAAAGCAATAGAAAAGCTTTTGTTTTGCCTTATCTATATACATAAAAGTAAACATCATCCTCTTGACGTGCTAAGAATACAATCAAATAATTACACGTGGATTCTTACCTTTTGTCGGCACCTATAATTCAAAAAAATAATCAGATGTGAAGCATCGCTTCTAATTAGCATCCAACAATTTTACAAAATAATCAAGAACACTTCATATCACAAATTCATGCGCAATGCATCCATACGTGTTCTGATTATTACGATTGCTCAAGACCATGATCGACATTTGCGTCAATGGTCTTCCGGCATAATCAGTCATTGTTCCGAAATCTATCGCGAATGGCATCCAGGTCATAGACCCTCCGAGCATTCGAATCACAAATCATCCGGGTATCAAACAGCCCTCATAGTCATATGGGTGGACAATTCCTTTATGTGATCACATAAGCACACAAACACTCAATCCAATTCTTATCTTTCACATTAGCCAATGGAAGAGTGTTTAGTACTTACACGTTCAAACTTCTTCAATCCCGCACACATAAAAATGCACGAAAATAATCACACGTGAACAACCGAAATTCTCTAACGTGCGAAATACACATACTTCACTTATAACCCTTCCTTGTCAAGATTCACATAAGCAAAATGACTTATAACCTTGGTTTTTCAAAAATCAATATTCATAGAGAAATATCAGTCCTTTTTGCAATAAACCATCATATGAGCACATACTCTTCATTTTAAATCCTCATCGCTTACACATGCCTCAAGAACATTTATCATCAAATGGCAAATTGATTAACAAACATAGCATGACCATCTATATGAGCAAACCATACAAAATTGGACACATGAGCTTTCTCTTCCTAGAACAAGCAAAATCAAGCAAAACAAGCATTAACATGTAGATCACAATCAACCTAGGTCCGATTTGTGTGGAGTAACGCCCTAACCAAGGTTTAGAAGAATTACTTACTATACCGGACGAACTTAAGACGACAATGACAACAAACGGCAACGGTAAAAAGGAGAGGTCGACGGTGAGAACGACACAGATGGCGTCACGGCGGAGCGACGACAACTCTATGGTGGTGGTGACCGAGAGGGGGCAAATTTGAGAGAGAGAGAGAAATAGAGAGATGGAAAGAAATGAATTAAGGGTTGAGCTATTTATAATCTCTTGCAAGAGGGCTAATAATGCAATCTTGCAATTAAAACTTATAATCTATTCTAGCTTAGGCTTCTTAATGTGCTCTCATCCAAGAAAATTAAATGCCAAGAAGACTACTTCTTAAGCAAGTCTCATAATAGGCTTGCATAGCTACTAATCTTAGGCCTCCTTAATTAACTAACATTCAAGAAAAATTTAATACCAAGAAGACTTCTTGCAGACTTCTTAAGCAAGTCTCATTATAGGTTTGCATGGCTACTAATCTTAGGCCTCCTTAATTAACTACCATCTAAGCAAAATTTAATGCCAAGAAGACTTCTTATAAACTTCTTCACCAAGTTTGTCTTCTTAGCATTAAAGAGAACAATTATCTTCTAATCCAATTTTGTCTTCTATCCCATAATTATCTCTCTTAGGATAGGGTCTCTAGAAGGGTGTCACGCCTCGAAACCTATGAGTTCATCGACATCCCACCACGGTTGATAAAAAAAAAAAATGCGACATCCCAGGCTTGTCGCCGACCCACACGAGATAACGATAAGATACACATGCGGAAGCGATTACACACTCCATACAATAAACATCATATGGAATGGCAGATAAGGAGAAAGGATCTTGTTTATAACAAACATAATTACAAACCTCACTAGAGGCCAAGGTCTACGGTACTATACATGTCAAAATGGGGTCGATGGTGCAGTTAGTCTAACTACTTCACTTCCTACGATTCTCAAAAAGGGGTCATGAGCCATCCAAACTCTTAATCTCCACCATCGTCCTTTGACGGGTCAAATTCCATGGACTCCATATCCATGGGTACACCAAAACGTTGAGGTGGAGAATTCATATCACAGACGTGGGTCTGAAATGGTTTAAAAACAACTAATGAGATATAAATCTCAATAAGTCTACTTTCTAAGTTCGATAGGGTAAAGCGTACTTTTAGAATACCCTAATATGCCGTCCTAACCAAAATCTAATTAAATGAATGAGGTAATAATACAAGTGAACTTATGGCATCAATGTCACACCCCGAACCCTCGAGCGCGCGACCATCCCTGTCACTTGTCCAAAGGTCAATAAAATTTTCGACGTCCCAGGACGCGTCGATGACCCATTCATTTTATCTTTCAATTAGCGCATGCGGAAACGTAAAACAACCCCTGACAGCAGGGATAG
>BCNH02000003.1:15133330-15143672 GCA_001662345.2 Metrosideros polymorpha var. glaberrima
CCTTTTTTTTTCTATTGTCTTCTTCCTCTGGCTCACCGGCCAGAGGAACGGTCGGTGAGGCCATGGGCGAGGTCGGCCTCGCCCTCGCCGTTGTTGGGCGAGGCAGACCTCGCCCTCGCCCAGCCACAGCGAGGCTCGACCTTGCTAGATCTGGGCGAGGTCGAGCCTCGTCCAGCGATGACGGCGACGTCGAGCCTTGCCCAGCGATGATGGCGAGGCCAACCTCGCCCATGACCTCGCTGGACGAGGGTGAGGTCAGCCTTGCTGGCCTCGCATAGCCATGGCGAGGCCGACCTCCATGGCATTGCCGGACCTTCCTCTAGCTCGCCGGCCAGAGGAAGGAGGATTAAAAAATAAAAGGGAAAATTATAAAACAAAAGAAAAGATTAACAAAAAGTCTATGTGGCTTAATTTTTTTTTTTTAAATGTCACATTATTGAAAATTCTCGCCGAAAAAAGACACGTCAACATTTTGGCTGGAAAATCTTGCCGTTGGCACTTAAGTGTCCCTTTATTCTCCGATTTTGGCACTTAAGTGTACATTTTAGAAATTATGGCACTAAAGTGTCCATCCATGCCAAATTATGGTACTTCTAGTGTACTTAAGCCTATGTTTTTCTCTCTTGTTTTTCCCTCCTTTTGCAAGAAGACTTGAGTTATATCTATAGTTTCACGCCCTGAGCCCTCGGGCACGCGACTATCCGAACACACTTATCCTTTGGGTTATTAAATGCGATGTCCCAGGACGCGTCGGCAACCCATTCATTTTATCTTTTGAATTGCGCATGCGGAAATGAATAATAACACCCGACAGCAGACATAGAAGGAAAAACAGCATAACAAACAGCATTACAAAAACACACATTTTTATTTATGAACATGTTCACCCTAGGTAGTCTATAGTTACAAGCCCTTACTTACGGGCCACTTCCCACACGACCAACAAAAAGAGATCGGGGTTGGGTTAACTTAAACTTCTCTATGCGATGCCACCTTGAATTGCACTTGTCGACCTTCCCTCTTACGGTCTTGAAAAATGGTTAACAACAACTAATGAGATAAAAATCTCAGTAAGGTAACAACCTAAGCCTCACGCAGGGTGCCAATTCATTCAGAGCATACCCTATACATGCAACTCAACATCGATGGCAGATCAATAGCGAGCGACTCTCGCTTTAAACAATCTATATCAGGTTCGGTGACTCTCATCAATCAATAGACAATTCACAGGCATTCTTACTTTGCATTGGCACATGCACACGCCCTGCATGTTATCAATCACAACATTATATAAACAATGCATCAAACAAGGCAATCAGGACACACATATTATCATCCCACACACGCAATGTTTCCAAGCGTAGTCCAATTTTATGCCTAGTGATTACGCCCGCTCTCAAGCATCGCACAACCCCAAAGGAGAGGCGATCTCGACCTCTCTGGGCCATTGCACCTCTCACAGGTAGCAATCATCTAGCATAACCAGGCATCGTCTCGCCCCTTCGGGCTCGGCAACATCTCCTCCCAGAAGATCGAGGTGCAGCCACACCTCGACCTTCCCCAAAGGTAGATGGCATTCCATTTAAGGAGAATCGGTCTGGCCTCTACCGCGATCTGTCATCCGAACCCCTGCCGGGCGTCCAATAATATCAGTGATAAAATTGGGCATCGTCCCCAATCACCATTTAGGGTCCGTACACTTTGTGATCACACGAGCATACAGTCATTCAAATCTCATTTCTTCTTTTCTTTTTGTCAATGCACTCACGATGCGTGCTCATGTCATATGTCATGCTCATTGCCATTTTCACACGAAAAATGCATTAAATAAATCACACGTGATCACACGAACATGGTTTTCATGCCAAACTCCACGTGCCTCACTTTTCAAATCAAATAATTGGTTCCAAAGCATAACACTCAGCATTTTAACACGGCACCATAATAATTCTCATTTTCATACCAAAATACATTCTTTTCTACTATAAACTCACAAAGCATATTACTCTTATTTTTCCAAGGCAATTTTCATCTTAAAAACTTACAAAGCATATATAGAAAATTTAACCTAACCATGGTTAATTAACCTAACCATGGTTAACTAACCCAACTATGGTTAATTAACCTAACCAAGGTCAACTAACCTAACCAAGGTTAACTTAACCCAACCATGGTTAAAAGTCTAATTGCACCTTAAACTAATCCTAAGTGCAATTAACAACCTATTCAAGGATTAGGGAGTTAACTCACTGTTTAACAGCGACGACGCAAAGACGATGGTGGTGGTGGCTCGGCGATGGCGCGTAGATGGAAAATGGGTATTAACGGCGGCTCAACTCGGCGCGGTGCGACGTGCAGACGACGGTTCGGTACGGGCTCGGCGCGACGGCGGCCTAAACGTCGGCGGCAAGGGCACGGCTTCAAGGCACGTCTTGGGTAGCGCGGCAGCAAGGTGAATGGTGTGAAACAAGAAGGAAAAAGGGTGAAAATGGGGGAGCGAGGAGGGAGCTACGAATTTTGAGAGGAAAGAGAGAGAATGAAGAGTGAAAGAGAGAGAGAGATAGAGTTGTCTTGCAATATCTTTTTCAAGATGGCATCATTGCCTCACTTCAATGCAAATTCAAAAATATCTTCCTTTGGCTTCTTGCAATTCAAGACATCTTCATCAATAATTGAATCAAGAAGAAAAAGACAAGGAAAGGCAAAGGGGGGTGAATGTAAAATGTTTGTTTTTTGCTAATCATTTCCTTTCTCTTCTTCTTTTCCCATATTTCTCATCATTATCCTTCTTTTTCCCTTCCCAAATTTTCTCATCATTTCATTTCTCTTCAGCCAAGGAGCTCATGTGACCATAGTTTGTCTCTTGTGGGGTATTTTGGTCACTCTACACTTGGGTAAGGGTAAATGACCATATTACCCTTTCGTTGGAATAGCCAAGCTTGTCTCTTGTGGGGCATTTTGGTTAATCCACACTTGGGTAAGAGCAAATTACCATACTAGCATTTATTTTGAATGGCCAAGCTTGTCTCTTGTGGGGCATTTTTGTCACGCCCTGACTCTCGAGCACCCGATGATCCCTAACACTTTTCTTTTGGGTCATTAAAAATGGATGTCTAAGGACGCGTCATTCACCCATTCTTTTTATCTTTTGCTTAACGCAGGCGAAAACGCATAACAAACACTCGACAATCACAACAACAGAGATAGCAGGAAAAACAACAGAACTGTACTCATTACCAAAACACGTTTTATTAATATACATGTTAACACTAGGAGGTTATATGTATAAGCCATCATTTTCGGGCCACTTCTTAACAAGACTAACAAAAAGATACTGGGGTTGAGGTTAATTTATCTCCACTACTACTACGGGGTCACACCAAAAAGGCAGTCCTCCAAGCCCGGCCTAGAGGTAGTACTAGGGATGAGGTTCGGGATCACTTTCCTCATCCGGATCGAACTTTGGATCTTCAACAGTGCCATTAGGAACCTCGATGTCCATAGGATCCCAAATTTCTTCGCTTGTTCCACCTCCACCTAGTCCATCAAAACCCCTCAAAGGACCAAAGAGGGCATCCCCGTGACGTACAAACCACGCCCTAAATTGGTGAGGTATTAAGTGTCTCAACCCTTCATCGACCTAGACCGTAGTAACATGAATCTCATAGCTATAGTACGTACCAAGGGCCGGATATGGAGTTATAACGAGACTCTAGTCTGTGGGTTATGTTACACCGACACCAACACACGACACGCGACATGACACGCCGACACATCATTTTCAAAAAATTAAGAATTTCGACACGTTAGAACATGTTGTATATTAAAATATATTTTAATATATACATGATAAATTATCATTTTAATTTAATTCAAATCCACAAATAAATAAATTAATAATAACAAAGCCTAAAATAGATTCACTACCGAAGGTAGCTCCATCTTTTCTAGCTGGCTACAAGCCTACATATAGATTAGGACTAAAGGTCATTATCAAAATCCTCCGCACAAAAGCCATAATAACTCTCCCCCAAAACCCCCCCTCTTTGTGCTTTGTCCCCCTCAAGTCAAAATCCTTTACACAAAAGCCATAATAACTATCCCCTTGCCCCCCTCTCTCTCTGCTCTATCCCCCTCGGGTCCCTCCCCCTCCCACTCCCCCTCTTTCTTTCTCTCCCCCCTTTCTCTTTCTGCTCTATCCCCCTCGGGCCCCTCCCGCTCCCCCTCCCCCTCCCGCTCCCCCTCTTTCTTTCTCTCCTTCCCTCGGGCAAATAATTCAAACGCCCCTCTCTTGCCCTCCACTCATGCTCTCTCTCTTATCTTTTTCTTCATGTGATTCTGCTCTCTCTCTCTCTGTATTTCAACATGCAACCAAGCTGTTCTCTCTCTCTTGTTCGACGAAACGCTCCACCTCTGTCTTTGCTGCTTCGCCTCATTGTTGCCTTTATCATCGCCAACTGATGCTCATCTCTTCTTCTCCATCTCTCTTTCTCTCTCTCTAACTTTCTTTGTCAATGCTTTACTCTCTTTTCCACGATTGGACTCGCGTGTCGAGAAAGCGTTGACCGCGTGTCAAATTTTCGACACCTGTTGATCGCGTGTCGGACGCGTGTCCGTGTCAAACACGGACGTGGCGGCCATGAGAACGTGTCGGTGTAACATAGTTAGTGGGAACCCCAATCGCACTAGTTGTGCAGTCATATTATAGATTTGAAAAGCGGTTAACAACAACTAGTGAGAAAAAATCTCAGCAAATTAACAACCTAAGCCTCGTGTAGGGTGCTGATTCACCTAGAGCATACCATAAACATGTGGCTTAACATTGATAGCAGATCAATAGCGAACAACTCTCACTCTACTTAATCTATGATAGGTTCGAGTAACTTAACTCAATTAACAGACAAATCACAGGCATTCTTACCTCGTCTTGGCACATACCCTGCATATTATTAGTTATAACATTCAATAAACAATGCATCAGCCAAGGTAATCAGAACACATAACCATTTCTCATGCGCAATGCATCCAAGCATGTTCCAATTTTATGCCTAGTGATTACGACCACTTTTGGCCACCACACGACCCGAAGGGTGGCGGTTTCGACCTCTATAGGCCACTACATCACTCGAAGGTTAGCAGTCCTTCGGCATGATCAGGTATCGTCTCGTCCCATTGGGCAAGGCAACATCCCCTCTTAGAAGGTCGAGGAGCAGCCACACCACGAGCTCCTTCACAGGTAGACAGCATTCCATAAAGGAGAATCAGTTTGGCCTCTACTGCAATCCGTAATCCGAACACCCGTTAGGTATCCGATAATATCATCGATAAAATCGGGCACTGTCCCCAATCACCATTGAGGATTCGTACACTTTTGTGAGCACACGTGCAGCTCAATCATGCATGCCAATTCAGTTCTTCATATTTTTTATAGCCAATGCCACCATGATTCGTACTCATGCCATGATCGTGCTCATACGTCAAACTTATTACTATTTTCACATGTAAAAATATAATAAAATAATCACACGCGATCATACAGAGATGCTTTTCTCGTCAAACTTCACCTGCTTCATTTTCAAGCCTCCTAGATTATTCCAACACCTAAAACTTGATATTTAAGTACGACACCACACAAATAATCATTTATATGCCAAAAATACATTATTTTCGACTAGAAAACCAAAGTTCATGAAATAATTACCTTTCTGAAGCAATCCTTACCTCAAATCACACAAAAGCATATATGAAAACACCACATATCACAAGCACAAGACACCATAAGTAATAACTCATCAACCAACCCTCAATAGCTTATCGTCTAATTGACGATAGCTTATCATCCATTTCCTAATATCTTATCACCAAATCTTGGATAGCTTATCACCTCTTTGATGATAGCTTATCATTTTTCCTTGATAACCTATCACTTCTACTTATCATTTCATGATAGCCTATTAACTAGCCCAACCATAGTTAACCAATCCAACCATAGTTAACTAACCCAACCATAGTTAACTAATCCAACCATAGTTAACTCTAAATTTCACTTAGTCTAACCCTAAGTGCAATTAACAACCTAACCAAAGGTTAGGAAGTTAACTCACTGTTTAACGGCGGCGACGGCGACACGAAGGCGGTGGTGGCTCAACGACGGCACATGGATGGAAAATGGGTATGGACGGTGGAGCTTAGCACAGCAAGTGTTAAAATATGTCTCAAATTTGAGCTTGCAAACGAAACCGCGAGATGGATTTAAGTGGATGTCTGAAATATTGAGAAAAGAAAAAGATAAGATAACATATATTATTTTCACGTTGAAGATGCGATCAAGATTAAAAGTCTATTTCGGAAACCCACAAGAAATATCTTCTCTATTATTTGAAGTTGATCCACGAAGAACTATCAGATAAAGACAAAAGGAAGAAGAAGGCAAAGTCCAAATCTTGGACTTGTTGACCGAATTGCATGCAAATCTTATTTGCACGTTGAAGTCGGCCACTGAAATTGGAAAGTTTGTGGATTCCGAATTTGACCATGACTTTGTCAAACTTTGGGTTTCTTATATATACATATATTCTTCCTGTAAATATATGGTCAGAGAGAGAAGACTTGAAGTGCCGGTGTTGATAAAGTGCAGTGAAGCGCGACTTCTAACTGAGTGCTTGGCGTGGTTTTCTTGCGGTTTCTTCGTGGAATTACATCAATAACTTTTAGTGCTGAAGTCGATTAAATCATGTTATAAGATTTGTGACTTTCTTTATGAGATTGAGAGATTATTTCTGTAAGGAATTGTGGGGCTAAACACTTGTGGATTATTGAATGTAATTGGAGCTTGGGAAACACTGAGAGTGTTTGAGTGACTTGAGTGTGATTGTAATCTCCATTGTATCGCTTGATTTATAGTGAAATTTCGTGCTGCTCTCCTCGTGGATGTAGGTCTCTACGACCGAACCACGTAAATCTGGTGTCTGATTGATTTCCTTATTCCATTTATTTTATTGTTTCGATCGCCTGATTTTCTAACAATTGGTATGAGAGCTTGGTTTGACTAAATTGAAGCGAGTCGATAGCGACAGATGACGGAAAATTGAAAATCCACAAATTTGATGGAAAGGATTTTGGTTTCTAGAAGATGCAGATTGAAGATTATCTGTATCAGATGAAGCTGCACCAACCTTTGTCTGGGGAGAAGCTAGATATGATGAAGCAAGCTGATTGGGAATTGATGGATAGACAAGCGTTGGGTGTTATTCAACTGATGTTGGCTCGTAACGTCGCATTTAATATCGTGAAAGAGACAACCACTGCGGGTTTGATGAAAGCCCTGTCGGACATGTACGAGAAGCCCTCTACGATCAACAAGGTCTACCTGATACGATGTTTGTTTAATTTAAAGATGCGCGAAGGTGCCTCAGTTGCTGATCATATTAATGAATTCAATGTGATTATTAGTCAATTGAGTTCAGTTGAGATTAACTTTGATTCTATTATCCTCATTGCCTGATAGCTGAAATACTACTGATACTGCTGTTAGTAACTCTTCTAGGTCAACTAGTTTGACGTTTGATGGAATTTGAGATTTAATTCTAAGTGAGGACATTCGTAGAAGAGAATCTGGCGAATCTGTGTTTACTACTTTAGTAGGTGAAAATAGAGGAAGAACTGGTACTCATGTTAGAAAAAGTAGTATGAATCTGAATAGACGTAGTCAGTCTAGGACTGGTGATGTTGTTTGTTGGAATTGTGGCAAGAGGGGGCATCGTCGAAGGGATTGCTTTAAGTTGAAGAATGAGAAGGGTAAAGGAATTAGAGTTGAGTTTGTTGATGATGTTGCAGTTGTAGCTGACTGTAATTCGGATAATGCTGATTATATATTGTCTGTCACTAATGATTCCTCTTTTGACGGATGGATTATGGATTCTAGTTGTTCTTTTCATGCTACACCAAACAAGAACTGGTTTACTACTTATCAATGTATGGATAGTAGTAAAGTGCAGTTAGGGAACAATGCTGAGTGCGATGTTATAGGTGTTGGCACTATTAAAATCAGAATGCATGATGGTATTGTATGGATATTGACTGGAGTAAGGCATGTTCCAGAGTTGAAAAAGAACCTAGTTTCCTTGAATGCCCTGGATTTAGCTGGGTGTCGATATTCCTCAGAATATGAAATTTTGAAGGTTGTTCGATGTGCCTTGGTGATAATGAAAGGAATCAAACACAGTGGCCTATATGAGCTTCAAGGTGAGATAGTGATAGAATTCGCCGTGAAGACGTTAGATGCATCTATTCGAGAGTTTGAATTGTGGCATATGCATTTGGGGCACATTAGCGAGAAAATCTTGAAAGTTCTAAGTGAAAGAAATTTATTATGTGGTTATATTGCTGACGAATTGAATGTATGCAGGTGCCATAATTTAGATCAATGGCGGAAAGTGCAGTTCAGTACCATTGTTAAAGAAACCACGGAGATTGCAGAATTAATTCACTTTGATGTTCGTAGGTTGTCACGATTTCCTTCGAGAAAGAGTGCTAGATTTATGCTAACAGTTATTGATGACTACTCGAGAAAGACTTGGCTGTTTGAGCTTAGGCACAAATTTGATGTTGTTGTCAAGATCAGGCAATTTAGAACTTTGATCGAAAAGGCGACTGGTAAGATGATCAAGTATGTGTGGGCTGACAATAGTATGGAGTTTTACTTGGAGCTGTTAAATAAATTCTGCATGAAAGAAGAGATAGTGAGACACCGCACTAGTGCCAATAAACCACATGTTGCAGAATTGATAAGTAGAATATTACTAGAGACGGCCCATAAAATGCTCTTTAGTGCTGGTATGGCTAGGAGATTCCTAGCGGATGCGCTTGGTATGGTGAGCTACCTATTGAATTGATTCCCATAGACTGCGATTGGATATCAGACTCCCGAAAAAGTATGGTCAGGTAACGTTGCTGATTATTCTGGTATTAGAATATTTGGTTGCCCATGTTATGTTTGAATTAGTGATCGTAAGCTCGATGGAAGGGTAAGAAAATGCATGTTCCTAGGCTATGCACAAGGTGAGGCGGGTTATCGGTTGTAGTGCATGGAATTAAATTCACCCGTTGTAAGTAGAGAAGTTACGTTTGACGAGTCTCCGATACTTCAAGTTAGGAGTGTTAATGGCAGTGCTTATATAGATCTGGACGGTGTTCAGCTTGAGGGGGAGTTGCAATCCGA
The DNA here is from genome assembly GCA_001662345.2 of Metrosideros polymorpha var. glaberrima. Lineage (NCBI taxonomy): Eukaryota > Viridiplantae > Streptophyta > Magnoliopsida > Myrtales > Myrtaceae > Metrosideros > Metrosideros polymorpha. The sequence continues at coordinate 15,142,551 of BCNH02000003.1, forward strand.
AACTCCAAAGGTAGCGAGTACTAGTGGGGTAATCGACACAGACAGTACTAGTAGCGAGGTGGAGCCTGAGAGCCAATGGTTGTTGTGACTGCTAAAATTGATAAGGTACGTATTCGATCTTTTGACAGATATGGATGCAATAGTGGTTTTGCTTTATCTGTGATTGAGGAGATTATGTCGGAAAATTCTTGTGGAGCAGTTAAAGGTGTAGCTGAAGTTGGTATTCTGAGGAGGTCCACTGTTATGACAAAGTTCAAGTGCGACTTGGACTTGGAAGATATATGTGGAGGTTGAGCCCATCAGGGGCTATGGGAGAATAGTAGCGAAGTTCAATATTTTAGCGAAGTGATTGTGACTTAGGTCAAACGTCGAGCCAAGGTGGAGATTGTTAAAATATGTCTCGAATTAGAGCCCACAAACGAAACCGTGAGATGGATTTAAGTGGACGTTCGAAATATTAAGAAAAGAAAAAGAAAAGATAACGGATATTATTTTCCCGTTGAAGATGCGATCAAGATTGGAAGTCTGTTTCGGAAATCCATAAGAAATATCTTCTCTGTTATTTGAAGTTGATCCACGAAGAACTATCAGATAAAGACAAAAGGAAGAAGAAGGCAAAGTACAAATCTTGGACTTGTTGACCGAATTGCATGTAAATCTTATCTGCACGTTGAAGTCGGCCACTGAAATAGGAAAGTTTGCAGATCACGATTCTGACCATGACTCGGTCAAACTTGGGGTTTCTTACTTATTCATATATTCTTCCTGTAAGTAGATGGTCAGAGAGAGAAGACTTGAAGCGCCGATGTTGATAAAGTGCAGTGAAGTGTGACTTCTAACCGAGTGCTTGGCGTGGTTTTCTTGTGGTTTCTTTGTGGAATTACATCAATAACTTTTAGTGTTAAAGTCGATTAAATCGTGTTATAAGATTTGTGACTTTCTTCATGAGATTGAGAGATTCTTTCTGTAAGGAATTGTGGGGCTAAACACTTGTGGGTTATATTGAATGTAATTGGGGCTTGAGAAACACTAAGAGTGTTTGAGTGATTCGAGTGTGATTGTAATCTCCATTGTATCGCTTGATCTATAGTGAAATTTCATGCTGCTCTCCTCGTGAATGTA
>BCNH02000003.1:15143695-15173824 GCA_001662345.2 Metrosideros polymorpha var. glaberrima
TTTAGTGTTAAAGTCGATTAAATCGTGTTATAAGATTTGTGACTTTCTTCATGAGATTGAGAGATTATTTCTATAAGGAATTGTGGGGCTAAACACTTGTGGGTTTTTGAATGTAATTGGGGCTTGAGAAACACTAAGAGTGTTTGAGTGATTTGAGTGTGATTGTAATCTCCATTGTATCGCTTGATCTATAGTGAAATTTCATGCTGCTCTCCTCGTGAATGTAGGTCTCTATGACTGAACCATGTAAATTTGATGTCCGATTGATTTCCTTATTCCATCTATTTTATTATTTTGATCACTTGATTTTCTAATAGCAAGAACGGTACGGGCAGACGGCGAGACGATGGCGATGTGAGGACGGCAATGGCTAGGCGGCAAAGACAGCGTGGAGATGGTGATGGTGGTGGTGAGGAAAGGGAAAAACAGAAAATGAGAGGGGGAGAGGGAGAGAGCGTGAGAAGAGAGAGAAGAAGAGAAAGAGTGGAAGAGTGAGAGAGAGAAAGAGTCTTAAATGCACCAAAAATATCTTGTCCCCCTATCCATAAATATCTACCTTCTAGAAGGGGTATTTTGGTCATTTTACTCATATGGGCATTTTGGTAATTTTCACTTCAAGGGAAAAACTGTAATTTTCATCTAAGGAGCAAAACTGTAATTTTCCACTAAAGACCCTTATGGCCAAATTTGAAGAAAAAGAGGCCTCTTGGCCTTGCCAATTCCGTCGTTCGATCGCTTGATTCGAAAATATTATCACTCGGAATTGATTTAGTGTCTGCCAATAAAATTGGAAAACGAGGCGACAAAATCCAATGTTCGTTTCTTAATCGGATTAGAATTTGTGATTAAAATCCATCGAGTTTCATTTTATTACCTTTACCGTGCAAAAACGTTCGAAAATCTAATTATATGCTTTTTCCGAATTAAATCGACAACCTTCCTTTGATTAATCCATAAAGTTGAAATTTTACGATATCACAATTTTGGTCAATTCGTGCTTGAGGGTAATTTGGTCATTTTGCACTCAGGGGCAATTTGCTAATTTCGCACTAAGGAGGAGGAAGTGGGCCGGCCCCTAGGTTATTGGGCTAGCCAAATAGGTTGGACCTCGGCCGGCTCATGCTTAGGGTCGTCATGAGCTTGAGTCGCCGATTGGGCCTGCTCGGGTCGATCTGGGTTAGGCTGGACCGATTTGCCTTTTTGACTTGTTTTCATTCCTCACTTCTCAAATTCACTAATTTTGCGCAATGCTACCCAATCATGCTAGATTGAAAGTTTTATGATTCGAACGGCTTGATTAAACAAATAACGGTCCATGAATCAAATGTCATAAGAAGAATGACTCTGAAAATGATTAAAAAGGAAATTAATATTTTTTACCAATTAAGGGTCGGCATACCTATTTTAGGGAAAGCCGATGCTTAACTGATTTTTCAAGATTTTAGGGATGCATAGAAAAAATAAATTGGATTTTTTTTAAATAATGGGCCAAAAATTCAGGTGTCAACAGTTACTCATCTTATAGGGGTTTTAGGAAAAGCTTATTCTACAATCCCAACACAAAGGTTAAGAATTCAAAAAACTTAGTCAAAAAACAATCAACAATCACAAGCACGGGGTGTTTCCCTAACTAACTATCCCAAAATCCTAATGGACCTTATCACTCCAGGTAATAATCACGCTCTAATATCATATAAATGGGGCTGTCATGCCTCGATCCTATTTCTCTAAGGCTCGAGCGCGCAACTTCCCTGCATTGGTCATTTAATTGAGATGTCCTAGGAGACGTTGCCGACCCATTGTTTTATCTTTCAATTAACACATGCGAAAGCGAATTCCATGTAATCCATCCAATAACAGCAACATGATAGCATGGAAAATACATACATAAAAGCACATCTTATTTATATGCATCATTGACCCACATCGGAAGTTAGTCTAATTACACGCCTGTTACTCGGGCCTTTTTCCGATTTCCTAAAAAAAAGAGGGGTTAGGATTAACTGAGCTCCTTCTACCTATGAGGGTTAGTTCCAAAAAGTGGCTACCTCATATTTGTTGGTCCATAGGAATGCCAAAACCGACGAAACAAATGCCCATCACTAGAGGCTTGAAAATAGTTAAATAACAACAAACGAGTAAAGTCAATAAGTAAGACCTCTAAAGCTCGTATAGGAAGATACCTTGCCACGGGCATGCACCAAACATATGACTTAACAGTCGATGGCAAAGTAATAGAAAAGCTTTTGTTTTGCCATATCTATATACATGAAAGAAAACCTCATTCTCTTGACATGCTAAGAACACAATCAAATAATTACACGTGGATTCTTACCTTTCGTTGGCACCTATAATTCACAAGAATAATTAGACGTGAAGCATCGCTTCTAATTACCATCCAACAATTTCACAAAATAATCAAGAATACTTCATATCACAAATTCATGCGCAATGCATCCACACGTGTTCCGATTATTACGATTGCTCACGACCATGACCGACATTTGCGTTAGTGGTCTTTTGGCATAAGCAGGCATCGTTCCGAAATCTATCGCGAACAGTATCCAGGTCACAAATCCTCCGAGCATTCGGATCACATATCAATCGGGTATCAAACAGCCCTCATAGTCATATGGGTGGACAATTCCTTTGTGTGATCACACAAGCACACAAACACTCAATCCAATTCTTATCTTTCACATTAGCCAATGGAAGAGTGTTTAGTACTTACACGTTCGAATTTCTTCAATCCCGCACACATAAAAATGCACAAAAATAATCACACGTTAACAACCGAAATTCTCTAACATGCAAAATGCACATACTTCACTTACAGCCCTTCCTTGTCAAGATTCACATAAGCAAAATGACTTATAACCTTGGTTTCTCAAAAATCAATATTCATAGAGAAATATTAGTCCTTTTTGCAATAAACCATCACATGAGCACATACTCTTCATTTTAAATTCTCATCGCTTACACATGCCTCAAGAACACTTATCATCAAATGGCAAATTGATTAACAAACATAGCATGACCCTCTATATGAGCAAAGCATACAAAATTGGACACATGAGCTTTCTCTTCCTAGAACAAGCAAAACCAAGCAAAACAAGCATTAACATGTAGATCACAATCAATCTAGGTTCGATTTGTATAGACTAACGTCCTAACCAAGGCTTAGAAGAACTATTTACTACACCAGACGAACTTAAGACGACGATGACAACGAACAGCAATAGTAAAAATGAGCGATCGACGGTGAGAACGGAACGGACGGCGTCACAGCAGAGCGATGGCAACTCGGCAGTGGTGGTGACCGAGGGGGGGCGAATTTGAGAGAGAGAGAGAAATAGAGAGATGGAAAGAAATGAACTAAGGATTGAGCTATTTATAATCTCTTGCAAGAGGGCCAATAATGCAATCTTGCAATTTAAACTTATAATCTATTCTAGCTTAGGCCTTCTTAATGTGCTCTCATCCAAGAAAATTAAATGCCAAGAAGACTTATTATAAACTTCTTAAGCAAGTCTCATAATAGACTTGCATAGCTACTAATCTTAGGCCTCCTTAATTAACTACCATCCAAGAAAAATTTAATACCAAGAAGACTTCTTACAAACTTCTTAAGCAAGTCTCATTATAGGTTTGCATAGCTACTAATCTTAGGCCTCCTTAATTAACTACCATCCAAGCAAAATTTAATGCCAAAAAGACTTCTTACAAACTTCTTCAACAAGTTTGTCTTCTTAGCATTAAAGAGAACAAATATCTTCTAATCCAATTTTGTCTTCTACCCCATAATTATCTCTCTTAGGATAGGGTCTCTAGAAAGGATGATTTGGTAATTTCACCCTTGACACTATTCATATGGGCTTGGGTTTGATTATGAAAATGGGCCTAAGATGGGCCTTCTTGGGAGCCTATTGTGGCATGAGGCCCATTGGGCTTCTGAGCTTGGCCCACGTCCACTCGTCCGAAAATTAACGGTTCAAAGATGTTTAAACCACTTTTCACGTCTCAAGCTGGATCGGATGGAGGATGTCACAGATCTAATGTACTTATAATTGTGTTCATTTTTATTCTAAAAGAACCTTACAATGTTTGGAGCACAAAATGAGGGTCATAGTTCATTCTAACATAGCATTGGACATATCAATTTACTTTATCACTGTACAATTTCATTATAAGAAAAGTTAGAAAAAACAAGTTGAAGCTCTAGGACGGTAATCACAAAGCCAAAGTACAGGAGTGGAGGATTTTTCAAATTCCATTCCCTTTGAATGTTCGTGAGTGCAGCATTTTGAAACCCGAAACTTCAAAAATGAAATTTCCACCCTAAAGTTTACAGTTCTGCTTCTAGATAAAACCTTTTATCAGTGCTAAGGGCAGTGAAAGTGCCAAATTATAGGGGGCGGAGTTACTTTTCCCTAAACTTAGGAGATAACTAAGAACTTTCCCCCCTTCTCAATTCGTCAACACATGTCGCACGAGTCTTGTTGACAACCCCACGTGGGACTAGGTGGGGTGCCATCTTGAATGAATGCCCTTTCTTATTCAATGCATCTAGTGATTCGTTTTCGAAGTTGAATTTTCTTATTTTACTTCGCAAGTCTTTCATAAGGTAATTCAACGGGTTAAAAAATCTATTAGGCGACTTTTTTTACTACAACATATACCTAGCGAACAGAGAGCAATGCTGGAGGCGCTGAAACTTCTTACCATAATTTTTTTTTACAATGTTTCTGTGATAAATCTTGGTTTCATAGAAATAGTAGGGTGTTCATGCTTTGATGATTGATAACTTGTGTGAATTTAAACATCAATTAGGATCTTGTGGTCAGGGTTTCAAGAGTTCGACCATAGGCATGAGCCAAGTGAAAAAATAGTAAAAGGTGTCGACACCTCTGGGGTTATTCCATATTCCATTAGAGACTACAATGAGTGAAATGGGATGGGCAATGCCATCTTCTTTCCTGTATCACAGCCTACTAATCAGCGCAAGCTGTCTCAACAGCCTATCTTCTAGTGTTCAGTGAAGTGGTGAACTGAATAGGGAAAAGTGGGTAATTTGTCCATAAGTTGGCAAGGGATCACACTGATATGGCCTTTCTTTGTAAGAATGCAATCTTCCCCAGAGCTTCATGGATAATCAGAGATGACCTTTTCCTAAATCATGTCATGTGACCGAAGCATTCACAAGTTTTCCAACATTACAGGTAGTCTGGAGTTCAGTCTCATAGACGAAATTAGTATTACTGGCGAAGGATCTGATGAAGTGTCACAGTTATGACCTTCTTTTCATAAGGCTGCAGAGAAGTGGCAGCTTGGGACAAGAACATTATCTTGCTGTTTATGCAGGAGTGCTTATTTATTGATTTTTGTGCAACGAAATAGTGTATTGCAACCAAGTAAATGTTAAGAACTATGGTATTTGGTACCAAACATGGGGGATATTGATAACAAGAATATTTTGGGGATGAAGATGGGTATGGATATTTTTCTCCTTTTGCAATCTAGATAACCAATTCATTCTTTTCGACATATCAGATTGTTCCATTACTGCCGTCCATCGTTGTGTAGCCGTGCCCTCACTGCCCAAGCTGCACCATGTCGCCGAGTTCATCATCGTGTCGTATCGCCATTTGTCGCCGTAGTTGCAACTGCCGTTAAACCAGTCAGTTTACTCCATAATCCTTGGATATGTTGTTAATTGTGCTTAGGGTTAGATTAAGTGAAGTTTGGAGTTAACTATGATTGGATTAGTTAACTGTGGTTGGATTAGGTGATAAGTTATCATGAAATGATAAGTGGAAGTGATAGGTTATTAAGGAAAAATGATAAGCTATCACCAAAGGGGCGATAAGCTATCAGCTTTTGGGTGATAAGCTATCGAGGCTTAAGTGATAAGCTATTGGAAAATGAATGATAAGCTATCGTCAATTAGGCTGTAAGCTATCGAGGAGCTATCGATAAGTTATTAATTAGTATACTTTGTGTTTGTGATATGTGGTATTTCTATATATACTTTGGTATAATTTGAGGTGAGGATTGCCTTGGAAAGGTGATCGTTTTATGAACTATAATTTTTTTAGTTGAAATAATGTATTTTTGACATGTAAAAGGTGATTGGTATGGTGTTGTGCTTAGATACTAAATTTTAGGTGTTTGAATAATTTAGGAGGTTTGAAAAATGAAGCATGCAAAGTTTGACAAGAAAAACATTTTTGTGTGATCACGTGTGGTTTATTTATTATATTTTTACGTGTGAAAATGGCAATAAGTTTGACGTATGAGTACGAATCATGGCATGAGCACGTATCATGAGTGCATTGGCAAAAAGAAAGAAGAAATGAGATTTGTATGCATGTGTGCTCTTGTGATCACAAAGTGTACTCAATGGTAATTGGAGACGATGCCCAATTTTATCGATGAATCAAACGCTCGATGAGGGTTCGAATGATGGATCGTAGTAGAAGCTGGACCGATTCTCCTTTATGGAATGCCATTTGCTTGTGAGGGAAGTCGGGGTGGGGCCACACCTCGATCGACCAGGAGAAGAAGTTGCCATGCCCGATGGAGCAGGACGATGCCCGGTCATGCCAGAAGACCGCCAACCTTAGGGTTGTGCCGTGGCCTAGAGAGGTTGAGAATCGCCAACCTTTGGGTTATTGTGACATTTTGAAATTCGACCCATTTTCGGGATGAATGAAGGGATGTATATTCCATCAATTACGCTTTAGTTAAATTTCACTCGAAATTGATCACTATCGAGAAGACTAACCAATAGGGAAAAGCTAATTAGGAATTGTTTACGTGGACCTAAGGACTCGAACGTGGATTGACGTTTTGGCCATAAGGATTGTCGAGAGAATATCTTGGGCCATCATAGGCCGATCTAAGGTTGGTTTAGAATGATTTGCTAGCGTTATACAATTGGTTCATAGGTGGTTCCGTTTGACCATAGTATGATTTGTGAATTAACCTAAACCAGATTTTTAACGATCGCGACCTTTAGAACTAATGATTGAACTTTGCGATTACATGACAACCAAGGTCGCCATGATTTGAGTAAACCACACGTGACATGATTTCTAATCAATCACAGGTCGATACGCGTAGCACCTAAAAAGCCGCCTCGTTAGTTTGAAATACGCTAAAATCGCAATTGATCGGTTTTGACCACGAATTAACCTCCGAACTTGGGTATCGAGCTTCTGATGATGTGAATGAATATATTTTGGATGTCGCCTCATATTTTTTAGTGATTTTAGTGGTAAGGTTTGAAAAGTCAAAAAATCGCGCGACCGGCCTGAAAATCGGAAATTTCCGTTTTGCCTTAGGTTCGATTGTTGAAATTTTTTTTTTTTTGGTTGGTTAATTAATTTATTTATTTTCCTTGTGGCTGAAATTATTAATGGATAAGAATCCACATTTTAGCTCTGTTGAATTTTCATGCAAGAGTTAATCTTAGCCCTTGATTTTTTTGTGCAAAATTGAACCCTAGCCCTTGGATTAGTTTAACCATTTGTATAAGAGAAGATTTTCAACCACTTTTCTCTCTCCTCACCCTCATCATTTTGCCCACTCCATCTCCTCACTCTTTCTCTCTTAAATTTCTTCATTTCTCTTCTTGTTTCTTGTTCGGTTTTCTCCATTGTCGTCACCACAGTTTTGGAGTAGTGGTTTGGAGCCTATTCCGTCTTTGCTTACGTGTGTTTTTAGCTCATTTTTTGTGGTAAGTCACTTTCTAATCTTTGATTAGGTTATTGGGTGATTTTTAGATGCTCTAGTGTAGATTTTCATGGAGAATTGAAGTGCCTTCATGTGGTAATGGATATGGCATGATTTAGTAGTGTTTATATGTTGATTTGAATGAGAAAATGCAAGTTTGTAGGCTGATCTTGGGGGAATCCGAAAGTGAAATTACGATGTCATAATTCAATATGTGATGTCATGTGTGGATAATGTGATTCATGATGTCACTTGGTACTTTATAAGGTCATATGAAGACTTTTGTGGCAATGTGATGTCACAATGTGAATTATGAGATCATTTGTGATTTTTGTGAATTTATAATGTCATTTAGAGATATTTATGATTTATGATGTCATAATGTGAATTATTATGTCAATAATAATAATAATAATAAATTTTTATGCGATGTGAGTAGGGTATGAGCATTGATTTCGTGGCTCGATTAATTAATCATACAATCCGACATTGATCGTGCGTCTTTAATTTAATATCGTATGATTTGACTTCGATCGCATGATTATTGTGGCATTTCCAAGATAGTTTGATGAAACCAAGTGATCATTATTACCCTAAGGCATGTTTACGCGGGGTTAAGAATTGAGCCTGAGGCATTTTACGCTGGCCACCCTGATGTGTGTTGACGCGGGGTATAGTTGAGCTTGACAAGGCCAATTGTCGTACACCTAAGGCGTAAACTTTACGCCGGTTGTGGCGAGTCGCACACCTGATGCATTTTACGTAGGTTGTTGCGAAGACTAGAAGCGTGTTTACGCGGGTCGGACCTGAGGCATGTTTACGCGGGTCGAGAAATATCGGAACGTCGGGGTGAATCATGCATCGATTTGTGCATATTGTGCTTGTGAGTTGATATGTGCTTTATGCCATGTTTCGATAATAATTAAATTCTTTGATCCCATAAGTTCACTTGTATTATTACCTCGTTCGTTTAATTAGATTTTGGTTAGGACGGCATATTAGGGTATTCTAAAAGTACGCTTTACCCTAGTCGAACTTAGAAAGTAGACTTATTGAGATTTATATCTCACTCGTTGTTTTTAAATCATTTCAGATCCGTCAGAGGACGACGGCGGAGATTAAGAGTTTGGATAGCTCGTGGCCCCTTTTTTGAGAATCGTAGGAAGTGAAGTAGTTAGACTGACTGCGCCATCGACCCCGTTTTAACATGTGTAGTACCATAGACCTTGGCTTCTAGTGAGGTTTGTAATTACATTTGTTATAAACAAGATCCTTTCTCCTTATCTGCCATTCCATATGATGTTTATTGTACGGAGTGTGTAATCGCTTCCGCATGTGCATCTTATCATTATCTCGTGTGGGTCGGCGACAAGCCTGGGATGTCGTATTTCTTATCGATCGTAGCAGGATGTCAACGAACTCGTAGGTTTTGGGGCGTGACAGTTGTACTGTGCTCGAGAGCGAGCATAATTACTAGGCATAAAATTGGATCACGCTTGGATGCATTGCGTGTGAGAAATTGTGTTATGTGTTCTGATGTTGTGCCTAGTATGATGTATTGCTTATAGAATGTTTTAACCAATATCATGCAAGGTATGTGCCAAGGCGAGGTAAGAATGCCTATGATTTGTCTGTTGATTGAATTGAGTCACTCAAACTTGTTATAGATTAACTAGAGAGAGAGTTGCTCTCTATTGATCTGCCATCAATATTAAGCCACATGGTTAGGGTACACTTTAGGTGAATCAGCACCCTACGCGAGACTTAGGTTGATAACTTACTATGATTTTATCTCACTTGTTGTTGTTAACCGCTTTTCAGACTTGTAGTATGAATATGAGAATCGTGCGGTTCGGGGTTCCTATAAACCAGAGTCTCAAGATAAAACCATACCTGGTCCCTGGTGTAGACTACCGTTATGAGCTTCACATTACAACGGTCTGGGTCGACGAGGGGCTGTGGCATCCGATACCTCACTGTTATAAGGCGTGGTTCATTCGCCATAGTGACACCCTCTTTGGTCCTTTGAGAGGTTTTAATGGACCGGGTGGAGGTGGAGCAGGCGAGGAAGTTTGGGATTCTATGGATATCGAGGTTCCTGATAGCGCCGTTGAAGATTCGGAGTCCGATCCAGATGAGGAGAGTGATCCTGAACCTCCTCCCGAGTACTACGTCTAGGTTGGGCTTGGAGGACCCACTTTTGGCGTAACCTCGTAGTAGTAGCGGAGATAAGTTAATCCCGACCCCGGTATCTTTTTATGGTCTTCGTAAGAAGTGGCACATAATGAGGGCTTGTACATATAGCTTCCTAGCGTTAATAAGTACATAAATAAAATGTGGGTTTTTGCTAATGATGTTTGTTCTACTGTTTTTCTTGCTATCCTTGTTGTCGTGACTGTTTGGGTGAATATTTATTGTTTCCGTATGCGTTAATCAAAAGAGAAAATGAATGAGTCAACGACGCGTCCTGAGACGTCGCATTCAAATGAACCAAGAGAATTGACAGGGATCGTTGCGTGCTCAAGGGCCGGGGCGTGACACTCTCTCTCTCTCTCTCATGACGGAATGAGGATAACGTGATTCATGCCTCAACCAAATGTCTGCGAAATCAGTGTGCAATAACATTAAGCTATGTAGAATTTGGATTTTGAAAGAATGTTGTCTGACATTAAATATTGCTTTCCAGATCAACGAGATGTGTGATCTGAAAAGGGTATTAGCAAAAGAATGTGCTACCTTATTAAATGGTTTGACTTGATATAGTCCCGCGATTGGGATAAGATAGTGTTTGAAGAAATCACCAGGGTGATCATTTAAATGTACAGCCATAATTTCCATCATTTCTTGGAAGAAGAAGTTGCGGTATTATACGTCAATTTCTTTAAGGTACTAAGTTCAGTTTTGATAAATTGCAGTCGATGACATTTCGTATTCTGTCACCAATGTACTGAGTTCTTCAGATAGCTTTTCCTTATTGCTAGTATGGCCAAAAGAAAAATCTTTCATGAAGTCATTTTCCATCTACAGTCGAAATACCGGGTTGAAAACTAGTCAATTCAGCTGGATAATTATTTCCAAGAATGTCGTGGCTTACAATATGGTTAACAAATGTGTATGCATGGACAAAGTCAAAACCTTGAATAAGATATGTATGGCATTGATCTCTTTCTGGAAGCAATGAGTATTATAATCTAAAAAAGACCATCAATGGATATAGCGGGGGAATGTAGAGACACGTATGAGTTGCTTCTTATGCACTGATTTTGACAATTTCCAAAAGAACTAGAAAGCTAAACTTGGCTCGGAAGATTTAAGACTATATGGCAATTGAACAAAAAACAAACTTAAGACAATTCATGTAGATGGACAAGACTCTGATCGTTCCTGCTAATTATACAGAGGAAAATGTCTAGATCACATGCCAAGAAGAGCCAGCAGACAGAATAGAACATTGGTATTCAATTCGTGTTATTTCTTCTCTCTCCAGTTGCGTGGAAGCTCGGAGAAGAGAAAATTACAGATTACGCCACATTTCAAGAACCTTAATTTAGATGGTTGGTTACACAAAAGAGACAAAATGACTTTGACAATATAATATGCAAAGAAGAAGACTAGTGATCGTAACAATAACAAACCAAACTGAAGGCGTCTACCTTGAACTTTAATTGGTGGAGGTGGAGAATGGAGAGCGCCGGAGTCGTTAGAAAAATGCAGTACATGCAGTAAATACTTATGGGAGAGGGAATTAAAAACAAGAAGGTCAACGCTAGACTTTTGTCTAAGTAACCATTGTCTAACTGTGATATCCCAAAATTTCAACTGTATGGATTAATCGACAGACGATAATCGATTTAAATTGCAAAAAGTGTACCATCGGATTTTTTGACATTTTCGCACTGTCAAGGCAATAAAATGGAATTCGATAGGTTTTAAATCACGAATTCAAATCCCATAAAAAGTTTTGGACGTTCCATTTCCGATAATTCAAAATTTATCGGTAAACCCTAAATTGTCAGAAAAGAGATGGTAAGTCGAAAATTAAGGATCGGAGAAACGTTTCGGATGTGGCACGAACCAACAGGCCTATTTACTATTATTTTCGGATTTCAAGAGGCCCGATAATAGAAAATGACCGTTTTGCCCCCGAAAGCCCATTTTGGCCCAAAATGAAGAACTCATTGGATATTAAGCCCATTAGGCCCGTAAAAATTCAAGCCAAGCCCACGTGAATAGTGCCGAGAGTGGAAATTACTATTTTACCCTTTTTGAAAATGGGATATTTTAAAGATTGCATTAATGGATGCAAGACAAGCTTAATCAAAGCTTTTGTCTTGCTTTTTCTTATCCTTCCTCCCTTGCTCTTTCCTTGCTCCTTTTTTCTTGTCTTTTTCTTTTTTTGATCAATTATTGCTCTAGTTGTCTTGATTTTTCAAGAAGACAAGATAAGATATTTTTGGAGTTGCATTAATAAGGGCAATAATGCAAAGACTTTCAAGACAACTCTCTCTCACTTTCTCTCTTTCTCACTTTCACTCACTCACTCTCACTCTTACTTTCTCTCTTATCTTTCCTCTCAAATTTGTAGCTCCCCCCTCTCCTCCATTTCACCCTTTTTTCCTTCTTGTTTCACACCCCTCACCTTACCGTCGTGCTACCCAAGACGTGCCTTGAAGTCGTGCCCTTGCCGCCGACGTTTAGGCCGTTGTCGCCAAGCCGTGCCGCCGCGCTGAGCCCGTACCGAATCGCTATCAGCACGTCGCACCGCGCCGAATCGAGTCGCCATTAATACCCATTTTCCATCTACACGCCGTCGCTGAGGCGCCGCCACCATCGTCTTCGCGTCATCGCCGCCGTTGTCGCCATACTAGCCGTCGCCATTAAACGGTGAGTTAACTCTCTAATCCTTGATTAGGTTGTTGATTGCACTTAGGGTTAGTTTAAGGTGCAAATTAGACTTTTAACTATGGTTAAATGAGTAACTATGGTTGGTTTAGTCAAACTATGGTTGGGTGAATTAACCATGGTAGTGTTAGTTAACCATGGTTGGGTTAAGTTAACCTTGATTAGGTTAGTTAACCATAATTGGGTTAGTTAACCATGGTTAGGTTAATTAACCATGATTAGGTTAATTAATCTTGGTTGGGTTAATTTTTTTATATATGTTTTAGTAGGTTTTTAAGTTGATGTTTGCCTTGGATAAATAATAGTATCATGAATTGAGAGTTTGTAGTAGAAAAGAATGTATTTTGGCATGAAAATGGAAATTGATGTGATGCTGTGCTTAAATGTTGAGTTTAATGCTTTGAAACCATTTATTTGACTTGAAAAGTAAGGCACGTGGAGTTTGGTATGAAAAACATATTCGTGTGATCAAGTGTGAATTATGTATTGCATTTTTCATGGGAAAATGGTAATAAGCATGACATATGGCATGAGTACGTGTCGTGAATGCGTTGACAAAAAGAAAGAAAGAAATGAGATTTAAATGCATATGTGCTCGTGTGATCACAAAGTGTACGGACCCTCAATGGTGATTGGGGACGATGCCCAATTTTATCGCTGATATTATTGGACGCCCGGCGGGGTTTTGGATGACGGATCGCGATGCCCTTTGAGACTAGACCGATTCTCCTTTATGAAATGCCATCTGCCTGCGGGGGAGGTCGGGGTGGGGCCGCACCTCGATCGACCAGGAAGAGATGTTGCCATGCCCGATGGGGTGCATCATCGACTCACATTGAAAGTTAGTCTAATTACATACCCGTTATTTTGGCCTTTTTCCGATTATGCCAAAAAGAGATGGATCGGGATTAACTTAACTCTTTCTACCTACGAGGGCTAATTCCAAAAAATGGCTTCCTCTACTTCTTGGTGCACCGGAACCCTAAAACGGATGAAATGAATGTCCATCACTAGAGGCCTGAAAATAGTTAAATAACAACAAATGAGTAAACTCAATAAGTATGACCTCTAAATCTCGTATAGGAGGATACCTTGCCACAGGCATGCACCAAACATAGGACTTAACAATCAATGGCAAATCAATAGCAAAGCCTTTGCTTTGCCTTATCTATATACATGAAGAAACCTCATCCTCTTGACATGCTAAGAACACAATCAAATAATCACACGTGGATTCTTAACTCCCGTTGGCACCTGTAATTCACAAGAATAATCACATGTGAAGCATCACTTCTAATTAGCATCCAACAATTTTACAAAATAATCAAGAACACTTTATATCACAAATTCATGTACAATGCATCCACACGTGTTTCGATTATTACGACTGCTCACGGCCATGACCAACACTC
Source organism: Metrosideros polymorpha var. glaberrima (assembly GCA_001662345.2). NCBI lineage: Eukaryota > Viridiplantae > Streptophyta > Magnoliopsida > Myrtales > Myrtaceae > Metrosideros > Metrosideros polymorpha. Next base: position 15,157,744 of record BCNH02000003.1, read on the forward strand.
GTGTCATTGGTCTTCCGGCATAACTGGGCATCGTTCCTGTAACGCCCCGACCCTCAAGTGCGCTACCATTCCGTTTCATCTCTTCTCTTGGGTCATTAAATGTGATGTCTCAGGACGCGTCGGCGACCCATTCATTTTATGTTTTGAATTGCGCAGATGGAAACGAATAACAACACCCGACAGCAGGGATACAAGGAAAAACAGCGTAACAAACAGCATTACAAAAACACTCCTTTTTATTTATGAACATGTTAACCCTAGGAAGTCTATAGTTACAAGCCCTTACTTATGAGCCACTTCATACACGACCAACAAAAAGAGACTGGGGTCGGGTTAACCTATCTTCTCTACACGAGAGCACCTCTAACTGTACCTACCAACCTTCCGATCTATGGTCTTGAAAAACGGTTAACAATAATGAGTGAGATAAAAATCTCAGTAAGGTAACAACCTAAGCCTTGCGTAGGGTGCCAATTCACTTAGAGCATACCCTATACATGCAACTCGACATCGACAGCAGATCAATAGTGAGCGACCCTCACTCTAAACAATCTATATCAGGTTCAGTGACTCTCACCAATCAATAGATAATTCATAGGCATTCTTACCTTGCCTTGGCATATGCACACGCTCTGCATGTTATCAATTATAATAGCACTCTAAAAATAATGCATTAGCCAAGACAATCGGAACACGCAGCACTATCCCTCATGCACAATACATCCAGGCATATTCCAATTTTATGTCAAGACCCACGGATTAGTCCGCGCAAGACTCTCGCCAAGACCCACAGATCAGACCGCGCAAGGCCCCTGCCAAGACACACGGATCAGTCTTAGCAAGGCACTACCAAGACCCACGGATTTCTCCACGCAAGGTACTTCCGGCATGACTGGGCATCGCCCCAAAATCATCAGGCGCGGTAACATCCCCTCCTCATAGGCAGACGGCTTTCCCGAAGGAGAATCAGTCCGGCCTCCACCACAATCCATCATCCGACCCAGTCAGGCATCCGATAGATCTTCATTGTCCTAGCCCTGCGGAACCCGATCCTGCCCTGCTAGGACTTCGATCACACAGGCATCATCCCCAATCACCATTGAGGGTCCGTACACTTTGTGATCACACGAGCATTCAAGCATTCAAATCTCATTTCTTCTTTTCTTTTTATTAATGCACTCACGATATGTACTCATGCCATATGTCATGCTCATTGCCATTTTCACATGAAAAATGCAATAAATAAATCACACGTGATTACACGAACATGCTTTTCATGCCAACTCCACGTGCCTCACTTTTCAAATCAAATACTTGGTTCCAAAGCATAACACTCAGCATTTCAACACGACACCATAACAATTTTCATTTTCATGTCAAAATACATTCTTTTCTACTATAAACTCTCAAAGCATATTCCTCTTATTTTTCCAAGGCAAATTTCATCTTAAAAACTTACCAAGCATATATAGAAAATTTAACCTAACCATGGTTAATTAACTTAACCATGGTTAACTAACATAACTATAGTTAATTATCCCAACTATGGTTAATTAACCCAACTATGGTTAACTAACCTAACCAATGTCAACTAACGTAACCAAGGTTAACTTAACCCAATCATGGTTAATCCATTTAATCATAATTAAAAGTCTAATTGCAACTTAAACTAACCTTAAGTGCAATTAACAACCTATTCAAGGATTAGGGAGTTAACTCACCATTTAACGGCGACGGCTACTACGGTGACGATGGCGGCGACGATGCGAAGACGATGGTGGTGGTGGCTCAGTGACGGCGCGTAGACGGAAAATGGGTATTAACGGCGGCTTGACGCGGCGCGGCGCGGCGTGCGGACGACGGTTTGGTACGGGCTTGGCGCAACAGTACGGCTTGGCGATGGCGGCCTAAACGTCGGCAGCAAGGGCACGGCTTCAAGGTACGTCTTGGGTAGCACGGTAGCAAGGTGAATGGTGTGAAACAAGAAGGAAAAAAGGGTGAAAATGGGGGAGAGAGGAAGGAGCTACGAATTTTGAGAGGAAAGAGAGAGTGAAAGAGAGAAAGAGAGAGTTGTCTTGCAATTATCTCATTTAAGATAACATCATTGCACTTTCCAAAAATATCTTCCTTTAGCTTCTTGCAATTCAAGACAATCTTAGCAAATAAATGAGACAAGGAAAGAAAGCAAGAGAGAGAGAGAGGGGATGAATGAAGAAAAACAAGATGAAAAGCTTTAATTAGCTTTGTCTTAAGTCCATTAAGAGATCATCAAAATATCTCTCACTTTCAAGAAGGGCAAAAGGGTAATTTCCAACCTTGGCACTATTCATTCGGCACTATTCACGGGCTGCACTATTCACGTGGGCTTGGCTTGAATTTTTGCGGGCCCAATAGGTCAAAAATCCAATGGGCTCTTTAATTGGGTCTAAAATGGGCTTTCGGGGGCAAAATGGTCATTTCCCCTTATAGGCTTTCTTGAAATCTGAAAATAATAGAAAGTAGGTCCGTTGGTTTGTGCTAAGCCCGAAACATCTCTTCGTTCCTTAATTTTCGGCTTACCGACTCTTTTATGAAAATTTAGGGTTTACCGATAAACTTTGAATTATCGGAAACAGAACGTCCAAAACTTTTCATCGGATTTGAATTCATGATATAACATCCATCGAATTCTAATTTATTGTCTTGACAATGTGAACACGTCAGAAAATCCGATTGTACACTTTTTTCCAATGAATCGATAATCGTCCGTCAATTAATCCATAAAGTCTAAATTTCAGAATATCACAATTCTTCCCCTCTTACAAAAATTTCGTCCTCGAAATTTAAACCATTACATGACATTTTTAAAAAGATAAGGATACTGGCGCCTCATTATCTCTTCGCTTTCCCACGTTGCTCTCTCTATTCCGTGATGTTGCCAAATCACTTTGACTAAGGGAATCGTCTTGTTCCGTAGCACTTGCTTTTTTCTGTCTTCTATCCTTATTGGTCGTTCCACGTACGACACTCGGTCGTCCACTTCTATTTCCTCAAAGTTAAGTACGTGAGTCGGGTCCGGTTCATACTTCCTTAACATGGACACATAAAAGACATCGTGAATCTGAGCAAGTCTCGGAGGCAATGCGAGGCGATAGGCCAAAATCCCAATCCGTTCCAAAATTTCAAAAGGTCCAACATACCTCGGACTCAGCTTTCCTTTCTTGCTGAATCGCGAAGTACCTCGCATTGGTGACACCTTGAGGAATACATGGTCACCAACTTGGAATTCCAACGGTCTATGCCACTTGTCTGCGTAACTTTTCTAGCGGCTTTAAGCTGTCTTTAGTCTTTCTTTGATAACTTTGACAGCATCCAACGATTGTTGCACCAACTTAGGACCTGTGATCTTTCGTTCACCAACTTCGTCCTAACAAACTGGAGTCCTACAGGCCCTACCGTACAACGCTTCAAATGGTGCCATTTTGATGCTCTGTTGATAACTATTGTTGTAGGCGAACTCAACTAGAGACCGGGGTCAGGTTAACCTATCTTCTCTACACGAGAGCACCTCGAACCGCACCTGCCCTCGAACCGCACCTGCCAACCTTCCGATCCATGGTCCTGAAAAACGGTTAACAACAAAGAGTGAGATAAAAATCTCAGTAAGGTAATAACCTAAGCCTCGCGCAGGGTGCCAATTCACTCAGAGCATACCTTATACATACAACTCGACGTCGACGGCAGATCAATAGTGAGCGACCCTCGCTCTAAACAATCTATATTAGGTTCAATGACTCTCACCAATCAATAGACAATTCACATGCATTCTTACCTTGCCTTGGCACATGCACACGCCTTGCATGTTATCAGTTATAATAGCACCCTAAAAAAAATGCATTAGCCAAGGCAATCAGAACACACAGCATTATCCCTCATGCATAATACATCCAGGCATATTCCAATTTTATGTCAAGACTCACGGATTAGTCTGCGTAAGACTCCCGCCAAGACCCACAGATCAAACCGCGCAAGGCCCCTGCCAAGACACACGGATCAGTCTGAGCAAGGCACTACCAAGACCCACGGATTTCTCCATGCAAGGTACTTCCGGCATGACTGGGCATCGCCCCAAAATCATCAGGCGCGGCAACGTCCCCTCCCCATAGGTAGATGGCATTCCCAAAGGAGAATCAGTCCGGCCTCCACCGCAATCCGTCATCCGACCTAGTCAGGCATCCGATAGATCTTCATTGTCCTAGCCCTGTGGAACCCGATCCTACCCTGCTAGGACTTCGATCACACGGGCATCATCCCCAATCACCATTGAGGGTCCGTACACTTTGTGATCACACAAGCATACACGCGTTCAAATCTCATTTCTTCTTTTCTTTTTGTCAATACACTCACGATACGTGCTCATGCCATATGTCATGTTCATTGCCATTTTCACACAAAAATGCAATAAATAAATCACACGCGATCACACGAATATGCTTTTCATGCCAAACTCCACGTGCCTCATTTTTCAAGTCAAATAAATGGTTTCAAAGCATCAAACTCAGCATTTAAGCACGGCACCACATCAATTTTCATTTTCATGCCAAAATGCATTCTTTTCTACTATAAACTCTCAATTCATGATACCATTATTTATCCAAGGCAAACATCAACTTAAAAACCTACTAAAACATATATAAAAAATTTAACCCAACCATGGTTAACCTAACTATGGTTAACTAACATAATCAAGGTTAACTTAACAAACCCTAGTTAATCCAACTATCCATAGTTTATCCAACCAACCATAGTTAACCCAAATCAACCATAAATAACTCTATCTTGCATCCAAGGTATACCCTAAGTGAATTAACAACCTAATCAAGAATTAGGAAGTTAACTCACCATTTAACGGCGGCGGCAACTACGGCGGCGACGACGCGAAGGCAGTGGTGGTGGCGGCTTGGCGACGATGCGTAGATGGAAAATGGGTATTAACGACGGCTCGACTTGGCGCGGCATGTGGACGGCGGTTCGGTACGGGCTCGGTGCAGCGGCATGGCTTGGCGACGACGGCTTGAACATCAGTGGTAAGGGCACGGCATCAAGGCACGTCTTGGGTAGCACGACGGCAAGGTGAGGGGGGTGAAACAAGAAGGAAAAATGGTGAAAATGGAGGAGACGGAGGGGAGCTACGAATTTGAGAGAGAGAGAGAGAGTTGTCTTGCTTCTAATCTTTCTCTCCAAGATTGCATCATTGCTCTCATAAATGCAACTTCAAAATATCTAATTTGTCTTCTTGAATTCAAGACAACTTAAGCCAATTAATTGAGGAAAGAAGAAAAGCAAGAGAGAGAGAGAGAGGCAAGGGGGGATGGTTTGGCCAAGGGGGAGGATAAGAAGAAAAGAAAGACAAAAAGCTTTAATTAAGCTTGTCTTTAGCTCATTAAAGCAATCTTCAAAATATCCCACTTTCAATAAGGGTAAAATGATAATTTCCACCCTTGGCACTATTCATATGGCACTATTCACGTAGGCTTGACACTATTCATGTGGGCTTGGATTTGAATTTGATGGGTCTAATGGGCTTGATATCCAATGGGTTCTTCGTTTGGGCCAAAAATGGGCTTTCGAGGGCAAAATGGTCAATTCCTATTATCGAGCATCTTGGTAGCTGAATTTAATAGAAAATAGGCCCGTTGATTTATGCCAAGTCCGAAACGTCTCTTCGATCCTTAATTTTCGGCTTACTGTCATTTATCTGAAAATTTAGGGTTTACCGAGAAACTTTGAAATATTGGTAACAAAATGTCCAATACCCTTCGTCGCATTAGAATTCATGATTAAAATCCATTAAATTCGATTTTGGTATATTGGTCGAAAATTAAAGATGTCACAACTCTTCCCCTCTTAAAGAAATTTCGTCCTAGAAATTTAAGACCTTACTTGATCATTCAAATAGATGAGGGTACTGGCACCTCATGACTTTCTTGCATTCCCACGTCGCCTCTTCCATGTCACATAGTGCTACCATAATACTTTTTACTAAAGTAATAACCTTCAAATTCTTTTCATGACTTTACTAATTCCTCAAATAAAACCCCTCAATGACATAACTTCATAACTGATTTTTTTTTCTAAGTCCACCAAATAATAATCTCCAATACATTCTTGACAAGATACTTCCAATCATAGAATCTAGGAAAGAACTATTTCTCCAATTTCAATTTTACTATCTCCCAAGGTGATTTACCTCATTCCTTTTTATAGGATTCATATACCATCAAAACAATAACTCATCTTTAATCCATATAAAAAATATTATTACTCAAAAGATCATAACTTAAACTTGAATAACTAGTATCCTCATGTTTCCACCATTACTCCATAGCTTCTTAAGACCGTAACTTACCAAATAGTAGGTTGCCTCACAATACTTCCGCTACGCCACTCTAATAAACCATTTTGAGATGTCCAATTACTCCTTGAACACACAGTTCCTTAGATCCATGAAAACAGCAGGGGCATTTGTCAAACCAAACGGCATTACCTTAAACTCATAATGACCATAACATGTATGAAATGCCGTCTTCAGTATATCCCCATTCTTGATCCTCAACTGGTGATAGCCCGTCCTTAGGTCTATTTGGAAAAATATCGAAACTCCTTGAAGTTGGTCAAACAAATCGTCTAACCTTGGCAATGGGTACTTGTTCTTGACAATCACTTGATTGAGTTGCCGATTATCGATGCAAAGATGCAACGATCCATCCTTCTTTCTCACAAACAACACTAGCGCTCCCCAAGGCGAAGCATTAGGGCGGATCAATCCTTTATTCAGAAATCCTTCCCTCTACGCCTTTGATTCCTTTAGTTCCGACAACGCTTTGGGAATCGGCTCTATTCCAGGGGCTAACTCAATCACCAATCTATTTCCCTTTCTGGGGTAATCTAGGTAATTCCTTTGGAAAGACATTGAAAAAGTCTCGTATTACAGTGATGTCCTCCATCCTTGATTCCTCAACCAACGTATTGACTATGGTTGTCAAATAACCTTGACAATCACTCTCTAGCAAGCTTGTCGCCTCAAGCGACAAATCAAGAGGATCGAGGGGAACCCTTTATTTCCAACAAACTCGAAACTAACCCTTCCTAACAGGTTAAACTTGATTGCTTTACAATAGCAATCCATCATAGCTCATTGCTTGGTGAGCCAATCCATTCCAATGATGACATCAAAGTCATACATCGCCAGCATAATCAAACAATCACATTGCAGAACTCAAAGTAGACAAGCAAATTGAAACCAAGACTTGACCTGCACACACGGTCATAAGAATGCTAAGGACTCATGTTCCATACTGCCTTAGTCTAGTGTGACCTCTTCTTAGCCAAGACACACAGATTACGCCGGTTATTCACCAGTCCGCGCAAGGCCCTTATCTCCGAAGATACTTCTTCCATGACCTCAAATGACTTTCCCATTTCAACCTTCATTCTATGCATTTTTAACACCTATACCCGCCTTTTTCGATGTGCAGTTTGGTTCATTCCTACCCCCTTCGCCATCCTAGAAGCCTGTCAGGAGCCGCACATTGCCCGAGCCCTCTTGCTCCGGCGATCACTCCCTGCCCTCATCGAATCGGGTCGTTACAGGTCCACCAGCCTTCGCTTGGTTCGTCCCCAAACAACACACCTAGAAAGGGAGTCCCGCTTGACTCGTCCCATACTGAGCCTCATGGTTCGCCCTAACCTATGTAACTAGTACCAATAACAATCATAAATCACACGCCTCATCTCAATCAAGATGTTTCTCACACAGCATGATATGAATGGCACTTAATTCGCTCCTTTTCCCACACTTCGGGCATTCATCTTAAATATACAATCACATGTATATCTAATGCTACGTGCCATGTACTCATTCCACACATTTTCCTTACCGAACCACATCAATACAGCATGTCTTTCGATTCACATCTATCAATCCAACAACAAAATCTTCTTTAAGTACTGATTCAACTAACTAAGCTCAAAGAACCAAATGAGGTTTACAATTTTTTTCTCTAAATTCAAAATACCCGAAATCACCAACCTTAAAATCAGCCAAATCAAAAGTTCATATCAGCACTTCTATACCCTATGTGGTGATTCTAATGACTTCTCAATGATCCAAACTTAATATTATGTCATATCGTCACGATCTCCTTAATTTAAGGCAAACTCAAGAACACAAATTCTATAATTCGTTCAATCCATGAACTAACTGCCACATTTCAATGCCCACAATCATATTCCTAATGCATCCTCAACAATTCAAGCCTAGAACTATAACCTACTCTTACAATTTCATCATCCACAAACCAGTTAAGAACTTCACCTCAACGAACTCCCAAAACTCACCAAAATTGAGAGCCCCCAACCACAATTCAGACCTAAACCGCATTCTATCTTCACAGATTCCTCAATAAATTTACTAACCATGAACTACATCATATGTACACTAATCCATTATCAAGAAAATTAGTCGTGAATTCCCACTACACCAGCCTTAAAAGCGAATCAATAAGGAGATCAATAAGCTTAGAAACTAGAGACTTCACTCAATCAACGATCACAAGCACGAGGTGTTTTCCTACTAACTATCCCAAAATCCCAGCGCACCTTATCACTCCAGGTTATGACCATGCTCTCATACCAAAACTGGGATGTCACACCCCGAGCCCTCGAGCGCGTGACCATCCTTATCACCTTTCCTTTGGGTCATTAATAAATGCGACGTCCCAGGACGCATCGATGACCCATTCATTTTATCTTTCAAATTACGCATGCGGAAATGAATAACAACCAGCTGACAAATACAACAGTAGAGATAGTAGGAAAAAAAACAACGGAACAAACAGCATTTCCAAAACACGTCTTTTTATTTAAAAAGACGTTAACCCTCGGAAGTTATAAATACAAGGCCTCACTTCCAAGCCTCTTCCTATAGAGACCACATAAAGATACACCGAGGGTCGGGTTAACCTATCTCCTCAAAGTGAGGGCACCTTGAACCGCACCTGTCGACCTTTCATTTTACGGTCCTGAAAAGCGGTTAACAACAACTAATGAGATAAAATCTCAGTAAGTTAATAACCTAAGCCTCGCATAGGGTGCCAATCACCTAGAACGCACCCTAAACATGCAACCTAATGGTGATGGCAGATCAATAGCAAGCGACTCTCGCTCTATATAATCTATAACAGGTTCGGGTGACTCTCACCAATCAATAGACAATTCACAAGCATTCTTACCTTGCATTGGCACATGCATACGCCCTGCATGTTATCAATCACAGCATTATATAAATAATGCATCAAACAAGGCAATCAGGATATGCATATTATCATCTCACACACGTAATGTTTCCAAGTGTAGTCCAATTTTATGCCTAGTGATCACGCCCGCTCTCGGGCATCGTACAACCCCAAAGGAGAGGCGATCTCGACCTCTCTGGGCCATTGCACCTCTCATAGGTAGCAATCATCTAGCATGACCAGGCATCATCCCACCCCTTCAGGCCCGGCAACATCTCCTCCCAGAAGACCAAGGTGCGGCCACACCTTGACCTTCCCCAAAGGTAAACATCATTCCATTTAAGGAGAATTGGTCTGGCCTCTACCGCGGCCGGGCATCCGATAATATCATCGATAAAATCGAGCACCGTCCCCAATCACCATTGAGGGTCCGTTCCTTTTTTGTGATCACACGAGCACCTTAATCATGCATGTCAATTTAGTTCTTCCTATTTTTCTAGCCAATGCAATCATGAATCGTGCTCATGCCTCATTTTTCAAGTCAAATAAATGGTTTCAAAGCATCAAACTCAGCATTTAAGCACAGCACCACATCAATTTCCATTTTCATGCGAAAATGCATTCTTTTCTACTATAAACTCTCAATTCATGATACCATTATTTATCCAAGGCAAACATCAACTTAAAAACCTACTAAAACATATATAGAAAATTTTAACCCAACCATGGTTAATTAATCTAACCACGGTTAACTAACCCAACTATGGTTAACTTAACCTAACCAAGGTCAACTAACCTAACCAAGGTTAACTTAACAAACCATAGTTAATCCAACTATCCATAGTTTATCCAACCAACCATAGTTAACCCAAATCAACCATAAATAACTCTATCTTGCATCCAAGGTACACCATAAGTGAAATTAACAACCTAATCAAGAATTAGGGAGTTAACTCACCGTTTAGCAGCGGTGGCGACGATGCGAAGGCGGTGGTGGCTCGGCGATGGTGCATAGACCGAAAATGGGTATTAACGATGGCTCGACTCAGTGCGGCGTGCGGACGGTGGTTTGGTACGGGCTCGGCGCGGTGGCATGGCTTGGCGACGGCGGCTTGAGCATCAGTGGTAAGGACACGGCTTCAAGGCACGTCTTGGGTAGCGCGACGGCAAGGTGAGCGGGGTGAAACAAGAAGGAAAAAGGGTGAAAATGGAGGAGAGGGAGGGGAGCTACGAATTTGAGAGAGAGAGGGAAAGCAAGAGAGAGTGAGCGAAAGAGAGAGAGAGAGAGTTGTCTTGCTTCTAATCTTTCCCTCTAAGATTGCATCATTGCTCTCATAAATGCAACTTCAAAATATCTAATTTGTCTTCTTGAATTCAAGACAACTTGAGCCAATTAATTGAGGAAAGAAGAAAAGCAAGAGAGAGAGAGGCAAGGGGGGATGGTTTGGTCAAGGGGGGAGGATAAGAAGAAAAGAAAGACAAAAAGCTTTAATTAAGCTTGTCTTTAGCCCATTAAAGCAATCTTCAAAATATCCCACTTTCAATAAGGGTAAAATGGTAATTTCCACCCTCGGCACTATTCATGTAGGCTTGACACTATTCACGTGGGCTTGGGTTTGAATTTGATGGGCCTGATGGGCTTGATATCCAATGGGTTCTTCGTTTGGGCCAAAAATAGGCTTTCGAGGGCAAAATGGTCAATTCCTATTATCGAGCCTCTTGGTAGCCGAATTTAATAGAAAATAGGCCCGTTGGTTTATGCCAAGTCCGAAACGTCTCTTCGATCCTTAATTTTCGGCTTACTGTCCTTTATCTAAAAATTTATGGTTTACCAAGAAACTTTGAAATATTGGTTACGAAATGTCCAATACCCTTCATCGGATTAGAATTCATGATTAAAATCCATTGAATTCGATCTTGGTACATTGGTCGAAAATTGAGGATGGCACAATTGACCATGTCGATCTCTTCAAAACTAAGCACATGTGCCAGATCAAGTTCATACTTCCTTAGCATCGACACGTGAAACACGTTTTGAACTTGAGCAAGTTTAGGCGGTAGTGATAGTCGATAGGCCAAAATCCTTATTCACTCTAAAATCGTGATAAATACAACGTACCTGGGGTTTAGCTTTCCTTTCTTGCCAAAACATAACGTCCCTCTCGTAGGTGACACCTTAAGGAAGACGTGATTGCCTACCTGAAATTCTAAGGCCTACATGGTTTATCTGCATAACTTTTCTGACGTCTCTAGGCATTACTAAGTCTTTCTTTGATAACCTTAATTGCATTCTCTGACTGTTGAACTAACTCTGGGACAATAAGCCTCCTTTCTCTAACCTTGTCGCAATAGGCCGACGTTCTGTCGGCACGACCATACAATGCCTCAAACGGTGCCATTCCGATGTTCTATTGATAGCTATTGTTGTAGGCAAACTCGACAAGATGTAGTTGCTCTTCCCATCCTTCTTTAAAATCCAAAACACGAGCTTGCAACATGTTCTCGAGGGTCTGAATGGTTCTCTTAGATTGATCATCCATTTGCGGAAGATAGGCAGTGGTATACTGGAGTTTCGTTTCCATAGTAGTTTGAAGACTTTTCCAAAACGTTGCCGTAAACATGGGATCTCGATCTGAAGTGATCGTCACTAGCACTCCATGGAGACGAATTATTTGCTACACATACAATTCAACGTATATGTCCAATGCGAAATTCTTTTGCACAATGATAAAATGTGCTGACTTAGTCAGTCTGTCGACTATAACCCAAATAGAGTCATTACCTCATTGGTAGTCCCATCACAAAGTCCATCGTGATGTGATTCCACTTCCATTCTAGAATTTCTAGCGGTCGCAGTAGTCCACCTGGTTTGTAGTGTTGCACTTTCATTTGTTGGCATGTTAAACACTTGGCTACGTGCTTGGCGACATCTATCTTCATGCCATTCCACTAATAATATTGTCGAAGATTCTGATACATCTTCATGCTATCTGGGTGTATGGTGTAGTTACTTCTGTGAGCTTCCGACAGAATCTCTTCCTTGAGTTCTTCATTGTTGGGCACGCATAACCACCCTTGAAATTTTAATATTTCGTCCTCTATTTCTTGGAAATCTGGTGTCCTCTTTTCTTTGCTCTCTTGCATAATCTTTTGGATTGATGGATCCGTTGATTGCAGTGCCTTATTCTTTGTCTGTACTTTCGGTTCAATTATGAGGGTAGCTAAAAGACTAGAAAAATGGTTTGCCTCAAATTTGTAATCCAAATCTCGTACTCCTTCAATAAGAATCCACTCTTGAATCATCAATTTTGCAATTGTTGACTTCTGACTAAGCATATCTGCTACTTTATTGGCTTCTCTCGAATGATAAAGAATATCATAGTTGTAATCCTTGAGGAGTTTCATCCAACGTTATTGTCTCATGTTCAACTCCTTTTGAGAGAATAGATACTTTAGACTTTGGTGGTTGGTGTAGATTGTAAACCTTTCTCCGCACAAATAATGCCTCTAAATCTTCAAAGCTAAGATGATTGCTGCCAATTCCAAGTCATGAGTCAAATAATTCTGCTTGTGAGGCCTAAGTTGTCTAGATGCATAAGCTATTACTCTTCTGTGTTGCATTAGGATGCAGCCTAGTCCCTTATAAGAAGCATCACTGTAAATCTCATAACCTCCGGGATCAAACGATATTGTCAATACTAGGGTAGTAGTCAATTTTTGTTTGAGCTCTTGGAAACTCTGTTTGCACTTTTCCATCCATTTGAATTTTACCTCCTTCAGTAGTCACGTCGGGGGCATAGCTATTCTAAAGAATCTCTCCACGAATCGTCGGTAATAACCAGGTAGGCCTAGGAAACTTCAAACTTTTGTCACTATCGTTAGCCTTGGCCAATTCATGACTGCCTCTATCTTCGTTGGATCCATTGAAATTCCCTCGGCAAATATTACGTAACCAAGAAAAGCTACTCGATTGAGCTAGAACTCACACTTACTAAACTTGGCATAAAGCGCGTGTTCTCGAAGGGTCAGTAGTACCATCTTCAAATGTTGTTCGTGCTTTGCTAGGTTTCTCGAGTACACTAGTATATCGTTGATGAACACTATGATTATTTGATCCAAGTATGCCTTGAACACTTGATTCATTAAATCCATGAAAGTAGCTTGGGCATTGGTTAAACCAAACGGCGTCACCATAAACTTGTAGTGATCGTAACGCGTTTGAAATGCTATCTTCGGAATATCCTCCTTCTTGATTCTTAATTGATGGTATCCTATTCTCAAGTTTATCTTGGATATACCGCAGCTCCTTGAAGTTGATCAAGCAAGTCCTCGATTCTCGGTAATGGATACTTGTTCTTGATCGTCATTTGATTGAGTTGCCGGTTGTTGATGCATAGACACAATGATCCATCTTTCTTCTTCACGAACAAGATTGGTGCTCCCCATGGGGATGAACTAGGGTTAATAAATCCTTTATCAAGAAACTCTTGCATTTGCACCTTTAGTTCCAATAGTTCCATTCTATAAGGAGCTTTAGAAATAGGCTCTATTCCGGGAGCTAACTTGATGAAGAAGTCTATCTCTCTTTCTGGTGGCAATCTTGGTAATTGCTTTGGAAAAACTTCAGCAAAATCTCACACCACGGCGATGTCTTCTAACTTTGGTCCTTCCACAATCATATGCACTACGGTTGCTAAATAACTCTGGCAACCTTCCTCCAGCAATTGGGCTACTTTGAGTGATGATATCAAAGGTATCAAAGGTCTTCCCACGTTCCCTATGAATTCATAGCTAGGACAGCAAATCGGGTTGAACTGAATTACCTTACTATAACAGTCTACCGTAGCTCGTTACTTTTTGAGCCAATCCATTTCGATGATGACGTCAAAGTCATACATCACTAAGACAACTAAGTCTATGGTTTTCTTCTGACTACTTATCACTATCTCGCACCCTCAACAGCCTAAGATAGATAGCACCTTGTCCTTAATTGGGGTGGAAATACTAACAATTGTTTCCAAGGGTTTCAGTTTTAGTCCCGTTAATCTAACAAATTGTTCAGTAACGAACAAATGCATGGCTCCCATATCAAAGATTATGTAAGCAGCACGTTCATATGAGGAGACCGTACTTGTGATCACGGCCTGAGAGTCCTTTGCTTCCTCTCAGGTCACAGCGTACACTTTTCCTTATGCTGGGGGTCGATCAGGGTTGTCCTACGGTGTGGTTCCGGCTTGCTATCCCACGTGCAGCTTTGAGGTTGCATCCCTGTTGATTGGCATGGGCAGTTTCTCACTCGATGGCCTTGCTGGCCATACTCGAAGCATGCACCGATCTTAGTGGGGCACGAGGCTATTCCGTGCCGCTTTCAACAAAGTCTGCATACACCGTTCGAGGTGTACACCGGCTTCCCAATGCTGTTCTTTTTGTGTCATGCCCCAAAACCTACGAGTTTGTCGACATCCCGCTACGGTCAATAAGAAATGAGACATCCCAGGCTTGTCACCGACCCACACGAGATAATGATAAGATGCACATGCGGAAGCAATTACACACTCCGTACAATAAACATCATATGGAATGACAGATAAGGAGAAAGGATCTTGTTTAAAACAAACATAATTACAAACCTCACTAGAGGCCAAGGACTACTGCATTACACCTGTCAAAACGGGGTCGATGGTGCAGTTAGTCTAACTACTACACTTCCTACTTTTCTCAAAAAGGGGTCACGAGCCATCCAAACTCTTAATCTCCACCGTCGTCCTTTGACGGGTCGAATTCCATAGACTCCGAGTCGGAACTCGGCTCGATAATCTGGACTTCAGGCTCTGGCTCCATTAGTTCAAGTTCCATCGGGTCAGAATCCTTGGGACAGGTGTCCGGGCTTGTTACAACGCTGTCTGGTGGAGCGGCTTGCATCGAATCCCACTCACCTACTCCCTCATACGGAATGTCATAACCGCGGAGGGGACCAACAGTCATATCTCTATTCCGATAAAACCAAGCCAAAAAGGTATGAGGCTTCCAGTATGCCTTGCCTTCATCGACCCATACGGTACTACTTATCCTAATATATTCTATATCTTCGCTTATCAGGTACCTCGACTCCATATCCATGGGTACACCAAAATGTTGAGGTGGAGAATTCATATCACGGATGTGGGTCTGAAATGGTTTAAAAATAACGAATGAGATATAAATCTCAATAAGTCTACTTTCTAAGTTCGACTAGGGTAAAGCGTACTTTTAGAATACCATAATATGCCGTCCTAACCAAAATCTAATTAAATGAATGAGGTAATAATACAAGTGAACTTACGGCATCAAAGAATTTAATTATTATCGAAACATGGCATAAAGCACATATCAACTCAATGGACAATTTGATCACAAGCACTATATGCACAACTCGATGCATGATTCACCCTGACGTTCCGATATTTCTTGACCCGCGTATTCACGCCTCAGGTCCGACCCACGTAAACACGCCTCAAGTCTTCACAACAATTCGCGTAAAACGCATCAGGTGTGCGACTCGCTAGGTGTGCGACAGTTGGTCTTGTGAGGCTCAACTATACCCCGCGTCAACACGCATTAGGGTGGCCCGTGTAAAACACCTCAGGCTCAATTCTTAACCTCGTGTAAACACATTTCAGAGTAATAATGATCACTTGGTTTCATCAAACTATTATGGAAATGCCACAATAATCATGTGACCAGCGTATAAAATCATGCGATCGAAGTCAAATCATACGATATTAAATTAAGGACGCATGATCAATATTGGATCGTATGATTAATTA
>BCNH02000003.1:15186559-15202548 GCA_001662345.2 Metrosideros polymorpha var. glaberrima
CTTCTTTTCTTTTCTTTCTTTTATTTTTGCACAGATATAACTAAAAATCCGATCATCCCTGTTTCCAATTGAATTTCGACAATCGCCCCTTTGATTAATCCAAACAGTCAAAACTCGGGATATCACAGCCCAATACTTGGCTCTTAATCCTTTAAGGTCCAATACTCTTCATCGGACTATAATTCATGGTTCAAGTCCATAAGATGTTATAGAGTAATATATACAAATGTTATTCTCTACGCCTTAAACTGGTGAGCCAGAAATCAGGATGTTACATCTAGATTAGGACTGAAGGTCATTATCAAAATCCTCCGCACAAAAGCCATAATAACTCTCCCCCAAACCCCCCTTCTTTCTGCTATGTCCCCCTTAAATCAAAATCCTCCACACAAAAGCCATAATAACTCTCCCCTTGCCCCCTTCTCTCTCTGCTCTATCCCTCTCGGGTCCCTCCCCCTCCCACTCCCCTTTTTTCTTTCTCTCCCCCCTTTCTCTCTCTACTCTATCCCCCTCGGGCCCCTCCCCCTCCCCCTCCCCCTCTTTCTTTCTCTCATTCCCTCGAGCAAATAATTCAAACGCCCCTCTCTCACTCTCTACTCATGCTCTCTCTCCTCTCTTTTTCTTCATGCGATTCTGCTCTCTCTCTCTATTTCAACATGCGACCAAGCTGTTCTCTCTCTTGTTCGACAAAACGCTCCACCTCCGTCTCCGCTGCTCCGCCTCATCATTGCCTTTACCATCGCCAACTAATGCTCATCTCTCCTTCTCCATCTCTCTTTCTCTCTCTAACTTTCTGAGTCAATGCTTTACTCTCTCCTCCACGATTGGACTCGCATGTCAAGAAAGTGTTGACCGCGCGTCGAATTTTTGACACCTGTTGACCGCTTGTCGGAGGCATGTCCATGTCCAACACGGATGTGGTGGTCATGAGAACGTGTCGATGTAACATAGTCAGTGGGAACCCCAATCGCACTAGTCGTGCAGCCATATTACAGATTTGAAAAGTGGTTAATAACAACTAGTGAGAAAAAATCTCAGCAAATTAACAACCTAAGCCTCGTGTAGGGTGCTGATTCACTTAGAGCATACCATAAACATGTGGCTTAACATTGATAGCAGATCAATAGCGAGCAACTCTCACTCTACTTAATCTACGATAGGTTCGAGTGACTTAACTCAATTAACAGACAAATCACAAGCATTCTTACCTCGCCTTGGCACATACCCAAGGTAATTAGAACACATAACCATTTCTCATGCGCAATGCATCTAAGCATGTTTCAATTTTATGCCTAGTGATTATGACCACTTTTGGCCACCACACAACCCAAAGGGTGGCGGTCTCGACCTCTCTAGGCCACTGCATCACTTGAAGGTTAGCAGTCCTTCGGCATGATTGGATATCATCTCGCCCCTTTAGGCACGGTAACATCTCCTCTTGGAAGATCGAGGCACGGCCACACCACAAGCTCCCTCACAGGTAGATGGCATTCCATAAAGGAGAATCGATCTGGCCTCTACCGCAATCCGTCATCCGAACATCCACCAGGTGTCCGATAATATCATCGATAAAATTGGGCATCATCCCTAATCACCATTGAGGGTTCATACACTTTTGTGATCACACGAGCACCTCAATCATGCATGTCAATTCAGTTCTTCATATTTTTCTAGCCAATGCCACCATGATTCGTGCTTATACGTCAAACTTATTACCATTTTCACATGTAAAAATGTAATAAAATAATCACACGTGACCATACAGAGATGCTTTTCTCGTCAAACTTTATTTGCTTCATTTTTCAAGCCTCCTAGATTATTCCAACACCTAAAACTTGATATTTGAGTACGACACCACACAAATAATCATTTATATGCCAAAAATACATTATTTTCGACTAGAAAACCAAATTTCATGAAACAATTACCTTTCTGAGGCAATCCTTACCTCAAATCACACAAAAGAATATATAGAAACACCACATATCACAAGCACAAGACACAATAATTAATAACTCATCAACCAACCCTCGATAGCTTATCGTCTAATTGACAATAGCTTATCATCCATTTCTTGATAACTTATCACCAAATCTTAGATAGCTTATCACCCCTTTGGTGATAGCTTATCACCCCTTTGATGATAGCTTATCATTTTTCCTTGATAACCTATCACTTCCACTTATCATTTCATGATAGCCTATCAACTAACCCAATCATAGTTAACTAATTCAACCATAGTTAACTAATCCAACCATAGTTAACTAACCCAACCATAGTTAACTCTAAATTCCACTTAGTCTAACCCTAAGTGCAATTTACAACCTAACCAAAGATTAGGAAGTTAACTCACCATTTAACGGCGGCGGCGACAACACGAAGGCAGTGGTGGCTCAACGACGTCACATGGATGGAAAATGGGTATGGATGGTGGAGCTTGGCACGTCAAGTGTTAAAATATGTCTCAAATTTGAGCCCACAAACAAAACTATGAGATGGATTTAAGTGGACGTCTGAAATATTGAGAAAAGAAAAAGAAAAGATAACAGATATTATTTTCACGTTGAAGATGCGATCAAGATTGGAAGTCTGTTTCGGAAACCCACAAGAAATATCTTCTCTGTTATTTGAAGTTGATCCACGAAGAACTATCTAATAAAGACAAAAGGAAGAAGAAGGCAAAGTCCAAATCTTGGACTTGTTGATCAAATTGCATGCAAATCTTATATGCATGTTGAAGTCGGCCACTGAAATGGGAAAGTTTGCGGATTCTGAATCGGACCATGACTTTGTCAAACTTGGGGTTTCTTATATATACATATATTCTTCCTGTAAGTAGATGGTCAGAGAGAGAAGACTTGAAGCGCCGGTGTTGATAAAGTGTAGTGAAGCGCGACTTCTAACCAAGTGCTTGGTGTGGTTTTCTTACGGTTTCTTCATGGAATTACATCAATAACTTTTAGTGTTGAAGTCGATTAAATCATGTTATAAGATTTGTGACTTTCTTCATGAGATTGAGAGATTATTTCTGTAAGGAATTATTGGACTAAACACTTGTGGATTATTGAATGTAATTGAGGCTTGGGAAACACCGAGAGTGTTTGAGTGACTCGAGTGTGATTGTAATCTCCATTGTATCCCTTGATCTATAGTGGAATTTCATGCTACTTTCCTCGTGAATATAGGTCTCTATGACCGAGCCACGTAAATCTAGTGTCCGATTGATTTCCTTATTCCATTTATTTTATTATTTCGATCGCTTGATTTTCTAACAATTGGTATTAGAGCTTGGTTCGACTAAATTGAAGCGAATCGATGGTGACAGATGAAGGAAAATTGAAAATCGACAGATTTGATGGAAAAGATTTTGGTTTCTAGAAGATGCGGTTGAAGATTATCTGTATCAGTTGAAGCTGCACCAACCTTTGTCTGGGGAGAAGCCAGATACGATGAAGCAAGCTGACTAGGAATTGATGGATAGACGAGCGTTGGGTGTTATTCGACTGACGTTGGCTCGTAATGTCGCGTTTAATATCATGAAAGAGACAACCACTGCGGGTTTGATGAAAGCCCTGTGAGACATGTATGAGAAGCCCTCTATGATCAACAAGGTCTATTTGATGCGACGTCTATTTAATTTGAACATGCGCTAAGGTGCATCAATTGCTGATCATATTAATGAATTCAATGTGATTGTTAGTCAATTGAGTTCAACTAAGATTGACTTTGATGAAGAGGTATGTGCTTTGATTCTATTATCCTCATTGCCTGATAGCTGAAATACTACTGATACTACTGTTAGTAATTCTTCTAGGTCAACTAGTTTGAAGTTTGATGGAATTTGAGATTTAATTCTGAGTGAGGACATCCGTAGAAGAGAATGTGGCGAATATGTGTCTACTGCTTTAGTAGGTGAAAATAGAGGAAGAACTAGTACTCATGTTAGAAAAAGCAGTATGAATCTGAATAGACGTAGTCAGTTTAGGACTGGTGATGTTATATGTTGGAATTGTGGCAAGAAGGGGCATCGTCGAAGGGATTGCTTTAAGTTGAAGAATGAGAAGGGTAAAGGAATTAGAGTTGAATCTGTTGATGATGTTACAGTTGTAGCTGACTGTAATTCGAATAATGCTGATTATATCCTATCTGTCACTAATGATTCGTCTTTTGACGGATGGATTATGGATTCTAGTTGTTCTTTTCATGCTACACCAAACAGGAACTAGTTTACTACTTATCAATGTATGGATAGTAGTAAAGTGCAGTTAGGGAACAATGCCGAGTGCGATGTTATAGGTGTTGGTAATATTAAAATCAGAATGCATGATGGTATTGTGTGGATATTGACTGGAGTAAGGCATTTTCTAGAGTTGAAAAAGAACCTGATTTCTTTTAGTGCCCTGGATTCAGCTGGGTGTCAATATTCTTCAAAATGTGGAATTTTGAAGATTGTTCGAGGTGCATTGGTGATAATGAAATGAATCAAACACAGTGGCCTATATGAGCTTCAAGGTGAGATAATGACGGAATTCGCCGTGAAGACGTCGGATGCATCTATTCGAGAGTTTGAATTGTGGCATATGCGTTTGGGGCACATTAGCGAGAAAAGCCTGAAGGTTCTAAGTGAAAGAAATTTATTATGTGGTTATATTGCTGACGAATTGAATGTATGCAGGTGCCATGATTTAGATCAACGGTGGATAGTGCAGTTCAGTACGATTGTTAAAGAAACCACGGAGATTACAGAATTAATTCACTTTGATGTTCGTAGGTTGTCACGGTTTCCTTCGAGGAAGAGTGCCAGATTTATGCTAACAGTTATTGATGACTACTCGAGGAAGACTTGGCTGTTTTTGCTTAGGCACAAATTTGATATTGTTGTTAGGATCAGGCAATTGAGAACTTTGATCGAAAAGGTGACTGGTAAGATGATCAAGTATGTGCGAACTGACAATAGTATGGAGTTTTGCTTGGAGTTGTTAAATAAATTCTGCATGAAGGAAGGCATAGTGAGACACCGCACTAGTGCCAATAAACCACATGTTGCAGAATTGATAAGTAGAATATTACTAGAGACGGCCCATAAAATGCTCTTTAGTGCTTGTATGGCTAGGAGATTCCCAGCGGATGTGCTTGGTATGGCGAGCTACCTGTTTAATAAATCCCCATCGATTGCGATTGGATATTAGACTCCCGAAAAAGTATGGTCAAGTAACATTGCTGATTATTCTTGTATTAGAATATTTGATTGCCCATGTCATGTTTGAGTAAGTGATCGTAAGCTCGATGGAAGGGTAAGAAAGTCATGTTCCTAGGCTATGCACAAGGTGAGGCGGGTTATCGGTTATGGTGCATGGAATTAAATTCACCTGTTTTAAGCAGAGAAGTTACGTTTGACGAGTCTCCGATACTTCGAGTTAGGAGTGTTAATGGCATTGCTTATATAGATCTGGACGGTGTTCAGTTTGAGGTGGAGTTGCAATAAAAACTCCTAAAGTAGCGGGTACTAGTGGGGTAATCGACACAAACAGTACTTGTAGTGAGGTGGAGCCTAAAGAGCCAATGGTTGCTGTGACTGCTGAAATTAATAAGGTACGTATTCGATCTTCTGACAGATATGGATGCAACAGTGGTTTTGCTTTATCTGTGATTGAGGAGATTATGTCAGAAAATTCTTGCGGAGCAATTAAAGGTGCAGGTGGAGTTGGTATTCTGAGGAGGTCCACTGTTATGACAAAGTTCAAGTGCGACTTGGACTTGGAAGATATATGTGGCGGTTGAGCCCATCAAGGGCTACGGGAGAATAGTAGCGAAGTTCAATATTTTAGCGAAGCGATTGTGACTTAGCTCAAACGTCGAGCCAAGGTGGAGATTGTTAAAATATGTTTCGAATTTGAGCCCACAAACGAAACCGTGAGATGGATTTAAGTGGACGTCCAAAATATTGAGGAAAGAAAAAGAAAAGATAACATATATTATTTTCACGTTGAAGATGCGATCAAGATTGGAAGTCTGTTTCGGAAACCCACAAGAAATATCTTCTCTGTTATTTGAAGTTGATCCATGAAGAACTATCTGATAAAGACAAAAGGAAGAAGAAGGCAAAGTCCAAATCTTGGACTTGTTGACCGAATTGCATGCAAATCTTATCTGCACGTTGAAGTCGGCCACTAAAATAGGAAAGTTTGCGAATTCCGAATCTGACCATGACTTGGTCAAACTTGGGGTTTCTTATATATACATATATTCTTCCTGTAAGTAGATGGTCAGAGAGAGAAGACTTGAAGCGCCGGTGTTGATAAAGTGCGGTGAAGCGCGACTTCTAACCGAGTGCTTGGTGTGGTTTTCTTGCTGTTTCTTTGTGGAATTACATCAATAACTTTTAGTGTTAAAGTCGATTAAATCGTGTTATAAGATTTGTGACTTTCTTCATGAGATTGAGAGATTATTTTTGTAAGGAATTGTGGGGCTAAACACTTGTGGGTTATTGAATGTAATTGGGGCTTGGGAAACACTGAGAGTGTTTGAGTGACTCGAGTGTGATAGTAATCTCCATTGTATCGCTTGATCTATAGTGAAATTTTGTGCTGCTCTCCTCGTTGATGTAGGTCTCTATGACCGAACCACGTAAATTTGGTGTCCGATTGATTTCCTTATTCTATCTATTTTATTATTTTGATCACTTGATTTTCTAACAGCAAGAACAGTACGGGCAGACGGCGAGACGATGGCAATGTGAGGACGGCAATGGCTAGGCAGCAAGGACGGCGTGGAGATGGTGGTGGTGAGGAAAGGGAAAAACAGAAAATGAGAGGGGGAAAGGGAGAGAGCGTGAGAAGAGAGAGAGGAAGAGAAAGAGTGGAAGAGTGAGAGAGAGAAAAAGTCTTAAATGCACCAAAAATATCTTATCCCCCTATCCATAAATATTTACCTTCTAAAAAGGGTATTTTGGTTATTTTACTCATAGGGACATTTTGGTAATTTTCACTTCAAGGGAAAAATTGCAATTTTCATCCAAGGGGCAAAACTGTAATTTTCCACTGAAGGCCTTTGTGGCCAAATTTGAAGAAAAAGAAGCCCGTTGACCTTGCCAGTTTCGTCATTTGATCGCTTGATTCGAAAATACCATCGCTCGGAATTGATTTAGTGTCTGCCAATAAAATTGGAAAATGAGGCGACAAAATCCAATGTTCGTTTCTCAATCCTAAAAAATCCAATATCCTTAATTGGATTAGAATTCGTGGTTAAAATCCATCGAGTTTCATTTTATTACCTTCACAGTGCGAAAACGTCCGAAAATCTGATTATATACTTTTTCAGAATTAAATCAACAACTGTCATTTGATTAATCCATAAAGTTGAAATTTCAGGATATCACAATTTTGGTCAATTCGTGCTTGAGGGTAATTTGATAATTTTGCACTCGAGGGCAATTTGCTAATTTCGCACTAAGGAGGAGGAATGGGCTGGCCCTTGGGTAATTGGGCTAGCCAAATAGGTTGGACCTCGGCCGACTCGTGCCTAGGGTTGTCATGAGCTTGAGTCGCCAATTGGGCCTGCTCGGGTCGATCTGGGTCAGGCTAGACTAGTTCGCTTTTTCGACTTGTTTTCATTCCTCACTTCTCAAATTCACCAATTTTACGCAATGCTACCCAATCATGCTGGATTGAAAGTTTTATGATTCAAACGGCTTGATTAAACAAATAACAGTCCATGATCAAATGTCATAAGAAGAATGACTCTGAAAACGATTAAAAAGGAAATAAATATTTTTTGCCACTTAAAGGTCGGCATACCTATTTTAGGGAAAGCCGATGCTTAATTGATTTTTCAAGATTTTAGTGATGAACAGAAAAAATAAATTGGATTTTTTTAAAATAATGAACCAAAAATTCAGGTGTCAATAGTTACTCATTTTATAGGGGTTTTAGGAAAAGCTTACTCTACAATCCCAACACAAAGGTTAAGAATTCAAAAAACTTAGTAAAAAAACAATCAACAATCACATGCACGGGGTGTTTTCCTAACTAACTATCCCAAAGTCCTAACGAACCTTCACTCCAGGTAATAACCATGCTCTAATATCATTTAAATAGGGCTGTCACACCCCGATCCTATTTCCGTAAGGCTCGAGTGCGCGACTTCCCTACATTGGTCATTTAATTGCGATGTCCCAAGAGGCGTCGCCGACCCATTGTTTTATCTTTCAATTAACACATGCGGAAGCGAATTCTATATAATCCATCTAATAACAGCAACAGGGTAGCATGGAAAACACATACACAAAAGCATATCTTATTTATATGCATAATTGACCCACATTGGAAGTTAGTCTAATTACACGCTTGTTACTCGGGCCTTTTTTCGATTTCCTAAAAAAAAAGATGGGTTGGGGTTAACTGAGCTCCTTCTACCTACAAGGGTTAACTCCAAAAAGTGGCTACCTCATATTTGTTGGTCCACAGGAACGCCAAAACCGACGAAACAAATGCCCATCACTAGAGACCCGAAAATAGTTAAATAACAACAAACGAGTAAAGTCAATAAGTAAGACCTCTAAAGCTTGTATAGGAAGATACCTTGTCACGGGCATGCACCAAACATATGACTTAACAGTCGATGGCAAAGCTATAGAACAGCTTTTGTTTTGCCATATCTATATACATGAAAGAAAACCTCATCCTCTTGACATGCTAAGAATACAATCAAATAATTACACGTGAATTCTTACCTTTTGTTGGCACCTATCATTCACAAGAATAATTAGACGTGAAGCATCGCTTCTAATTAGCATCCAACAATTTCACAAAATAATCGAGAACACTTCATATCACAAATTCATGCGCAATGCATCCACACGTGTTCCGAAATCTATCGCGAACGGCATCCAGGTCGTAGACCCTCCGAGCATTCGGATCACAAATCATTCAGGTATCAAATAGCCCTCATAGTCATATAGATGGACAATTCCTTTATGTGATCACACAAGCACACAAACACTTAATCCAATTCTTATCTTTCACATTCGCCAATGGAAGAGTGTTTAGTACTTACACGTTCGAACTTCTTCAATCCCGCACACATAAAAATGCACGAAAATAATCACACGTGAACAACCGAAATTCTCTAACAAGCGAAATGCACATACTTCACTTACAACTCTTCCTTGTCAAGATTCACATAAGCAAAATGACTTATAACCTTGGTTTCTCAAAAATCAATATTCATAGAGAAATATTAGTCCTTTTTGTAATAAACCATCACATGAGCACATACTCTTCATTTTAAATTCTCATTGCTTACACATGCCTCGAGAACACTTATCATCAAATGGCAAATTGATTAACAAACATAGCATGACCCTCTATATGAGCAAATCATACAAAATTGGACATATGAGCTTTCTCTTCCTAGAACAAGCAAAACAAGCATTAACATGTAGATTACAATCAACCTAGGTCCGATTTGTGTAGAGTAACGCCTTAACCAAGGCTTAGAAGAACTACTTACTACACCGGATGAACTTAAGACGACGATGACAACAAACGGCAACGGTAAAAAGGAGCGGTAGACGGTGAGAATGGCGTGGAGCGACAACAACTTGACGGTGGTGGTGATCGAGGGGGGCGAATTTGAGAGAGATAGAGAGAGAAATAGAGAGATGGAAAGAAATGAACTAAGGGTTGAGCTATTTATAATCTCTTGCAAGAGGGCCAATAATGCAATTTTGCAATTAAAACTTATAATCTATTCTAGCTTAGGCCTTCTTAATGTGCTCTCATCCAAGAAAATTAAATGCCAAGAAGACTTATTTTAAACTTCTTAAGCAAGTCTCATAATAGGCTTGCATATCTACTAATCTTAGGCCTCCTTAATTAACTACCATCCAAGAAAAATTTAATACCAAGAAGATTTCTTGCAAACTTCTTGAGCAAGTCTCATTATAGGTTTGCATGGCTACTAATCTTAGGCTTCCTTAATTAACTACCATCCAAGCAAAATTTAATGCCAAGAAGACTTCTTACAAACTGTTGCGGAACAACGCCAAGAGATGCGCAAATTCAAGCGCAAAAAATAAAGGATGAAAGCAAAATAAATTGCACGAGACACAAGATTTACGTGGAAAACCCAAATGGGAAAAACCACGGGGAGAGAGAGGGGTTTCACTATCTTCAATAATGATTACAAAATCAAAAAAAGGTCGAAAAACCTCTTGGTGAGCAAGAAGATAATAAAAAACAAAAGGAGGAGGAAAAACTTCGGGGCCAAGATCAAATTTTGTAGACAAGCATTAGATATGTTTGCGCAAAAAATCATCAAATATATTTGCGTAAATATATTTGCGCTAAACATTCCTATTATAGTCCCCTTCTAAAAGACCCTAAAACAAAATGCCATTGTCCAAAATACCCCTGTTACCTATTTTAAGTAAAAAACTCAACAAATCTCCACATTGACTTCAAATATCTAAAAGAGCGTTATGTCAAAACACCACAAGACCTCTCTCCCTCAGCACCAAGAGTGACCACACAAGGCCACCCGCCAAAAATGCGGAATCGACAATGCATACCCCTAAGCCTATGTGAGCGCACTCGTTGTAGGAAACAAGGGATGAATGCCACCAACTCCACCTAGACAAATCAAATGGTGAAAACACCAACCAAGTCCAAGCAATGCTTGAACTTGATCAAAGGAACCGGTTTAGTCAACATGTCTGCCGGATTATCTGCTGTAGGTACTTTCTTCACTGTAATTGTACCCTTAACAACCTCATCACGCACAAAGTGATACCAGATGTCGATATGTTTCGTTCTCTCGTGATACATCGTGTTCTTGGTCAATTGGATTGCACTTTGGTTATCACAAAAGATAACGGAGGCTCCCTCCTGCTTCACTCCAAGTTTTGTAACCAAACGTTTCAACTAGAGAGCTTCCTTTGCCACTTCCGTCACTGCCATATACTCTGCTTCAATGGTAGACAAAGCAACCGTGTCTTGCAAGGTTGCTCTCCAACTAACCGTAGAACCACCAAGCATAAAAATATAACCCGTCAAAGATCTCCTTTTATCAAGATCGCCTGCATAATCAGAATCAACGAAGCCAACAACCGACTGCCCTATATCACAACTTTTATCAAAGACCAAACCCATATCCGAGGTACCCCAAATGTACCGAAGAATCCATTTCACGGCTTGCTAGTGAGCTTTACCCGGATGTGCCATATACCTGCTCACAACACTAACAGCCTGGGAAATATTTGGATGTGTGTAAACCATAGCATACATGAGACTACCCACAGCACTAGAATATGGAGCTTAAGACATCTCATCTTTCTCTTCTTTGGTTTTAGGCGTCAAAGAAGCCGAAAGCCTAAAGTGGGATGCCAAAGGGGTACTTACCGGTTTAGCATTCTTCATACCAAATCGCTCAAGTACTTTCTCAATATACCTATTCTGCGAAAGGTATAACTTCCTAACTTGTCTGTCTCTATAAATTTCCATATCTAAAATCCTCTTGGCAGCTCCAAGATCCTTCATCTCAAAATCCCTGCTAAGTTGCATCTTCAAACATTGTATGTCTGACATGTTCTTTGTTGGAACAATGAATACCTCGGGTTGAGACATATAGATTGTCTCCTCAAGCTCGCCATGTAGAAAAGCGGTCTTGACATCAAGTTGCTCAAGCTCTAAATCATAAAGAGCCACTAACGCGACCAACACACGAATGGAACTATGTTTCATAACTGGAGAGAACACTTCATTAAAGTCGATCCCTTTCTTCTGACTAAAACCCTTTGCTACCAAACGTGCCTTGAATCTTTCATCCTCAACTCCTGGAATTTCCTCTTTTCTTTTGAAGACCCACTTGCATCCAATGGCTCTTTTGCCCTTAGGTAATTTCACAAGATCCCAAGTTTGGTTCTTATAAAGAGACTCAATCTCTTCATTTATCGCAACAAGCCACTTATCAGATTTAGAACAAATAGTAGCTTCACGGAATGTAGAAGGTTCTTCAATACCAAGCTCTTCAGCAACTGTAAGAGCGTATGCTACCAAATCAACGAAACCATATCTCTGAGGAGGCTTAATTTGCCGTTTATCCCTCCCTGCAGCTAAAGACTGAGGTTGTTCAACTTTTTCTACCTCATCTATGATCAAATCTGAGTCTTGTTGCTCACTGTTACTTTCTGCCTGAATAGAAATATCTTCCAATTTTTTTCTGTGGATGCTCTAATTGAAACTCCACCTTTTTCCCATCATTCTCTTCCTGAACACTTGTAGACTCAACAACCTTTTTCTGATCTAGCATGGAATTTTCATCAAAAGTAACATCCCTACTGATTATAAATTTCTGAGGATCAGAACACCCCAACCTATATCCCTTAATCCCGTCTACATAACCAACGAAAAGACATTTCTTGGCCCTAGGTTCAAGCTTACCATCTTTTACATGATAATAAGCGGGACATTCAAATACTTTCAAAACAGAATAATCAGAAGGTTTATCATACCTCATTTGGAGTCTTACATTCAATTGCGGTCGAGGGAGAACGATTTACCAAATAACAAGCCGTGTTCACGGCTTCAGTCCAAAAATCTTTCTCAAGACTAGCATTAGAGAGCACACATCTAGCTCTCTCTGAAAGTGTTCGGTTCATGCGCTCTACCACCCCATTCTGTTGGGGTGTATGCCTGACCGTTCGATGTTGAACAATACTTGAATCTTCACAGTACTTGTTAAAATCACATCCACAAAACTGAAGACCATTCTGTTTTGAGACGTTTTATCTTCTTACCAGTTTGATTTTCAATCAAAAATTTTCACTTCTTGAATGTATCAAAAATGTCACTTTTACGCTTCAAGAAATAAACTCAGACTTTCTTAGAAAAATCATCAATAAATGTCAGAAGATAAACTGCACCACCTTTAGATGTTACCTATGTAGGTCCCCATAAATCGGAGTGAATGTAATCAACTGTGCTCTTCGTTGAGTGGACCCCAGTACTGAAACTAACTCTACGCTGCTTCCCAAAAACACAATGCTCGCAAAAGTCAAGTGGGATGGTATGTTCTCCACAGAGTAAACCACGTTTACTCAAGATAGTCATTCCTCTTTCGCTCATGTGGCCCAACCGCATATGCCATAATTTTGATTTTTCAGAATCTAAAGAGGATGATACATTTAAAGAACCCACAACAATACTTCCCTGCAGAACATAAAGGCAATTTTTCTTGTTACCTCTCATCACAATCAAAGAGCCTTTTGAAATTTTTAAAACTCCACCTCCACTTGTGTACATGCATCCAGTGGAATCCAAAGTGCTCAACGATATAAGGTTCTTCTTCAAATATGGGATGTGCCTAACATCTGTCAAAATTCTTACTATGTTGTCATGACATTTGATCTGCACCGTACCAATACCCACAATCTTGCAAACTGCATTATTGCCCATCAAAACTGAACCACCAGTGACTTTCTCATATGTGTGAAACCAATCTCTATATGGACACATGTGGTATGAACATGCCAAATCCAAAATCTATTCGTCGTCAACACGACAATCCGAAGACAAAACAGTAAGAATATTGTCTGCATCAACCGACTTGTTATCCTTCACCAGACTAGCCGAATCGGAACTC
Source organism: Metrosideros polymorpha var. glaberrima (assembly GCA_001662345.2). Taxonomy (NCBI): domain Eukaryota; kingdom Viridiplantae; phylum Streptophyta; class Magnoliopsida; order Myrtales; family Myrtaceae; genus Metrosideros; species Metrosideros polymorpha. Next base: position 15,200,201 of record BCNH02000003.1, read on the forward strand.
TCCATCAACTTCTTCCCCTTAGCTTTAAGCACAGGACACTCATTTTTGTAGTGTTCGAATTTGTGACAATAGTAACACTCGACCTTTCTCTTGTCTAGGCCCGACCTAGACTTTGAACGCCCTTTACTATTACTGCTCCTATTACGATGATTCGACCTTCCCCTAACAACTAAGCCATCAGCTTTATCACCACTACCACTTGCATTCAACTTTGTACGCATCTCCGCGGAATTCAACGAGGCTTTCACATCCTCAAGAGTTATGGATTCCCTTCCATACAGCATAGAATTCACAAAATTATCATACGACCCCGGTAGTGAACATAACACAATTAAAGCTTGGTCTTCATCATCTAACTTCAAATCTAGATTTTTCATATCCATAACGACCTTATTAAATTCATTTAGATGTTTTTGAATATGAGTACCTTCTTACATCTTTAGCGTGTAAAGACGTTGCTTCAAGAATAATCTCGTTGTAAGAGATTTCTTTATGTAAAGGCTCTCAAGCTTAATCCACAATCCCGAAGCCGTTTCTTCATCGGCAACCTCACGAAGCACCTTGTCGGACAGCGACAATTGAATGGTGCTATGCGCCTTCTCTTCCATCTCCTCGATCTCTGCCGAAGTCATGTCGTCGGGGTAATTCCTATCCAAGGCTCTAACTGAACCTTCCCGACACAACAAAGCTTTCATCTTGATCCTCCATAGCCCGAAATTGTTTTGGCCATCGAAGGGTGCCACTTCAAACTTGATAGATGCCATCTCGAACAAAAGATCGAAATTCCTTCGCTCTGATACCAATTTGTTGGGGAACAACGCCAAGAGATGCGCAAATTCAAGCACGAAAAATAAAGGATGAAAGAAAAATAAATTGCACGAGACACAAGATTTACGTGGAAAACCCAAACGGGAAAAACCACAGGGAGAGAAAGGGGTTTCACTATCTTTAATAACGATTACAAAATCAAAAAAAGGTCGAAAAACCTCTTGGTGAGCAAGAAGATAAGAAAAATTAAAAGGAGGAGGAAAAACTTCGGGGCCAAGATAAGATTTTGCAGACAAGCATTAGATATATTTGCGCAAAAAACAATCAGATATATTGCGCAAAAAATCATCAGATATATTTGCGTAAATATATTTGCGCAAAACATTCCTATTATAGTCCCCTTCTAAAAGACCCTAAAACAAAATGCCATTGTCCAAAATACCCCCGTTACCTATTTTAAGTCAAAAACTCAACACAAACTTATTCACCAAGTTTGTCTTCTTAGCATTCAAGAGAACAATTATTTGCTAATCCAATTTTGTCTTCTACCTCATAATTATCTCTCTTAGGATAGGGTCTCTAGAAGGGACAATTTGGTAATTTCACCATTGACACTATTCATATGGGCTTGGGCTTGATTATGAAAATGGGCCTAAGATGGGCCTTCTTGGGTGCTTATTGTGGCGTGAGGCCCATTGGGCTTTTGAGCTCAGCCCGCATCCACTCGTCCGAAAATTAACGGTCCAAAGATGTTTAAACCATTTTTCGCATCTCAGGCTGGATCGGATTGAGGATGTCACAGATCTAATGTAGTTATAATTGTGTTCATTTTTATTCTAAAAGAACCTTACAATGTTTGGAGCACAAAATGAGGGTCATAGTTCATTCTAAAATAGCATTGGACATATCAATTTACTTTATCACTGTGCAATTTCATTATAAGAAAAGTTAGACAAAACAAGTTGAAGCTCTAGGACGGTAATCACAAAGCCAAAGTACAGGAGTGGACGATTTTTCAAATTTCACTCCCTTTGAATGTTCGTGAGTGCAGCATTTTGAAACCCGAAACATCAAAAATGAAATTTCCACCCTAAAGTTTACAGTTCTGCTTCTAGATAAAACCTTTTATCTGTGCTAAGGGCAGTGAAAGTGCAAAATTATAGGGGGCGGAGTTACTTTTCCCTAAACTTAGGAGATAACTAAGAACTTTCCCCTCCTTCTCAATTCGTCAACACATGTCGCACGAGTCTAGTTGACAACCCCACGTGGGACTAGGTGGGGTGCCATCTTGAATGAATGCCCTTTCTTGTTCAATGCATCTAGTGATTCGTTTTCAAAGTTGAAGGTTCTTATTTTACTTCGCAAGTCTTTCATAAGGTAATTCAATGGGTTGAAAAATCTATTAGGCGACTTTTTTTACTAGAACATATACCTAGCAAACAGAGAGCAATGCTGGAGGCGCTGAAACTTCTTATCATAATTTTTTTTTTTACAATATTTCTGTGATAAATCTTGATTTCATAGAAATAGTAGGGTGTTCATGCTTTGATGATTGATAACTTGTGTGAATTTAAACATCA
>BCNH02000003.1:15256443-15273643 GCA_001662345.2 Metrosideros polymorpha var. glaberrima
TTTGACTTGAAAAGTGAGGCACGTGGAGTTTGGCATGAAAAGCATATTTGTGTGATCAATTGTGATTTATGTATTGCATTTTTTACGAGAAAATGGCAATGAGCATGACATATGGCATAAGCACGTATCGTGAATGCATTGACAAAAAGAAAGAAAGAAATGAGATTTAAATGCCTGTATGCTCGTGTGATCACAAAGTGTACGGACCCTCAATAGTGACTGGGGACGATGCCCAATTTTATCGCTGATATTATTGGATGCCCGGCGGGGGTTCGGATGACGGATCGTGGTAGAGGCCAGATCGATTCCCCTTAAATGGAATGCCGTCTACCTCTAGGAAAGGTCGAGGTGTGGCCGCACCTCAGTCTTTTGGGAGGAGATGTTACCGGGCCTAAAGGGGCAGGACGATGCTTGGTCATGCCAGATGATTGCTACCTGTGAGAGGTGCAATGGCCTAGAGAGGTCGAGATCACCTCTCCTTTGGGGTTTACGATACCCGAGAGCGGGCGTAATCACTAGGCATAAAACTAGACCACGCTTGATTGCATTGTGTGTGAGAAATGATGTTACATGTTCTAATGTTGTGCTTAGTCTGATGCATTGTTTATGAGATATTGTAACTGATAACATGCAGGGCGTGTGCATGTGCCAAGGCAAGGTAATAATGCCTGTGATTTGTTTATTGATTGGTGAGAGTCACCCGAACCTGTTATAGGTTGTATAGAGCGAGAGTCGCTCGCTATTGATCTGTCATCGACGTCGAGTTGCATGTTTAGGGTATGCTCTGAGTGAATTGCCACCCTGCGCGAGACTTAGGTTGTTACCTTACTGAGATTTTTATCTCATTAGTTGTTGTTAACCATTTTTCAGACCGTTAGTATAAATACGAGAATAATGCGTTTCGGGGTTCCTATAGATTAAAGCCTCGAGATTAAGACGCACAGGATCCCTGATAAGGACTACTTTTTCGAGCTTTATATCACGACCGTCTGGGTCGATGAGGGGTTGATGTATTTGGTTCCCCACCAGTTCAAAGCGTGGTTCCTGCGTCATGATGATGTCCTTATTGGCCCGCTGAGGGGTTTTGACGGTCCTAGCGGAGGTGGACCTGGGGAAGCAGTGTGGGATTCTGCGTCCATGGAGATCCTTGATGGCGCCGTGGAGGATCCAGAGACCGACCCTGACGTCGAGAGCGATCCCGAGACCCCTTCTGAATACCACCACTTTTAGATTGGGTTTGGGAAAGCTGACCTCTTTTTGTTAACCTTGTAGTGTAGCGGAGATAGGTTAACCCGACCCCTGGTCCCTTTTTGTTGGTCGTGTAGGAAGTGGCCCGTAAGTAAGGGCTTGTAAATATAGACTTCCTAGGGTTAACATGTTCATAAATAAAAAGGCGTGTTTTAGTAATGCTATTTGTTATGCTGTTTTTCCTTCTATTCCTTCTGTTGTTTTTGTCGGGCATTTGTTTCTCATTTCCGCATGCACAATTCAAAAGATAAAATGAATGGGTCGCCGACGCGTCCTGAGATGTCGCATTTATTGACCCGAAGGATAAGTGTATCCGGATGGTCGCGTGCCCGACAGTTCGGGGCGTGACAGAATGACCTTATTGCATAGCACCTGCTCTTTCTTGTTCGTGATTGGCATTGGCTTTTCCACATACAACACTCTATTGATGTCACGCCCCGAGCCCTCGAGCGCACGACCATCCTTATCACTTTTCCTTTGGGTCATTAATAAATGCGACGTCCCAGGATGCGTCGATGACCCATTCATTTTATCTTTCAAATTACGCATGCAAAAACGAATAACAACCACCTGACAAATACAACAGCAGGGATAGCAGGAAAAAAAACAGCGGAATAAACAACATTTCCAAAACACGTCTTTTTATTTAAAAATATGTTAACCCTAGGAAGTTATAAATACAAGGCCTCACTTCCAAGCCACTTCCTATAGAGACCACATAAAGATACACCAAGGGTCGGGTTAACCTACCTCCTCTGAGCGAGGGCACCTTGAACCGCACTTGTCGACCTTTCATTTTACGGTCCTGAAAAGTGATTAACAACAACTAGTGAGATAAAATCTCAGTAAGTTAACAACCTAAGCCTCGCGTAGGGTGCCAATCACCTAGAACGCACCCTAAACATGCAACCTAACGGCGATGGCAAATCAATAGCGAGTGACTTTCGCTCTATACAACCTATAATAGGTTCAGGTGACTCTCACCAATCAATAGACAATTCACAGGCATTCTTACCTTACATTGGCATATGCACACGCCCTGCATGTTATCAATCATAGCATTATATAAACAATGCATCAAACAAGGCAATCAGGACACGCATATCATCATCTCACACACGTAATGTTTCCAAGCGTGGTCTAATTTTATGCCTAGTGATTACGCCCGCTCTCGGGCATCGCACAACCCCAAAGGAGAGGCTATCTCAACCTCTCTAGGCCATTGCACCTCTCCCAGGTAGCAATCATCTAGCATGACTAGGCATCGTCTTGCCCCTTCGGGCCTGGCAACATCTCCTCCCAGAAGACCGAGGTGCGGCCACACCTTGACCTTCCCCAAAGGTAGACGGCATTCCATTTAAGGAGAATCGGTCCGGCCTCTACTGCGATCCATCATCCGAACCCCCGCCGGCCATCCGATAATATCATCGATAAAATTGGGCATCATCCCCAATCACCATTGAGGGTCCGTTCCCTTTTTGTGATCACACGAGCATCTCAATCATGCATGTCAATTTAGTTCTTCCTATTTTTCTAGTCAATGCAATCATGAATCGTGCCCATGCCATGATCGTGCTCATACGTCAAACATATTGCCATTTTCTCACATAAAATGCAATGAATAAATCACACATGATCACACGAATATGCTTTTCATGCCAAACTCCACGTGCCTCATTTTTCAAGTCAAATAAATGGTTTCAAAGCATCAAACTCAGCATTTAAGCATGGCACCACATCAATTTCCATTTTCATACCAACATGCATTCTTTTCTACTATAAACTCTCAATTTATGATACCATTATTTATCCAAGGCAAACATCAACTTAAAAACCTACTAAAACATATATAAAAAATTTAACCCAACCATGGTTAACTAACCCAACCAAGGTTAACTTAACCTAATCAAGGTCAACTAACCTAACCAAGGTTAACTTAACAAACCCTAGTTAATCCAACTATCCATAGTTTATCCAACCAACCATATTTAACCCAAATCAACCATAAATAACTCTATCTTGCATCCAAGGTACACCCTAAGTGAAATTAACAACTTAATCAAGAATTAGGGAGTTAACTCACTATTTAACGGCGGCAGCGACTACGACGGCGACAACATAAAGGCGGCGGTGGTGGTGGCTTGGCGACGGTGCGTAGATGGAAAATGGGTATTAACGGTGGCTCGACTCGGCGTGGTGTGCGGACGGCGCTTCGGTACGGGCTCGGCGCGGCGGCACGACTTGGCGATGGCGGCTTGAACATCGATAGTAAGGGCACGGCTTCAAGGCACGTCTTGGGTAGCGTGATGGCAAGGTGAGGGGGGTGAAACAAGAAGGAAAAATGGTGAAAATGGAGGAGAGGGAGGGGAGCTATGAATTTGAGAGAGAGGGAAAGCAAGAGAGAGAGAGAGAGAGAGAGAGAGAGAGAGTTGTCTTGCTTCTAATCTTTCTCTCCAAGATTGCATCATTGCTCTCATAGATGCAACTTCAAAATATCTAATTTGTCTTCTTGAATTCAAGACAACTTGAGCCAATTAATTGAGGAAAAAAGAAAAGCAAGAGAGATAGAGGCAAGGGGAGATGGTTTGGCCAAGGGGGGAGGATAAGAAGAAAAGAAAGACAAAAAGCTTTAATTAAGCTTGTCTTTAGCCCATTAAAGCAATCTTCAAAATATTCCACTTTCAAGAAGGGTGAAATGGTAATTTCCACCCTCGGCACTATTCATACGGCACTATTCACGAGTTGCACTATTCACGTGGGCTTGGGCTTGAATTTGATGGGCCTAATGGGCTTGATATTAAATGGGTTCTTCATTTGGGCCAAAAATGGGCTTTTAGGGGCAAAATATCGAGCCTCTTGCTGGCCGAATTTAATAGAAAATAGACCCGTTGGTTTATGCCAAGTCCGAAACATCTCTTCAATCCTTAATTTTCGACTTACTGTCCTTTATCTGAAAATTTAGGGTTTACCGATAAACTTTGAAATATCGATAACGAAATGTCCAATACCCTTCGTCGGATTAGAATTCATGATTAAAATCCATTGAATTCGATCTTGGTACATTAGTCGAAAATTGAGGATGTCACAACTCTTCCCCTCTTAAAGAAATTTTGTCCTAGAAATTTAAGACCTTACTTGATCATTCAAATAGATGAGGGTATTGGCACCTCATGACTTTCTCGCATTCCCATGTCGTCTCTTCCATGTCACATAGTGCTACCATAATACTTTTTACTAAAGCAATAACCTTCAAATTCTTTTCATGACTTTACTAATTCCTCAAATAAAACTCCTCAATGACATAACCTCATAACTGATTTTTTTTTCCTAAGTCCACCAAATAATAATCTCCAATACATTCTTGACAAGATACTTTCAATCATAGAATCTAGGAAAGAACTATTTCTCCAATTTCGATTTCACTATCTCCCAAGGTGATTTACCTCATTCCTTTCTATAGGATTCATATACCATCAAAACAATAACTCATCTTTAATCCATATAAAAAATATCATTACTCAAAAGATCATAACTTAAACTTGAATAACTAGTATCCTCATGTTTCCACCATTACTCCATAGCTTCTTAAGACCGTAACTTACCAAATAGTAGGTCGCCTCACTATACTTCCGCTGCACCACTCAAATAAACCATTTTGAGATGTCCAATTACTCCTTGAACACACAGTTCCTTAGATCCATGAAAACAGCAGGGGCATTTGTCAAACCAAACGGCATTACCTTAAACTCATAATGACCATAACGTGTATGAAATGCCGTCTTCGGTATATCCTCATTCTTGATCCTCAATTGGTGATAGCCCGTCCTTATGTCTATTTGGAAAAATACCGAAACTCCTTGAAGTTGGTCAAACAAATCGTCTATCCTTAGCAATGCGTACTTGTTCTTGACAATCACTTGATTGAGTTGCCGATTATCGATGCAAAGACACAACATCCATCCTTCTTTCTCACAAACAACACTAGCGCTCCCCAAGGCGAAGCATTAGGGCGAATCAATCCTTTATTCAGAAATCCTTACCTCTGCGCCTTTGATTCCTTTAGTTCCGACAGCGCTTTGGGAATCTGCTCCATTCCAGGGGCTAACTCAATCACCAATTCTATTTCCCTTTCTGGGGTAATCTAGGTAATTCCTTTGGAAAGACATCGAAAAAGTCTCGTATTACAGCGATGTCCTCCATCCTTGATTCCTCAACCAACGTATTGACTATGGTTGTCAAATAACCTTGACAACCACTCTCCAGCAAGCTTGTTGCCTCAAACGACAAATCAAGAGGATCAAGGGGAACCCTTTGTTTTCAACAAACTCGAAACTAACCCTTCCTAACAGGTTAAACTTGATTGCTTTACGATAGCAATCCCTCATTGCTTGGTGAGCCAATCTATTCCGATGATGACATCAAAGTCATACATCGCCAGCACAATCAAACAATCACATTGCAGAACTCAAAGTAGACAAGCAAATTGAAACCAAGACTTGACCTGCACACACGGTCATAAGAATGCTAAGGACTCATGTTCCATGCTGCCTTAATCTAGTGTGATCTCTTCTTAGCCAAGACACACGGATTACGCCGGTTATTTTCCAGTCCGCGCAAGGCCCTTATCTCCAAAGATACTTCTTCCACGACCTCAAATGACTTTCTCATTTCAACCTTCATTGTATGCGTTTTTAACACATATACTCGCCTTTTTCGATGTGCAGTTCGGTTCATTCCTACCTCCTTCGCCATCCTAGAAGCCTATCAGGAGCCGCACATTGTCCGAGCCCTCTTGCTCCGGCGATCACTCCCCACCCTCATCGGACCGGGTCGTTACAGGTCCACCAGCCTTCGCTTGGTTCGTCCCCGAACAACACACCTAGAAAGGAGGTCCCGCTTGACTCGTCCCATACCGAGCCTCACGGTTCGCCCTAACCTATGCAACTAGTAACAATAACAATCATAAACCACACACCTCATCTCAATCAAGATGTTTCTCACACAGCATGATCTGAATGGCACTTAATTCGCTCTTTTTTCCCACACTTCGGGTATTCATCTTAAATATACAATCACATGTATATCTAATGCTACGTGCCATGTACTCATTCCACACATTTTCCTTACCGAACCACATCAATACAGCATGTCTTTCGATTCACATCTATCAATCCAACAACAAAATCTGCTTTAAGTGCTGATTCAACTAACTAAGCTCAAAGAACCAAATGAGGTTCACAATTTTTTTCTCTAAATTCAAAATACCCGAAATCACCAACCTTAATATCAGCCAAATCAAAAGTCCATATCAGCACTTCTATACCCTATGTGGTGATTCTAATGACTTCTCAACGATCCAAACTTAATATTATGTCATATCGTCACGATCTCCTTAATTTAAGGTAAACTCAAGAACACCAATTCCAGAATTTGTTCAATCCATGAACTAACTGCCACATTTCAATGCCCACAATCATATTCCTAATGAATCCTCAACAATTCAAGCCTAGAACTACAACCTACTCTTACAATTTCATCATCCACAAACCAGTTAAGAACTTCACCTCAACGAGCTCCCAAAACTCACCAAAATCGAGAGCCCCTAACCACAATTCAGACCTAAACCACGTTCTATCTTCACAGATTTCTCAATCAATTTACTGACCATGAACTACATCATCTGTACACGAATCCATCATCAAGAAAATCAGTTGTGAATTCCCACTACACCAGCCTCAAAAGCGAATCAATAAGGAGATCAATAAGCCTAGAAACTAGACTTCACTCAATCAACGATCACAAGCATGGGGTGTTTTCCTACTAACTATCCTAAAATCCCAACACACCTTATAACTCCAGGTTATGACCATGCTCTCATACCAAAACTGGGATGTCACGCCCTGAGCCCTCGAGCACGTGACCATCCTTATCACTATTCCTTTGGATCATTAATAAATGCGACGTCCCAAGACGCGTCGATGACTCATTCATTTTATCTTTCAAATTACGCATGCGGAAACGATAACAACCACCTGACAAATACAACAGCAGGGATAACAGGAAAAAAAACAACGGAACAAACAGCATTTCCAGAACACGTCTTTTTATTTAAAAATACGTTAACCCTAGGAAGTTATAAATACAAGGCCTCACTTCCAAGCCACTTCCTATAGAGACCACATAAAGATACACCGAGGGTCGGGTTAACCTATCTCCTCTAAGTGAGGGCACCTTGAACCGCACCTGTTGACCTTCCATTTTACGGTCCTGAAAAGCGGTTAACAACAACTAGTGAGATAAAATCTCAGTAAGTTAACAACCTAAGCCTCGCGTAGGGTGCCAATCACCTAGAACGCACCCTAAACATGCAACCTAACGGCGATGGCAGATCAATAGCAAGCGACTCTCGCTCTATATAACCTATAACAGGTTCGGGTGACTCTCACCAATCAATAGACAATTCACAGGCATTCTTACCTTGCCTTGGCACGTGCACATGCCCTGCATGTTATCAATCACAGCATTATATAAACAATGCATCAAGCAAGGCAATCAGGACATGCATATCAACATCTCACACACGCAATGTTTCCAAGCATAGTCCAATTTTATGCCTAGTGATTACGCCCGCTCTCGGGCATCGCACAACCCCAAAGGAGAGGCGATCTCGACCTCTTTGGGCCATTGCACCTTTCACATGTAGCAATCATCTGGCATGACCAAGCATCGTCCCACCCCTTCGGGCCCGGCAACATCTCCTCCCAGAAGACTGAGGTGCGGCCACACCTCAACCTTCCCCAAAGGTAGACGGCATTCCATTTAAGGAGAATCGGTCCGGCCTCTACCGCGATTCGTCATCCGAACCCCCGCTGGGCATCCGATAATATCATCGATAAAATCGGGCATCGTCAAATAAATGGTTTCAAAGCATCAAACTCAGTATTTAAGCACGACACCATATCAATTTCCATTTTCATGCCAAAATGCATTCTTTTCTACTATAAACTCTCAATTCATGATACCATTATTTATCCAAGGCAAACATCAACTTAAAAACCTACTAAAACATATATAGAAAATTTAACCCAACCATGGTTAATTAACTTAACCATGGTTAATTAACCTAACCATGGTTAATTAACCTAATCATGGTTAACTAACCCAACCATTGTTAACTTAACAAACCCTAGTTAATCCAACTATTAATAGTTTATCCAACCAACCATAGTTAACCCAAATCAACCATAAATAACTCTATCTTGCCTCCAAGGTACACCCTAAGTAAAATTAACAACCTAATCAAGAATTAGGGAGTTAACTCACCGTTTAACGGCGGCGGCGACTACGATGGCGACGACGCGAAGGCAGTGGTGGTGGTGGCTCGGCGACGGTGCGTAGACGGAAAATGGGTATTAACAGTGGCTCGACTCAGCGCGGCGTGAGGATGGCGGTTCAGTACGGGCTCGGCACGGCTTGGCGATGGTGGCTTGAACATCGGCGGTAAGGGCACGGCTTCAAGGCACGTCTTGGGTAGCGCGATGGCAAGGTGAGGGGGGTGAAACAAGAAGGAAAAATGGTGAAAATGGATGAGAGGGAGGGGAGCTACGAATTTGAGAGAGAGAGGGAAAGCAAGAGAGAGAGAGAGAGAGAGAGTTGTCTTGCTTCTAATCTTTCTCTCCAAGATTGCATCATTGCTCTCATAAATGCAACTTCAAAATATCTAATTTGTCTTCTTGAATTCAAGACAACTTGAGCCAATTAATTGAGGAAAGAAGAAAAGCAAGAGAGAGAGAGGCAAGAGGGGATGGTTTGGCCAAGGGGGGAGGATAAGAAGAAAAGAAAGACAAAAAGCTTTAATTAAGCTTGTCTTTAGCCCATTAAAGCAATCTTCAAAATATCCCACTTTTAAGAAGGGTAAAATGGTAATTTCCACCCTCGGCACTATTCATGAGCTACACTATTCACGTGGACTTGACACTATTCACGTGAGCTTGGGCTTGAATTTGATGGGCCTAATGGGCTTGATATCCAATGGGTTCTTCGTTTGGGCCAAAAATGGGCTTTTAGGGGCAAAATGGTCAATTCCTATTATCGGGCTTCTTGGTGGCCGAATTTAATAGAAAATAGGCCCGTTAGTTTATGCCAAGTCCGAAACGTCTCTTCGATCCTTGATTTTCGGCTTACTATCCTTTATCTGAAAATTTATGGTTTATCGATAAACTTTGAAATATCGGTAACGAAATGTCCAATACCCTTCGTCGGATTATAATTCATGATTAAAATCCATTGAATTCAATCTTGGTATATTGGTTGAAAATTGAGGATGTCACAATTGACCATGTCGATCTCTTTAAAACTAAGCACGTGTGCCAGATCAAGTTCATACTTCCTTAGCATGGACACGTGAAACACATTTTGAACTTGAGCAAGTTTAGGCGGTAGTGATAGTCGATAGGCCAAAATCCTTATTCGCTCTAAAATCGTGAAAGATACAATGTACCTGGGGTTCAGCTTTCCTTTCTTGCCAAAACATAACGTCCCTCTCATAGGTGACACCTTAAGGAAGACGTGATTACCTACCTAAAATTCTAAGGCCTACGTGGTTTATCTGCATAACTTTTCTGACGTCTCTAGGCATTACTAAGTCTTTCTTTGATAACCTTAACTGCATTCTCTGACTGTTGAACTAATTCTGGGCCAATAAGCCTCATTTCTCCAACCTTGTCCCAATAGGCCGACATTCTATCGGCACGACCATACAATGCCTCAAACGGTGCCATTCCGATGCTCTGTTGATAGCTGTTGTTGTAGGCAAACTCGATAAGATGTAGTTGCTCTTCCCATTCTTCTTTAAAATCCAAAACACAAGCTCGCAACATGTCCTCGAGGGTGTGAACGGTTCTCTTGGATTGATCATCCATTTGCGGAAGATAGGCAGTGCTATACTGGAGTTTCGTTTCCATAGCAGTTTGAAGACTTTTCCAAAACGTTGCTGTAAACATGGGATCTCGATCTGAAGTGATCGCCACTAGCACTCCATGGAGACGAATTATTTGCTACACATACAATTCAACGTATATGTCCAATGCGAAATCCTTTTGCACAATGATAAAATGTGCTGACTTAGTCAGTCTGTCGACTATAACCCAAATAGAGTCATTACCTCATTGGTAGTCCCATCACAAAGTCCATCGTGATGTGATCCCACTTCCATTCTGGAATTTCTAGTGGTCGCAGTAGTCCACCTGGTTTGCAGTGTTGCACTTTCATTTGTTGGCACGTTAAACACTTGGCTACGTGCTTGGCGACATCTGTCTTCGTGCCATTCCACTAATAATATTGTCGAAGATTCTGATACATCTTCATGCTATCTGGGTGTATGCTGTAGTTACTTCTGTGAGCTTCCGACAGAATCTCTTCCTTGAGTTCTTCATTGTTGGGCACGCATAACCGCCCTTGAAATTTTAATATTTCGTCCTCTATTTCTTGGAAATCTGGTGTCCTCTTTTCTTTGCTCTCTTGCATAATCTTTTGGATTGATGGATCTGTTGATTGCAGTGCCTTATTCTTTGTCTGTACTTTCGGTTCAATTATGAGGGTAGCTAAAAGACTAGAAAGATGGTTTACCTTGAATTTGTAATCCAAATCTCGTACTCCTTCAATAAGAATCCACTCTTGAATCATCAATTTCGCAATTGTTGACTTCTGACTAAGCACATCTGCTACTTTATTGGCTTCTCTCAAATGATAAAGAACATCACAGTTGTAATCCTTGAGGAGTTTCATCCAACGTTGTTGTCTCATGTTCAACTCCTTTTGAGAGAATAGATACTTCAGACTTTGGTGGTCGGTGTAGATTGTAAACCTTTCTCCGCACAAGTAATGCCTCTAAATCTTCAAAGCTAAGATGATTGCAGCCAATTCCAAGTCATGAGTCAGATAATTCTACTCGTGAGGCCTGAGTTGTCTAGATGCATAAGCTGTTACTCTTCCGTGGTGCATTAGGATGCAGCCTAGTCCCTTATAAGAAGCATCATTATAAATCTCATAACCTCCGGGATCAAACGATATTGTCAATACTAGGGTAGTAGTCAATTTTTGTTTGAGCTCTTGGAAACTCTGTTCGCACTTTTCCGTCCACTTGAATTTTACCTCCTTCTTCAGTTGTCACGTAAAGGGCATAGCTATTCTAGAGAATCTCTCCACGAATCGTCGGTAATAACCAACTAGGCCTAGGAAACTTCAAACTTTTGTCACTATCATTGGCCTTGGCCAGTTCATGACTGCCTCTATCTTCGTTGGATCCATCGAAATTCCCTCGCCAAATATTACGTAACCAAGAAAAGCTACTCGATTGAGCCAGAACTCGCACTTACTAAACTTGGCATAAAGCGCGTGTTCTCGGAGGGTCAGTAGTACCATCTTCAAATGTTGTTCGTGCTCTGCTAGGTTTCTTGAGTACACCAGTATATCGTCGATGAACACTATGATTATTTGATCCAAGTATGCCTTGAACACTCGATTCATTAGATCCATGAAAGTAGCTCGGGCATTAGTTAAACCAAACGGCATCACCATAAACTTGTAGTGATCGTAACGCATTTGAAACGCTATCTTCGGAATATCCTCCTTCTTGATTCTTAATTGATGGTATCCTATTCTCAAGTTTATCTTGGATATACCGCAGCTCCTTGAAGTTGATCAAGCAAGTCCTCGATTCTCGGTAATGGATACTTGTTCTTGATCGTCATTTGATTGAGCTGCCGGTTGTTGATGCATAGACACAATGATCCATCTTTCTTCTTCACGAACAAGATTGGCGCTCCCCATGGGGATGAACTAGGGTTAATAAGTCCTTTATCAAGAAACTCTTGCATCTACACCTTTAGTTCCAATAGTTCCATTCTATAAGGAGCTTTAGAAATAGGCTCTATTCCGGGAGCTAACTTGATGAAGAAGTCTATCTCTCTTTCTGGTGGCAATCTTGGTAATTCCTTTGGAAAAATGTCAGCAAAATCTCGCACCACGGCGATGTCTTCTAACTTTGGTCCTTCCACAGTCATATGCACTACGGTTGCTAAATAACTCTGGCAACCTTCCTCCAGCAATTGGGCTACTTTGAGTGATGATATCAAAGGTATCAAAGGTCTTCCCACGTTCCCTATGAATTCATAGCTAGGACAGCCAATCGGGTTGAATTGAATTACCTTACTATAACAGTCTACCATAGCCAATCGGGTTAATCTAACGAATTGTTCAGTAACGAACAAATGCATGGCTCCCATATCAAAGATTATGTAAGCAGCGTGTACATATGAGGAGACCGTACCTGTGATCACGGCCTGAGAGTCCTTTGCTTCCTCTCGGGTCACAGCGGTCACTTTTCCTTATGCTGGGGGTCGATCAGGGTTGTCCTATGATGTGGTTCCGACTTGCTATCCCACGTGCAGCTGTTGAGGTTGCATTCCTGTCGATTGGCACGGGCATTTTCTCACTCGATGGCCTTGCTGGCCATACTCGAAGCATGCACCGATCTTAGTGGGGCACGGGGCTATTCCGTGCCGCTTTCAACAAAGTCTGCATACACCGTTCGGGGTGTACACTGGCTTCCCAATGTCGTTCTTTTTGTTAGGAGGGAGGAAGTGCTTTCCTCCATTCATCGGCCTCTTCTCGAACCAAAGGTTGTTTCGGGTAGAAGGATACCGCGATCCAGATGGGGCTGCGCGTTCCAACAAATCTCTCTCTATCAGTTGAACCCGTTCGTACAACTCGTTGTAGTCCCCTAGGTTCAAGGGCACCAATTGACTTCGAATTTCTGGCTTCAGACCATCCCGAAACCTCATTGCTCTTTCCATTGGATCCTCAATCATTCTACACGCATATTTTGACAGCTCTGTGAACTTGGCCTCATCATGGTCGACTGATTGTAGGAATTCTGCTAGTTTCTGTTCACGTGCGCACTTGGAAAAGTATTTTCCATTGAAAACTTCAACAAAGGTATCCTAGGTTGAGACTGTGCCTTCCGTAAAAATCCTACCTTGGGTGGCTTCTCACCAATTACTAGTGTTACCCTACAATTGGTATACCGCCAGGGTTACCTTATCTTCCTATGAGCAAGTCAAGAGTGCGAAAGTTTTCTCTAGCTCCTTGATCCATAAGATTGCTACCTCAGGATCGCCTATCCCAATAAATGTTGACGACCTTAGTTTCAGGAATTGCTCAACCAGCTTGTGCATCAATCAATCACCATTCCTATTTCCAGCTATCGAGACATCATTAGGAGCGGTAGCAGCAGTAGCAGCCTGATTCTGAGTTTGTTGTCCCATTAGATTTCTCATGCCTTCCAAAGCTTGTAGAATTCTATCCAATTGGGGATCCTCTTGTGCCCTTTCTCTTGTACCTACTTGGCTTTAGGCTACCATTCTTCTAGGGATTCTTGGATCTGGGTTATTGTCGCGACCTGAAATTTCCTATCCGGGGGAGGAGATTAGGTTTAAGGGTACCGCCTAAAAAGAACAAGTCGATTCAGGCATGGGATCTCCCGAGCCCATACCTTGCGTGATGTTGAATTTCATTTTTTTAGGTTCTTTAACAACCTATATATTTATGGAGTCACCACTAACCATTTTAGGGTGGGTAGGCTAAAAACCCAATTGAGATAAGAGAGGACCACCTCAATTCTACAGAACCAGAGATTCTAAGTCGGGGAACTTGCTTACGCTAATATTTCTATTAATGCCCTTTCGATGTCTAATTGGTCAGTTGGTTTTCTAATTGATAATGCAATCTTGACAATTTTTTTAATCTTGAGGTCGGGACCATTTGTAGGTGAGCATGCAACATGTTTTTGTGATTTCCATTTTAAGTTCTACCAGTTCTAACCCTAACCTAGAAAGAAAAATGAACAAACAAAAAATGGAAAACGTAGTATTCACAAGATAATAAAAATGAATTGCCCTAAGTACAATAAGAAAAACCTGCAAATTGTCGGGCAATTATACATGGCCTTGTTATAAGCCTCGAGACATGAATCCCTCATAAGCTTGATGTGAATGCATATATGAAACCTAAAAATAAAAAAGAATCTAAGCAAACATGCATTTTTACGCCAAATCAAGTTTGAGAGAGACCCAGGTTTGATAACCCAACGAACTAAACCCAACCAAGGCAAACCAAACATCATTACAAAGTTTAGAGCAAGAGGTTCAAAAGTCCAAAAATGAATTTTGGCCAATTTGATCTTAAAATACATGTGATTTTGACAAAACAGACCCGAAGATCAAGAAATGAGTCCGGTTTTGACCTGGAACTTCGACGGCTTTGAAAAAAAAAGCGAATGGTATTATGAAATTATAAAAATTCATAGACACTCAGATCAATATATTCTGAGAAACTTTCATGTTTTGAGTTTTTTCAAAAGGGTTCTTTATCTTTGTGAAAATTTGCAATGTTACCTCAAAGGTCAGATAAGGTTCGCTTTCGAAACCGGGACTTTAATGATTTTAATAAAATACTAAAAAAATACTAAAAATCGAGAAATTTCATGGACTTCTAAATAAGATCTCAATGAACAACTTTCATGTTCTGAGTTCTTGCAAAAAGGGCTGCAACCATGTCATTTCAGTATTTTGAGACAGAAAGTTTTGGTTCCAAAAACTGGAAAAATCAACAGGGGTGTCATTGCTTTGGCTATCGGTTTAGCCAACCTAAAGATCATATTTGGCCATGAAACATTTTCATAGAATAGACCTAGGCGTGTTCTACAATGTTGATGAAGACCACTTTTCCAGATTCTGTGCGCAAAAAATCAAACAAATTCGAGAACACCCGAAGGTCAGTAAGGAAACGGCAAGAAACAGCAAAGAAGAGAGAGTCTTCTTGTTTTTTCAGATTCTGTGACCGACTTTCAAAGGACTTTTCATATAGTGAACGATACTCAAATGAGGCATGTGACCACTCAAATCGAAGCTTAAGACGTTGATATCGATTCTCTCGTTGAACATTTCATCAACGAAAGTCATTTTTGGGGTCATATCAAGCATCGAGGCACACTGGCTCACGAAACTCGGGTTTTGCGGAACATCCAAAACATGTGTCAATCGGTCCATGGCATAAGACAAGCAAAACAACCATCACATAGACCTATTCTTAGCATGTCAATGTAAGGTTAGACATACTTAAATATTTCCTGCATTCACATTCAAGCAAGGATTTTACTTGAAACAAAGGTAAAATGTTATACCTTTGCTTGGGCAGCTTCAAGGCTCAAATGAGCTCGTTTTGGCCTCCCGTCTAAGTCAGAAAAGGGTCAAGGTGAGCTCATGACCTAAGTAAACAAATGTCGCAAGCCGAGTTCCGAGTTAGGACTTTCAAGAGTATTTGGATGAAAAATGAAAAGAAATGACAAATAAAATCAGTCTGCTGAAATGCTTGTCAGAATCCTACACAAACACTGGTCAGAGATGAGGTGATTCTGGGAGCTACAGTGGTCCGTTAAGGCTTAAACCAATGCCAAAATGTCGGCAAGAGGCAGATGAAAATTTTGGGATCAGAACAGAGGCAAACGGAGCTCGTACGTGGCTGGAATGGCCGTTGGCGAGTAGCAGACTGGTCACTGGCGTAGAGAACGGTGATTCGTTGGAGAAGAAAATAGGTCGGAAAGGTCGCCAGCCGACGGTTCCGTAGGATGGCTCATGGAACGATTGGAAAGGGGGATGTATGGTGGTCGTTGTGGTGGTGTTGGTTCGTCGAATGGTGGTCGGAGTGGTCTTGGGAAGTTTGGTCGCCAGATGAAGAGGAACCATGGTCTATTTTTCTCTCTTGTTTTTCCCCCCTTTTGCAAGAAGACTTGAGTTGTATCTATAGGGGAGGGGGAGCTCAAATTTTCTGAAGATCAGATGTCCATGCCCCCTTCCAAGTCTTGCCATTTCAAATTTGTCCTCTTTTTGTTTGTTTTTTGCTAATTATTTCCCTTCTCTTCTTCTTTCCCCATATTTCTCATCATTATTCTTCTTTGTCCCTTCCCAATTTTTCTCATCATTTCATTTCTCTTCAGCCATGGAGCTCATGTGACCATAGTTTGTCTCTTGTGGGGTATTTTGGTCACTCTACACTTGGGTAAGGGTAAATTACCATATTACCCAGAGCAAATTACCATACTAGCATTTATTTTGAATGGCCAAGCTTGTCTCTTGTGGGGCATTTTTGTCACGCCCCGACTCCCGAGCACCCGGTGATCCCTAACACTTTTCTTTTGGGTCATTAAAAATGCGACGTCCAAGGACGCGTCGTGCACTCATTCTTTTTATCTTTTGATTAATGCAAGCGAAAACGAATAACAAACACTTGACAATCACAATAACAGAGATAGCAGGAAAAACAATAGAACTGTACTCATTACCAAAACAAGCTTTATTAATATACATGTTAACACTAGGAAATTATATGTATAAGCCCTCATTTTCGGGCCACTTCTTAACAAGACCAACAAAAAGATACCGGGGTTGAGGTTAACTTATCTCTGCTACTACTACGGGGTCACACCAAAAGGGCGGTCCTCCAAGCCCGGCCTAGAGGTAGTACTAGGGATGAGGTTCGGGATCACTTTCCTCATCCAGATCGGACTTTAGATCTTCAACAGTGCCATTAGGAACCTCGACGTCCACAGGATCCCAAATTTCTTCGCTTGTTCCACCTCCACCTAGTCCATCAAAACCCCTCAAAGGACCAAAGAGGGCGTCCCCGTGACGTACAAACCACGCCCTGAATTGGTGAGGTATCAGGTGTCTTAACCCTTCGTCGACCTAAACCGTAGTAACATGAATCTCATAGCTATAATACATACCAAGGGCTAGATATGGAGTTATAACGAGACTCTGGTCCGTGGGTTATGTTACACCGACACGCGACACGACGCGCCGACACATCATTTTCAAAAAATTAAGAATTTCGA
>BCNH02000003.1:15273975-15284676 GCA_001662345.2 Metrosideros polymorpha var. glaberrima
TCTATCCCCCTCGAGTCCCTCCCCCTTTTTCTTTCTCTCCCCCCTTTCTCTCTCTACTCTATCCCCCTCGAGCCCCTCCCGCTCCCTCTCTTTCTTTCTCTCATTCCCTCGGGCAAATAATTCAAACGCCCCTCTTTCGCTCTCCACTCATGCTCTCTCTCCTCTCTTTTTCTTCATGCGATTATGCTCTCTCTCTCTATTTCAACATGCGACCAAGCTGTTCTCTCTCTCTTGTTTGACGAAACGCTCCACCTCCGTCTCCGCTGCTCCGCCTCATCGTTGCCTTTACCATCGCCAACTGATGCTCATCTCTTCTTCTCCATCTCTCTTTCTCTCTCTCTAACTTTCTTTGTCAATGCTTTACTCTCTCCTCCACGATTGGACTCGCATGTCGAGAAAGCGTTGACCGCGTGTCGAATTTTCGAGACCTGTTGACCGCGTGTCCATGTCCAACATGGACGTGGCTGCCATGAGAACATGTCGGTGTAACATAGTCAGTGGGAACCCCAATCACACTAGTCGTGCAGCCATATTACAGATTTGAAAAGTGGTTAACAACAACTAGTGAGAAAAAATCTCAGCAAATTAACAACCTAAGCCTCGTGTAGGGTGCTGATTCACTTAGAGCATACCATAAACATGTGGCTTAACATTGATAGCAAATCAATAGCGAGCAACTCTCACTCTACTTAATCTACGATAAGTTCGAGTGACTTAACTCAATTAACAAACAAATCACAGGCATTCTTACCTCGCCTTGGCACATACCCTACATATTGTTAGTTATAACATTCAATAAACAATGCATCAGCCAAGGTAATCAAAACATATAACCATTTCTCATGCGCAATGCATCTAAGCATGTTCCAATTTTATGCCTAGTGATTACGACCACTTTTGGCCACCACACGACCCGAAGGGTGGCGGTCTCGACCTCTCTGGGCCACTGCATCACTCGAAGGTTAGCAGTCCTTTGGCACGATCGGATATCGTCTCGCCCCATTAGGCACGGCAACGTCTTCTTTTGGAAGATCGGGGCACGGCCACACCATGAGCTCCCTCGCAGGTAAACGGCATTCCATAAAGGAGAATCGATCTGGCCTCTACCGCAATCCGTCATCCGAATACCCACCGGGTGTCCGATAATATCATCGATAAAATCGAGCATCATCCCCAATCACCATTGAGGGTTCGTATACTTTTATGATCATACGAGCACCTCAATCATGCATGCCAATTCAGTTTTTCATATTTTTTCTAGCCAATGCCACTATGATTCGTGCTCATGCCATGATCGTGCTCATACGTCAAACTTATTACCATTTTCACATGTAAAAATGCAATAAAATAATCACATGTGATCATACAGAGATGCTTTTCTCGTCAAACTTCACCCGCTTTATTTTTCAAGCGTTCTAGATTATTCCAACACCTAAAACTTGATATTTGAGTACGACACCAAACAAATAATCATTTATATGCCAAAAATACATTATTTTCGACTAGAAAACCAAAGTTCATGAAACAATTACCTTTATGAGGCAATCCTTACCTCAAATCACACAAAAGAATATATAGAAACACCACATATCACAAGCACAAGACACCATAATTAATAACTCATCAACCAACCCTCGATAGCTTATCGTCTAATTGACAATAGCTTATCATCCATTTCCTGATAACTTATCACCAAATCTTAGATAGCTTATCACCCCTTTGGTGATAGCTTATCACCAAATCCTTGATAGCTTATCACCCCTTTAATGATAGCTTATCATTTTTCCTTAATAACCTATCACTTCCACTTATCATTTCATGATAGCCTATCAACTAACCCAATCATAGTTAACTAATTCAACCATAGTTAATTAATCTAACCATAGTTAACTCTAAATTCCACTTAGTCTAACCCTAAGTGCAATTAACAACCTAACCAAAGATTAGGAAGTTAACTCACTGTTTAACGGCGGTGGCGACAACGCGAAGGCGGTGGTGGCTCAACGACGGCACATGGATGGAAAATGGGTATGGACGGTGGAGCTTGGCACGGCAAGTGTTAAAATATGTCTCAAATTTGAGCCCGCAAACGAAACTGTGAGATGGATTTAAGTGGACATCTGAAATATTGAGAAAAGAAAAAGAAAAGATAACGGATATTATTTTCACGTTGAAGATGCGATCAAGATTGGAAGTTCTTTTTGGAAACCCACAAGAAATATCTTCTCTATTATTTGAAGTTGATCCACGAAGAACTATTTGATAAAGACAAAAGGAAGAAGAAGGCAAAGTCCAAATCTTGGACTTGTTGACCGAATTGCATGCAAATCTTATCTGCACGTTGAAGTCGGCCACTGAAATAGGAAAGTTTACGGATTCCGAATCTGACCATGACTTTGTCCAACTTGGGGTTTCTTATATATACATATATTCTTCATGTAAGTAGATGGTCAGAGAGAGAAGACTTGAAGCGCCGGTGTTGATAAAGTGCAGTGAAGCGCGACTTCTAACCAAGTGCTTGGCGTGGTTTTCTTACGGTTTCTTCATGGAATTACATCAATAACTTTTAGTGTTGAAGTCGATTAAATCGTGTTATAAGATTTGTGACTTTCTTCATGAGATTGAGAGATTATTTCTATAAGGAATTGTTGGGCTAAACACTTGTGGATTATTGAATGTAATTGAGGCATGGGAAACACCGAGAGTGTTTGAGTGATTCGAGTGTGATTGTAATCTCCATTGTATCCCTTTACTATAGTGGAATTTCGTGCTGCTCTCCTCGTGAATGTAGGTCTCTACAACCAAGTCACGTAAATCTGGTGTCCGATTGATTTCCTTATTCCATTTATTTTATTATTTCGATCGCTTGATTTTCTAACAATTGGTATTAGAGCTTGGTTCGACTAAATTGAAGCGAATTGATGGTGACAGATGAAGGAAAATTGAAAATCAACAGATTTGATGGAAAATATTTTGGTTTCTTGAAGATGCAGATTGAAGATTATTTGTATCAGATGAAGCTGCACCAACCTTTGTCTAGGGAGAAGCCAGATACGATGAAGCAAGCTGACTGGGAATTGATTGATAGACGAGCATTAGGCGTTATTCGACTGACGTTGGCTCGTAACATCGCGTTTAATATCGTGAAAGAGACAACCACTGTGGGTTTGATGAAAGCCCTGTCGGACATGTACGAGAAGCCCTCTACGATCAACAAGGTCTATTTGATGCGACGTCTGTTTAATTTGAAGATGTGCGAAGGTGCATCAGTTGTTGATCATATTAATGAATTCAATGTGATTATTAGTCAATTGAGTTCAGTTGAGATTGACTTTGATGAAGAGGTATGTGCTTTGATGCTATTATCCTCATTGCCTGATAGCTCAAATACTACTGATACTACTGTTAGTAATTCTTCTAGGTCAACTAGTTTGAAGTTTGATGGAATTTGAGATTTAATTCTAAGTGAGGACATCCGTAGAAGAGAATCTGGCGAATATGTGTCTACTGCTTTAGTAGGTGAAAATAGAGGAAGAACTAGTACTCATGTTAGAAAAAGTAGTATGAATCTGAATTGATGTAGTCAGTTTAGGACTGGTGATGTTATATGTTGGAATTGTGGCAAGAGGGGGCATCGTCGAAGGGATTGCTTTAAGTTGAAGAATGAGAAGGGTAAAGGAATTAGAGTTGAGTCTGCTGATGATGTTGCAGATGTAGCTGACTGTAATTCGAATAATGCTGATTATATCTTGTCTGTCACTAATGATTCGTCTTTTGACTGATGGATTATGGATTCTAGTTGTTCTTTTCATGCTACATCAAACAGGAACTGGTTTACTACTTATCAATGTATGGATAGTAGTAAAGTGCAGTTAGGGAATAATGCCGAGTGCGATGTTATAGGTGTTGGTAATAGTAAAATCAGAATGCATGATGGTATTGTGTGGACATTGACTGGAGTAAGGCATGTTCTAGAGTTGAAAAAGAACCTGATTTCTTTGAGTGCCCTGGATTCAGCTGGGTGTCGATATTCTTCAGAATGTGGAATTTTGAAGGTTGTTCGAGGTGCATTGGTGATAATGAAATGAATCAAACACAGTGGCCTATATGAGCTTTAAGGTGAGATAGTGACGGAATTTGCCGTGAAGACGTCGGATGCATCTATTCGAGAGTTTGAATTGTGGCATATGCGTTTGGGGCATATTAGCGAGAAAAGCCTGAAGGTTCTAAGTGAAAGAAATTTATTTTGTGGTTATATTGCTGACGAATTGAATGTATGCAGGTGCCATGATTTAGATCAACGGCGGAAAGTGCAGTTCAGTACCATTGTTAAAGAAACCACGGAGATTGTAGAATTAATTCACTTTGATGTTCGTAGGTTGTCACGGTTTCCTTCGAGGAAGAGTGCCAGATTTATGCTAACAATTATTGATGACTACTCGAGGAAGACTTGGCTGTTTGTGCTTAGGCACAATTTGATATTGTTGTCAGGATCAGGCAATTGAGAACTTTGATCGAAAAGGTGACTGGTAAGATGATCAAGTATGTGCGGACTGACAATAGTATGGAGTTTTGCTTGGAGCTGTTAAATAAATTCTGCATGAAGGAAGACATAGTGAGACACCGCACTAGTGCCAATAAACCACATGTTGCAGAATTGATAAGTAGAATATTACTAGAGACGGCCCATAAAATGCTCTTTAGTGTTGGTATGGCTAGGAGATTTCTAGCGGATGTGCTTGGTACGGCGAGCTACCTGTTGAATAAATCCCCATCGATTGCGATTGGATATCAGACACCCGAAAAAGTATGGTCAGGTAACGTTGCTAATTATTCTGGTATTAGAATATTTGGTTGCCCATGTTATGTTTGAGTTAGTGATGGTAAGCTCGATGGAAGGGTAAGAAAGTGCATGTTCCTAGGCTATGCACAAGGTGAGACGGGTTATCAGTTGTGGTGCATGGAATTAAATTCACCTGCTTTAAGCAGAGAAGTTACGTTTGACGAGTCTCCGATACTTCGAGTTAGGAGTGTTAATGGCAGTGCTTATATAGATCTGGACGGTGGACGGTGTTCAGCTTGAGGTGGAGTTGCAATAAAAAACTCCTGAGGTAGCGGGTACTAGTGGGATAATCGACACAGACAGTACTTGTAGTGAGGTGGAGCCTAAAGAGCCAATGGTTGCTGTGACTACTGAAATTGATAAGGTACGTATTTGATCTTCTGACAGATATGGATGCAATAGTGGTTTTGCTTTATCTGTGATTGAGGAGATTATGTTGGAAAATTCTTGCGGAGCAATTAAAGGTGCAGGTGGAGTTGGTATTCTGAGGAGGTCCACTGTTATGACAAAGTTCATGTGCGACTTGGACTTGGAAGATATATGTGGCGGTTGAGCCCATTAAGGGCTGCGGGAGAATAGTAGCGAAGTTCAATATTTTAGCGAAACGATTGTGACTTAGCTCAAACGTCGAGCCAAGGTGGAGATTGTTAAAATATGTTTCGAATTTGAGCCCACAAATGAAACCGTGAGATGGATTTAAGTGGACGTCCGAAATATTAAGAAAAGAAAAAGAAAAGATAACTGATATTATTTTCACGTTGAAGATGCGATCGAGATTGGAAGTCTGTTTCGGAAACCCACAAGAAATATCTTCTCTGTTATTTGAAGTTGATCCACGAAGAACTATCTGATAAAGACAAAAGGAAGAAGAAGGCAAAGTCTAAATCTTGGACTTGTTGACCGAATTGCATGCAAATCTTATCTGCATGTTGAAGTTGGCCACTGAAATAGGAAAGTTTGTGGATTCTGAATCTGACCGTGATTTGGTCAAACTTGGGGTTTCTTATATATACATATATTCTTCCTGTAAGTAGATGGTCAGAGAGAGAAGACTTGAAGCGCCAGTGTTGATAAAGTGCAGTGAAGTGCGACTTCTAACCGAGTGCTTGGCGTGGTTTTCTTGCTGTTTCTTTGTGGAATTACATCAATAGCTTTTAGTGTTAAAGTCGATTAAATCGTGTTATAAGATTTGTGACTTTCTTCATGAGATTGAGAGATTATTTCTGTAAGGAATTGTGGGGCTAAACACTTATGGGTTATTGAATGTAATTGGGGCTTGGGAAACACTGAGAGTGTTTGAGTGACTCGAGTGTGATTGTAATCTCCATTGTATCGCTTGATCTATAGTGAAATTTCGTGCTGCCCTCCTCGTGGATGTAGGTCTCTACGATCGAACCATGTAAATTTGGTGTCCGATTAATTTCCTTATTCTATCTATTTTATTATTTTGATCACTTGATTTTCTAACAGCAAGAACAGTACGGGCAGACGGCGAGATGGTGGCAATGTGAGTACGGCAATGGCTAGGCGGCAAGGACGGCATGGAGATGGTGATGGTGGTGGTGAGGAAAGGGAAAAACAGAAAATGAGAGGGGGAGAGGGAGAGAGCGTGAGAAGAGAGTGAGGAAGAGAAAGAGTGGAAGAGTGAGAGAGAGAAAGAGTCTTAAATGCACCAAAAATATCTTGTCCCCATATCCATAAATATTTACCTTCTAGAAGGGGTATTTTGGTCATTTTACTCATAGGGACATTTTGGTAATTTTCACTTTAAGGGAAAAACTGTAATTTTCATCCAAGGAGCAAAACTGTAATTTTCCACTGAAGGCCCTTGTGGCCAAATTTGAAAAAAAAGAAGCCCGTTGACCTTGCCAGTTCCGTCATTTGATCGCTTGATTCGAAAATACCATCGCTCGGAATTGATTTAGTGTCTGCCAATAAAATTGAAAAATGAGACGACAAAATCCAATGTTCGTTTCTCAATCCTCAAAAATCCAATATCCTTAATCGGATTAGAATTCGTGGTTAAAATCCATCGAGTTTCATTTTATTACCTTTATCATGCGAAAACGTCCGAAAATCTTATTATATACTTTTTCCGAATTAAATCGACAACCGTCATTTGATTAATCCATAAAGTTGAAATTTCAGGATATCACAATTTTGGTCAATTCGTGCTTGAGGGTAATTTGATAATTTTGCACCCGGGGGCAATTTGCTAATTTCGCACTAAGGAGGAGGAAGTGGGCCGGCCCTTGGGTTATTAGGCTAGCCAAATAGGTTGGACCTCGGTCGGCTCATGCCTAGGGTCGTCATGAGCTTGAGTCGCCGATTGGGCCTGCTCGGGTCGATTTGGGTCAGGCTGGACCGGTTCGCTTTTTCAACTTGTTTTCATTCCTCACTTCTCAAATTTACCAATTTTGCGCAATGCTACCCAATCATGTTGGATTGAAAGTTTTATGATTCGAACGGCTTGATTAAACAAATAACAGTCCATGAATCAAATGTCATAAGAAGAATTACTCTGAAAACTATTAAAAAAGAAATAAATATTTTTTTGCCACTTAAGGGTCGGCATACCTATTTTAGGGAAAGCCGATGCTTAACTGATTTTTCAAGATTTTAGTGATGCATAGAAAAAATAAATTGGATTTTTAAAAAATAATGGGCCAAAAATTCAGGTGTCAACAGTTACTCATCTTATAGGGGTTTTAGGAAAAGCTTACTCTACAATCCCAACACAAAGGTTAAGAATTCAAAAAACTTAGTAAAAAAACAATCAACAATCACACGCATGGGGTGTTTTCCTAACTAACTATCCCAAAGTCCTAACGAACCTTCACTCCAGGTAATAACCATGCTCTAATATCATTTAAATAGGGCTGTCACACCCCGATCCTATTTCTGTAAGGCTCGAGCGCGCGACTTCCTTGTATTGGTCATTTAATTGCGATGTCCCAAGAGGCGTTGCCGACCCATTGTTTTATCTTTCAATTAACACATGCGGAAGCGAATTCTATATAAACCATCTAATAACAGCAACATGATAGCATGGAAAACACATACACAAAAGCACATCTTATTTATATGCATCATTGACTCACATTGGAAGTTAATCTAATTACACGCTTGTTACTCGGGCCTTTTTCCGATTTCCTAAAAAAAAAGAGGGGTTAGGGTTAACTGAGCTCCTTCTACCTACAAGGGTTAACTCCAAAAAGTGGCTACCTCATATTTGTTGGTCCACAGGAACGCCAAAACCGACGAAACAAATGCCCATCACTAGATGCCTGAAAATAGTTAAATAACAACAAACGAGTAAAGTCAATAAGTAAGACCTCTAAAGCTCGTATAGGAAGATACCTCGCCATGGGCATGCACCAAACATATGACTTAACAGTCGATGGCAAAGCAATAGAACAGCTTTTGTTTTGCCATATCTATATACATGAAAGAAAACATCATCTTCTTGACATGCTAAGAACACAATCAAATAATTACACGTGGATTCTTACCTTTCGTCGGCACCTATCATTCACAAGAATAATCAGACGTGAAGCATCGCTTCTAATTAGCATCCAACAATTTCACAAAATAATCAAAAACACTTCATATCACAAATTCATATGCAATGCATCCACACGTGTTCCGATTATTACGATTGCTCACGGCCATGACCGACATTTGCGTTAGTGGTCTTCCGGCATAATCTGGCATCGTTCCGAAATCTATCGCGAACGGCATCCAGGTCATAGACCCTTCGAGCATTCGGATCACAAATCATTCAGGTATCAAACAGCCTTCATAGTCATATAGATGGATAATTCCTTTATGTGATCACACAAACACTCAATCCAATTCTTATCTTTCACATTAGCCAATGGAAGAGTGTTTAGTACTTACACGTTCGAACTTCTTCAATCCCGCACACATAAAAATGCACGAAAATAATCACACGTAAACAACTGAAATTCTCTAACAAGAGAAATGCACATACTTCACTTACAACTCTTCCTTGTCAAGATTCACATAAGCAAAATGACTAATAATGTTGGTTTCTCAAAAATCAATATTCATAGAGAAATATTAGTCCTTTTTGCAATAAACCATCACATGAGCACATACTCTTCATTTTAAATCCTCATCGCTTACACATGCCTCAAGAACACTTATCATCAAATGACAAATTGATTAACAAACATAGCATGACCCTCTATATGAGCAAATCATACAAATTTGGACATATGAGCTTTCTCTTCCTAGAACAAACAAAACAAGCATTAACATGTAGATCACAATCAACCTAGGTCTGATTTGTGTAGAGTAACGCCCTAACCAAGGCTTAAGCGGATGAACTTAAGACGACGATGACAACAAATGGCAACGGTAAAAAGGAGCGGTAGATGGTGAGAACGGCACGGATGGTGTCAAGGCGGAGCGACGGCAACTCGACGGTGGTGGTGACCGAGGGGGGGCGAATTTGAGAGAGAGAGAGAGAGAGAAATAGAGAGATGGAAAGAAATGAACTAAGGGTTGAGCTATTTATAATCTCTTGCAAGAGGGCCAATAATGCAATCTTGCAATTAAAACTTATAATCTATTCTAGCTTAGGCCTTCTTAATGTGCTCTCATCCAAGAAAATTAAATGCCAAGAAGACTTATTTTAAACTTCTTAAGCAAGTCTCATAATAGGCTTGCATAGCTACTAATCTTAGGCCTCTTTAATTAACTACCATCCAAGAAAAATTTAATACCAAGAAGACTTCTTGCAAACTTCTTGAGCAAGTCTCATTATAGGTTTGCATGGCTACTAATCTTAGGCCTCCTTAATTAACTACCATCCAAGCAAAATTTAATGCCAAGAAGACTTCTTACAAACTGTTGCGGAACAACGCCAAGAGATGCGCAAATTCAAGCGTGAAAAATAAAGGATGAAAGCAAAATAAATTGCACGAGACACAAGATTTACGTGGAAAATTCAAACGGGAAAAACCACAAGGAGAGAGAGGGGTTTCACTATTTTCAATAACGATTACAAAATTAAAAAAACGTCGAAAAACCTGTTGGTGAGCAAGAAGATAAGATAAAACAAAAGGAGGAGGAAAAATTTCAGGGCCAAGAACAGATTTTGCAAACAAGCATTAGATATGTTTGCGCAAAAAACAATCAGATATATTTGAGCAAAAAATCATCAGATATATTGCGCAAAAAACATCAGATATATTTGCACAAAAAATCATCAAATATATTTGCGTAAATATATTTGCGCAAAACATTCATATTATAGTCCCCTTCTAAAAGACCCTAAAACAAAATGCCATTGTCTAAAATACCCCTGTTACCTATTTTAAGTCAAAAACTCAACAAATCTGCACATTGACTTCAAATATCTAAAAGAGCGTTATGTCAAAACGCCACAAGACCTCTCTCCCTCAGCACCAAGAGTGACCACACAAGGCCATCCGCCAAAAATGCGGAATCGACAACGCACACCCCTAAGCCTACGTGAGCGCACTCGTTGTAGGAAACAAGGGATGAATGCCACCAACTCCACCTAGGCAAATCAAACGGTGAAAACACCAACCAAGTCCAAGCAATGCTTGAACTTGATCAAAGGAACCGGTTTAGTTAACATATCTGTCGGATTATCCGCTGTAGGTACTTTCTTCACTGTAACTGTACCCTTAACAACCTCATCATGCACAAAGTGATATTGGATGTCGATATGTTTCGTTCTCTCGTGATACATCGCGTTCTTGGTCAATTGGATTCCTTTGCCGCTTCTGTCACTGCCATATACTCTGCTTCAGTGGTAGACAAAGCGACCGTGTCTTGCAAGGTTGCTCTCCAACTAACCGCAG
>BCNH02000003.1:15296848-15330972 GCA_001662345.2 Metrosideros polymorpha var. glaberrima
TCTTTGTTGAAGCAATCATTATTATAATCTCCTTAGGGGTGTGGTAGAAAGTGACCATTGTCTAACCCCCTTTATCAGTTCTGGCCCCTTCTTCTGCAATTTCCTATAAGTGTGTCTCGTTAGCAAAAGTGGAAAACTAACCTTCTTCTTTTCCGTGTCAATGGTTCTTTTCCAATTCTCCAAAGGTTTAGCTAAAATTCGGTCAAATGCTTAATTTAGAGCTTTCCAATCATCTCATCTTGTCATGCCCCGATCCTATTTCCCCAAGGCTCAAGGGTGCGACTTCCTTGCATTGGTCATTTAATTGCCACGTCCCAGGAGGCATTGCTGACCCATTGTCTTATGTTTCAATTAACACATGCGGAAGCGAATTCTATATTACACATCCAATAACAACAATAGAATAGCATGGAAAACACATACACAAAAGCACATCTTATTTATATGCATCATCGACCCACATCAGAAGTTAGTCTAATTACATGCCCGTTATTCGGGCCTTTTTCCGATTACGCCAAAAAGAGATGGGTCGGGATTAACTTAACTCTTTCTACCTACAAGGGCTAACTCCAAAAAATGGCTTCCTCTACTTCTTGGTCCACGGGAACCCTAAAACGGATTAAATGAATGTCCATCACTAGAACCCTGAAAATAGTTAAACAACAACAAATGAGTAAACTCAATAAGTATGACCTCTAAATCTGGTATAGGAGGATACCTCGCCACAGGCACGCACCAAACATAGGACTTAACAGTCCATGGCAAATCAATAGCAAAGTATTTGCTTTGCCTTATCTATATACATGAAAGGAAACCTTATCCTCTTGACATACTAAGAACACAATCAAATAATTACACGTGGATTCTCACCTCCCCTTGGCACCTATAATTCACAAGAATAATTACACGTGAAGCATCGCTTCTAATTAGCATCCAATAATTTTACAAAATAATCAAGAACACTTTATATCACAAATTCATGCCCAATGCATCCACACGTGTTCCGATTATTACGACTGCTCACGGCCACGACCGACACTTGCATCATTGGTCTTCCGGCATAATTGGGCATCGTTCCGCCTCATCAGGCATGGCAGTGTCTCAACCTCCCTCGGAGACAAACGACATTCAATTAAGAGTATCGTTCCGAAATCTATCGCGAACAACATCCAGGTCATAGACCCTCCAGGCATCGGGATCACAAATCATCCAAGCATGAAACATCCCCCATAGTCATATGGGTGGACAATCCCTTTATGTGATCACACAAGCACACAAACACTCAAGCCAATTCTTATCTTTCACATTAGCCAATGCAAGAGTGTTTAGTGCTCACACATTCTAACTTCTTCAACCCTATACACATAAAAATGCAAGAAAATAATCACATGTGAACAATCGAAATTCTCCAACGTGCAAAAATGTACATACTTCACTTACAACCTTTCCTTATCAAGATGCACAAGAGCAAAATGACTTATAATCTTGGTTTCTCAAAAATCAATATTCAAAGAGAAATATTAGCCCTCTTTGCAATAAACCGTCACATGAGCACATACTCTTCATTTTAAATCCTCATCGCTTACACATGCCTTAAGAACACTTATCATCAAATGGAAAATTGATTAACATGCATATCATGACCCTCTATATGAGCAAAATATACAAAATTGCACACACGAGCTTTCTCTTCCTAGAACAAGCAAAACAAGCATTAACATGTAAATCACACTCAACCTAGGTCCGATTTGCATAGAGTAATACCATAGCCAAGACATAGAAGAACTACTTACCACATTGGATGAACTTAAGGCGACGACAACAACAAATGGCAACGGTAAAAAGGAGCAGTCGATAGTGAGAACGGCACGGATGGCATCACGGCGATGCGATGGCGACTCAGCAGTGGTGGCCAAATGGTGGTGGTGGCCAAGGGCGGGCGAATTTGAGAGAGAAATAGAGAGAGGGAAAGAAATGAACTAAGGGTTGAGCTATTTATAATCTCTTGCAAAAGGGCCAATAATGCAATTAAAACCTGTAATCTATTCTAGCTTAAGCCTTCTTAGTGTGCTCTCATCAAACTTCTTAAGCAAGTCTCATAATAGGCTTGCATGGCTACTAATCTTAGGCCTCCTTAATTAACTATCATCCAAGCAAAATTTAATACAAATAAGACTTCTTGCAAACTTCTTACGCAAGTCTCATTATAGGTTTGCATGGCTACTAATCTTAGGCCTCCTTAATTAGCTACCACTCAAGCAAAATTTAATGCCAAGAAAACTTCTTTATCAAGTTTGTCTTCTTAGCATTAAAGACAACAATTACTTCTAATCCAATTTTGTCTTCTACCCCACAATTATCTCTCTTAAGATAGGGTTTCTAGAAGGAGTAATTTGGTAATTTCACCATTGACACTATTCATATGGGCTGGAGGTCGGGCTTAATTATGAAAATGGGCTTACCTCAGGTTCAAGGGCACCAATTGACTTCGAATTTCTGGCTTCAGACCATCCTAAAACCTCATTGCTCTTTCCATTGGATCCTCAATCATTCTACACGCATATTTCGACAGCTCTGCGAACTTGGCCTCATTCTGGTCGACTGATTGTAGGAATTCTGCTAGTTTTTGTTCACATGCGCACTTGGAAAAGTATTTTCAATTGAAAGCTTCAACAAGGTATCCTAGGTTGAGACTGTGCCTTCCGAAAAAATCCTACCTTGGGTGGCTTCTCACCAATTACTAGTGTTACCCTACAATTGGTATACCGCCAGGGTTACCTTATTTTCCTATGAGCAAGTCAGGAGTGCGAAAGTTTTCTCCAGCTCCTTGATCCATAAGGTTGCTACCTCAGGATCGCCTATCCCAATAAATGTTGACGACCTTAGTTTCAGGAACTGCTCAACCAGCTTTTGCATCAATCAATCACCGTTCCTATTTCTAGCTATCGGGACATCATTAGGAGCGGCAGTAGCAGTAGCAGTAGCAGCCTAATTCTAAGTCTGTTGTCCCATTAGATTTCCCATGGCTTCCAAAGCTTGTAGAATTCTATCTAAGTAGGGATCATCTTGTGCCCTTTCTCTTGTACCTACTTGGCTTTAGGCTACCATTTTTCTAGGGATTCTTGGATCTAGGTTATTGTCGCAACTTGAAATTTCCCGTCCGGGGCAGGAGATTAGGTTTAAGGGTACCGCCTAAAAAGAACAAGTCGATTTAGGCATGGGATCTCCCGAGCCCATACCCCGCGTGATGTTGGATGTCATTTTTTTAGGTTCTTTAACAACCTATATATTTATGGAGTCGCCACTAACCATTTTAGGGTGGGTAGGCTAAAAACCCAATTGAAATGAGGGAGGACCACCTCAATTCTACAGAACCAGAGATTCTAAGTCTGGGAACTTGCTTACGCTAATATTTGTATTAATGCCCTTTCTGTATCTAATTGGTCGGTTGGTTTTCTAATTGATCATGCAATCTTGACAATTTTTTTAATCTTGAGGTCGAGACCATTTGTAGGTGAGCATGCAACATGTTTATGTGATTTCCATTTTAAGTTCTAAACCAATTCTAACCCTAACCTAGAAAGAAAAATGAACAAACAAAAAATGGAAAATGTAGTATTCACAAAATAATAAAAATGAATTGCCCTAAGTACGATAAGAAAAACCCGCAAATTGTCTAGCAATTATGCATGGCCTTGTTATAAGCCTCCAGATATGAATCCCTCGTAAGCTTGATGTGAATGCATATATGAAACCTAAAAATAAAAAAGAATCTAAGCAAACATGCATTTTAAAGCCAAATCAAGTTCGAGAGAGACCTAGGTTTGATAACCCAACGAACTAAACCGAACCAAGGCAAACCAAACATCATTACAAAGTTTAGAGCAAGAGGTTCAAAAGTCCAAAAATGAATTTTGGCCAATTTGATCTTAAAATGCATGTGATTTTGACAAAACAGACCCGAAGATCAAGAAATGAGTCCGGTTTTGACCTGGAACTTTGACGGCTTTGAAAAAAGAAGCAAATGGTATTATGAAATTATAAAAATTCACAGACACTTAGATCAATATATTTTGAGAAACTTTCATGTTTTGAGTTTTTTCAAAAGGGTTCTTTATCTTTGTGAAAATTTGCAATGTTACCTCAAAGGTCAGATAAGGTTCGCTTTTGAAACCGGGACTTTAATGATTTTAATAAAATAGCAAAAAAATACTAAAAATCGCGAAATTTCACGGACTACTAAATAAGATCTCAATAAACAACTTTAATGTTCTGAGTTTTTGCAAAAAAAAGGGCTGCAACCATGTCATTTCAGTATTTTGAGACAGAAAGTTTTGGTTCCAAAAACTGAAAAAATTAACAGGGGTGTCATTGGTTTGGCTATCGGTTTAGCCAACCTAAAGATCATATTTGGTCATGAAACATCTTCACAGAATAGACCTAGGCGTGTTCTACAATGTTGATGAAGACAACTTTTCCAGATTCTGTGCGCAAAAAATCAAAAAAATTCGAGAACACCCGGAGGTCAGTAAGGAAACGGCAAGAAACAGCAAAGAAGAGAGTCTTCTTGTTTTTTCAGATTCTGTGACCGACTTTCAAAGGACTTTTCATATAGTGAACAATACTCAAATGAGGCATGTGACCACTCAAATCGAAGCTTAAGACGTTGATATCGATTCTCTAGTTGAACATTTCATCAACGAAATTCATTTTTGGGGTCATATCAAGCATCGAGGCACACTGGCTCATGAAACTCAGGTTTTGCGGAACATCCAAAACATGTGTCCATCGGTCCATGGCATAAGACAAGCAAAACAACCATCACATAGACCTATTCTTAGCATGTCAATGTAAGGTTAGACATACTTAAATATTTCATGCATTCACATTCAAGCGAGGATTTTACTTGAAACAAACGTAAAATGTTATACCTTTGCTTGGGTAGCTTCAAGGCTCAAATGAGCTCATTTTGGCCTCCCGTCTAGGTCAGAAAAGGGTCAAGGTGAGCTCACGACCTAATTAAGCAAATGTCACAAGCCGAGTTCCGAGTTAAGACTTTCAAGAGTATTTGGATGAAAAATGAAAAGAAAGGAGAAAAAAAATCAGTTTGCTGAAATGCTTGTCAGAATCCTACATTAACACTAGTCAGAGTTGAGGTGATTCCGGGAGCCACAGTGGTCCGTTGGGGCTTAAACCAATGCCAAAATGTTGGCAAGAGGCAGATGAAATTTTTGGGATCAGAACGGAGGCAAACGGAGCTCGTACGTGGCTAGAATGGCCATTGGCGCGCAGCAGATTGGTCACTGGCATGGAGAACGATGATTTGTTGGAGAAGAAAATAGGTCGGAAAAGTCGCCAGCCGACGGTTCCCTAGGATGGGTCATGGAACAACTGGAAAGGGGGATGTATGGTGGTCGTTGTGGTGGTGTTGGTTCGTCGAATGGTGGTCGGAGTGGTCTTGGGAAGTTTGGTTGCCAGATGAAAAGGAACCATGGTCTGTTTTTTGGCTAAAGTACACTAGAAGTGCCATAATTTGGCACGGGTGGACACTTTAGTGCCACAATTTCTAAAAGGTACATTTAAGTGCTATTTTTTTAAAAAAGTATGACCCTTAAGTGCCAACTCCGGCGAGCTTGCCGAAAATCTAACGTGGCCTTATTTTATTAATATTTTTAGCTTATGTGGCTCGCCGATGCTGATGTGGCATTTTTTAATATAATATTATAATATTTTTCAAAAAATATTTTAATTTTCTTAATTTTTTCTATTTTTCTTTTTGTTCCATTGTCTTCTTCCTCTGGCTCGCCGGCCAGAGGAATAGTCGGAGACGACCGGCGACGCCATGGGTGAGGTCAGCCTCGCCATCGCTGGGCGAGGCAGACCTCGCCCTCACCTAGCCGCGGCAAGGCTCGACCTCACTAGATCTGGGTGAGGTCGAGCCTCGCCCAACGACAATGGCGAGGCTGACCTCGCCAGATTTGGGCAAGGTCGAGCCTTGCCCAGCAACGACGGTGAGGCCGACCTCGCCCACCGACGACAGCGAGGCCAACCTCACCCATGGCCTCATTATCGCTAGCCCCTCTAGTAAAGTAAATGTTTTTCTTAATTTTTTCTCTCTTTTTTCGATTTTCCTTTTTTTTCTATTGTCTTCTTCCTCTGGCTCGCCGGCCAGAGGAACGGTCGATGAGGCCATGGGCGAGGTCGGCCTCGCCGTTGCTGGGCGAGGCCGACCTCGCCTTAGCCTAGCCACGGCGAGGCTCGACCTCGCTAGATCTGGGCGAGGTCGAGCCTTGCCCAGCGATGACGTCGAGGCCAACCTCGCTAGATCTGGGCAAGGTCGAGCCTCGCCCAGCGACGATGGCGAGGCCGACCTCGCCCATGACCTCGCTGGGCAAGGGTGAGGTCAGCCTTACCGGCCTCGCATAGCCATGGCGAGGCCAACCTCCATGGCCTCGTCGGACCTCCCTCTAGCTCGCCGGCCAGAGGAAAGAGGATTAAAAACTAAAAGGGAAAATTATAAAACAAAAGAAAAGATTAACAAAAAGTCTATGTGGCTTAAATTTGTTTTAAAAAATGTCACATTATTGAAAATTCTCGCTAGAAAAAGACACGTCAACATTTTGGCTGGAAAATCTCGCCGTTGGCACTTAAGTGTCCCTTTATTCTCCGATTTTGGCACTTAAGTGTACATTTTAGAAATTGTGGCACTAAAGTGTCCATCCATACCAAATTATGGCACTCCTAGTGTACTTAAGCCTATGTTTTTCTCTCTTGTTTTTCCCCCCTTTTGCAAGAAGACTTGAGTTATATCTATAGTGTCACGCCCTGAGCCCTCGGGCACGCGACCATCCGGATACACTTATCCTTTGGGTCATTAAATGCGACGTCCTAGGATGCGTCGGCGACCCATTCATTTTATCTTTTGAATTGCGCGTGCGGAAATGAATAATAACACCCGACAGCAGGGATAGAAGGAAAAACAGCATAACAAACAGCATTACAAAAACACGCATTTTTATTTATGAATATGTTAACCCTAGGAAGTCTATAGTTACAAGCCCTTACTTACGGGCCACTTCCTACACGACCAACAAAAAGAGACTGGGGTCGGGTTAACTTAAACTTCTTTATGCGATGGCACCTTAAACTGCACCTGTCGACCTTCCCTCTTATGGTCCTGAAAAATGGTTAACAACAACTAATGAGATAAAAATCTCAGTAAGGTAACAAACTAAGCCTTGCACAGGGTGCCAATTCACTCAGAGCATACCCTATACATGCAACTCAACATCGATGGCAGATCAATAGCGAGCAACTCTCGCTTTAAACAATCTATATCAGGTTCGGTGACTCTCACCAATCAATAGACAATTCACAGGCATTCTTACCTTGCCTTGGCACATGCACATGCCCTGCATGTTATCAATCACAGCATTATATAAACAATGCATCAAATAAGGCAATCAGGACACGCATATCATCATCTCACACACGCAATGTTTCCAAGCGTAGTCCAATTTTATGTCTAGTGATTATGCCCGCTCTCGGGCATTGCACAACCCAAAAGAGAGGCGATCTCGACCTCTCTAGGCCATTGCACCTCTCACAAGTAGCAATCATCTAGCATGACCAGGCATCGTCCCGCCCCTTCGGGCCTAGCAACATCTCCTCCTAGAAGACCGAGGTGCGGCCACACCTCGACCTTCCCTAAAGGTAGATGGCATTTTATTTAAGGAGAATTGGTTCGACCTCTACCGCGATCCGTCATCCGAACCCCCGTCGGGCGTCCAATAATATCAGCGATAAAATTGGGCATCGTCCCCAATCACCATTGAGGGTCCATACATTTTGTGATCACACGAGCATACATGCATTCAAATCTCATTTCTTCTTTTCTTTTTGTCAATGCACTTACGATACGTGCTCATGCTCATTGCCATTTTTACACAAAAAAATGCATTAAATAAATCACACATGATCACACGAACATTCTTTTCATGCCAAACTCCACGTGCCTCACTTTTCAAATCAAATAATTGGTTCCAAAGCATAACACTCAGCATTTTAACACGGCACCACAATAATTCTCATTTTCATGCCAAAATACATTCTTTTCTACTATAAACTCATAAAGCATATTACTCTTATTTTTCCAAGGCAATTTTTATCTTAAAAACTTACCAAGCATATATGAAAAATTTAACCCAATCATGGTTAATTAACCTAACCATAGTTAATTAACCTAACCATGGTTAACTAACCCAACTATGGTTAATTAACCTAACTATGGTTAACTAACCTAACCAAGGTCAACTAACCTAACCAAGGTTAACTTAACCCAATCATGGTTAAAAGTCTAATTGCACCTTAAACTAACCCTAAGTGCAATTAACAACCTATTCAAGAATTAGGGAGTTAACTCACCGTTTAACGGCAACGGCTACTACGGCGACGACGGCGGCGACGACGCGAAGACGATGGTGGTGGTGGCTCGGCGATGGCGCGTAGACGGATAATGGGTATTAACGGCGGCTCGACTCGGCGCGGCACGGCGTGCGGACGATGGTTCGGTACGGGCTCGGCACGACGGCACGGCTTGGCGACGGTGGCCTAAACGTCGGCGGCAAGGGCACGGCTTCAAGGCATGTCTTGGGTAGCGCAACAGCAAGGTGAACGGTGTGAAATAAGAAGGAAAAAGGGTGAAAATGGGGGAGAGAGGAGGGAGCTACGAATTTTGAGAGGAAAGAGAGAGAATGAAGAGTGAAAGAGAGAGAGAGAGTTGTCTTGCAATATCTTTTTCAAGATGGTATCATTGCCTCACTTCAATGCAAATTCAAAAATATCTTCCTTTGGCTTCTTGCAATTCAAGACATCTTTATCAATAATTGAATCAAGAAGGAAAAGACAAGGAAAGGCAAAGGGGGGGTGAATGTAAAATGCAAGACAAAAAGCTTTAATTAGCTTTGTCTTAAGTCCATTAAGAGATCATCAAAATATCTCACTTTCAAGAAGGGTAAAATGGTCTTTTCCCAAATTGTCACTATTCGTTCGGCACTATTCACGAACTGCACTATTCACATGGGCTTGGTTTGAATTTTTGCAGGCCCAATGGGCTTAATATTCAATGGATTCTTCATTTTGGGCCAAAATGGGCTTTTGGGGGCAAAACGGTCATTTTATATCATCAGGCCTCTTGAAATCCGAATTTAATAGAAAATAGGTCCGATGGTTCGTGCCACGTCCGAAACGTTTCTCCGATCCTTAATTTTCAGCTTACCGTCTCTTTTCTGTGAATTTAGGGTTTACCGATAAATTTTGAATTATCGAAAACAGAACGTCCAAAAATCCAATTATACACCTTTTTCCAATTTGAATCGACAGTCGTCCGTCGATTAATCCATATAGTTGAAATTTCGGGATATCACATATAGGGGAGGGGGAGCTCGAATTTTCTGAAGATCAGATGTCCATGCCCCCTTCCAAGTCTTGTCATTTCAAATTTGTCCTCTTTTTGTTTGTTTTTGGCTAATCATTTCCCTTCTCTTCTTCTTTCCCCATATTTCTCATCATTATCCTTCTTTTTCCCTTCCCAATTTTTCTCATCATTTCATTTCTCTTCGGCCATGGAACTCATGTGACCATAGTTTGTCTCTTGTGGGGTATTTTGGTCACTCTACACTTGGGTAAGGGTAAATTACCATATTACCCTTTCGTTTGAATAGCCAAGCTTGTCTCTTGTGGGGCATTTTGGTTAATCCACACTTGGGCAAGAGCAAATTACCATACTAGCATTTATTTTTGAATGGCCAAGCTTGTCTCTTGTGGGGCATTTTTGTCACGCCCCGGCTCTCGAGCACCCGATGATCCCTAACACTTTTCTTTTAGGTCATTAAAAATGGACGTCTAAGGACGCGTCATTAGGAAGCTTATCTTTTGATTAATGCAAGTGAAAACGAATAACAAACACTCGACAATCACAACAACAGAGATAACAGGAAAAACAACAGAACTGTACTCATTACCAAAACACGCTTTATTAATATACATGTCAACACTAGGAAGTTATATGTATAAACCCTCATTTTCGGGCCACTTCTTAACAAGACCAACAAAAAGATACCAGGGTTGAGGTTAACTTATCTCCACTACTACTACGGGGTCACACCAAAAAGCCAATCCTCCAAGCCCGGCCTAGAGGTAGTACTAGGGATGAGGTTCTTCAACAGCGCCATTAGGAACCTCGACGTCCATAGGATCCCAAATTTCTTCGCTTGTTCCACCTCCACCTAGTCCATCAAAACCCCTCAAAGGACCAAAGAGGGCGTCCCCGTGACGTACAAACTACGCCCTAAATTGGTGAGGTATCAAGTGTCTCAACCCTTCATCGACCCAGACCGTAGTAACATGAATCTCATAGCTATAGTACGTACCAAGGGCCGGATATGGAGTTATAAAGAGACTCTGGTCCGTGGGTTATGTTACACCGACACCAACACGTAAGACAACACGCCGACACATCATTTTCAAAAAATTAAGAATTTTGACAAGTTAGGACACGTTGTATATTAAAATATATTTTAATATATACATGATAAATTATCATTTTAATTTAATTCAAATCCATAAATAAATAATAACAAAGCCTAAAATAGATTCACTACCGAAGGTAGCTCCATCTTTTTTAGCTGGCTACAAGCCTACATCTAGATTAGGACTAAAGGTCATTATCAAAATCCTTCGCACAAAAGCCTTAATAACTCTCCCCCAAAACCCCCCCTCTTTGTGCTCTATCCCCCTCAAGTCAAAATTCTTCGCACAAAAGCCATAATAGCTCTCCCCTTGCCCCCCTCTCTCTCTACTCTGTCCCCCTCGGGTCCCTCCCCCTCCCACTCCCCCTCTTTCTTTCTCTCCCCCCTTTCTCTCTCTGCTCTATTCCCCTTGGGCCCCTCCCCCTCCCGCTCCTCTTTCTTTCTCTCCTTCCCTCGGGCAAATAATTCAAACGCCCCTCTCTTGCCCTCCATTCATGCTCTCTCTCCTCTCTTTTTCTTCATGCGATTCTGCTTTCTCTCTCTCTCTCTCTCTCTATTTCAACATGCGACCAAGCTGTTCTCTCTCTCTTGTTTGACAAAACGCTCCACCTCCGTCTCCGCTGCTTCGCCTCATCGTTGCCTTTTCCATCGCCAACTGATGCTCATCTCTTCTTCTCCATCTCTCTTTCTCTCTCTCTAACTTTCTTTGTCAATGCTTTACTCTCTCTTCCACGATTGGACTCGCGTGTCGAGAAAGCGTTGACCGCGTGTCGAATTTTCGACACCTGTTGATCGCGTGTCAGACGCGTGTCCGTGTCCAACACGGACGTGGCGGCCATGAGAACGTGTCGGTGTAACATAGTTAGTGGGAACCCCAATCGCACTAGTCGTGCAGCCATATTACAGATTTGAAAAGCGATTAACAACTAGTGAGGAAAAATCTCAGCAAATTAACAACCTAAGCCTCGTGTAGGGTACTGATTCACCTAGAGCATACCATAAACATGTGGCTTAACATCGATAGCAGATCAATAGCGAGCAACTCTCACTCTACTTAATCTACGATAGGTTCGAGTGACTTAACTCAATTAACAGACAAATCACAGGCATTCTTACCTCGCTTTGGCACATACCCTGCATGCATGTTCCAATTTTATGCCTAGTGATTACGACCACTTTTGGCCATCACACGACCTGAAGGGTGGTGGTCTCAACCTCTCTAGGCCACTGCATCACTCAAAGGTTAGCAGTCCTTCGGTATGATCGAGTATCGTCTCGCCCCATTGGGCACGGCAACGTCCCTTCTTGGAAGATCGGGGAGCAGCCACACCACGAGCTCCCTTGCAGGTAGACAGCATTCCATAAAGGAGAATCAGTCTGGCCTCTACCGCAATCCGTAATCCGAACGCCCGCCGGGTATCCGATAATATCATCGATAAAATCGGGCATTGTCCCCAATCACTATTGAGGGTTCATACACTTTTGTGATCACATGAGCACCTCAATCATGCATGCCAATTTAGTTTTTCATATTTTTTTTAGCCAATGCCACCATGATTCGTGCTCATGCCATGATCATGCTCATACGTCAAACTTATTACCATTTTCACATGTAAAAATGTAATAAAATAATCACACGTGATCATACAGAGATG
Organism: Metrosideros polymorpha var. glaberrima; assembly: GCA_001662345.2. Taxonomy (NCBI): domain Eukaryota; kingdom Viridiplantae; phylum Streptophyta; class Magnoliopsida; order Myrtales; family Myrtaceae; genus Metrosideros; species Metrosideros polymorpha. The sequence continues at coordinate 15,309,033 of BCNH02000003.1, forward strand.
CTTTTCTCGTCAAACTTCACCTGCTTCATTTTCAAGCCTCCTAGATTATTCCAACACCTAAAACTTGATATTTAAGTATGACACCACACAAATAATCATTTATATGCCAAAAATACATTATTTTCGACTAAAAAACCAAAGTTCATGAAATAATTACCTTTCTGAGGCAATCCTTACCTCAAATTACACAAAAGCATATATGAAAACACCACATATCACAAGCACAAGACACCATAATTAATAACTCATCAACCAACCCTCGATAGCTTATCGTCAAATTGACGATAGCTTATCATCCATTTCCTAATATCTTATCACCAAATCTTGGATAGCTTATCACCCCTTTGATGATAGCTTATCATTTTTTCTTTGATAACCTATAACTTCTACTTATCATTTCATGATAGCCTATTAACTAGCCCAACCATAGTTAACCAATCCAACCATAGTTAATTAATCTAACCATAGTTAACTAACCCAACCATAGTTAACTAATCCAACCATAGTTAACTCTAAATTCCACTTAGTCGAACCCTAAGTGCAATTAACAACCTAACCAAAGATTAGGAAGTTAACTCACCATTTAACGGCAGTGGTGGCTCAACGACGGCACATGGATGAAAAATGGGAATGGACGGTGGAGCTTGGCACGGCAAGTGTTAAAATATGTCTCAAATTTGAGCCCGCAAACGAAACTACGAGATGGATTTAAGTGGACGTCTGAAATATTGAGAAAAGAAAAAGATAAGATAATGGATATTATTTTCACGTTGAAGATGCGATCAAGATTAAAAGTCTGTTTCGAAAACCCACAAGAAATATCTTCTCTATTATTTGAAGTTGATCCACGAAGAACTATAAGATAAAGACAAAAGGAAGAAGAAGGCAAAGTCCAAATCTTGGACTTGTTGACCGAATTGCATGCAAATCTTATCTGCACGTTGAAGTCGGCCACTGAAATAGGAAAGTTTGTGGATTCCGAATCTGACCATGACTTTGTCAAACTTTGGGTTTCTTATACATACATATATTCTTCCTGTAAGTAGATGGCCAGAGAGAGAAGACTTGAAGCGCCGGTGTTGATAAAGTGCAGTGAAGCGCGACTTCTAACCAAGTGCTTGGCGTGGTTTTCTTGCAGTTTCTTCGTGGAATTACATCAATAACTTTTAGTGTTGAAGTCGATTAAATCGTGTTATAAGATTTGTGACTTTCTTCATGAGATTGAGAGATTATTTATGTAAGGAATTGTGGGGCTAAACACTTGTGGATTATCGAATATAATTGGAGCTTGGGAAACACTGAGAGTGTTTGAGTGACTTGAGTGTGATTGTAATCTCCATTGTATTGCTAGATCTATAGTGAAATTTCATACTGCTCTCCTCGTGGATGTAGATCTCTACGATCGAACCACGTAAATCTGGTGTCCGATTGATTTCCTTATTCCATTTATTTTATTGTTTCAATCGCTTGATTTGCCAACAATTGGTATGAGAGCTTTGTTCGACTAAATTGAAGCGAGTCGATGGCGATAAATGAAGGAAATTGAAAATCCACAGATTTGATGGAAAGGATTTTGGTTTCTAGAAGATGCAGATTGAAGATTATCTGTATCAGATGAAGCTGCACCAACCTTTGTCTGGGGAGAAGCCGGATACGATGAAGCAAGCTGACTGGGAATTGATGGATAGACGAGCGTAAAGTGTTATTCAATTGATGTTGGTTCGTAACATCGCGTTTAATATCATGAAAGAGACAACCACTGCAGGTTTGATGAAAGCCCTGTCGGACATGTATGAGAAGCCCTCTGCGATCAACAAGGTCTATCTGATGCGATGTCTGTTTAATTTAAAGATGCATGAAGGTACATCAGTTGCTGATCATATTAATGAATTCAATGTGATTGTTAGTCAATTGAGTTCAGTTGAGATTGACTTTGATGAAGAGGTATGTGCTTTGATTCTATTATCCTCATTGCCTGATAGCTGAAATACTATTGATACTGCTGTTAGTAATTCTTCTAGGTCAACTAGTTTGACGTTTGATGGAATTTGAGATTTAATTCTGAGTGAGGACATCCGTAGAAGAGAATCTGGAGAATCTGTGTCTACTGCTTTAGTAGGTGAAAATAGAGGAAGAACTGGTACTCATGTTAGAAAAAGTAGTATGAATCTGAATAGACGTAGTCAGTCTAGGACTGGTGATGTTGTCTATTGGAATTGTGGCAAGAGGGGGCATCGTCGAAGGGATTGCTTTAAGTTAAAGAATGAGAAGGGTAAAGGAATTAGAGTTGAGTCTGCTGATGATGTTGCAGCTGTAGCTGACTGTAATTCGGATAATGTTGATTATATATTGTCTGTCACTAATGATTCGTCTTTTGACGGATGGATTATGGATTCTAGTTGTTCTTTTCATGCTACACAAAAAAGGAACTGGTTTACTACTTATCAATGTATGGATAGTAGTAAAGTGCAATTAGGGAACAATGTCGAGTGCGATGTTATAGGTGTTGGCACTATTAAAATTAGAATGCATGATGGTATTATGTGGACATTGACTGGAGTAAGGCATGTTCCAGAGTTGAAAAAGACCCTGATTTCCTTGAATGCCCTGGATTCAGCTGGGTGTCGATATTCTTCAGAATATGGAATTTTGAAGGTTGTTCGAGGTGCCTTGGTGTTAATGAAAGGAATCAAACACAGTGGCCTATATGAGCTTCAAGGTGAGATAGTGATAGAATTCGCCGTGAAGACGTCAGATGCATCTATTCGAGAGTTTGAATCGTGGCAAATGCGTTTGGGGCACATTAGCGAGAAAATCCTAAAGGTTCTAAGTGAAAGAAATTTATTATGTGGTTATATTGCTGACGAATTGAATGTATGCAGGTGCCATGATTTAGATCAACGGTGGAAAGTGCAGTTCAGTACCATTGTTAAAGAAACCATGGAGATTGCAGAATTAATTCACTTTGATGTTCGTAGGTTGTCACGATTTCCTTCGAGGAAGAGTACCAGATTTATGCTAACAGTTATTGATGACTACTCGAGAAAGACTTGGCTGTTTGTGCTTAGGCACAAATTTGATGTTGTTGTCAGGATCAGGCAATTTAGAACTTTGATCGAAAAGGTGACTGGTAAGATGATCAAGTATGTGTGGACTGACAATAGTATGGAGTTTTACTTGGAGCTGTTAAATAAATTCTACATGAAGGAAGGCATAATGAAACACCGCACTAGTGCTAATAAACCACATGTTGCAGAATTGATAAGTAGAATATTACTAGAGATGGCCCATAAAATGCTCTTTAGTACTGGTATGGCTAGGAGATTCCTAGCGGATGTGCTTGGTACGACGAGCTACCTGTTGAATAGATCCCCATCGACTGCGATTGGATATCAGACTCCCGAAAAAGTATGGTCAGGTAACGTTGTTGATTATTCTAGTATTAGAATATTTGGTTGCCCATGTTATGTTTGAGTTAGTGATCGTAAGCTCGATGGAAGGGTAAGAAAATGCATGTTCCTAGGCTATGCACAAGGTGAGGCGGGTTATCGGTTGTGGTGCATGGAATTAAATTCACCCGTTGTAAGCAGAGAAGTTACGTTTGACGAGTCTCCAATACTTCGAGTTAGGAGTGTTAATGGCAATGCTTATATAGATCTGGACGGTGTTCAACTTGAGGTGGAGTTGCAATCAGAAACTCCTAAGGTAGTAGGTACTAGTGGGGTAATCAACACAAACAGTACTTGTAGCGTGGTGGAGCCTGAGAGCCAATGGTTGCTGTGACTGCTGAAATTGATAAGGTATGTATTCGATCTTCTGACAGATATGGATGCAACAGTGGTTTTGCTTTATCTGTGATTGAGGAGATTATGTCGGAAAATTCTTGCGGAGTAGTTAAAGGTGCAGGTGAAGTTGGTATTCTGAGGAGGTCCACTGTTATAACAAAGTTCAAGTGCGATTTGGACTTGGAAGATATATGTGAAGGTTGAGCCCATCAGGGGCTGTGGGAGAATAGTAGTGAAGTTCAATATTTTAGCAAAGTGATTGTGACTTAGCTCAACCGTTGAGCCAAGGTGGAGATTGTTAAAATATGTCTCGAATTAGAGCCCGCAAACGAAACCGTGAGATGGATTTAAGTGGACATTCGAAATATTGAGAAAAGAAAAAGAAAAGATAACGGATATTATTTTCACATGGAAGATGCGATCAAGATTGGAAGTCTGTTTCGAAAATCCACAAGAAATATCTTCTCTATTATTTGAAGTTGATCCACGAAGAACTATCAGATAAAGACAAAAGGAAGAAGAAGGCAAAGTACAAATCTTGGACTTGTTGACCGAATTGCATGCAAATCTTATCTGCATGTTGAAGTCAGCCACTGAAATAGGAAAGTTTGCGGATCACGATTCTGACCATGACTCAGTTAAACTTGGGGTTTCTTATATATACATATATTCTTCCTGTAAGTAGATGGTCAAAGAGAGAAGACTTGAAGAGCCGGTGTTGATAAAGTGCAGTGAAGTGTGACTTCTAACCGAGTGCTTGGCGTGGTTTTCTTGCGATTTCTTTATGGAATTACATCAATAACTTTTAGTGTTAAAGTCGATTAAATCGTGTTATAAGATTTGTGACTTTCTTCATGAGATTGAGAGATTATTTCTGCAAGGAATTGTGGGGCTAAACACTTGTGGGTTATTGAATGTAATTGGGGCTTGGGAAACACTAAGAGTGTTTGAGTGACTCGAGTATGATTGTAATCTCCATTGTATCACTTGATCTATAGTGGAATTTCGTGCTACTCTCCTCGTGGATGTAGGTCTCTATGACCGAACCACGTAAATTTGGTGTCCGATTGATTTTCCTATTCCATCTATTTTATTATTTTGATCACTTGATTTTCTAACAGCAAGAACGGTACGGGCAGACGGCGAGACGGTGGCGATGTGAGGACAGCAATGGCTAGGCGGCAAGGATGGCGTGGAGATGGTGATGGTGGTGGTGAGGAAAGGGAAAAATAGAAAATGAGAGGGGGAGAGGGAGAGAGCGTGAGAAGAGAGAGAGGAAGAGAAAGAGTGGAAGAGTGAGAGAGAGAAAGAGTCTTAAATGCACCAAAAATATCTTGTCCCCCTATCCATAAATATCTACCTTCTAGAAGGGGTATTTTGGTCATTTTACTCATAGGAGCATTTTGGTAATTTTCACTTCAAGGGAAAAACTGTAATTTTCATCCAAGGGGCAAAATTGTAATTTTCCACTGAAGACCCTTATGGCCAAATTTGAAAAAAAAGAGGCCCGTTGGCCTTGCCAGTTCCGTCATTTGATCGCTTGATTCGAAAATATCATCGCTCGGAATTGATTTAGTGTCTGCCAATAAAATTGGAAAACGAGGCGACAAAATCCAATGTTCGTTTCTTAATCCTCAAAAATCCAATATCCTTAATCGGATTAGAATTCGTGGTTAAAATCCATCGAGTTTCATTTTATTACCTTTACCGTGCGAAAACGTCCGAAAATCTGATTATATACTTTTTCCGAATTAAATCGACAATCGTCCTTTGATTAATCCATGAAGTTGAAATTTTAGGATATCACAATTTTGGTCAATTCGTGCTTGAGGGTAATTTGGTCATTTTGCACTCAGGGGCAATTTGCTAATTTCGCACTAAGGAGGAGGAAGTGGGCCGGCCCCTGGGTTATTGGGCTAGCCAAATAGGTTGGACCTCGGCCGGCTCGTGCCTAGGGTCGTCATGAGCTCGAGTCGCCGATTGGGCCTGCTCGGGTCGATCTGGGTCAGGCTGGACCGGTTCGCCCTTTTGACCTGTTTTCATTCCTCACTTTTCAAATTCATTAATTTTGCGCAATGCTACCCAATCATGCTAGATTGAAAGTTTTATGATTCGAACGGCTTGATTAAACCAATAACGGTCCATGAATCAAATGTCATAAGAAGAATGACTTTGAAAACGATTAAAAAGGAAATAAATATTTTTTACCAATTAAGGGTCGGCATACCTATTTTAGGGAAAGCCGATGCTTAACTGATTTTTCAAGATTTTAGGATACATAGAAAAAATAAATTGGATTTTTTTAAAATAATGGGCCAAAAATTCAAGTGTCAACAGTTACTCATCTTATAGGGGTTTTAGGAAAAGCTTATTCTACAATCCCAACACAAAGGTTAAGAATTCAAAAAACTTAGTCAAAAAACAATCAACAATCACAAGCACGGGGTGTTTTCCTAACTAACTATACTAAAATCCTAACGAACCTTATCACTCTAAGTAATAACCATGCTCTAATATCATATAAATGGGGTTGTCACACCCCGATCCTATTTCTCTAAGGCTCGAGCGCGTGATTTCCCTGCATTGGTCATTTAATTGCAATGTCTCAAGAGGCGTTGCCGACCCATTGTTTTATCTTTCAATTAACACATGTGGAAGTGAATTCTATGTAATCCATCCAATAACAGCAACATGATAGCATGGAAATTACATACACAAAAGCACATCTTATTTATATGCATCATTGACGCACATCGGAAGTTAGTCTAATTACCCACTCGGGCCTTTTTCCGATTTCCTAAAAAAAAGAGGGGTTAGAGTTAACTGAGCTCCTTCTACCTATGAGGGTTAATTCCAAAAAGTGGCTACCTCATATTTGTTGGTCCATAGGAATGCCAAAACCGACGAAACAAATGCCCATCACTAAAGGCCTGAAAATAGTTAAATAACAACAAACGAGTAAAGTCAATAAGTAAGACCTCTAAAGCTCGTATAGGAAGATACCTTGCCACGGGCATGCACCAAACATATGACTTAACAGTCGATGGCAAAGCAATAGAAAAGCTTTTGTTTTGCCATATCTATATACATGAAAGAAAACCTCATTCTCTTGACATGCTAAGAACACAATCAAATAATTACACGTGGATTCTTACCTTTCGTCGGCACCTATAATTCACAAGAATAATCAGACGTGAAGCATCGCTTCTAATTAGCATCCAACAATTTCACAAAATAATCAAGAATACTTCATATCACAAATTCATGCGCAATGCATCCACACGTGTTCCGATTATTACGATTGCTCACGACCATGACCGACATTTGCGTTAGTGGTCTTCTAGCATAACCAGGCATCGTTCCGAAATCTATCGCGAACGGCATCCAGGTCACAAACCCTCCGAGCATTCGGATCACATATCAATCGGGTATCAAACAGCCCTCATAATCATATGGGTGGACAATCCCTTTGTGTGATCACACAAGCACACAAACACTCAATCCAATTCTTATCTTTCACATTAGCCAATGGGAGAGTGTTTAGTACTTACACATTCGAATTTCTTCAATCCCGCACACATAAAAATGCACGAAAATAATCACACGTGAACAACCGAAATTCTCTAACATGCAAAATGCACATACTTCACTTACAACCCTTCCTTGTCAAGATTCACATAAGCAAAATGACTTATAACCTTGGTTTCTCAAAAATCAATATTCATAGAGAAATATTAGTCCTTTTTGCAATAAACCATCACATGAGCACATACTATTCATTTTAAATCATCATCGCTTACACATGCCTCAAGAACACTTATCATCAAATGGCAAATTGATTAACAAACATAGCATGACCCTCTATATGAGCAAATCATACAAAATTGGACACATGAGCTTTCTCTTCCTAGAACAAGCAAAACCAAGCAAAACAAGCATTAACATGTAGATCACAATCAACCTAAGTTCGATTTGTATAGAGTAACGCCCTAATCAAGGCTTAGAAGAACTATTTACTACACCAAATGAACTTAAGACGACGATGACAACGAACGGCAATAATAAAAATGAGCGATCAACAGTGAGAACGGCACGGATGGCGTCACAGCGGAGTGACGGCAACTCGACAATGATGGTGACCGAGGGGGGGCGAATTTGAGAGAGAGAGAGAAATAGAGAGATGGAAAGAAATGAACTAAGGGTTGAGCTATTTATAATCTCTTGCAAGAGGGCCAATAATGCAATCTTGCAATTTAAACTTATAATCTATTCTAGCTTAGGCCTTCTTAATGTGCTCTCATCCAAGAAAATTAAATGCCAAGAAGACTTATTTTAAACTTCTTAAGCAAGTCTCATAATAGGCTTGCATAGCTACTAATCTTAGGCCTCCTTAATTAACTACCATCCAAGAAAAATTTAATACCAAGAAGACTTATTACAAACTTCTTAAGCAAGTCTCATTATAGGTTTGCATGGCTACTAATCTTAGGCCTCCTTAATTAACTACCATCCAAGCAAAATTTAATGCTAAAAAGACTTCTTACAAACTTTTTCACCAAGTTTGTCTTCTTAGCATTAAAGAGAACAAATATCTTCTAATCCAATTTTGTTTTCTACCCCATAATTATCTCTCTTAGGATAGGGTTTCTAGAAAGGACAATTTGGTAATTTCACCCTTGACACTATTTATATGGGCTTGGGCTTGATTATGAAAATGGGCCTAAGATGGGCCTTCTTGGGCGCCTATTGTGGCGTGAGGCCCATTGGGCTTCTGAGCTTGGCCCACGTCCACTCGTCCGAAAATTAACAGTCCAAAGATGTTTAAACCATTTTTCACGTCTCAAGCTGGATCGGATTGAGGATGTCACAGATCTAATCTAGTTATAATTGTGTTCATTTTTATTCTAAAAGAACCTTACAAAATGAGGGTCATAGTTCATTCTAAAATAGCATTGGACATATCAATTTACTTTATCACTGTACAATTTCATTATAAGAAAAGTTAGAAAAAACAAGTTGAAGCTCTAGGACGGTAATCACAAAGCCAAAGTACAGGAGTGGAGGATTTTTCAAATTCCACTCCCTTTGAATGTTCGTGAGTGCAGCATTTTGAAACCTGAAACTTCAAAAATGAAATTTCCACCCTAAAGTTTACAGTTCTGCTTCTAGATAAAACCTTTTATCAGTGCTAAGGGCAGTGAAAGTGCCAAATTATAGGGGGCGGAGTTACTTTTCCCTAAACTTAGGAGATAACTAAGAACTTTCCCCTCCTTCTCAATTCGTCAACACATGTCGCACAAGTCTAGTTGACAACCCCACGTGGGACAGGGTGGGGTGCCATCTTGAATGAATGCCCTTTCTTATTCAATGCATCTAGTGATTCGTTTTCGAAGTTGAAGGTTCTTATTTTACTTCGCAAGTCTTTCATAAGGTAATTCAATGGATTGAAAAATCTATTAGGCGACTTTTTTTACTACAACATATACCTAGCGAACAGAGAGCAATGCTGGAGGCGCTGAAACTTCTTATCATAGTTTTTTTTTACAATGTTTCTGTGATAAATCTTGATTTCATAGAAATAGTAGGGTGTTCATGCTTTGATGATTGATAACTTGTGTGAATTTAAACATCAATTAGGATCTTGTGGTCAGGGTTTCAAGAGTTCGACCATAGGCATGAGCCAAGTGAAAAAATAGTAAAAGGTCTCGACACCTCTGGGGTTATTCCATATTCCATTAGAGACTACAATGAGTGAAATGGGATGGGCAATGCCATCTTCTTTCCTGTATCACAGCCTACTAATCAGCGCAAGCTGTCTTAACAGCCTATCTTCTAGTGTTCAGTGAAGTGCTGAACTGAATAGGGAAAAGTGGGTAATTTGTCCATAAGTTGGCAAGGGATCACACTGATATGGCCTTTCTTTGTAAGAATGCAATCTTCCCCAGAGCTTCATGGGTCATCAGAGATGACCTTTTCCTAAATCATGTCATGTGACCGAAGCATTCACAAGTTTTCCAACATTACAGGTAGTCTGGAGTCCAGTCTCATAGACGAAATTAGTATTACTGGTGAAGGACCTGATGAAGTGTCACAGTTATGACCTTCTTTTCATAAGGCTGCAGAGAAGTGGCAGCTTGGGACAAGAACAATATCTTGCTGTTTATGCAGGAGTGCTTATTTATTGATTTTTGTGCAACGAAATAGCGTATTGCAACCAAGTAAATGTTAAGAACTATGGTATTTGGTACCAAACATGGGGGATATTGATAACAAGAATATTTTGGGGATGAAGATGGGTACGGATATTTTTCTCCTTTTGCAATCTAGATAACCAATTCATTCTTTTCAACATATCAGATTGTTCCAGAAGAAATGGTTTTCACTTGATCATGCTGCTTTGATGATGCTAGAGAGTTTACCTTTCTTCACAAGAAAAGTAATGAAGAAAGGATGTAAAAATTATCGAAGACCACTTCCATATCAGACGAGGTAAGGTCTTCAAGCTGGAGGAGAGGATATCAAACAAATCACCAAGTCCTCGTAGTTGTTATGGAGCAGGTCATCCTTGAACTTGAGAACGGGAAAATACAATCAACTTCTGAAGAAGACTTGGTAATCTGCAGGGTGACTTTCTCAATAAAATATATCTCAAAATAGTTGCACCCTTATTCTATATCTCAAATATTAAACCTTGCACAATATATGCTCTTTACTTGGTAATCTTCATTGAGTGGTAAAAGAGTCATAAAAGAAATGAAGAAGAAACGGTACTAGGATTCAAAATTTATCAAAAACCATTTCAATATTAGTTGATATGCATTCTTCAAGCTGGAGGAGAGGAAACGACACAAATCGCCAAGTCGTCGTAGTTGTTATAGGGTGATTCATCCCTGGAATTGAGAAGGGGAAATAGATAAAACCTCTGAAGACTTGGCAATCTGCATGAAAACATGCTGACAAACTAAATACTGGGTCAGACATTTTCATCTATAAAGAGAGAGCATGTTGCCATGCAAGTCCTCCCTCCTCCCTCAAGCAATACTAGTCTGTGCAAGGATTAGAACTTGCGATCAAGGCCCTAACTCCTGTCCACAACCACAATGAAGTTCCTTCCGATTAGCTTTCTCATCTTGGCTTTGGCAACTGCCACTGCTTTAGCTTACGACCCGAGTCCTCTTCAGGACATATGCGTAGCCACCGATGACATGGACTCTGGAGGTTGGTTCTCAATTCTTGCATTAGTCATGTATTTCATATCTGGCTTATGTGCTGAAATTGAAACACCATTTCTTTTTCTTATGCAGTATTTGTGAATGGAGAGTTCTGCAAGAACCCGGCAGAAGCCACAGCTGATGATTTCCTCTTTATGGGGTTGAGGAATCCTGGAAACACATCGAATCCGCTTGGATCAGCAGTCACACAGGCTTTTGTCCAGCAATTTCCAGGACTCAACACTCTTGGAATATCAATGGCTCGCCTTGACTTCGCTCCCGGCGGCCTAAATCCTCCGCACACTCACCCTCGTGGCACCGAGCTTCTGGTCGTGGTGGAGGGTACGCTACTTGTTGGCTTCGTCACGTCCAACCAATTAAACAACAAACTCTTCACCAAAGTCCTGTACAAGGGGGACGTGTTCGTGTTCCCTATCGGTCTCATTCACTTCCAGTTGAATATCGGAAAGACGTACGCGTTGGCCTTTTCCGGTCTTAGCAGCCAGAACCCAGGAGTCATTACCATTGCTAATGCTGTCTTCGGATCGAAGCCACCCATTTCTGCTGATGTTCTCACCAAGGCCTTCCAAGTGGACAAGAAGGTTGTTGACTACCTCCAGGCGCAGTTTTGGTACGACAACAACTAAATGAATCCATTATAAGTTACACAAAATAATTGAATTATGAGACTTACAAGATTAATCTTATTTCCATAAGTGGTTGCTCTAGACACAACCAAACAACGTACCACATGTATGACTTATTTTGAATAAAAGATTGTTCTCTCTCTCTCTCTCTCATGACACAATGAAGATAACATGATTCATGCCTCAACCAAATGTCTGTGAAATCAGTGTGCAATAACATTAAGCTATGTAGAATTCGGAACTTGAAAGAATGTTGTCTGACATTAAATATTGCTTTCCAGATCAACGAGATGTGTGATCTGAAAAGGGTATTAGCAAAAGAATGTGCTACTGTCACGGGGCGATAGATTCGGATCGGACCCGTGCGGCGACTTAGGCTTTCTTGGATCGTTGGAGCGCCTAAGCCAAGCCTTCTTCGCGAATCACCGCTCTTGCTTAACCGGATCGTAGAGAGAGAAGTGTTTAGAGAGAGAAGCTCTGGGAGAGAATGCTTTGCTTTAGAATGTTTTGAATGATTCAAATGAAGGAGAGAGCACCCCTACTTATACTAGAGGGCATCTCGTTACAACCGTTGATCGTTCTTTCATCTAAGGGACGAGATTGCATCTCCCCATCTATCAACCACCGACATTATTACACTTCCCCATCTACCATCTACCGACAATAAAGATAGGAAAGCTCTAGAATTGGGCGCAATTACAGTATCGCCCGCCCTTGAGAATATTCTGGAGGCCTTTAGGGCTTCTTGCTCGTTCATCTTGAGCTTTGCACGGTCCTTCCGCCGGTGGAACCTCAGGACCGTGATATTCTCCCCCACCTATTCGAGCGACGTCCTCGGCGCTCTCAGCTCGAGGTTCGGTTTGGATGGCCGAACGTTGGCAATTCTTCTTCTTCCGCGATCGCTTTGTCTTCTTTTTCTTGACTGGATCACGATGCGGTGCTTGAACTCCAACATTCGTTGGGATGGACTCCTTTGTTGTTTTGGCCGACTCCGTGCGGCCTGGCAAGTACGCCACTTCTGGGAAAAGGACATGGATCGGCATGCCTTGTTGAGTTGGAGTAGGAGGTTCTTCCTTTGGCTTCTCCAATTTTTGCGGTCCGGTGCGTGACTCGATCGTGCGCTTCTCAACTTTTGGCCCATCATCCACGAGTCGGATCGTGGAGATCATCTTGGTCTCGGACAGCCCCGAAACCAACGGCACCATGGACGGGCATTGTGGATCCATGATGGTGAGCATTCTGGTTCTTGTATCCACCAGGGCTTTTGCACTATCGAAGAATTCCAAACCTAAGATAAGGTCGTAGTCGTCCAGGGGAATTACCTCAAAGTCCAGCTTGCCCCTCCAACCACCGACTTGCAAGTTTATGGCTCGGGCAACACCAACAGCAGCATCGTCTTCTGAGTTGATTGCCTTGTATCGGTGGGTGGTTGGTTCCACGTGTAGCCCCAAGCTCTTGGCCGCTTCGCTTGATAAAAACATATTCAAGGCACCAGTGTCAACCAAGGCATATAGCGTAGAACCACATACCTTGACTTCCACGAAGTACAAGTGCGAAGGCGTCGGATTTTTCTTGGGTGGAGCTTGGGTCTTCACGGATTTGGCTGAGTTGAGAATTTTCACGGCTCCAAGTCGCAGCTCCTTCTCTTGCTGTTTCGGCTCTTCGTCGTCGTGGGTGGCCAGCAAGGCATTGATCCTACTTTTCTTTGGGCAAACTTGGGTCCAATGAGGACTGTTACAAATGAAGCATGGGGATGGCGGTGGATTTTTGAACCGATCTTTGTAGGAATCCCCTTGGGGTCGGCTAGCGTCTCCTTGGGGTCGGCTCCACCTCGGGTTGAATGATTTGGATGACCCTTCTCCCCACGATTTTCCTCGTGGATCCTTTCGATCACGAGTCACCTCGCTTGGTTCGTCTTTGTCGTGGTGGCGATTTGCTCCCCCACCATTTCCTTTGAACTTTGAGGCTTCAGGTTTGGTGAAGTCGACGAGAGACTCCGCCACGATTAGCACCTTGGAGAGACTACGAACTTCCCGACGCTTGAGCTCGAGCTGTGCCCATGGCTTTAATCCATCCATGAACGCTCCGAGAGCCTCCTCCTCCCCAAGGCTGGGAATTTGGAGCTTGAGCTCGGTGAATTCCTTCATGTACTCTCGAACCGTGCCTCGTTGCTCAAGGCGATGGATCCTACTTCGGGCTTCTTGTTGAGCAAATTCGGGGAAGAAGTAATCCCGAAACTCCTTGACGAAATCGTCCCACGTGTTGATGGGATCGGCGCCTCGCTTGGTCTCGTCGCACCTATTACGCCACCAAAGCATGGCATTATCGACTAGGAACATCGAAGCGGTTCGTACCTTGATCGACTCGTCTTGCATATTCACGGCGCCGAAGTACTGCTCCATGCTCCATAGGAAGTTGTCCACCTCTTTGGCGGATCGTTCGCCCTTGAACTCTTTGGGCTTCGGCACCTCTAGTTTAGGCGCCATTTGAACGGGCATGGCACCATTCGTGATGCTCGTTTTGCACAAGATGAGCTCCGTCTTGAGCTCTTATTCTTCCATCCTCAAGGCTTCGACCTCGGCTTTGCTTGGGTTGTCCTCCTTGATTTCTTGGACTTCAACCCTTAATGCTTCAAGGGAAACTTTGAGGGCTTCATCCTTCTCGTGCAATGGGGCCGTGGCTTCATTCACGACCGTTGTGAAATCTTTGCGGAGCGTATCTTCAACTTTGTTGATCCGCCCTCTTATCTCGTCGAGTTCGTCAATGAACTCTATCATGGCACTCCTCATTCGAGTGAGCTTTTCGTCGACGGCAGCTACGGCGTCCATCGAAGCGTCTCTTTTCTTGTTGGTCTTCCCCTTCGCTGGAGCAACCTTCTCCTGGGGAGCATCATCCGCAACAAGCAAAGCAATTACGTCTTGGTTTGACATTCTCTCGACCGGTTGGTGTGCCTCTCGATCTTTTCGAACGGATCTCCTCTACTTTGCTCTGATACCACTTGTCATGGGGCGATAGATTCGGATCGGACCCGTGCGGCGACTTAGGCTTTCTTGGATCGTTGGAGCGCCTAAGCCAAGCCTTCTTCGTGGATCACCGCTCTTGCTTACCCGGATCGTAGAGAGAGAAGTGTTTAGAGAGAGAAGCTCTGGGAGAGAATGCTTTGCTTTAGAATGTTTTGGATGATTCAAATGAAGGAGAGAGCACCCCTACTTATACTAGAGGGCCTCTCGTTACAACCGTTGATCGTTCTTTCATCTAAGGGTCGAGATCGCATCTCCCCATCTATCAACCACTGACATTATTACACTTCCCCATCTACCATCTACCGACAATAAAGACAGGAAAGCTCTAGAATTGGGCGCAATTACAGTATCGCCCGCCCTTGAGAATATTCTGGAGGCCTTCAGGGCTTCCTGCTCGTTCATCTTGAGTTTTGCACGGTCCTTCCGCCTGTGGAACCTCAGGACCGTGATACTACCCTATTAAACGGTTTGACTTGATATAGTCCCGCGATTGGGATAAGATAGTGTTTGAAGAAATCAGCGGGGTGATCATTTAAACATACAGCCATAATTTCCATAATTTCTTGGAAGAAGAAGTTGCGGTATAATACGTCAATTTCTTTAAGGTACTAAGTTCAGTTTTGATAAATTGCAGTCGATGACATTTCTTAATCTGTCACCAATGTACTGAATTCTTCAGATAGCTTTTCCTTATTGCTAGTAGTGCCAAAAGATAAATCTTTTATGAAGTCATTTTCCATCTACAGTCGAAATACCGGGTTGAAAACTAGTCAATTCAGCTGGATAATTATTTCCAAGAATGTCGTGGCTTACAATATGGTTAAGAAATGTGTATGCATGGACAAAGTCAAAACCTTGAATAAGATATGTATGGCATTGATCTCTTTTTGGAAGCAATCAGTATTATAATCTTAAAAAGACCATCAATGGATATAGCAGGGGAATGCAGAGACACGTATGAGTTGCTTCTTATGCACTGATTTTGACAATTTCCAAAAGATCTAGAAAGCTAAACTTAGCTCGGAAGATTTAAGACTATATGGCAATTGAACAAAAAACAAACTTAAGACAATTCATGTAGATGGACACGAGTCTGATCGTTTCTGCTAATTATGTAGAGGAAAATGTCTAGATCACATGCCAAGAAGAGCCAGCAGACAGAATAGAACATTGGTATTCAATTCGTGTTATTTCTTCTCTCTCCAGTTGCGTGTAAGCTCGGAGAAGAGAAAGTTACAGATTACGTCACATTTCAAGAACCTCAATTTAGATGGTTGGTTACACAAAAGAGACAAAATGACTTTGACAATATAATATGCAAAGAAGAAGACTAGTGATCATAACAATAACAAACCAAACAGAAGGCGTCTACCGTGAACTTTTATTGGTGGAGGTGGAGAATGAAGAGCGCTGGAGTCGTTAGAAAAATGCAGTACATGCACTAAATACTCTTGGGAGAGGGAATTAACAACAAGAAGGTCAACGCTAGACTTTTGTCTAAGTAACCATTGTCTAAACTCCTTTTTATCAATTCTGCTCCTTCTTCTGGAACTTCCTGTATGTGTGTCCTCATTGGCAAAAGTGCAAAACTAACCTTCTTCCTTTCCGTGTCATTGGTTCTTTTCCAATTCTCCAAAAGTTTAGCTAAAATTGGGTCAAATCCTTAATATGAAGTTTTCAAAAAATGATCGCTTGTATTGCTTAAAATAATTAGTCAATGGAAAACATTTTTATCATCGCTAATGATTTATGTCCAAATATTTTCGTGGACAATGAAAATGTTTTTCGTTCATATATTTTTGTAAGAGATATAACGATCATTTTTTAGAAAATATTTTTCAAATCATTCATTTACCGTGAAACGAAAAGAGCCTCAAAGAACCTTACAATGTTTGGAGCGCAAAATGAGAGTCACAGTTCATTCTAAAATTGCTTTGGACATATCACTTTACTTTATCGCTGTACAATTTCATTATAAGAAAAGGTAGAAAAAACAAGTTCAAGCTTTAGGAGGGTTGTCAGGAAGCCAAAAGTACAGGAGTGGAAGATTTTTCTTTGGGAAAATGAAATTCCACTTTGCCCCCTTTGAATCATTGTGAGTGCAGCATTTTGAAACCCTAACATTCAAAAATGAAATTTCCACCCTAAATTTTACACTTTTTCTTTTGGATAAAACCTTTTATCAGTGCTATGCGCAATGAAAGTGTCAAATTTTAGGGGGCTAAGTTATTTTTTTCAAAACTTTGGAGATAAACCAAGAACTTTCCCCTCCTTATCAATTCATCAACACATGTCGAGTGAGTTTAGTTGGCAACCCTGTCGCGACCTAAAATTTCATTTAAGGCTAATAGATTACTAAGTCAATTAATAAATTAACTAACCTAGCTCGAGTTCTCCCAAGCTCTACCAAATCGTGACTAAAGTTCAAATAATTAACATGCAAATGATTTAACTTTGGAGTCGCCACTAATCAGTTTACGGTAGGTTGATTAGACACCTAAATAAAGTATCGGGAAAAATACTTTATTCCTTCGAACCAGAGATTATGAGTCCGGGGACTTGGTTACGCTCTAACGCTCTTTCGGTACTATTCTTTTATTTAAGAAAACATTTGAACAGGCAGCTTTGGGTTAATTTTAACCAAAAGTTTTAACATGTGAGGTATTCATGCGAGTGCGCAAACATTATTTAACACCAAATAATCAAAGCGTTAAATAAATTGCAAGATAAGGGTAGCGTAAACATACCTGGACGCTGCAGCCTAATCCCTAACGCTTATCTCCCAAACGTAAGACCTAGACTAATGCAATTATCTTTTGGGGTTTTCACTTGTTCAATGAGAATGCAATGCAACTATAATAAAATGCAAATAACATGAGGAATGACCACTACCCTTACATGGCATACAAGACACAATATAATGACATGCATTAAAATTTTATCCTATATGACATGCAATAAGGATCCTAAACTTACCTTTCTAAATGACGGGCAAAAATGTCATGCAACTAAACCATATGTCATGCATTTAATAATCCTAAGTTACTAAATTAAATTAGTACATGGTCCTATATAGTTATACTAATGGATGTGTCTAAAAAAACAAAGGCGAATGAACCTAAACATGACACTAAAGGAATTCGGACATAATATTACATGAATGCACCTACACATGATACTAAATGAATCTGGACTAGATGATGTATCAAATGTGACATGCACATGAATATTTTTGGTATTTTCTGATGAATTTCGGATCTGAAAATCAATGAAATTGATACTATCCTAAATGAAAGTTATCTTGAATATTTAGGAATTAATCTAGATTAAATCCTAAAATATTTTAGAAAATCTTATCCCAATTGTAAATGGAATATTATCTAAATGAATGCAATCCTATCTAATACATGATTTTTTGGATTTTTGAATTATGAAAATATTTAGAATATCTAAAAAAAATATGCACCGAATATCCATCACATCCAAATGGCAAGATTTTATCGGCGGATCGTATTCAATGGATTGCGGATAGGTTCGACCGACATGATAAAATTAGCAAATCGTATCCGACGGATTGCGAATAGGTTTGGCCAACCTCCGTGCACGGGAATCAAATATCAAGGATTAGATATCGAATTGCCTATTATGCACGTTGTCGAATTAGGAAGTTTCCTAATTTAATCCTAATAGAATCTAGGAGATATGCACATTAGATAACAATGATTCAAATTAGGAAATGATAAATATCAAAATCAAGTAGGATAAGGAAGTTACCTATTTCGTGGATAACGTTTCCAAATTCGAATGCGGAGGGATCGGGATGAACCGATGGTGGCTCGGGCGGCGATCAGCTTACGGACCGAGACGACGAAGGTGGTTGACGGTCGAAGGCATGCACAATGGTGGACTTGCGACTGTGCTTGGTGCGCCAAAGGGACAGATTCCGGGACGCTTACAATCACGGAATGTTTGACTGTGGGCTTGTCGATGAAGGGCTAACCAATTAGCAGCAACTTCGATGGAACTTTCTATGAAAGTAACGCCAAAGGATGAACAATAGTGGCTGGAAGACATGCAGGGAGATTCAACCAAAATTCGCGATATTGCAGGGCCAAAATCAAGGCTATTTTGAGCGAGCTGGCAAGGCTGAATTGGAGCAGCAGCAACACTGATTTCTCAACGTTGAACGTTCAGCAAGTTGTCGCCTAGAAGCTTGGACGATTTGGTGCGACACCTAGTCTGAGTGTGTTGTTGGAAGTTCGGCATGGTGCAGAGGAAGCGTGGCATTGTCTATGCGAGACAAAGCAGGAACGGGCTCGTTGTGGTGGCTTGCATTCCTCAAAACATGACAGGTGAAGCAGTGGGGGCTTCGGTCGATACAAGCTGCGAACTCGAGCAAAGGGAGCAGCGAGGTCGTCGACGAAGGAGCCTCAACGTGTTTTATGTGAATTGAATTGCCCCCGAAAGCTCCTCTCTACACAATGTGGTCGTCCCCCCTCAAAGGCCCTCGATGGTCTATTTATATTGCATAGGAACCGATCTCTTCATATATTCTTTTCTTCAATCAATTATTTCTTTCCCTGGTTGACTAATCCTTGCCGAGGAAGCAAAGCCAAAGTTTCCATTCCCATAATATATTAGTGAATATACTTTTAGCATGGATCTTTCACTGCTCCCCCTTTTCTGCAAAAAATTTCATATATCCTTGTATGGGCTCCTCGTGTGCCAAGAGTGAATATTGGCCAGAAACTTTTCTTTCTATTTTAACAATGGTTAAATAAAGAGGCCAAGCTTCGACACTGCGAATGCAATCAACCTACCGCCGGTCCAATAAATATACAAATGTATAGGCTTAACTATTAATGCAAATGCAATTTAACTAGTATTTTTTCCTCTTTTTTTTCTTTTTTTTTAGGGGTTAGGGACGACCCCTAATTTTTCCGTGCAATTGATTCCTAAATGAATTGGTCAAAATTTAGGTGTCAACAAACCCCACATGGGATTGTGTGAGGTGCCATCTTGAATAAATAATTATTGGGTGACTATTTTATTAGCCCAGCGAGCCAGAGCAGTGTTGATGCACCAAAACTTCTTATCGTATTTTTTTTTGTTAATATCACGAAAAATCTCAAATTTGTACACTTATGGCAAAATTACCCAAAATTAATTTTTTAACCACCAAAAACCCCAAACTGGTACAACTGTGACAAATATACCCTAAAATAATTTTTTGACCAGAAAAACCCCTTAACTTGTACATCCGTGACAAATTTATCCCAAACTTAGCTTTGTTTTAAAAATAATAATAATTTAGTTGACGTTTCCTCAATTAGCTCATTTTCTAGTGATATGGGTTAGTTCATTTTCTCTACTAAACCCTAAAATTTTGGGTAAATTTGTTATAGGTGTGTACCCTTTTGGGGTTTTTCATAGTAAAAAAATTAGTTTATGATAAATTTATTACAAATGTATTAGTATAAGATCTTTCATGGTATTGACCTTTTTTTTTTACAACGTTTCTATGACAAATCTTGATTTCATAGAAATAGTTAGGGTGTTAATGCTATGATGATTGATAACTTGTGTGAATTTCAACATCAATTAGGATTTAGTCAAATTACTTGGTAACAAGTTTTAATAGGAAGTCTCATTTCTACCTTGTCCTAGTGGATAGGGTTTCAAGAGTTCTACCATCGGCACGAGCCAAATCAAAAAAATAGTAAAAGGTCTCCACACCTCTGGTGTCATTGCATTTTCCATTAGAGACTACAATGAGCAAAATGGGATGGGCAATGCCATCTTCTTTCCTGTATCACAGCCTACTATAATAAATGTTAAGAACTATGGTATTTGGTACCAAACACGGGGGATATCGATAACAAGAATATTTTCGGGATGAAGATGGGTATGGATATTGTTCTCCTTTGGCAATCTAGATGACCAATTCAATCTTTTCGACATATCAGAATGTTCCAGAAGAAATGGCCTTTACTTGATCATGCGGCGTTGATGATGCTAGAGAGTTTAACTTTCTTCACAAGAAAAGTGAAGAAGAAAGGATGTAGAAGTTATCGAAGACCACTTCCATATCGGACCACGTGCCGTCTTCAAGCTGGAGGAGAGGGTATCAAGCAAATCACCAAGTCCTCGTAGTTGTTATGGAGCAGGTCATCCTTGGACTTGGGAAGGGGAAAATAGAATCAACATCTGAAGAAGACAAGGTAATCTGCAGGGTAACTTCCCCAATAAACTATGTCTCAAAAGAAAGTGGAACTAAAACCTTCCTTTCATTAGGCTGCTGAGAAGTGGCGGCTTGGGAGAAGAACAGGATCTCATTTCCTACCTGCCATGAACCATGCTCGGGAGAAAGAAAAAGCTACTCAAAGTATTATATGACAAATGAGAAAAATTGTACTAAATGATCAAAACATCAGCGATGAGCTTATCATATCTGAAATACTAAGCTCATCCACTATTGTGCGACAAAAGTGTGCATTTCTGGCAAATTTTAAAATATTTGGTACTCAGTACCAAACGCGATTGACTTTTGTTATTATTCTAGAGGTAGACATCAGCAACGGGAACATTTTCCAAGATGAAGATGCCTATGGAAAGTGTTATTTTGCAATCTAGGTACTTTCAGTCTTTTTCAAATATTAAACCTTGCACAATATATGCTCTTTACTTGGTAATCTTCGTTGAGTGGTAAAAGAGTCGTAAGAGAAATGAAGAAGAAACGGTACTAGGATTCAAAATTTATCAAAAACCATTTCAATATTAGGTGATATGCATTCTTTAAGCTGGAGGAGAGGAAACGGCACAAATCGCCAAGTCGTCGTAGTTGTTATAGGGTGATTCATCCCTGGAATTGAGAAGGGGAGAATAGATAAAACCTCCGAAGACTTGGTCAAACATTTTCATCTATAAAGAGACAGCATGTTGCCATGCAAGTCCTCACTCCTCCCTCAAGCAATACTGGTCTGTGCAAGGATTAGAACTTGCGATCAAGGCCCCTAACTCCTGTCCACAACCACAATGAAGTTCCTTCCGATTAGCTTTCTCATCTTGGCTTTGGCAACTGCCACTGCTTTAGCATATGACCCGAGTCCTCTTCAGGACATATGCGTGGCCACCAATGACATGGACTCAGGAGGTTGGTTCTCAATTCTTGCATTAGTCATGTATTTCATACCTGGCTTATGTGCCGAAATTGAAACACCATTTCTTTTTCTTATGCAGTATTTGTGAATGGAGAGTTCTGCAAGAACCCGGCA
>BCNH02000003.1:15338588-15349561 GCA_001662345.2 Metrosideros polymorpha var. glaberrima
AAATGCTCCGCAGCCCATACAACAACCACCGTTGCCACAATATGTACAACCACAAAATGCACTTCCAATACCACCACAACCGATAATACAAAATACTCCGCAACCCATGCAACAATCGCCTTATCAAAATTTTCATAATCCACCTCAACAACCAGTTCAACCACCACAAATGCAGCCTTATGCTCCTCAGGCATTACAATACAATACGTATAGAGTGCAACCTATGCAGCAGCAAGCTCCTTATATAGAAAATAATCTACCTATTGTTCAGCAGCAGGCAGTACACCATATCGATGGTGTTTCATTCGTAAGGGAATATCAAAAACCTTACCCTGAATGGATGGATGCCATTCCATACCCGAGAGGATTTAAAATCCCAGAATTTCCTCTTTTCACAGGAGAGGATGATCAATCGACTTATGAACATGTCGGTAGGTTTGTTGCCCTTTGTGGAGATGCAGGTCAAGGTGATCATTGGAAGTTACGTTTATTTTCATTGTCTCTTTCTCGAACAGCTTATTCATGGTATACGGCTTTACCGCCAAATTCGGTATTGAATTGGAGACAGATGGAAAGGTTGTTTCATGGTCAATTTCAAAGGATCATTCCCGATATATCTATGGTGGATTTATCGACAATGAAACAACAAAATAATGAGTCAGTGGATCAATATATCTCACGATTTAAAAAGGTAAGAAATCAATGTCTTGTCTCAATCCCAAAAAAGACCTTCGCGAAATTTGCCTTTAATGGATTGAAGTTTAATATTCGAGAAAGGATAGTTAGACAGCCTTACAATGACTTGTTTCAGTTAGTAACGATAGCATCTAAGCACGAGAGTGTATTGAAAGAGAAAAGCACTAGACATGGAAGGAACGACATAAATTTAGTGACCGAGTTAAGTTGCGAATTAAACCAACCAGAGTTTGCTGAGATAGCTATGGCCAAATTAGTAATCGATAAACCATATACATGCCCAGCTTTGAAGCCATCAAAAGGCAAAGAGAAGATAAAGGATAACATTATGTCTAAAGCTAAGGACACATCATACTTTACATTTGATGTGTCGAGGACCGAAGAAGTTTTTGATTCCTTATATGCGGATGGCTTGGTAAAACTAACGAAGGGACAGGCCATACCTAGCAAAGAGGAAATTGCTAGTAGGAGATACTGTAAATGGCATCATTCGTGGAGCCATAATACTTCTGAGTGCAATGGTTTGAGGAAAAGCATACAAGAAGCCATTCGATAGAATCAAATTAAGTTTGGAATAGATAAAGAAAAGGTCCCTATGGAAGTAGATGTTGATCCATTTCCAGTCATGACAGGAATGGTATTTATACGACCTAAATTACAACAGGGCGTTAAGGAAAGAAAATGTGCACGTTGTAGCTGGGTAATTGGCTACGGTACAAATTATCAGTATGGCAATAACAATAATACCGCAATTCTTCCTGGGAAATCTCAGAATTTAGTTCGACAAGGATGAACATGGTATTCAAAGAAACAGTATCAACCAAGAAAGGCGCGTTTCCCAGTATCGAATTTGATGATTGGAAGTACAAATCAGAGTTGGAATGAGTTTGAACAAAATCGGTATGAGCCAGAATTATGCATGCAGTGCTACCGTAAGGTAACTGATAAAGGATGGCCCATCGATAATCACTCAAAAATTGCAAGTGTTAATTCCATTTCTCATAATGAATATCGACAAAGACCAATGTACAATTCGGGATATCCCCAAAAGAATCATGGAGCTTTGCACTAGAAGAGACAACTTTCAGATCAAAAGATGTTATCTCAAAAATATGCAGAGGAGGAAAACACTGTTAGATTCCTCGGCCAGACCAGTCACAGGTTCGATTATTACCAAAATTATAATCTGCTGCCTTTGCATTCCCCATTTTCTAGCACAAAAAGATAGGGCAGGATGTTAAGGAGGGTAGAAATTACCTCTCGAACACGCGCAATTGGAGGACTTTGAGAGTACCTTGTGATCCACCAGTGGGTCAGTGGTTCAAGGTAAGCGAACCACAGGATTTGGTAGTCGTAACGTCAAAAGCACGGAAAAGGAGAACCCAAAGGAAAAAGAGGATGTTTAAACTGTAAGAGCAGATGAACAGCATGTGTGTCACTCAAACCACGTCCTTTCCAATGGTCTCTCAAAAACAAAAACTTAAGAAACTAGTGTGGAAGAGAAAAGTCGAAGAAGGGTCATCGATGCGAAAGAATCAAGAGACTTTGAGTTCAACAGATAATAATCCAACCCGATCCACGAATAAACCTTTATCAATGTTAATATCTCCAGTTGTCTCGTGCATGGTGAAAGCAAGACTTCTCCCCGATTTCCAAGTCTTGCCTGATGGAACCGTGGTGGAGCAAGGTATCGAGACCAATGAACAAGAAAAGGCTCGATTTCAATTCAATGACGAGGAAATCATGGAGTTCGAGAAAGTATCACTTCAAAATTCTAGACATCTAAAGGCTCTTAATATAAGAGCTAGAATTAATGGTCGACCCGTGTCGAAAGTTTTGGTGGACGGGGGGTCTACTCTCAACCTCATCCGATACAAGTTTTTTAGAAAGCTCGGAAGGAGGGATGAGGAAATTATCCCAACAAACGTACAATTAGCAGGATTTACAGGAGACATCAATGAAGCAAAAGGAATGTTTATATCTGACCTGACAGTAGGGTCCAAAACATCCAAATGTCCTTTTGTGTTGTTGATCCTGACGGCGATTATAATCTACTGTTAGGAAGAGATTGGATACATGGAAATCAATGCGTACTGTCCACCTTACACTAGATGCTGGCATTTTGGAATGGAGACAAAGTCGAGTATGTCAAAGCAACTACTAAAGCAGATGTCAAATGGTCCCACGCTTTGGCCATGGGAAGCAGCAGTACAGACACGAGTATTGAAAGTCCTCATGTCATCGAACCCCCAAATGCTTATCCTGTTGATGTAGCGTTCTGCCATTTTGATGAAGAAGGAGTGAAATGGATTTCTAAATCAGAGCTGGCGGGGCAACTAAGTCAGGTTGTTTATGGACGACCTTATCTTATTAAGAGACCTCGATGAGAGGTACTCGGCCTATATGGTCGAATGTAAAAGTCAACAGGAAGAAACGGCTGACTGTATTATGGATTTTAATGAATCACCAATTAAGCAGGACACCAAGACAGTTGAAGCTCAGGACCCTCTAGAGGAGTTTAATTTAGGAGATGATCAACATCATCGGCCAATATTTATCAGTGCTTTGTTGGATGATGACTTTAAAAGACAACTAGTTAAATTATTAACACGGTATAAAGAGTGTTTCGCTTGGGATTATCATGAAATGCCCAGGTTAAACCGAGAAGTCGTGGAACATAAATTACCTATAAAAAGCGGATTTCGACCACATAAGCAATCACCAAGGAGGTTTACCCCAGAAGTAGTCCATAAAATCAAAGAAGAAATTGAAAGACTGTTAGTAGCTGGTTTTATTAAGACTGCTTGGTATGTAGAGTGGGTATCTAATATAGTGCCTGTTAAAAAGAAAAATGGAAAGCTAAGGGTATGTATCGATTTTCGCGATTTGAATGCTGCAACACCTAAAGACGAATATCAGATGCCCATAGTCGACATGTTAGTCGATGCTGCGTTAGGTCGTGAAATTATATCGTTGATGGATGGGCATTCAGGGTATAATCAGATATTTATTGCAGAGGAAGATGTCCACAAAACTGCATTCCGTTGCCCCAGAGCAATTGGGACATTTGAGTGGCTAGTAATGCCATTTGGGTTGAAAAATGCTGGGGCCACTTATCAGAGAGCAATGAATTCAATATTTCATGACATGATCTGAGATTTTATGGAAGTTTACATCGATGATGTAATAGTTAAATCAAACCAGGTAAGGCATTTGGATTATCTTGAGCGCGCTTTCATTAGAATGCAAAAATACAAGTTAAAAATGAACCCGTTAAAATGCGCTTTCGGTGTGAGCGTTGGAAATTTCTTGGGTTTCCTAGTCAATTAGAGGGGAATCGAAGTAGATAAAAATAAAGCTAAAGCTATTTTAGAACTTCCACCCCCATCTACAAAGAAGCAATTACAGATGATATTAGGAAAGGTAAATTTCTTGCGTCGATTCATTGGTAATTTGTCTGGTAAAATCGAGGTATTTTCTCCTTTACTCAAATTGAAAGATCGACAGGAGTTCATTTGAGAAGAAAAGCATCAAAAGGCATTTGACTGTATAAAAAATTATTTAACTAACCCACCAGTCCTGACGCCACCTAAGTTAGGTTGGCCGTTGAAACTATACGTGTCCGCAACCAATACTACAATTGGGAGTATGTTGGCACAGGAAAATGAGAAAGGAAAAGAGCGGGCAATCTATTATCTCAGTCGGATGCTAAATGATGCTGAGACTCGGTATTCTGCTATAGAAAAGTTGTGTCTGTCATTGTATTTCGCCTGTACTAAACTGCGATATTATATGTTACCAACTACTGTCCATGTCATATGCAAGACAGACGTGATAAAATATATGTTGACAAGACCAATTATTAGAGGTAGAATAGCCAAATGGGCCTTCGCTTTGATAGAAATTCAATTAGTATATGTGCCTGCCAAAGCGGTAAAAGGACAAGCAATTGCTGATTTTCTAACCGAATATCCATCTTTGCACATCGAAGAAGCATTTGAAGAAGATGTAGTTCAGGTAGTTTCGTGGATTCTATACTTTGATGGGTCTTTGACAGCAGAGTCATCGGGAGCTGGGATTTTAATAGTTTCTCCGCATGGACATATATCCCATTTTATGTTTCAACTCGATTTTCCTTGTTCAAACAACCAGGCTGAATACGAAGCCTTGATAGCAGGTTTGAATGTGTAATCGATATGAAGGTACGAGTTGTAAAAATAAGGGGAGACTCTCAATTGGTAATTAAACAGTTGACCAGAGAATATCATTGTTTAAATGAAAATCTTATTCGATATTATTTGTTGGCAAAAGAACTGCTGAATAATTTTGATGATTATGAAATAAGCCATGTTAAGAGAAACGAGAACATGGGAGCCAACGAATTAGCACAGATGGCATCTGGCTATAAGATATCGAGAGAATTAGTAGAGACGATTGTCACCCACAAGAAGATTTTGCCATCGACAGTCAATCAAGAGCTAATGATTGGCACTGATTGTTTTAAGGAAAATGATGGGGTAAGCTCAGAGGATTGGAGGATACCATTTATTGATTACCTGAGGAATCCAGTTGCTAAGGATAGGAATTTTAAAATGCGGGCAGTGAAGTACTTGATCTTAAATGATGAGTTGTATAGAAAAACTATCGATGGATTGTTGCTGAAATGTCTAAGTAAAGAGGAATCAATGTTGGCGATGGCCGAAGTCCATGAAGACATATGCAGAGCCCATCAGGTTGGTCTAAAGATGAAATGGTTATTGCGCCGCCATGGTTATTTTTGGCAAAACATGACGAAGGACTGTATAGATTATGCCAAAGGATATGAGCCATGCCAAAAGCATAGACCTCTACAACGTGTTCCAACAGACGTTTTAAGACTTATAGTCAAGCCATGGCCATTTAGAGGATGGGCTATGGATATAATCGGAAAGATACACCCGCTATCATCCAGAAATCACAGTTTCATACTGGTCGCAACGGATTATTTCACTAAATAGGTAGAAGTGGTCCCTTATAAGAATATCAACCAAAGGATAGTAAGGGAATTCATAGAGGAACAAATCATACATCGTTTCGGTATTCCGGAGTCAATTACTATCAATCAAGAAACTGTATTCACTTGGCACGAGATTATGGATTTTGTGAAGTCACGGGGAGTTAAAATAGTTCACTTGACACCATATTATGCCCAGGCTAATGGGCAGGCGGAGGCTTCTAATAAGGTGGTGATTAGCTTTATAAAAAGCATTTAGAGGAAAATCCTAGAGAATGGGATACTCTCTTATCGACGACGTTATAGGCTTATAGGATGTCTAAAAGATCCAGTACGGGGGTTAGCCCATATATGCTTACCTACGGACAAGAGGCGATTTTACCTGTTGAAATTACAGTTCAATCATTAAGGGTAAGGTTACATGGCGATATGTCGAAGGAAGAATACGATGAATTAATGTATACAAACATTGATGAATTAGGTGAAAGCAGGGCTTCTGCATTCGACAAATTACCTGCCCAAAAACGAAGAGTTGCCAAGGCGTACAATAAGCACATTAAAATAAAACATTTTGATATTGGTGATTTAGTATGGAAAACTATATTGCCAATAAATGTCGATAATGAAAAATTTGGCAAATGGGCATCAAATTGGGAAGGCCCTTTCACAATCGCAGATGTACTACTAGGAAATGCGTATCGATTAAAGAATATCAATGGAATCGGAATGCCAAGGTCTATCAATGGGAAGTATTTGAAAAAGTATTATCCTACTATGTGGGAAATGCGAGAAAAGCAATTGAATCATTATTTGGATGAAGAAATCGGAAAGGAAAGCCAGATATCATTAACATAAGGGTCACACTACAAAGTACAAATCTCATCGATACGGTATTTACAATGAACATGCATGCCAGGCCATCTTCCTCCTTATCTCCCTACCGTTTTTCTCGAGACTATCCAGCAAGTCCTAGGAAACTTGTGAATTGTGCTACAAAGCTAGACAAGCGATTTTCCAGAGACCTATTCCCATCCACGGCTTGGTAGTAGGCATCTGAATGCTCGGAGAGGACGCTGTAATGAGCGTCAAATTCCGCCTCTACCTCCTGAAACCTCCTAAATCGGGAGTTGACCATGTCATCCACACGTTCCATGAAGGGAACGAAAGCCTCAACTTTAGCATTGAAGATCTTGATGCTATTCGTCAACCTTGCTAGTTCATCCTCATAGTGGGTTCGTTCGATAGATGCGAGATTGCGCGCCAAACGACGGGTCACGGTGTTGAGCCGCTCCTGTTTCCTGTCTCTGTGGCGGACAGTTTTCGACGCCAATCTATGAATGATTTCCTGAAAGACCAATCAGTCTCGATGAATATCCTCAACACAGTTCAGCTTATCCCGTGCAACTTGGAGTTCTCTATCCAGAACCGAGTAACGTGCGATCGCCCTCTTGTTATCTTCAAAAGCACGGAGGCCATGATCGAAGATGAGACAAAACTCTTCGAAAGCTGCATGAAACGGATGATTTTCAAGAAGCCCTAGGGGTTCGGCATTTTTCAGCAAAGCCAAAACCTCTCGAAGTGCCACGGGATTCTCGGTCAGCCCAGAATAGGAGGACTCGAGCCAAGCAAGAAGTTGTTCCCAGAGGGAAAGAAATTCTCCATTGAAAGAAGAGATCTTTGGAGAACTGGACATTTTGATAACAGAAACTGCAAAAGTTGGAAACTGCGTAAGGTTTGAAAAGTAGTGCATACATGGAAGGTATATATAGGCTAGCCATACAAGTGAATCGACATGTCTGCTAAAATAAATTGCCTATTAAGAGGGAAAACTTAAGAAATACGGAACGGTTCATGGGATAAGATTGTGCGTTGTTTCGGATTTTAAATGAGAATTCCCAAAAAATCGGCATGATGCATTAGGGGTAAGTACAGAGGATGAGCATTGATCACTATAGTGTCTATTCGTGCAAAATAACGTGGGTAGGTAATGGTCATAAAGATAAGGAAACCCAAAAGACTCGGAATGGCTGGAAAGATGGATTGATGCCTCGGTTCATGCGCAATGACGTGGAGTTACAGGGAAATCATGGCGGTTATTTTGAAAGAGAAAATCTCAGGAAAGGTGATCGTTCATAATCCTTGCGAACCAATAGAAGCGAACTTCAGTAATAAAGTTCAGAGAAGTTCGATACATTTACATAATACGCAAGCAGAATAGAGAGCAATACTTGGGACTTCTAACAACCCACGTAAGAAATGAACTTAGTAATGAAAGAAGTAAGGCGGTTCTCTAAGAGGACAATCTCCTCCTTTGATTGGCAACTAGGAATAAAGAGATCATCCATTTTGTTCCTCAAAAGGGATCTTCGTTTCTTAAACTCCTGAAGAGTAAGAGTATATTCATATACTTGGGAAGCTAGATACGTCACTGTATCTCATGCTTTTTGAATGTCATAATCAAGTTCTTTGGATAGCTCAGTAAATGAAGTTGCCTAAATCACATGGTTGACTCTATGTTGGGAAATAGAGTCTTCGCTATTTTGGTTTCCTACATTATTTCCTTCCCGAAGTAATTTCTCTCTTGCGTCGACTAGCCTGATCACGGATTGGTGGCCCAAGTCTTGAAGCTTTTGCTTGTCCCAAAGGATATCTTCGACAAGCTTCACCATTTTTACAGCATGCCAGTACCGATCATATGCATCACCATAAGCATCGATAGTGATTTGATGTTTTCTGAAGGAACGGAGGTCATCTTCAAAACAACGTTTGAACTCTTTGAAATCTGCGAGGAATAGGTGGTTTTCAGGAAGGTCTTTGGGTTCTCCGGCTCGAATCATGGTACGAATTTCCCTTAAAACTTACGGCTGGACTGAAATGCAAGCAAAAGAAAGACTCAAACGACCGAGTAACCCTTTCCATAGCGAAAGAATTTCGTTCGAGAGGGAAACGGTGTTTGATGATCAAGCAGAAGAAGTCATTTGTCTTTGCTATGGTTTTATAGGAGAAGCCGAATGAAGCCTTGACAAATATATAGCATTTTCATCTTTTTCGGTAAAAGAAGTGTGACGTAGCAAATATGATTCGACTCGCTTTGAACGAAAAGTCAAACTAATTATGCTGATAAGAGATGGGATGAAGATATGCTATTAATGATAAGATTTCCATTGAACAAAGAGATTTTCAATTAACTCTGGGAAATATGTACATGGATAAGTACCCAAAGAAATTGGTGCTTTGAAAATCGCAACAGACTAATCTAGAATTCTAACTTAGAAAAATATGAAGGAAAACAGTGCGGGGTTTAACATTTGAGAGATTCGTGTTGCTTAAGCGCAAGCACAAGGTTGCACAAATGAACTTCTAGATTACAGTTTGCATCAAGATAAAGATCCCTCGCATGCCGACCTTCGGTAAACTTTTGGAGTAAAGCTTGATAAACCAGATAAGCCGGGCGCATCTGGTTGTCTATATTACCTTCAGAGTTGTTAAAGGTAGAAGGTATTTGAATTAAATCATTCTTTGCCTTGAGGTAATCTTCTTCGATTTGGTTGATGGCCTCAATTTGCTTGAGATTAGCCTTGTATACCTCCAATGAACGGTCGAAGGATAAAGAAAATTCTTTAAGAGCAAATTCCATCGCTCGGCACTTTAGAGGGAAAGGTAAGGTCATCAATTGAACCAACAAGGACCTAATCTTAGAAATGGCACCAATGTCGCTGCATAGAAGGTCATATCCCACCCTTAACAGATCATAAAGACGGATCCACCATGTCAAGGCTTTGTGGTGCTCGTCAGATAGGAAAAACTCATTGCTCATAGGTGATAAGACAAGTTGCGGACTATACTCATAATCCATATGGCGATTGGTCGAATCACAGCTCTCGGAACTTCCAGCATTAAAAGTTGAAGGGGAATCGAGAGTAGCTAGCTTTCTTCTTTTTGGACTATCTAAAAGAAATATAAAATAAAAGGAGGGTCAGAAAAGAAGTTTAGTCACTCAATAAAATATCAGGTGAGTACCTTGTTTTGATGAGCATAAGGATACGCTGACCACCATATTCCTGTTCACGAAAGAACCAATTTTGGAGGGAGGGTAATTCATCATAGGAGAACTTTGAGTCATTTTAAGAATGACCATCTCAATATTGATAGGAAACAACAGTGCTCAATAGTCACTCCACCAGTTCATAAAAGGAAGGAGAAACTCCGGCATGGTTATGAAAGAGTTTGAAGTCAAATTTTTTCGACACATGTTTGATAACGTTGAGCCAGCCAGGAAAGTTTGTTTTATCAACACATAATGTGACGCCCCAGGCACGCCACGTACTAAGATACGGCACACATTTTTTTTTTTTTTTTTTTTGGAAGCAATATATATATAAATATATATGTGTGTGAATCAAAGAGAAGGCAGTGCAAATCATACACGAGGGAGAAGACTAAAACACCACTTTTGCATTACCATAACATAAGATTTCACATCAGTCAATACATACAACCATCACGTACAGCAAAAGACTTCATTAGATAAAACAACGGTGCCTTCTTCCCTAATCATAACTGGTCTTGCTTGCCGTCTGGGGGAGGAAAACAAAAAGAACCATACCTATTCCCTTCTACACCCCAACCGGTACATTACAACCAAATGTGTGTCTATTTTATACACATAGACACTATCTACACATACACATAGTTATATAGGCATCAATAGGCAAGCTCGTTACTCATTAGCACCATCATCGCCATCCATCTCCTCGGGGTCACTCTCCTCGCTGCTCGGACTGCTCTGGTCATCCATGAAGCATAAGGGTCCCAGACGTTGACCATTACAATTTGCATACCAGGCAATAAAACGATAAGGCACTAGGGGTGCTCGTCCCACGTTAATCCATAGCACAAAAGTCCAGCACGAATACGACAATAAGGAACCCAGAATAGAAACATCTTCTAAAGTACTCTCAAAATAGACGGGTGCCCCATAATGTGCTAGTGGTGGAACATCCATCTCATGAGTCTGAAAAAAAATCAGCAATGAGCGTTGCCCAGCAGATGAAATTACTAGTTTCTACGATATAAGATTAACTAAGGTCTTAGCAAGAGCACAGAAGTTTAACCAACGAGAATCATGTCAACGTAAGTCACTCAAGCATTAGTATAAATAAGCCATAGACAAGCAATTTAGGTTTCCTATAATGTACAAGGAACTATATAGATGGAATGCATTTGAAAGATACTAAGCCCTATAACATCACCTATGGAGAATAACATTTCAATTTAGGTACAT
>BCNH02000003.1:15369217-15456785 GCA_001662345.2 Metrosideros polymorpha var. glaberrima
GCACTTCAATTCTCCATGAAAATCTACACTAGAGCATCTAAAAATCACCTAATAACCTAATCAAAGATTAGAAAGTGACTTACCACAAAAAATGAGCTAAAAACACACGCAAGCAAAGATGGAATAGGCTCCAAACCACTACTCCAAAACCGTGGTGGCGACGATGGAAAAAACCGAACAAGAAACAAGAAACAAGAAGAAAAAGGAAGAAATTTAAGAGAGAAAGAGTGAGGAGATGGAGTGGCCAAAATTATGAGGGTGAGGAGAGAGAAAAGTGGCTGAAAATCTTCTCTTATACAAATGTTTAAACTAATCCAAGGGCTAGGGTTCAATTTTACACAAAAAAAAAATCAAGGGCTAAGATTAACTCTTGCATGAAAATTCAATAGAGCTAAAATGTGGATTCTTATCCATTGATAATTTCAGTCACAAGGAAAATTAATTAATTAATTAACCAACCCTAAAAAAAAAACCGACAACCGAACCTAGGGCAAAACGAAAATTTCCAATTTTCAGGCCAGTCGCACGATTTTTTTGACTTTTCAAACCTTACCACTAAAATCACTAATAATATGAGGCGACGTCCAAAATATATTCATTGACATTATCAGAAGCTCGATACCCAAGTTTGGAGGTCAATTCGTGGTCAAAACCAATCAATTGCGATTTTAGCGTATTTCAAATTAACGGACGGCTTTTTAGGTGCTACGCGTATCGACCCGTGATTGATTAGAAATCATGTCACGTGTGATTTACTCAAATCATGGCGACATTGGTTGTCATGTAATCGCGAGGTTCAATCATTAGTTTCGAAGGTCGCGATCGTTAAAAATCTGATTTAGGTTAATTCACAAATTATACTATAGTCAAACGGAATCACCCGTGAACCAATTGTATAACGCTAGCAAATCATTCTAAACCAACCTTAGATCGGCCTATGACGGCCCAAGATATTCTCTCGACAATCCTTACGGCTGCTGACACCTAAATTTTGACCCTATTCTAGGATTAATTTAAAATTTATTTCAGTAATTAATTTGCATAAAAATTAGGGGTCGACCCGGCCCCTAGCCAAAAATATTTAAACTAATTACATTTAATTTTCATATAGATTTATAATTATTTTTTTAGCATGCATAATCATACATTTTTGCATTAAAATCGGATCGGGTGGCAAAATTGAACCGAAAAAAGACTTGCGGACCGGACCAAAAATCATTGAAAAATTCTGTTAGAGCACATGGGATGGGCTGCTGAGTTTTACAAAATTTTGGGGCTAATTTAATGTTTAATCTAGCCCCTTTAATTTAATTAAGCCTTTTAAGCTAAAAAAAAGTCCATAATTAATTAATAAAAGGCCAAAATTAAGCCCGAAAGAGGCGAGCGAGCCCATGAGAGAGCCAAACTCAACCCAGTCCATCCAATGGGCTGAATGAACTGTCCAAGGGTTTAATTGAGAGGAAAAATGAGATTTGGGATCAATTTGCAAATAGTGAAAAGTTAGGGGGCCAAAGTGCAAATATAAAAAATTGAGAAAACCCTTGAAACCTTTATAAATACCCCGTTATAAGCTCTAAAGAGGAGGGTGTGCCATTATTTTCATAATAAGAGGCAGAAAATTCGAGAGAGAGAGAGGAAGAGAGAGAGAGGTCGGGCTCCATTCCAATCGGAGGGCCACTTTATCGCCGCCGCCCCGCCCTCATCACTGCTCCTCCGGCCGCGAGCCACCTATCAATACGAAGCTCGTGTGGAGTAATTTACATCCATCTAAGCAGCACATCCAGAAGATCACCGGTCGCGGAGAATTGAGCTCAAGAAAACCCCCAATCGCTGATTCGCACGCCCATAAACCCAGAAATTCCAGTTTGCCAGGCCAACTTCCAACGCAATTTCCGATCAATTCCGATCGTCCCCCGAGGCCCACGAGCAGTTAAAAAGAAGCTTGTACGAAGCTCTTCGTATCCATCTAAGCCGATTTCCAAGAAGAGCCATGACCGAGACGATCCGAGCCCACAAACAGGACCTGTTGCAACCCCTGTTTCTGCACAAAAACAGGGGCTGATTCTGTTTCGTTCACTGATCGAAGCCACTCCGGCCTACGACAACCACTCCCAGGTGTCCAGTGGTGTTCCATGAAGTCCCAGGTGAGTCCTCAATTGAAGCCCATTCGAAGACGAAGCCGCGGAAGACCGTAAACCAAGTGCACGCAAGGTGTTCGACGAATTGCCTAAGTGAAGTCCGGCGACCTACTGCTGTTCCGTCACTGTCCCAGCGTCCTACGGTGGTTCGGTGGTCCCCTGGTGGTTCGTGGGTGGTCCGATGATCAACGGTGGCCGGCCCTAGCTTGGGGATTGTGATTTCCAAAGAAGGAAAGTCAATTTTCGCAAGTCCAAATTATGTAACTCCTTCATTTGAATATTCCTTATTGATAATATGACATAATTTCGAATTATATGATTTGAATGTTCATATTTTAGAAGATTTCCAGATTTAACTTGATTTTTAATTATTATGGAAATTTTTCTAAAATAAAAAAGAATATTTCATAAAAGGATTTTCTCTTTATTCGACAACGTGCGAACGTGGACTAATCTTAACCACAAGATCGCGCCCCCTCGCATGAAAATTTGGACCGTCCAATCTATAGCCATTTAGATTTGATTCTCCAAATTTATTAGTCATTTGAATTATTTTTGCTAAAATCATTCGAATATCTTTTCTAAATTAAAAAATTCGAAATTCTTTTTTTAAAATCAAAATAAGTAAGAAGGTGGAATTTACTAGAGATTCCATCTTTAAAATCATCTTTAGAAAGATATGATTTTTTAGAAATCGTATCTCATAGGTTGCATTCCATTTTAGAAAGATATTGTTTCCTAAAAACGATATCTCATAGGATTTAGTTTCATTTAAATAATATTGCATAAAGATTAGCATTGCATCATTTAAGTAACAATTCATCTTAAAATCTTCTAGAACTAGGATAAGATTTTCTAAAATATTGTTGGGATTTAATTTCAATTAATTCCTAAATATTAAAGATAATCTTCATTTAGGATAGTTTGAATTTCATGCATTTTTTATTCCGAAAATCATAAAATACCAAAAATAAACATTCATATGCGTGTCATGTATTTGGTACATCATTTAGTTTAGGTTCATCTTAGTACCATATCTAAGATCATTTTAGTTTCATGACTAGGTGCATTCATGTAGTATCATGTCTAGGTTCATTAATTTAATTTGATAGCGTAAATTAAATGCGTGCCATTTAGTATAGTTGCATACATTTTACCCGTCATTTAGTGAAGGTAAGTTTAGGACCATAACATGTGACATTTATTTCATAAGTCATTAGATTCATGTCATTTAATTTAGTGCCTTTCATATAGTATAGTTGCATTGCATTTTAGTATAAAGTTGCATTTATTGCATTTCATTAAATAAGTGAAAACTCCAAATTAATTGTATTAGTCTAAGTCTTACACTTTGGAAATAAGCGTTAGGGATTAGGTTGCAGCGTCTAGGTATATCATCTTTCCCTCTTTGCAATTTATTTAACGCTTCGATTATTTTGTGTTAAATAATGTTTGCACACTCGCATGAATACCTCACATGTTAAAGCTTTTGTTTAAAATTAACCCAAAGCTGCCTGCTCAAATGTTCTCTTAAATAAAAGAATGGTACCGAAAGGGCGTTAGAGTAATATAGCGTAACCAAGTCCCCGGACTCATAATCTCTGGTTCAAAGGAATAGAGTATTTCTCCCGATACTTTATTTAGGTGTCTAATCGACCTACCGTAAACTGATTAGTGGTGACTCCAAAATTAAATCATTTGCATGTTAATTATTTGAACTTAAGTCACGATTTGGTAGAGCTTGGGAGAGCTCGAGCTAGGTTAGTTAATTTATTAATTGACTTAGTAATCCATTAGCCTTAAATGAAAATTTAGGTTGCGACATTGGCCAAAACGTCGATCCACGTTCGAGTCCTTAGGTCCACGTAAACAATTCCTAATTAGCCTTTCCCTATTGGTTAGTCTTCTCGAGAGTGATCAATTCTGAGTGAATTTTAACTAAAGCGTAATTGATAGAATATACATCCCTTCATTTATCCCGAAAATGTGTCGAATTTCAGAATGTCACATAGGATTTCGCGAAAATCCTGAGAGATGAGCAATCCGGAACCAAGGATCCTTAGAAAAAGGGCAACCCAAAGCCAAGCAAGTGCTCAAGGAAGGGCACAAGAGGATCCCAGATTGGATAGGATCCTGCAAGCTTTGGAAGCCATGGGGAATCTCATGGGGCAACAAGCTCAGAATCAAGCGGAAGCTGCTATTACTGCTGCCGTTGCTGCTACCGTTGTACCCGATGAAATCCTATTGGCTGGGAACGGGAATGGCGATCAACCAATGCATAGGGTGGTTGAGCAATTTCTAAAGCTTAAGCCACCAAAGTTCGCTGGAATTGGTGATCTTGAGGCTACAACCCTCTAGATCAAGGAGTTAGAAAAGATTTTTGCCTTGTTAAGATGCTCGGAAGAAGACAAAGTGACACTGGCTGTTTACCAACTACAAGATAATGCTAGTTCTTGGTGGGAAGCCACTCAAGGAAGGGTTTTCCTTGAAGGTACAATTCCAGTATGGGGTGCTTTCGTTGAAGCTTTCAATGGAAAGTACTTCTCAGACTGTGCGAAGGAACAAAAAATGGCTGAATTTCAGCGACTTCATCAGAACCATCTGTCAGTGGACCAATATGAGGCGAAGTTCGCCGAGTTGTCAAGGTATGCGCCGAGGTTGATTGAGGACCCGGTGGACAAGGCGAAAAGATTTCGGGATGGCCTGAAATCAGAGATTAATGATCAGTTGGTACCCCTGAACCTTAAGGATTATAATGAGCTGTATGAAAGGGCCCAACTCATTGAAAGGAACATGGCCGAGCGTGCAGCCGCATCTAGATCGCGATTTACACCTACTAGGGATAACCATCGGTTTGGAAGAGGCCCATAACTGGAGGAAAATATTCTGTCCCTCCCAACTGAAAGAATGGCATTGGAAAGCCGGCGTATAACTCATTTGGTGTGTGCCGGTTCTGTAACAAAAGACATTGAGCATCCCCATGTCCTGCCAGGATAGGAGCCTGTTATGGGTGTGGTCAGTATGGCCACCAAGTGAGGGATTGTCCACGTAGACCTCTTGAAACACCAGCACCACCGCCGCAAGGAGGGCAACCATTGAGGAACGCCCCGCAGAACAATTTGAATCGACCCCCGATGCAAGGAAGGGTTTATGTTGTTACTCGTCAAAAGGCGAAGGATTTGCTGACTATTACAAGTACGGTCTCCTTGCACGATCATATTGCTTATGCTTTATTCGATCCGGGAGCTACACATTCGTTTGTTGCTAAGTAATTTGTGGAATTAGTGGGATTAAGTCCGAAACCGTTGGAAACAGTCCTTAGTATCTCTACCCCGTTAAAGGATAACGTATTGTCTGCGATAGGATGTTTAGATTGTAAGATAATCATAGGCGGTCGAGAAGAAAGTATAGATTTGATTGTGCTGGCGATGTATAACTTTGATGTCATAATCGGAATGGATTGGCTCACCAAGTAACGAGCTACGATGGATTTCTATCGTAAAGTAATCAAGTTTAACCAGTTAGGAAGGGTTAGTTTTGAGTTCATTGGAAACAGAGGATCCCCCTCGATTCCTTTGATTTCGTCGCATGAGGCGACAGCTTTATTGGATAAAGGTTGCCAAGGTTATTTGGCAACCATGGTTAATACGCTGGTTGAGGAACCAAGCATGGAAGACATTGCGGTTGTGCGAGACTTTTTCGATGTCTTTCCAAAGGAATTGCCTGGATTACCTCCAGAAAGGGAAATAGAGTTCTTGATTGAGTTAGCCCTTGGAACAGAGCCAATTTCCAAAGCACCGTACCGTATGGCGCTGTCGGAATTAAAGGAATTAAAGGTGCAGATGCAGGAATTGTTGGATAAGGGATTTATCCGCCCCAGTGCATCGTCTTAGGGAGCATCAGTTCTGTTCATAAGAAAGAAAGATGGATCGTTGCATCTCTGCATCGATTATCAGCAACTCAATCAAGTAACGGTTAAGAACAAGTATCCGTTGCCAAGAATAGATGATTTGTTTGACCAACTTCAAAGAGCTTTGGTATTTTTCAAGATAGACCTAAGGACATGCTATCACCAGTTGAAGATTAAGAAGGAGGATATACCGAAGACGGCATTTCGTACGAGCTATGGTCATTATGAGTTCATAGTAATGCTGTTTGGTCTGACAAATGCGCCTGCTGCTTTTATGGATCTAATGAACTGTGTGTTCAAGGAGTGTTTGGACCGATTCATGATCGTGTTCATTGATGATATTCTGGTATATTCAAGAAACCCAGAAGAACATAAACAGCACTTGAGGACAATTCTGCAAACCCTTCGAGAGCATAGGCTGTATGCTAAGTTCAGTAAGTGCGAGTTTTGGCTAGCGCGCGTAGCTTTTCTCGGACATGTAATTTCTGGTGAAGGAATTTCCGTTGATCCGAGCAAGATTGAAGCAATTATGGATTGGCCAAGGCCAACGACTATAACAGAGATTCGAAGTTTCTTGGGATTGGCAAGCTATTATAGATGATTCGTAGAAAGGTTTTCTGCGATAGCTATGCCTCTGACACGATTGCTGAAGAAGGACAAGAAGTACGAATGGACCGATAAGTGCGAGCGTAGTTTTCAAGAGCTTAAGCACAAGCTAACTACGGCTCCAGTTTTGACAATACCGTTTGGTCCAGGAGGTTATGAAATCTATAGTAATGCGTCGTTTAAGGGATTGGGCTGCGTACTAGTGTAACATGGAAGAGTGGTTGCATACGCGTCCCGACAGTTAAGACCTCACGAGTTGAACTACCCGACGCATGACTTAGAATTAGCTGCAATCGTCTTTGCCCTCAAGATTTGGAGACATTATCTGTGCGGAGAAAAGTTCCAAGTTTACACTGATCATCAGAGTCTTAAGTACCTATTCTCGCAGAAAGAGTTGAACATGAGACAACGACGTTGGATGGAGCTTCTCAAGGATTATGATTGCAACATTCTGTACCATCCTGGTAAAGCCAACAAAGTGGCTGATGCCCTTAGTCGAAAGTGAACGATTGCGCAAATGATGGTTCAAGAATGGCTTCTTCTCAAAGAAGTGCGAGATTCAGACTTTAAGTTTAAAGAAAGCCATCTGTCAAGTCTCATGGCTACTTTAAGGATTGAACCAGAAGTGCAAGCAAAGATTAAAGCCTTGCAATCGACAGACCTTACAATCCAAAAGATTCTGCAAGAAGATTCAACAAAAAGAAAAGCTGATTTTCAAGTAGGTAATGGAATATTAAAATTCCGCGGACGATTGTGCGTACCCGACGATTTAGGGCTTAAGGAAGAAATTTTGTCAGAAGCCCATCGTAGTAGCTACAGCATTCATCCGGGCAGCACCAAGATGTATCAGAATTTAAGGTAGTATTATTGGTGGAATGGCATGAAGGCTGATATCGCCAAGCACGTGGCTAAGTGCTTAACGTGCCAACAAGTGAAAGCGCAGCACTGCAAACCTAGAGGACTTCTGCAACCTCTTGAAATCCCAGAATGGAAATGGGAACATATCATTGCAACGTTTTGGAAAAGCTTGCAGACTGCCTTAGGAACAAAGCTGCAATACAGCACTGTCTATCATCCGTAGATGGATGGCCTATCAGATAGAACAATACAAACGCTCGAGGATATGTTGCGAGCATGTGTTTTAGATTTTAAAGGAAGTTGGGAGGAACAACTTCATCTTGTTGAGTTCACCTACAACAATAGCTATCAACAAAGCATCAAAATGGCACCATTTGAAGCGTTGTATGGTAGGGCCTGTAGAACTCTCGTGTGTTGGGACGAAGTTGGTGAACGAAAGGTCATGGGTCCTGAGTTGGTGCAACAATTGTTGAATGCTGTCAAGGTTATTAGAGAAAGACTAAAGACAGCCCAAAGCCGCTAGAAAAGTCATGCGGACAAGCGGCGTAGACCGTTGGAATTCCAAATAGGTGACCATGTATTCCTCAAGATGTCACCAATGCGAGGAACTTCGCGATTCGGCAAGAAAGGAAAGCTGAGTCCAAGGTATGTTGGACCTTTTGAAATTTTGGAGTGGATTAGGATTTTGGCCTATTGTCTCGCGTTGCCACTAAGACTTGCTCAAGTGCATTATGTCTTCCATGTATCTATGTTAAGAAAGTACGAGCCGGACCCGACTCACGTAATTAACTTTGAGGAAATAGAAGTGGACGACCGAGTGTCGTACATGGAACGACCAGTGAGGATAGAAGACAAAAAAGAGCAAGTGCTACGGAACAAGACAATTCCCTTAGTCAAAGTGATTTGGCAACATCACGGAACAGAGAGAGCAACGTGGGAAAGCGAAGAAATAATGAGGCGCCAATATCCCTATCTTTTTTAGGATGTCATGTAATAGTTTAAATTTCGAGGACGAAATTTCTGTAAGGAGGG
The DNA here is from genome assembly GCA_001662345.2 of Metrosideros polymorpha var. glaberrima. NCBI lineage: Eukaryota > Viridiplantae > Streptophyta > Magnoliopsida > Myrtales > Myrtaceae > Metrosideros > Metrosideros polymorpha. Next base: position 15,377,762 of record BCNH02000003.1, read on the forward strand.
GAGAGTTGTGACATTCCAAATTTTAACCAATATACTAAATTAGATTTCGATAGATTGTAAACACAATTTTGAATCCGATCAGAAGTATTGGAAGTCAGTTATCAATATTTCAAAGTTTATCGGTAAACATTACATTGTCGGAAAAGAGATGGTAAGTTGAAAATTAAGGATCAAAGAGACGTTTTGGACATGGCACGAACCAACGAGCCTATTTTCTATTATTTTTGGATTTCAAGAGGCCCGATAATAGAAAATGACCATTTTGCCCCCGAATACCCATTTTAGGCCCAAACAAAGAGCCTTTGGATATCAAGCCCATTAGGCCCATCAAATTCAAGCCCAAGCCCACGTGAATAGTGCAGCTCGTGAATGGTACCGAATGAATAGTGCCAAATTGGGAAAAGACCATTTTGCCCCTTCTAGAAAATTAGATATTTTGAAAGTGCATTTATGATCTTAAGACAAGATCATTAAAGGGTTACAAGTGGCTTCTTCTCCTTCTTCTTACTTCTTGTCTTTTTCTTTCTTTGATCAATTATTGCTCTAATTGTCTTGATTTTTTCAAGAAGACAAGATAAGATATTTTTGGAGTTGCATTAATGAGGGCAATAATGCAAAGACTTTCAAGACAACTCTCTCTCACTTTCTCTCTTTCTCACTTTCACTCACTCACTCTCACTCTTACTTTCTCTCTTTCCTTTCCTCTCAAATTCGTAGCTCCCCCCCTCTCCTCCATTTCACCCTTTTTCCTTCTTGTTTCACACCCCTCACGTTGCCGTCCTGCTACCCAAGATGTGCCTTGAAGCCGTGCCCTTGCCGCCGATGCTTAGGCTGTCGTCACCAAGCCGTACCGCCGCACCGAGCCTGTACCGAACCACCGTCCGCACACCACATCGCGCAGAGTCGAGCCGTCGTTAATACCCATTTTCCATCTACACGCCGTCACCGAACCACCACCATCACCATCTTCGCATCGTCGCCGTAGTAGCCGTCGCCGTTAAACGGTAAGTTAACTCCCTAATCCTTGATTAGTTTGTTGATTGCACTTAGGGTTAGTTTAAGGTGGAATTAGACTTTTAACTATGGTTAAATAGATTAACTATGGTTAGTTTAGTTAAACTATGGTTGGGTTAAGTTAACCATGGTTGGGTTAAGTTAACCTTGGTTAGGATAGTTGACCTTGGTCAGGTTAGTTAACCATGGTTGGGTTAGTTAACCATTGTTAGGTTAATTAACCATGGTTATGTTAATTAACCATGGTTGGGTTATTTTTCTATATATGTTTTAGTAGGTTTTTAAGTTGATGTTTGCCTTGGATAAATAATGGTATCATGAATTGAGAGTTTATAGTAGAAAAGAGTGCATTTTGGCCTGAAAATGGAAATTGATGTGGTGCCGTGCTTAAACGCTAAGTTTTATACTTTGAAACCATTTATTTGACTTGAAAAGTGAGGCACGTGGAGTTTGGCATGAAAAGCATATTCGCGTGATCAAGTGTGATTTATGTATTGCATTTTTCGCGGGAAAATGGCAATGAGCATGACATATGGCATGAGCATGTATCGTGAATGCATTGACAAAAAGAAAGAAAGAAATGAGATTTAAATGCCTGTGTGCTCGTGTGATCACGAAGTGTACAGACCCTCAATGGTGATTGGGGACGATGCCCAATTTTATCGCTGATATTATTGGACGCCCAGCGAGGGTTCGGATGACGGATCGCGGTGCCCTTTGAGGCCGGACCGATTCTCCTTTATGGAATGCCGTCTGCCTGTGGGGGAGGTCAGGGTGGGGCCGCACCTCGATCGACTAGGAGGAGACGTTGACGTGCCCGATGGGGCGGGACGATGCCCGGTCATGCCGAAAGACCGCCAACCTTCGGGTTGTGCCGTGCCCGAGAGCGGGCGTAATCACCAGGCATAAAATTGGACTACGCTTGGAAACATTGCGTGTGTGAGATGATGATATGCGTGTTCTGATTGCCTTGTTTAGTGCATTGTTTATATAATGTTGTCATTGATAACATGCAGGGCGTGTGCATGTGCCAAGGCAAGGTAAGAATGCTTGTGAATTGTCTATTGATTGGTGAGAGTCATCGAACCTGTTATAGATTGTTTAGAGCGAGAGTCGCTCGTTATTGATCTGCCATCGACGCCGTTAGGTTGAATGTTTAGGGTATGCTCAGAGTGAATTGGCACCTTATGCGAGGCTTAGGTTGTTAACTTGCTGAGATTTTTATATCACTCATTATTGTTAACCGTTTTTCAGGACCATAGATCGGATGATTGGCAGGTGTGGTTCGCGGTGCTCTAGCGTAGAGAAGTTTAAGTTAAGCCGACCCCCGGTAACTTTTGTTGGTCGTGAAGGAAGTAGCCCGAGAGTAAGGGCTTGTAACATATACTTCCTAGGGTTGACGTGTTTATAAATAAATGAAAGTGTGTTTTGGTGTTGTTGTATGATATGTTGTTTTCCTTCTATCCCTGTTGTGGTTGTTGGGCGTTTGTTTCTCATTTCCGCATACGCAATTCAAAAGATAAAATGAATGGGTCGCCGACGCATCCTGGGACGTCGCATTTATTTTTTACCCAAAGGATAAGTGTATCCAGATGGTCGCGTGCCCAAGGGTCCGGGGCGTGACACTACTTGTTGGCTTTGTCACATCCAACCAATTAAACAACGCTCTCTTCACCAAAGTCTTGTACAAGGGGGACGTGTTTGTGTTCCCTATTGGTCTCATTCACTTCCAATTGAATATCGGAAACACATACGCATTAGCCTTTTCTAGTCTTAGCAGCCAAAACCCAGGACTCATTACCATTGCTAATACCGTTTTTGGAGTGATGCCACCCATGTCTACTGATGTTCTCACCAAGGCCTTCCAAGTGGACAAGAAGGTTGTTGACTACCTCCAGGCACAGTTTTGGTACGACAACAACTGAATGAATCATTTATAAGTTGCATAGACTAGTAGAATCATCAGACTTATAAGATTAATATTATTCCATAGGCCTTTGCTTTAGACACATAATTAAACTATGCATCTCATATATGACTGATTTCGAATAAAAGATTGTTACCTCTCTCTCTCATGACGCGGTGAGGATAACATGATTCATGCCTCAACCAATTGTCTGTGAAATTAGTGTGCAATAACATTAAGCTATGTAGAATTCGGAACTTGAAAGAATGTTGTCTGACATTAAATACTGCTTTCCAGATCAACGAGATGTGTGATCTGAAAAGGGTATTAGCAAAAGAATGTGCTACTCTAATAAACGGTTTGATTTGATATAGTCCCGTGATTGGGTTAAGATAGCGTTTGAAGAAATCACCAAGGTGATCATTTAAACGTACAGCCATAATTTCTATCATTATCCTGGAAGAAGAAGTTGCGGTATAGTGTCAATTTCTTTAAGGTACTAAGTTCAGTTTTGATAAATTACAATCGATGACATTTCTTATTTTGTCACCAATGTACTGAATTCTATAGATAGCTTTTCTTTATCGCTAGTATGGCCAAAAGATAAATCTTTCCTGGAGTCATTTTCCATCTACAGTCAAAATACCGGGTTGAAAACTAGTCAATTCAACTAGATAATTATTTCCAAGAATGTCATGGCTTACAATATGGTTAACAAATGTGTATGCATGGACAAAGTCAAAACCTTGAATAAGATATGTATGGCATTGATCTCTTTCTGGAAGCAATCAGTATTATAATCTTAAAAAGACCATCAATGGATATAGCGGGCGAATGCAGAGACACATATGAGTTGCTTCTTATGCATTGATTTTGACAATTTGCAAAAGAACTAGAAAGCTAACCTTAGCTCGGAAGATTTAAGACTATATGGCAATTGAACAAAAAACAAACTTAAGACAATTCATGTAGATTGACATGAGTCTGATCGTTTCTGCTAATTATGCAGAGGAAAATGTCTAGATCACATGCCAAGAAGAGCCAGCAGACAGAATAGAACATTGGTATTCAATTCGTGTTATTTCTTCTCTCTCCAGTTGCGTGTAAGCTCGGAGAAGAGAAAATTACAGATTACGTCACATTTCAAGAACCTTAATTTAGATGGTTGGTTACACAAAAGAGACAAAATGACTTTGACAATATAATATGCAAAGAAGAAGACTAGTGATCAGAACAATAACAAACCAAACTGAAGGCGTGTACCTTGAACTTTTATTGGTGGAGGTGGAGAATGGAGAGCGCCGGAGTCGTTAGAAAAATGCAGTACATGCACTAAATACTCCTGTGAGAGGGAATTAAAAACAAGAAGGTCAACGCTAGACTTTGACTAAGTGACCTCAGGGGTGTGGCAGAAAGTGACCATTGTCTAAGCCCTTTTATCATTTCTGCTCCTTCTTCTACAATTTCCTATATGTGTCCTTGTTGGCAAAAGTGGAAAATTAACCTTCTCCTTTTCCATGTCATTGGTTCTTTTCCAATTCTCCAAAAGTTTAGCTAAAATTGAGTCAAATTCTTAATATAGAGCTTTCCGATCATCTAATCTAATCTAGTTATAATTGTGGAGAAAATTATCAAAACAGTCATAAACCGATTACAATTGTTCCAATTTAGTCATAAACTTTTTTTTTTTATCAATTCAGTCCAAAACCTTTTTGCAACTGTGCCAATTCAATCCATCCGGTGAATTTTGGTCGACGGGCGCTGACATGAACACCAACCGGCACCGACCGTCTGACGACATAATATTTTAATAGTTTATCTATTTATTATTCTTTTTCTTATTTTTCTTTCTTTTCCTCTTCCTTCTTCTTTCTCCAACCTGTCACTGGAGAAAGAAGAGGCAACGACTCACCGGCCTAAGGCGAAGCTCGCCCCTACCAGCCACTAGCGAGAGCTAGCCTTGCTAGCCCCTAGCAAGGTCGAGCATCGCCAGATCTTGGCTGGTGAGGCTCAGCCTCACCCCTTGCCCAACCATGGTGAGGTCAGTGTCGTACGAGAGGAGAACGGTGGATGGGTTTGGAGGGTCTTCCTCTTGGGTGAGAATCGGGGGTTGCTTGTCGGAGGCTTTGTCGTAAAGTCGAAGCTTTTCATGAGGAGAAAGCTTCGGCGCCTCTGATTCATCTGAGGATTCCAGAAATCTTTAAGAATCAGCCAAAGAAAGGGGTTTGTCAATCTGGGTTTGAATGGGGAGAGAGAGAGACTAGAAGGTCAAGAAATGAAGTGAAAATGAAGGTGGGCTGGGGGGAGATTGATGGGTGAGAGTTCGCAGTCGGAGAAGAAGAGAGTGATCTCCCAGCCATGGCGAAGAAGAAGGGGAGGGAAAAAAATAGAAAAATAGAAAAGAAAAAAAGGAAAAGAGAATAAAAATAAATAAATAAGTTCGAAAAAAAATAATTAATTAATTATTAAAAAACTGACACGTCAACGTCGGCCGATCGCTTAGCATCCACATCAGCACTAGCTGACCAAAATTGGTTGGATGGACTAAATTGGCACAATTGCAAAAAGTTTAGGAATGAATTGGTAAAAAAAAGTTTATGACTGAATTGGAACAATGGCAATAGGTTTAGGACTTTTTTGTTAATTTTCCCTATAATTGTGTTCATTTTTATTCTAGGCTCCGTTTGTTTTGCATAAAATGAATTATTTGAAAAATATTTTCCAAAAAATTATCACTTGTATTGCAAAAAATAATTAGTCAATGGAAAACATTTTTATTATCGCTAATAATTTATGTCCAAATATTTTCATGGATAGTGAAAAATATTTTTCAATCATATATTTTTGTAAGAGATATAACAATTATTTTTAGGAAATTTTTTTCCAAAGCATTCATTTTCTGTGAAACAAACGGAGCCTAAATGAACCTTACAAAGTTTGGAGCACAAAATGAGAGTCACAGTTCATTCTAAATGTGATATCCCTAAATTTCGATCAATGTACTAAGATTGAATTCAATAGATTTAAACCATGAATTCTAATCCGATGAAGAGTATTGGAATTTACATTATCAAAATCTCAAAATTTATTGATAAACCATAAATTTTCGAATAAGTTATGGTAAGTCGGAAATTGATAACCAAAGAGAACTTACTGACTTGACATGAACTAATGGACCTATTTTCTATTAAATTCGGCCACCAAGAGGCCCTATAAGAAGAAATTATCGTTTTGCCTCCGAAAGCCCATTTTTGACCCAAATAAAGAGCTATTTGGATATCAAGCTTACTAAGCCCATTAAATTCAAGCCCTAGACCCCATGAATAGTACCAAGCCCACGTGAATAGTGCCAAGGGTGGTGTTGACACCTAAATTTTGACTCCCCATTTAGATTTAATTTAGAATTTATTTCATTAGTTAAAAAATTAGGGACCAATCCCAACCCCTCCAAAAATATTAAATCATTTTTCCATTATAGTTTTCATATAGTTTTTTTATTTAATTTTTAGCATGCATTTGCATTTAAATTGGACCGGTGGCAAAATTAGAGCCAATTTGATGTGATTTGACCCTCCCGGGACTTGACTGAAAAGTGCTGTAATTTTGGGATCAATTTTACAAATAATTAAGAGTTGAAGCACCTAGCTTGACCTAATTCTTCCTTTATAAACACCACTAAGCTTCAGAATTTAGGGGGACTCAGAGGAATCCATTCAGAGAATACACGAGGGATAAACACGTGAGGAAAGAAGGAGAAAAAGAGAGTCCGCGGCCGTCCCTCCTCAGGGCTGTGCCCCACCTCCGCTGATTACCTCTCTTGTCGTGTTGCTACCCCCGAAGATCAACGCAACTTCCTTCGAGCGACAATGCTGATCGAGCTCCACTCTTGGTCACACCCATCTCTCAATCGAGCCCAACAGATCAGCCGCTGCTTCAGCCTCGATCACAGCAGGCTCGCGACAACCCCCCTATGGTCTCCTAGCGACGTGGCCTCCAGCGATCAAGAAGAATCCTTGCGAATTCGCTGAAGACCCTGGTTAGAATCTTATGTGTTGAAGTGGTGATATTTGTCCTTTTTTTTCCTGGATAGTTTACACGTGAGAACAAAGCAGAAATCCCTCTTTGGTTGCTGTTAGTGTTGCAAGATCATTTGCTACCGGTTCATCTGCGCTAGTCCAAGCCGAGAAACAGCAGCCACCGAGAAGTCTTCCGTCTACGGCCACCGAGAAGTCCTTTGCTATTTGGACTTCTTTTTTTTTGGAGCAAAACAAGATAATCCTTCTCACCCTTTTGGGTACAAAATATGTCATGTTTGATCTGATCTTGCATATGATTAGTGCTTACATGTTTTCGCTATTAAAGGAATTGAGATATAAACCTTTTTGAATTCCAAGTCTTGATAATCAACAGAAGCAATTTTCACAACATTGATCAAAAGTTCTGATTTTTGTCACAATTTTCGAAAATCAAGAACTTTGAATTGATTGCGTTGACCCATATTAGACACAATTTTATGAATAAATTGAAATCCTAAAATCCAAATTATGAAAGATTCTTTCCTAATAGGCAACGATTTTTTTAAATTAGACAATTCTTCCCGTTGCCATTTGGGAACGATTCTCTGATTTAGAAAAAATTGGGAAAAATAACCAACCCGATCTATTGCCATTTAGGTCTGGTTCATTATTTTTCAAAAGTCGATTTTGGATTTAGGGATTTTTTTTTGTTGAAAAATTGAAGAAGCTTTGCTCGTAATTTGCTTTGATTGCTATCTTTTGGTTAACTGGAGATTATCTTGATTATATTTTATCTTGATGTTAATTCCATGATAAAATTCCTAAAATATTTAGTGAAGATACGGTTTTCTAGAAACCACATCTAATTAAACTTTTAGGAAGATTTGGTTTCTTAGAAAACATTATCTCATCAGAATTTAAGATAAAAAATCAAGATAATGAAATCCTCATGCTTATCTTTAAGTAGCCAAAATAATAAAAAATCTCGCATCATATCTTGCATTATCTTTCGCATTTTCACATATCGTTAGTCATCACATTTTTTTCTTTCTTTTCATATCTTTTTGCATATTCTCATATTATCTCATATCACATCTTTCATATCGTATTTCGAGTATCATTGCATCCTATCCACCATATTTTTCGAAAATCACATGCATGCATTCCCCAATTTTTCACATAAATGGTCATGCGTTGTTTTGCATATCCCATGTCACTTTACATATCATATATCATTCATATACACATTTTGAATATCACCTATATCATACACCATATTTTTTCCAAAAAATTGCATAATCGTTCATCCTATTTTTTTTTCGAAAATCATGCATTACATATCATCACTTGTTATGTCATTTTTATTTGTCATGATGTGTTATGCTATGTAGAAACCATGTTTAGTCTTCATTTAAAGTTAATGAATTAAACTTGCATGTTTAGTTTGTTTGCTTTTTATGATTTTTTGCATACTATCCATGTCATTCACGATTTTGATTAGAATGTGTCACTTGCATGCTTTAATTTTGATTAGTAAATTTTTGCATATAATGTAATTTGACTCTAAATTTGCATGTTTTGCATTTGCATTTGCATTCCATCATTACATATTTCTCATGTCACGCATACATTTATTACATTCCTTCTAATAGTGAAAACATAAAAAAAAAAAAAAATCACTTCTTTCTCTGAACTTAAGTTAAATTCAATCAAGCTTGAGTTGTCGAACCTAGGTTTTCATGGAATTAAGGTACCAAAAAGACACTAGTTTTAATTAACTAACATAATCAAGTCCCCGAACTTTTAATCTCTAGTTCGTAGAAATAAAATAATTATCCTGCTATTTTATTTAGGTTTCTAACCAACCTGCCAAAAATGGTTAGTGGCAACTCTAAATCTAAAATCTTTTGATAAAATCAAAGTTGTGATTTGGTAGGGCTTGGGAGTGTCTATATTAGGTTAGTCGAACAATTGACCTAATAATCCATTAACCTAAGCAACGAAATTTTAGATCGCGACAGGTGGAAATTACCAAAATACCCCTTCTAGAAAACCTTGACTTTGAGGGACAATATCAATGGATATGTGATAAGGTTATTTAAAGCTTGGTTAAGAAGTCTTCTTCTCCTTTTCCCTCTCCCTTGTGGCCACCCATTCCCCCCTCTCTCTCTTCTTTCTTTCCTTCAATTATTTGCCTAAGATTTGTCTTGGTTTTATGAGACAAATTGGATAAGTTTTGGAGTTGTGGACAACAATAATGCAAACTTGATGAAGAAGACAAGCCTTGGAAGATATTGGCCATTGCTCTCTCTTACTCTCTCTCTCTCTCTCTCTCTCTCTCTCTCTCTCTCTCTCTCTCTCTCTCTCTCTCTCTCTCTCTCTCACGCCATTTTCTCTCTCTCCCTCTCTCTCTTTTTCCTCTCATTTCCTCTCTTTCACCGCCGCCGCTCACCTTGCCGCTGCCATTCATCGCCTTGCTGCCATTCGAATTGTCGTGCCGTCGAGCCAAGCCGCCCGTAGTTGCCGTCACCACTGTCCATTGCCGTGTCATGCCGCCGAGTCCAAGCTGAGCCGTACCGTTGCCACGTCGAGCCAAGCCGCGCCTTTGTCGTTCGTCGTTGTCATTAAACTAGTGAGTTAACTCCCTAATCTTTGGTTAGGTTGTTAATTGCATTTAGGGTAAGATTAAGTGAGGTTTAAAACTAATTATTAATTGATTAGTTGATAGGCTATTATGATAAATGGAGTAGAAAATAGTGATAAGTTATCATGAAATGATAAGTGATGGTGATAGGTTATTAAGGAAAGTGATAAGTGGAAGTGATAATATAACAAGGAAAGGTGATAAGCTATCATCAAATGGATGATAAGCTATTGATAATTAGATCATAAGCTATCATCAAATGGATGATAAGTTGTTGACACCTAAATTTTGACCAAATCTAGAATTCATTTTAGTAATTAATTTGCATAAAAAAATAGGGACCGACCCCAGTCCCTACCAAAAATTGAAATCATTTTTTTATATAGCTTACATTTAGTTTACAATTAGGTTTAGAATTCTTTTCATTAATTTTAGGCATATTAGGAAAATCATGCATTTGCATTTAATCAGACCCAAATTGGACGTGCGGACCTAGCCAACTTTAATTAAGAATTCAGCCAAGGTAATGGGGGTGGGCTGCCCAGTTTTAGGACATTTTGGAGCTAATTTAGAGCTTAATTCAGCCTGCTTAAATTATTAATTGGGAAAAGGCTTTTTTAGTAATTAAAAATCCATAATTAATTGATAAAAAGGCCAAAATTAAGCCCGAAAGAGACGAGCGAGCCCATGAGGGAGCCAAGCTCGGCTCAGCCCACAAAATGGGTTGTCCAAACCAATTAAGGGCCAAATTGAAGAGAAAAATAAACATTGGGCCCAATTTGCAAATATAGGAAAGTTTGGGGGCCAAAGTGCAAATATCCAAAAAATTGAGAAAACCCTTGGACTTGTCTATATATGCCCCGTTATAGATCTGAATCAAGTGGATGCCATTTTCTTGAGAAAAAATTCATGCACAAAGAGAGAGAGAGAGAGAGAGAGAAAGGAAGAGGGAGAGCTTGGCCTCCAACCCGCGGCCAAGCCCTTTTGCAGCCCTTGCAACTACCTACTGCGGTGGTTGTTCGTCTCAAGGCTGGTGTCCATGGAACTACATACAACTTAGTTTCCAAGGAGTCCAATAAATCGTCGTGAGGAGTCTTAGACGTGAAGATTTGTTCGCGAGAAGAACCCCTGGTGGCTGGTTCGTGCCCAAAAAACAGGGCTCGAAACTCCATTTGAGCCGTTTTCCTGAAGCTGGTTCGTGTGGTTCCCAACAATAAGAAGTCTCTAATTTTCACCTAAAGATACTATGTGTGTCGTAGTTTTAAGGAGTGCAAAGATCCAGACCAGAAAGCCCCGAAGAAGAAGATCCAAGCGCGAGAAAGTGGTCCACTGACCATTGTTTCACGGGGGCAAAACAGAGCATCATGCTCTATTTTTTGCTTCGCCCGCTGATCGAAGCTACTCAGGTTGACAGCAACCACTCCCAGGTGTCTAATGGTGTTCCTTGAAGTCCTAAGTGTGTCCTCAATTGAAGCCTAGTCGAAGATGAAGCCGTGGAAGTCCCTAAACCAAGTGCACACAAGGTGTTCGACGAATTGCCCGAGTGAAGCCCCGAAGTTTACCGGCATCCAGTTGCTATCCAGCGACTCCCTCGGTGCTCTGGCAGTCCCCTGGTGGTGCATGGGTGGTCTGGTGATCAACAGTGGCTGACCCTAGCTTGTGGATTGCGAGTCCGAAGAAGAAAAGTGAATATTTGCTCTTCTAAACTAGGTAAGTTCTAAATTTTTGAATATTTGCTTGAGATAATCTTGCCTAATTCTATATTATGTGATATCTAATGTCCATTTTGAATGATTTTCAGAATATTACATAATCTTATCTTTTAGCAATATTTTCGAAATTTAAAAATTAATTTAAATAAATTACCGACAACATGTGATATCGGTGACATATCTTGATATTGAGATACTCTCTAGTAAACATGGAAATTGAAAGGCCATCTATGATATTATAGATTTGTTCTTTCAATTTTAAATCAATTTTTAAATTAATTTTCAAACAATTTTTCCCAAAATAAAAATGGAAATTCGAAATTAATTTTAATGGGAAATAATTAGGAAGGTAGATCTTTCTAGAAAGTCTATCTTTAAAATCATTTTAGCAAGATGTGATTTTTTAGAAATCTCATCTCATCATATATCATGCATATTTAGTAAGATAGTGTTTCCTAAAAACGTTATCTCATAGGATTAGTTGCATTTTAAGTAAAATTGCATAAATATTGCATTGCATCATTTAAGTAATAATTCATCTTAAAATCTTCTAGAACTAGGATAAGATTTTCTCAAATATTGTTGGGATTTAATTTCAATTAATTCCTAAATATTAAAGATAATCTTCATTTAAGATAGTTTAAACTTCATGCATTTTTTATTCCGAAAATCATAAAATACCAAAAATAAACATTCATGTGCGTGTCATGTATTTGGTATGTCATTTAGTCTAGGTTCATCTTAGTATCATGTTTAGGATCATTTTAGTTTCATGACTAGGTGCATTCATGTAGTATCATGTCTAGGTTCATTAATTTAATTTGATAGGTTAAATTAAATGCATGCCATTTAGTATAGTTGCATACACTTTACCCATCATTTAGTGAAGGTAAGTTTAGGACCATTATGTGTGACATTTAATTCAAACGCCATTAGATCCATGTCATTTAGTTTAATGCCTTTCATATAGTATAGTTGCATTGCATTTATTGTATTTTATTAAATAAGTGAAAACTCCAAAATTAATTGCATTAGTCTAAGTCTTACACTTTGGAAATAAGCGTTAGGGATTAGGCTGTAGCATCTAGGTACGTCATCTTTCCCTCTTTGCAATTTATTTATTGCTTTGATTTATTGGTGTTTATTTTTATTTGCATGATCATTTTCACATGTTAGGACTTTAGTCTAAAAAATAATCCAAGTTGCATGCCAAACATTTTTTTCATAAGATGAAAACGGTACCGAAAGGACGTTGGATAATTATCTTGCGTAATCAAGTCCCCGAACTTAGAAATCTCTAGTTCATGGAAATAAAGCATTATCTCCCTAATGTTTTATTTATGTGTATAATCGACCTACCAAGAAACTGATTAGTGGCGGCTCCAATTTAAACATTTTTGCATGTTTAAGAACATAAACCTAAGTCGCGATTTAGTAGAGTTTGGGAGACCTTGTGTCACGCCCCGAAACCTACGAGTTCGTCGACATCCCACTACGGTCGATAAGAAATGCGACATCCCAAGCTTGTCACCGACCCACACGAGATAACGATAAGATGCACATGCGGAAGCAATTACACACTCCGTACAATAAACATCATATGAAATGACAGATAAGGAGAAAGGATCTTGTTTAAAACAAACATAATTACAAACCTCACTAGAGGCCAAGGACTACTGTATTACACTTGTCAAAACGGGGTTGATGGTGTAGTCAGTCTAACTACTACACTTCCTACGATTCTCAAAAAGGGGTCACGAGCCATCCAAACTCTTAATCTCCGCTGTCGAATACCTTGACTCCATATCCATAGGTACACCAAAACGTTGAGGTGAAGAATTCATATCACGAACGTGGGTCTGAAATGGTTTAAAAACAACGAATGAAATATAAATCTCAATAAGTCTACTTTCTAAGTTCGACTAGGGTAAAGCGTACTTTTAGAATACCCTAATATGCCATCCTAACCAAAATCTAATTAAACGAACGAGGTAATAATATAAGTGAACTTATGGCATCAAAGAATTTGATTATCATCAAAACATGGCATAAAGCACATATCAACTCAATGAACAATATGCTCACAAGCACTATATGCACAACTTGATGCATGATTCACCCCGACGTTCCAATATTTCTCGACCCGCGTAATCACGCCTCAGGTCCAACCCGCGTAAACACACCTCGGGTCTTCGCAACAACCCGCATAAAACGTATCAGGTGTGCGACTCGCCACAACCCACGTAAAGTTCACGCCTCAGGTGTGCGATAGTTGGCCTTGTCAGGCTCAACTATACCCCGCGTCAACACGCATCAGGGTGGCCCGCGTAAAACGCCTCAGACTCAATTCTTAACCCCGCGTAAACACGCCTCAAGGTAATAATGATCACTTGGTTTCATCAAACTATCATGGAAATGCCACAATAATCACTGCCCATACCCTACTCACATCGTATAAAAATTTATTATTATATTATTATTATTTTTTTAACATAATAATTCACATTATGACATCATAAATCATAAAAAAAAACACAAATGACCTCATAATTCACATTGTGACATCACATTGCCACAAAAGTCTTCATATGACCTCACAAAGTACCAAGTGACATCATAAATCACATTATCCACACATGACATCACATAATTCACATTATGACATCATAAATTCACAAAAAACACAAATGACCTCATAATTCGTATTGTGACATCACATTGCCACAAAAGTCTTCATATGACCTCACAAAGTACCAAGTGACATCATGAATCACATTATCCACACATGACATCACATATTGAATTATGACATCATAATTCTCACTTTCGGATTCCCCCTAGAACAGCCCACAAACTTGCATTTTTCTCACTCAAATCAACATATAAACACTTCTAAATCATGCCATATCCATTACCACATGAAGGCACTTCAATTCTCCATGAAAATCTACACTAGAGCATCTAAAAATCACCCAATAACCTAATCAAAGATTAGAAAGTGACTTACCACCAAAATGAGCTAAAAACACACGCAAGCAAAGACGGAATAGGCTCTGGACCGCTACTCCAAAACCGTGGTAGCGACGATGGAGAAAACCGAACAAGAAACAAGAAGAGAAGGGAGAAATTCAAGAGAGAAAGAGTGAGGAGATGGAGTGGCCAAGATTATGAGTGGCCAAGATTATGAGGGTGACCAAAATCTTCTTTTATACAAATGCTTAATCTAATCCAAGGGCTAGGGTTCAATTTTGCACAAAGAAATCAAGGGCTAAGATTAGCTCTTGCATGAAAATTCAATAGAACTAAAATGTGGATACTTATCCATTAATAATTTCAGCCACAAGGAAAATTAATTAATTAATTAAGCAACCCAAAAAAAAAAAAAACGACAACCGAACCTAGGGCAAAACGAAAATTTCTGATTTTCGGGCTAGTCGCGCGATTTTTTTCGACTTTTCGAACCTTACCACTAAAATCACTAAAAATATGAGGCGACGTCCAAAATATATTCATTTACATCATCAGAAGCTTGATACCCAAGTTTGGAGGTCAATTTGTGGTCAAAACCGATCAATTGCGATTTTAGCGTATTTCAAACTAACGGGTGCCTTTTTAGGTGCTACGTGTATCGACCCGTGATTGATTAGAAATCATGTCATGTGTGGTTTACTCAAATCATGGCGACCTTGGTTGTCATGTAATCGCGAGGTTCAATCATTAGTTCCGAAGGTCGCGATCGTCAAAAATCTGGTTTAGGTTAATTCGCAAATTATACTATGGTCAAACAGAACCACCCGTGAACCAATTGTATAACGCTAGCAAATCGTTCTAAACCAACCTTAGATCGGCCTATGACGGCCCAAGATATTCTCTCGACAATCCTTATGGCCAAAACATCGATCCACGTTCGAGTCCTTACGTCCACGTAAACAATTCCTAATTAGCCTTTCCCTATTGGTTAGTCTTTTCGAGAGTGATTAATTCCGAGTGAAATTTAACTAAAGCGTAATTGATGGAATATACATCCCTTCATTTATCCCGAAAATGGGTCGAATTTCAGAATGTCACACCTTGAATTAGGTTAGTTAATTCAATTGATAAACTTAGTAATCCATTAACCTAGGTTTTTCTGAAATTTAGGTCGTGACAACTTAGCAACTCTGCTGGGTATACATAAATTAAATTTTCTAAATTAAATGAACCTAGTGGACTTAGGCCAAAAATTTCATTTTGAAAAATGTTTTTGTTTGGCTCCGAGGACTATAGGTAAGTCCCTAATGACATGTGTTAAATGGTCTTGGAGGTTTGGAATGATAAGGGGTGGAGTGATTGCCTAACCCCTTTGTTTTGCAGGATGGTGTAGGAATGAAAGTTATGTGGGTGTAAATTGAAGCGATGTTTACATATGAATTGTCGTGCATGTATTTATTGTTTTAGCTCTACACATCACACACACAACTCGCCGCCAGTCCTGGGTGGCATAGGCTTAGGATGGTACCAAGGACAAGGACACCAAGACCATGATCTTGTGGTACGGTTGCCCCCCTCAGTCCCGAGGTTCTTTTATACACCAAGAGCAATTACGCCATCCATGATCTTATGAGTATGCGCCATCACTTGGGAAGAAGTCAAAGCCATGGGTGTTGATCTAGTCGCGATTTTGCACTCTCAATCACCTCCCATGTCTTCAAGTTTGAAGCCTTTAGGTAGAAATTGAGCCTCACGTCTCATGTGTATGTCGATGTGATTGCCATCATAATCATCCGTGAAGTAAGTTGTTTAAATGCCATTTCGTAGCTTATATACCCTATGGTCCGTCCATGACTAAACCTTGGTCTTTTGTATCTAAATACTTTAATATCTTTTTCAGAAAAATGATTCAAATTTTTCTTTCAAAGAAAAGGAAAAGGTAGGGAATTAAAGCGAAAAATTGTCCCGAGGAATTATCTCGAAAAGTTGTCCCAAATAATATTTATCCCAAGGAAAAAGTTGTCCCGAATAATATTTATTCCAAGGAAATTTTGTTCCAAGGAATTATCCCGCCTCTATCTTTTCTTTTGAGAGGAGACCCGTTTTGATTATACATGCATATCCTCCATTTTTCACAAATCATTGGACAAAATCTTTTCTTATTTTTCCAAGAAAAGGAGGGGGTGCCATTTTTCAAAAGAAAAGAAAAGCAAAAATCAAATTAGTCATGGATCGACCGCTTTACAATCCAATACTCACTCCAATCAATCTTCTTTGTAGGTGATTACGGATCTTCCATGGTTGCCAATCCGCACTCATTCTAGAGCAAAGCAAATAGCTGATCAAGCTGAGCTTTTGGCCCTCATGGAGGAGAAAATGAAAGAACAAATGAAAGGGGTCAATGACCAGATGGTCGCCATGATGCGGATGATGAATAATTTCATGGCCAACCAGCAACCACCCCTGGCAGCACCTGCAATTCTACCACCGGCACGTCAAATCCCTTAAGCTGATGAGGGAGGAGAAGATGGCACTGGAGGCATCCCACCTCTCAAAGATGCCATCATGCCTGGAGCTAGGGTTGTCATACCACCTCCCGAAAACATCATTATGCCTAAAGCTAATGTTGAAGTGCCTAAGCCCAATGAAGAAGATGCTAAGCGCTCGACAAAAATAGATGAGTGGCTACGTCAAGTGGAAGGAATGCAAAACATCGCTCCAATTAATTTATCTATCTACGCTAGAGTGCATGTGCCAGACAAGTTCAAGATGGCTGAATATAAGAAATATGAAGGCACATCTAATCCGATACAACATATTGAGACGTATCAAGCCTGGTTGACTAAGTATGTTACTAACGGTCCCTTTATGATATAGACCTTTCAAGCAAGTTTGAAGGATGCAACTATGAGGTGGTACACTAACCACCGCATCAATCGTATGGAAACATGGGAGGAAGTAGCAAATGCGTTTGTCAAACACTTCAGATTCAATCTAGACGTCACGATTTCTCGAGAAGATCTTGAACAGGCTAAGATGAAGAAGGGGGAAACTATCAAGGAATATGCCACTAGATGGAGGAATTTGGCAGCACAGCTTGTCCCAAAACCACTGGAGCATGAATTAATGAGATTGTTCGTATCCACGCTTCGACATGCCATGTGCTCTCAGATGTTGGGAACAGCTACTCAGTCATTTAGCCAGCTCATTGCGATGGGTGAGGAAGTAGAAACCGTTTTAAAGAAGGGATGGTATGGCGAAACCAGTTCCTTTGGGAAGCGGTTCTCTAGTAAAAAGGACAAAGAGCCCACTCTAGAAGTTAACATGACCTATACTCAACCTACCCGATCTCCGACTATTCAAACTGCTTGGGGGCAGCAAGGTAGGAATCACCAAGTCTTCGATCGACAGTGCAGACAATTTACACCTCTTCCTGGGCCCCTATCCAAAATTTTGCCCGTCCTTCAGAAGAAAGGATTGCTTTCTAATGATCCAAAGCGTCCAAATCATGAACGCTTTGCTAATTACGACCCTTCAAAGAGATGTGATTACCACATGGGGGGAGGTCGGTCATTCTACCTATGATTTCTTTGTCTTGAAGCATAAGATCCAGAACTTGTTAGACACGAAGGCCTTCTCGTTCAAGATCGCTCGGCCAAATGTCCAGAGTAATCTACTCCCTAACCTTGCAGATGAAGTAAACACCATTGAAGGCGGACCACAGAAGAAATGGGTGCGAGCCCCAAGAGTAAAGGCTTTGTTATCATTCTCCTGCGTGGGAATTTTCATGCTTTTTAGGAATTGTTTTTGGTTTCTTCTTTTTCGCTTTTTTAGGATTTGTTCCCTCTAGTGGAATCGAGTGTTGCATTTTCCTTTCCAATAAATGTAATCGATTGATCATTATCAATGTAATTACAAAGTTTGTTTTTCATTATTTTGAGGACATGATGAAGTATACCAAACCAACCCTATGATGTTATCTAACAAGCGAAAAAATAATATGACCCATGGAGAATACTAAGTGCTGGGTTTTCTCATGCTTCCTCATTTCAATTTTTTTTCTTTTCGAAAATCAAAGTTATTTCAAAACCTTTTTTCAAAACATGCATCAGATTAGCCTTCTTTGTTTTTCTGATTTCTTTACTTCATGTTTCAGAGCATAATTCTCTTAGCTTGTTATGACAATGAACCATTTGAAAGCTACAAAATGAGTTCATCGGTTCAATTGTTGCCAGAATCATGACAGAGCCAAGGGGCACATCAGATTCACTAGATTCTAACAATGGGGCAAAAAGCCAAAGTGGAGTGAGTGATCAATTCATGCACCTCTTCTCATTAAATTGGGGCAAATCAAAGCCGGTTATCCAAAGGGAAAAGGTAAAGTATCGTCCCTTGAACTCAAGTTATTCCGAAACTGATACTTTGTTTTTCTCCTTACAGGTTGCAAACCAAGGAATTCGAAGACAACCGATGAGCGGTAAGTGTTTCCTGAATTACCACTTAAGGATCCTATTCATGCACATTTACTTTTGTGCAGGGCCAGAAGCCCAAATTGAAAAAGTCAAAAATTGGACTTCGAATTCTATTTAATCAATGTGTTCCCCAAGTGAACTAGGGCAGCTTATTGGACATTCAATTCATTCCCTACATGGTTGATATTATTAATATCTGACATTTTCTGCTAGGCATGTTCGGTCTAATCTGGAGAATCTAGGTAAATGATTGGTTTTAAGGTGACCACATAATGGATTGCTCACATTAGTTGCAAAGATTATGCGTGCTCAAATGTTCATATAAATTGCAAAAGAAAATGTTCATTACAGTTTTATGCATGATTGTTCTATCTTGTCTGAATTGCCGATTTCAAAAGGGAAATTTAACTAGGCAATTCCGATAAATGTGTGAAATGGATTGAACTAATAAGTGAGGAATGTTAGGACGACAAAAGGCAAACCATTTCTACATACATCCCTTATACACTTCCTCAGTGAGTTGAGCGTTGAAGGCCATGTTCACAAGGTAAAGGATTATCTCGCAAAAAGTATGACCACTGAAATGATGACGAGCATTCATTTCTTCTATCCCAAACACTACAGGTTTATCCCTTGCTAGCCCCATTGAACCTAAACACATAAAGTTTCATTTCTTTACCCCTGTTAAGCACCACCCCACATTGGGGCAACATGAAGGTAAGATCAACGAAGGTAAAAAATGGTTTAGGGATTTTCTTGCTTGCACTTGGATTAATCTTCATGGGATTGCTTTACATTATGCTTGAATGGAAATTTAAGTGCCTTAGGATGATGAAGAGCATTTCATTTCTCTATCATATACACCGTTATCCTTTGCTTAGCCCATTTGAGCCTACTATGTTCATTTCATTAAACCCTATTTGGTGATCATCGACTGTACACTGAGGCAAGCGAACATGCGCCACTTTTAGAAGACATCATAAGCATATTGAAGCATTGAAGAGCATCCGAGATCATAGGAATTCTTCCATCTCTAAGTTATCAAGGTTATCAATTGTACGAGTTTTCAAATTTCTCATCCAAAAAAAAAAAACAAGAAAAAGGAAAAAGAAAAAATGCGATGAGAAATTCGAAAGTCTTAATAGAGCAGGGGAAAAAAAAGGGTAGCATGCCCTAAGTTTTCAGATTTTATAGTTGTATCCCCAAGGTGATGTAAATTGCAGTGTAAGTCTCCAATTGAGAATTAATTCAAAAGAAATCCTCAACTAAAAGCAAAAATGGCCTCAGTTGAGGGAATTTTGCAAGTTCAGCAAAGTGAATTCCTCAATTAGTATTTTTGCGACATTAGCAAAATACTACCTCAAAATTTCAGGATTTCCATTGCAATCTTATAGGAAATGTAAATTGCGATCCCCAATCCATTGTAATTCAAGTTTCAATCCCTATATGGAATAGGTTGACTGAGAGGAAACATACTCGTAGCAAAATGCTAAACTTAGTCAAGGGTCGTTGTGAAGTTTTCCCAATCGAAGTTTATACAATCCCTAGTGGAATTTGAAGGCCGCAATCCCCAGCAGTAGTACTGAAGATTGAAGACTGAAGATTGTAGACTGAAGACCGGTGACTAGACAGTGATGATCACCAACATAAGCCATATATATATTTTCTGAGCCAAAACAAACCTTTTCGTTCCTCAATCCCCAATTCTAACCTACATCACAACCCTTTAAAGTCTCTTCTGATTGGGGTATTTAAGTTAACGTAAGGTTTACATGTCTTAAGCTTCACTCGAAAAAGTGCAAGCAAGATTATTTCTTCTCATTTTGCGGGGTTCTTGACTTGTAAACCCAACACAGTTGATGAAGACAATTTATTTCAAAGTCGATGCAACAGTTTCTTTGAAAACCTTTGACCAAGCCTACATTATGATCCTGTTAAAGTCCTGTCAAATTGGTAAGATTGTACCAATGCGAGATTACTCGGACCTTTGTCGAATGTGATGATGGCAAGGTGGAGAGTTTCTCATAATCTTGTAGCCAGGATAAACAGCCTTTGTTGAGAGTGAGAGTAAGCCTTTTCTAACTGAAGATCCTTACTCAACATGCTCATGATATCTACACAGTGAATAGATTGTCTTATTGAATTTTCCCCAGCAGAATTTGGTAATGCATTACTAGACAAACTCATCGTGCATAAACCATTTGAGTAAAAATATAAATGAATGAATAAATTTTGACATGTATATTCTAGAATGGCTTTGATTGTCCATCTCTTTGACGAATGCATATACATGTTGCTTCTAATCATGTCTAACAAGTGATATTTCCTCAAAGACCAAGGTTGACATTCGTGTTGCTCTCTCAAGCCTCAAGTTTGTCCAAGTATTTCTAAATTTCTTTTACCAGGAGGTGAGAAACCTTCACGACACATTTGAGGTACGTCCTCGATATCCCTTTTTACCGGGAGGTGAGAAACCTTCATGAATATCATAGGTACGTCCTCGATATTTCCAAAATCTATTTTTACTAGGAGGTGTGAAACATTCACGAATATCTAAGGTACGTCCTCAATATTCCTTTTTATCAGGAGGTGTGAGGCCTTCACGGATATTTGAGGTACGTCCTCTATATTCCTTTTACCCAGGTGGTGTGAGACCTTCACGGATATCTGAGGTATGTCCTCAATATTCCTTTTTACCAAGAGGTGTGAGACCTTCACGGATATTTGAGGTACGTCCTCGATATTCCTCTTTACCATCACGTGTGAGACCTTCACAGACAAAACAATTTGTCAACAAAACCTTTTCGTGTACCAGGAGTAAAATCCAGGTCACACCCAAATTACTCGACAATTCCGGCCTGTTTGGATTGTCTTCACTTTCCATACATTTAGGAATTATTTGAATTTAAAAGCAAGTGTTCCTCCATCCAACTTAGTTTTATCAGGTGTTCGAGGTGGAATCCGAATATCAAGTAAAACAATCCATACCTTAAGGTGAGAGCTTCAGGTACATTATTTACAATTTGCATTTGCATCCCACGCATCATACTTATTGCATCAGAAAATGGGATTGGCAACCCCGACAAAAACAACATGCATCGCATGGCCAAAATTTAAGTCTCAATTAAGTCTTTGAACGGAACCTCTGCGAGCTCTCGCTTAAAGAGAGGCAGCTGTTGACACCTAAATTTTGACCTAATCTATAATTCATTTTAGTAATTAATTTGCATTAAAAAAATAGGGACCGACCCCGGTCCCTACCAAAAATTAAAATTAATTTTTTATATAGCTTACATTTAGTTTACATTTAGGTTTAGAATTCTTTTCATTAATTTTAGGCATATTGGGAAAATCATGCATTTGCATTTAATAGGACCAAAATTGGACGCGTGGACCGGGCCAACTTTAATTAAGAATTCGGCCAAGGTAATGGGGGTGGGCTGCCCAATTTTAGGACATTTTTTAGCTAATTTAGAGCTTAATTCAACCCGCTTAAATTATTAATTGGGAAAAGGCTTTTTAGTAATTAAAAATCCATAATTAATTGACAAAAAGGCCAATATTAAGCCCGAAAGAGATGAGCGAGCCCATGATGGAGCCAAGCTTGGCACAGCCCACAAAATGGGCTATCCAAACCAATTAAGGGCCAAATTGAAGAGACAAATAAACGTTGGGCCCAATTTGCAAATATAGGAAAGTTTGGGGGCCAAAGTGCAAATATCCAAAAAATTGAGAAAACCATTGGACTTGTCTATATATACCCTGTTATAGCTCTGAATCAAGGGCACGTCATTCTCTTGAGAAAAAATTCGTGAACAGAGAGAGAAAGGAAGAAGTAGAGCTCAGCCTGCAACCTGCGACCGAGCCATTTTGTAGCCCTCGCCGCCACCCACTACAGTGGCTTTTCATCCCAAGGCTGGTGTCCTTTGGAACTACATACAACTTAGTTTTCAAGGAGTCCAATAGCTTGTCGTGAGGAGTCCTAGGCATGAAGATCCGTTCGCGAGAAGAACCCTAGTGGTTGGTTCGTGCCTAGAAAACAGGGCTCAAAACTCCCTTCAAGCCGTTTTCTTGAAGCCGGTTCATGTTGTTCCTGACAATAAGAAGTCTCTAATTTTCACCTAAAGATACTACGTGTGTCGTAGTTTCTAGGAGTGCAAAGATCCAGATCAAAAAAGCCCCGAAGAAGACGATCCAAGTGCGAGAAAGTGGTCCACCCACCACTGTTTCACGAGGGCAAAATAGAGCATCACGCTCTATTTTTGCTTCGCCTGCTGATCGGAGCTACTCCGGCTGACGGCAACCACTCCTAGGTGTCCAATGGTGTTCCTTGAAGTCCCAAGGGTGTCCTTAATCAAAGCCCAATTGAAGACGAAGCCGTGGAAGTCCCTAAACCGAGTGTACACAATGTGTTTGACGAATTGCCCAAGTGAAGACCCGAAGTTTGCCAGCGTCCAACTGCTGTCTGACGACTCCCTCGGTGCTCCGACAGTCCCTTGGTGGTTCGTGGGTGGTCTGGTGATCAATAGTAGCCGACCCTAGCTTGTAGATTGCGAGTCCGAAGAAGAAAAATGAATATTTGCTCTTCTAAACTAGGTAAGTTCTAAATTTTTGAATATTTGCTTGAGATAATCTTGCCTAATTCTAGATTATGTGATATTTGATGTCTATTTTGAATGATTTTCAGAATATTACATAATCTTATCTTTTAGCAATATTTTCAAAAATTAAAAATTAATTTAAATAAATTACTGACAACATGTGATATCGGTGACATATCTCGATATTGAGATACTCCCTAGTAAACATGGAAATTGAAAGGCCATCTATAATATTATAGATTTGTTCTTTAAATTTTAAGTCACTTTTTAAATTAATTTAATTAATTTCGGATAAATTTTCCCAAAATAAAAGTGGAAATTCGAAATTAATTTTAATGGGAAATAATTAGGAAGGTAGATCTTTCTAGAAAGTCTATCTTTAAAATCATTTTAGCAAGATGTGATTTTTTAGAAATCTTATCTCATCATATATCGTGCATATTTAGTAAGATAGTGTTTCCTAAAAACGTTATCTCATAGGATTAGTTACATTTTAAATAAAATTGCATAAATATTGCATTGCATCATTTAAGTAATAATTCATCTTAAAATCTTCTAGAACTAGGATAAGATTTTCTCAAATATTGTTGGGATTTAATTTCAATTAATTCCTAAATATTAAAGATAAACTTCATTTAGGATAGTTTAAATTTCATGCATTTTTTATTCCGAAAATCATAAAATACCAAAAATAAACATTCATGTGCGTGTCATGTATTTGGTACGTCATTTAGTTTAGGTTTATCTTAGTACCATGTCTAGGATCATTTTAGTTTCATGACTAGGTGCATTCATGTAGTATCATGTCTAGGTTCATTAATTTAATTTCATAGGTTAAATTAAATGCATGCCATTTAGTATAATTGTGTACACTTTACCCGTCAATTAGTGAAGGTAAGTATAGGACCATAATGTGTGACATTTAATTCAAACGTCATTAGATTCATGTCATTTAATTTAATGCCTTTCATATAGCATAGTTGCATTACATTTTAGTATAAAGTTTCATTTATTGCATTTCATTAAATAACTGAAAACTCCAAAATTAATTAGTCTAAGTCTTACGCCTCGGAAATAAGCATTAGGGATTAGGCTGCAGCGTCTAGGTACGTCATCTTCCACTCTTTGTAATTTATTTATTGCTTTAATTTATTGGTGTTTATTTTTATTTGTTTGTTTACCCGCATGATCATTTTCACATGTTAGGACTTTATTCTAAAAAATAATCCAAGTTGCATGCCAAACATTTTTTTCATGGGATGAAAACGGTACCGAAAGGGCGTTGGATAATTATCTAGCATAATCAAGTTCCCGGACTTAGAAATCTCTGGTTCGTAGAAATAAAGTATTATCTCCCTAATGTTTTATTTAGGTGTCTAATTGACCTACCAAGAAACTGATTAGTGGCGGCTCCAATTTAAACATTTTTGCAAGTTTTTCCGAAATTTAGGTCGTGACATAAGTTATCGGCATTTGGATGATAAGCTATTGGTACTTAAGTGATAAGCTATCGGTAAATGGATGATAAACTATCATCAAATAGACGATAAGCTATCGAGGAGTTATCGATAAGCTATCAAAGTTTGGGTGATAAGTTGTTAATTAATGTGTTTTGTACTTGAATTATATGGTATGTCTATACATGATTATACATGATTATATGTTGTTAGGATTGCCTTAGAAAGGTGATTGTCTCTTGAACTATTGTTTCCTAGTTGAAAAGAATGTAATTTTTAGCATATGAATGGTGATTTGCATGGTATCGTGTTTGGATACTAAGTTTTAGGTCTTGTAATAATCTAGGACGCTTGAGAAATGAAGTATGTAAAGTTTGACGAGATAAGCATATATGGGTGATCATGTGTGATTTTATTATGGCATTTTTACGCGTGAAAGATTGCCATAAGTTTGATATATGAGCACGAATCATGGCATGAGCACGTATCATGGTTACATTGGCTAAAAGAAAGAAGAAATGAGATTGGTATGCATGATTGGTGTGTTTGTGTGATCACAAAGTATACTGACCCCTAATGGTGTTTGAGAATGATGCCCGATTTTATCGGATGCTCGACGGGGTTGGATGACGGATCGTGGTAAAGGCCAAACTGATTCTCCTTAGAGAATGCCCTCTACCTGCGGGGGAGGTCGAGGTGTGGCCGCGTCCAATCTTCTAGGAGGTTGAGACGTTGCCGTGCTCGATGGGGCAAGACGATGCCCAGTCATACTGGAAGACTGCCAACCTTTAGGTTGTGCTGTGGCCAAAAGCGGTCGTAATCACTAGGCAATAAAAGGGAACACACTTGGATGTACTACGCATGAAAAATAGTGATATGTGTTCTGATTATGTGCCTTATCTGATTGCATTGTTTATAGAACGCTATAACGGATATTATGCAGGATATATGCCAAGGCAAGGTATGAATGCCTGCGGTTTGTTTGTTGAATGAGTTGAGTTGCTCAAACGTGCTATAGATTAAGTAAAGCGAGAATTGCTCGCTATTGATCTGTTATTGACAATAAGTTGCGTGTTTAGGGTATGCTGTGAGTGAATCGGCACCCTACACAAGGCTTAGGTTATTAACTTACTGAGATTTTATCTCACTTGTTGTTGTTAACCACTTTTCAAACCTGTAGCATAATTATACAACTCATGCAGTTCGGGGTTCCCACGAACTAGAGCCTCATTATAATGCCGCACCCGATCCCTGGTGCAGACTACTATTATGAGCTTCATGTTACGACAGTCTAGGTTGATGAGGGATTGAGGCACCTGATACCTCACCGTTTCAAGGCGTGGTTTGTCCGCCACAGTGATGCCCTTTTTGGTCCTTTGAGAGGTTTCGATGGGCTTGATGGAGGTGGAGCTCCAAGTGAGAAAGTTTGGGATCCGATGGACGTAGAGGTTCCCAACAGTGCTGTAGAAGATCCAGACTCTGACCCAAATGAGGAGAACGATCCTGAGACTCCCCTAGACTACTACATCCTCTAGGTCGAGCTTGTAGTAGTGACTATTTGGTGTAACTCCGATTTAGCGGAGATAAGTTAACCCGACTTCGGTATCTTTTTTATGGTCTCGATAGGAAATAGCAGTAGTAAGGGCTTGTATTTATAAACTTCATAAGGTTAACAAGTATATAAATAAGTGTGTTTTGTTAACGATTGTGGCTCTGTTGTTTTTCCTGTTATCCATGTTGTTGTGATTGTTGGGTAGTTATTAATCATTTCTGCTTGCGTTAATCAAAATATAAAAAGAACGGGTCGACGACGTGTCTTAGAACGTTGCATTTTGAATGACCCAAGGAAGTAATGGGATCGTCGCACGCTCGAGGGCCAGGGCGTGACACTAAAATTGCATTGGACATATCATTTTACTTTATCACTATACAATTTCATTATAAGAAAAGGTAGAAAAAACTAGTTCAAGCTTTAGGAGGGTTGTCAGGAAGCCAAAAGTACAGGAGTGGAAGATTTTTCTTTGGGAAAACGAAATTCCACTTTGCCCCTTTGAACCTTCGTGAGTGTAGCATTTTGAAACCCTAACCTTCAAAAATGAAATTTCCACCCTAAATTTTACACTTTTGCTTTTGGATAAAACCTTTTATCAGTGCTATGCGCAATGAAAGTGCCAAATTTTAGGGGGCTGAGTTATTGTTTTTCAAAACTTTGGAGATAAACCAAGAACTTTCCCCTCCTTATCAATGCGTCAGCACACGTCACGCGAGTCTAGTTGGCAAACCCCACATGGGATTGGGTGAGTTGCCATCTTGAATAAATAATTATTGGATGACTGTTTTATTACGTCGTACGTCCAGCAAGCCAGGAGCAGTGTTAATGCACCAAAACTTCTTATCGTATTATTTTTTTGTTAATACCACGAAAAATCTCAAACTGGTACACCTATGACAAGTTTACCATAAACTAATTTTTTGACCACCAAAAACCTCAAACTAATATAATTGTGACAAATACAGCCCAAAATAATTTTTTGACCACTAAAACCCTTTAACTGGTACACCTGTGATAAATTTATTTCAAACTTAGTTGTTTTAAAAAATAATAATAGTAATTTAGTTGACGTTTCTTCAATTAGCTCATTTTCTAGTGACATGGTTCAGTTCATCTTCTCCGACAAACCCTAAATTTTGGGGTAAATTTATTACAATAATACCCGTTTTGGGTTTTTCATGGTAAAAAAAATTTATTAAGGGTAAATTTGTCACAAATGTACTAGTTTAGGATCTTTCATGGTAATAACCCTTTTTTTACAACATTTTTGTGATAAATCTTGATTTCATAGAAATAGTTAGGGTGATCATGCTCTGATGATTGATAACTTGTGTGAATTTAAACATCAATTAGGATCTGGTCAAATTACTTGGTAACAAGTTTTAATAGGAAGTCTCATTTCTACCTTGTCCTGGTGGATAGGGTTTCAAGAGTTCAACCATAGGCACGAGCCAAATGAAAAAATAGTAAAAGGTCTCGACACCTCTGGTGTCATTCCATTTTCCATTAGAGACTACAATGAATGACACGGGATGGGCAATGCCATCTTCTTTCTTGTA
The DNA here is from genome assembly GCA_001662345.2 of Metrosideros polymorpha var. glaberrima. Lineage (NCBI taxonomy): Eukaryota > Viridiplantae > Streptophyta > Magnoliopsida > Myrtales > Myrtaceae > Metrosideros > Metrosideros polymorpha. The sequence goes on from BCNH02000003.1 coordinate 15,405,665, forward strand.
TCACAGCCTACTATGGTAAATCTTAAGAACTATGGTTTTTGGTACCAAACATGGGTATATCGATAACAAGAATATTTTCGGGATGAAGATGGGTATGGATATTGTTCTCCTTTTGCAATCTAGATGATCAATTCAATCTTTTCGACATATGAGAATGTTCCAGAAGAAATGGTCTTTACTTGATCATGCGGCTTTGATGATGCTAGAGAGTTTACCTTTCTTCATAAGAAAAGTGAAGAAGAAAGGATGTAGAAGTTATCGAAGACCGCTTCCATAGCAGACGACGTACCGTCTTCAAGCTGGAGGAGAGGATCTCAAACAAATCACCAAGTCCTCGTGGTTGCTATGGAGCAGGTCATCCTTGGAGTTGAGAAGGGGAAAATAGAATCAACTTCTGAAGAAGACATGGTAATCTGCAGGGTAACTTCCTCAATAAACTATATCTCAAAATAATTGCACCCTTAATCATTGTCTAAGTCATGTCTTATAAAAGAAAGTGGAACTAAAACCTTCTTTTCATTACGCTGCTGAGAAGTGGCGGCTTGGGAGAAGAACAGGATTTCTTTTCCTACCTGCCATGAACCATGCTCGGGAGAAAGAAAAACCTACTCAAAGTATTATATGACAAGTGAGAAAAATTGTATTAAATGATCAAAACATCAGCGATGAGCTTATCGTATCTGAAATACTAAGCTCATCCACTATTGTGCGACAAAAGTGTGCATTTCTGGCAAATTTTAAAAATTTTGGTACTCAGTACCAAACGCGATTGACTTTTATTACTATTCTAGAGGTAGACATCAGCAACGGGAACATTTTCCAAGATGAAGATGCCTATGGAAAGTGTTATTTTGCAATCTAGATACTTTCAGTCTTTTTCAAATATTAAACCTTGCACAATATATGCTCTTTACTTGGTAATCTTGGTTGAGTCATAAAAGAGTCGTAAAAGAAATGAAGAAGAAACGTTACGAGGATTCAAAATTTATCATAAACCATTTCAATATTAGGTGATATGCATTCTTTAAGCTGGAGGAGAGGAAACGAAACAAATCGCCGAGTTGAGTCGTCGTAGTTGTTGTAGGGTGATTCATTCCTGGACTTGAGAAGGGGAGAATAGATCAAACCTCTGAAGACTTGGTAATCTGCATGAAAACCTGCTGACAAACTAAATACTGGGTCAAACATTTTCATCTATAAAGAGAGAGCATGTTGCCATGCAAGTCCTCAGTCCTCCCTCAAGCAATACTAGTCTGTGCAAGGATTAGAACTTGCGATCAAGGCCCTAACTCCTGTCCACAACCACAATGAAGTTTCTTCCGATTAGCTTTCTCATCTTGGCTTTGGCAACTGCCACTGCTTTAGCTTATGACCCGAGTCCTCTTCAGGACATATGCGTGGCCACCAATGACATGGACTCTGGAGGTTGGTTCTCAATTCTTGCATTAGTCATGTATTTCATATCTGGCTTATGTGCCGAAATTGAAACACCCTTTTCTTTTTCTTATGCAGTATTTGTGAATGGAGAGTTCTGCAAGAACCCGGCAGAAGCCACAGCTGATGATTTCCTCTTTATGGGGTTAAGGAATCCTGGAAACACATCAAATCCGCTCGGATTAGCAGTCGCAACCGCTTTTGTTGACCAATTTCCAGGACTCAACACTCTTGGAATATCCATGGCTCGTGTTGACTTCGCTCCCGGCGGCCTAAGTCCTCCGCACACTCACCCTCGTGGCACTGAGCTTCTGGTCGTGGTGGAGGGTACGCTACTTGTTGGCTTCGTCATGTCCAACCAATTAAACAACACACTCTTCACCAAAGTCCTGTACAAGGGGGATGTGTTCGTGTTCCCTATTGGTCTCATTCACTTCCAGATAAATATTGGAAACACATATGCGCTGGCCTTTGTCGGTTTTAGCAGCCAGAACCCAGGACTCATTTTCATTGCTAATGCTGTCTTCGGATCAAAGCCACCCATTTCTGCTGATGTTCTCACCAAGGCCTTCCAAGTGGATAAGAAGGTTGTTGACTACCTCCAGGCGCAGTTTTGATATTACAACAACTAAATGAATCCATTATAAGTTACACATAATAATTGAATTATGAGACTTACAAGATTAATCTTATTTCCATAAGTGGTTGCTCTAGACACAACCAAACTACGTACCACATGTATTACTGATTTTGAATAAAAGATTGTTACCTCTCTCTTAAATGAGTTCCAATAAATGATTGTTCTCTCTCTCCATGATCAAGATAACTGGATTCATGCCTCAACTAAATGTCTATAAATGGGAAATCAGTGTGCAATAACATTAAATTATGTAGAATTCGAAACTTGGAAGGAAATTGTCTGAGATTAAATATTGCTTCCCATATAAACGGAATTTGTACTCTGAAAAGGGTATCATGAAAGGAATGTCCAACCCTAGAAAATAGTCTGATTTGAAATAGTATTGTGATTGGGTTAAGAGACTGTTTAAAGAAATCATCAGGGCGATTGTTTATCCCTCAGGTGGCCAAAAAGAAAAAAGGACAGCTTTTATTTCCATCATTATCTTGGAATGAGAAGTTGCACTACAATATGTCATTTTCCATAGGGTATTGAATTCGAGTTTGATAAATACAGTTGATGACATTTCTCATTTTACACCAACATACTTAATTTTGCAAGTAACTTTTCTTTTTCATTAGTATGGCCAAAAGAAAAATCTTTCTTACAGTCATTTTCCATCTACAGTTGAAATGTCAGGCTGAAACCTCATAAGTTCAGCTGGATAATTATTTCGAGAAATGTCGTTGCTTACAATATCATTTATAAATGTGTATGCATGGACAAAGTCAAAACCTTGAATAAGATATAGATGGCATTGATCTCTTTCTTGAAGCAATCAATATTACAGTCTCAAATAGACCATTGATGGACAAAACGGAAAATGCGGAGGCACGAATGCCTTACTTCCTATGCACTTAATTTTGACAATTGCTAAAAGAACTAGAAAGCTAAGTTGGTTCTCAACCTTAGCTTGGAATGATCTAAGACTCTATATGGCCATTGTACCGAAAACTGTCGCCACCCTTCCAAAAAGGTTATGGGAACATGTTTAGAGGTATTGCTTGAAAACCGATTTGAATGGTTCCCCAAAATGATGGTTTTAAAGATCCATCTAATGGAAATGCAAGGGGTCCATCGATTAAGAAGCACGGGTTCTCCCAAGTTCATACCTCGCGTGACATTTAGATTTCATTTTAAGTTCGTTATAACCTAAGTATTTCTAGGAGTCACCATTTGCCATTTAAGGTCAGCTAGAAACCAAACGAGACGCGGGAGAATCTTCTCGTTTTCTACACAACCAGAGATTTTAAGCTTAGGAACTTGATTACGCTTATATTTCTATTAACGCCCTTTCGATACCGTGACTTAGGAGGTTGTTATCTAAGTGATCATGCATTGTTTATCAATTATAATCATAGAGGTATCAAAAGTCACTAAGTGTTCATGCACATATTTTTATGGGTTTGTTATTTGATTCTAAACTAGACCTAACCTATCTAGAAAATAATTTAACAAGCAGTGTATTAAGTACGATGCGATAAAGAAACATTCAAGTATCGAAATAGTTTGAAAGAAAATACAGGAAAGGAAAACCCGATACAAGTTGGGCAAACAATATTACAACGCCTCGTTATTAAGCCTTGGGACATAAACCCCCATAAGCTTGGGAATAGAGACTAAACCTATCTAAGGTGAGCCTAAATCTAATCATATTGTGATTCAAATTATAATCTAACCTATGCTAACTATTTATTTAAAAAGTGATTCTAAGTCTAATTTGGTTTTATTGAATGGAAACGAAGCTAACTAGTTTATTAGAACCTAATTTTATTAACTAAACTATCTTAATTAAAACTAAACTAGATTAAACTAAGCTAAACTAAGTGTCGCCTTGGACCGCCATGGAACACCTCGAATGTTGTTGGGACTATCGAACACCGGTCTTCAAAGAGCTTACGGCCATCACTATCCTCATCAATTTCCAACATCTATTCCATTCAAACATTCGAATCATGCACTCAATCAAAGCAAATAATTAGCAAGCTCACCAATCATTATTTGAGAATTCAGCTCGGGAATTTGATTTCGCTCATGTATTCGATTAGACCAACCACCCCCTAATCAAACTAGGGGCTCATTGATTGAGGTTAATGATCATTAACCTCCACTTGCGTTCACAAATCAGTGGGCTAACATCATTAATTCCTAATTAAACTCTAATCACTAATTTAATCTACTTGTTGAAGGACATGCATCGCAATCCTACATACATCAAATCATCCACATGCAAAGGTTGATTAAGATATGCAATTTGACTAATTCGCCAAACTAATTCTAATTGAGCCTAAACTAAATTAAGAATCCACAATCTAATCTAACATGAACACACAAATCAACAATTAGTCAATCAAGTGAAGGCACGAATTACACTAAAAAAACAAGTAGTGTCTTCCTAACCAATTTTCTAATTTTTTATTTGCGATTTCAGATTTTTTCTTATTTTCTTATTATTTATTATTTATTGATTATTGGTTATTTATTTCTAATTCTCAAAACCAAGACCTGGGCCGAGCCCTTGAACTCGGCTCGAGCAAGGACCTAAAGCGGGTCCAATTGACCTGGGCCATGGAGTGGATCGGGCTCCTATGTTAAGCCCAGTTCGCCTAAGGCCTAGTCCCCCAAAGCCCTAGTGTAAAACTTCAACCTAAACCACAAGTAGGACGTGAGCATTTCGTTATTGGGAGGACTTTTGTTTATAGTGAGGACTATTTGGTATGAGTTGTATATAGTCGATGAGCTTGTGAGCTTTTGATTGATATTTATATACTTTTTGATGGTTTATAGAAAACTTTGAAATTGTAATCAATGGACTTTTTTTTTTATCGAATATATATATATGAATGTATATATTTCGATATTAGGCTGAGTTTGGTTATGTTGAGACTGCGTCCTTTAGCTAAAAGGACGACCGTGTCATTGCCTCTATTCTTGTTGAATTGGGGTGTGACATTTATTGCAACTTGGGAATATTGTCCAAGAAGTCGTAAAACTATTGCACTTTTGCCAATTGAGTCCTAAACCTTTTAATTTTGCCAATTGAGTCATAAACCTTTTGACATATTGCTAATTGAGTCCATCTAGCTAATTTTGGCTGGATTTCACTGACGTAGACACCAACCATCCTACATGGCGCAGCCAAAGCTAATGTGAACAATTCTTTAATTTTTTTTTGAATTTTTTATATTTTCTTTTCTTTTTTCTTTTCCTTCTTCTCTACTAGTAGCCCAACTTCGGCGAGGGCCCTCACCAACCTCAAATAAAGTCGCCCTCACCGAGATCTGGCGAAGGGTAACCTCGCTAGTGTTGGGGCTAACAATACAACCTAAAATGGAGGTTGAATAGGTTGAGTGATGATTTCTAAAACTTTTCATGGAATAACAATCAATCACTACTAATGATTCCAAGTGCTCGTGAACTAGTATGAGTAATGTTGAAGATCTAAACTAAATGATAGTGCAGTATGTTTTCAAAAGGTTCGTTAGCAAGCAGATGTGATGCTGATACTCAAATGTTTAGATGTGATATAGTATGAATGCAGTAAGTAAGAGTGCAGATCACATAGAGATATATAATGGTTCAGCTTAACAGGAAGCCTACGTCCATTCTCAAACTAATAGCCTTCACAATGGCTGGATTCCACTAGTAAGTAGCATTGGTGATTACAACTGTTTCGTGACCATCCTCAGTAAGATAGATAACACTATCACAACACATACACTAGCCTTACACTTGTCTCACTAACACAGATGCTAATACAGTGGATCAGACAACAAACAGTCAATGAGCAATGGTGCTAACAAGCACTGGCGAGCGAAGGCTTTGAAGAGTAGAACGAAGGATTTGAATGAAAGGCTCTCAGAAGATTGAAATCTCTCATATCTGCTCTGAATATATTGCTTTTCTGTCTTGATAACACTCGCCCCTTTGGACTTAAGCTACTCTTCTCCTTATATAGACCTCCAACTTGTATCGTAGCCGTTGTAGCATCAACGCTGCAAATCTTACCAAGGATAGAAAGGATGCCAGCTTTGTAGTCCGTACACAAGGATGCCATTACCATTGCTCGTACACAAGGACGCCAGGACGGATCATACGCCAAGTGGTCAATACAAATATTCATTATCCCTTAAGGATACCATTGCTAGGACTATCCTTTGTCCTTTGTACTATGCCAGCTGCCATTGTCGCTACTTTATCGTTGTTTGAGGAATCCAGCGGTTAACTGCTGTAGTCTAACCATTAACAGTCATGATTACCAGTATAATACCAACCATCATCACACCAACTTTGTCACTCTCCGCACAACATTCCTGTGCTTACCTCGAGTAATTTGGTGGACAATTATTAGTGAAGATATTGACCCAACGAACTGTAAAATGGTAGTGTCAATCTTAATACCTTTTATTAGTATCAAAGATACTTACAAACACTATCTCTGACTGGTCATTCTAAGCTATCATGATATCCCCTCATGACACTTGTTCACCTTCTTGTCTTCGATCAGGTTTTTGTCTTTGCTGACTGTATAAAATCAGTGTTGATTGCACTCTCATCAATGCCAAAGATACTCACAAACACTATCTTGACTAGTCCTTCCAAGCTACCATGATAACCCTTCATGGTACTTGTTCACATTTTTATCATAGATCATGTTCTTCTCTTTGCTGATGTAATATGATCACTGGTGATTTTAACTTATTTCACCATCTACACTTGTCATGGTTAGAACTCGAGATGGTTTTGTGATCATCAAAATACCTTAAGGATGTTTTCCAATAATCTTTCCCTTTTTGATGATGACAAAAACCCTATCTCACAGACGTGAAAAGTACTGAAGATATTTTGAGCAAGGTGTGTAGGGTAAAGTGATCTACTTAATTAGTTGATATGTCCATTTCAGGAAGATAATGCGAACAACTTTATCAGATATGCGTATAAATATCAGTCCATAATTCACATGTGAAGCAATATATTTCTCTCCCTTTTTGTTATAATAAAAAAGTATAAGAGCATAAAAAAGGGAAACACACTGAACAACATAAGCTTCATTGCATTCATAAGGATAGTGAAAGACATAAGGACATAAGATACCAGTCATCACCACAAAAGATCAAAAGAACAGACATAAGAAACATAACACAACATGTGCATGGGTAATGGTAGGTTTAGTATTTCTTGGCTTTCTTTTTGGTGGGTTGGCTCTCTTGAAAGGACATAGGTGATAGTCGAACAAGTTTATAGCATTCAAGTGAGAGGAGGGTCTATTCAATCTTCTTGAGATATTGTCCTTGAGCATCAACCATACGTTGAGTGTTGTTGATGACGACTGTCATGATTTCTGCATTTGTCGGTTCATTTGCTAAGAAGGACTCCCCCTAACTTATTGATTTCTTGCATTTTGGTCGAGGTGCTAGTGGAAGAGACGGCGCAAATTGAGCAACTTCTGAACCTTGAAGTCTTCTCTCAAGACCTTCCTTTAAGTGGAGAGCAAGAACTTCTTTGGCGATTGCATCATCTCCATGACACATAGGGACAATCGCCTTTTTGCTATTAATCCATCTATCCTTAGTGATTTTCAGAGACATCTTCATGATGGTTTCTTTGCTAATCTCCATGCTTTGAATCTTATCTACCTTAAGATCATCACTGATCTTGATGCCTTTGGATCGAAGGATGAGGTTGATCAGTGCACCATATGGAAGATTACTAGTCTTCTTTCGTGCATTTCTGGCCACATGAATGATGATCATGTGGGCTAGGGAGAAGTTACGCTGATTAAGGATGGCACATAAGATTCTAGGTTCATATCGAGAAAGATCATTGGTGATGCTTGTTTTAGGACGAAGAACCATGATGAGTATTTGTAAAGAATGTTCATTTTCAAAGGGAGCTTACCCAATGGAACTTTGTCACTAAAATCAGAATCATTACCATCAAGAATGAAAATGGTAGCCTCAAAAGGAGTAGCAAGAATTTTCACTGAGTTTTTCATCGGGTGATGAATGAGACCAGCCCGGTCTCCTATAGTCATGCTATAGTTGACCTTTTCAAAAGTGAATGTGAAATTTTCAGAATTTTTATAGTGAAAATTCGAGTAAAAGTTGGCAACTACGTAAGAGTAAACTTTCTCCTTCAAGGTGCAAAAGTAAGTCAAAGAGAGGTTCTTGAAAATTCCTTTGAGAAAGATGCCATTATTTTCTAGAAAATCAAAATCCATAGTGCGGTGATTTGAAGCTTCTCTTTAACAAGTTCTAGAAAATGTTTTTCGGGATCAAGTGAGAAAAATACAAGATTTGAGATCAGAAGATAAATCAGGAATGGGTTCAAATTGAGCAAACTCATGATCATCATCATCATCATCATCTTTTTTTTTTCTCGACTTGAGCCTTCTCCGTTTCTATAGGAGTTTTGGAGCTGCTTCTTTCAGTGGCAGTACTCATCCCTTTTTCAGTTTCAACAGGAGCGATAGGAGTATCAGTAGTAATTTTCTCTATTTCAGCTTCCTCATGATGCTCTTCAGTTTCTGTTTGGATTGTTCTTCTTCCAATTTTTCTTTATCAGAAGCCTCAGTGCCATCAGGGATTTCTATCATCGGGGTATCAATAGGAGCAAAAACAGAGGTTTGAGATAATTGACCCATAATCTTTTTCACTTCCTCTAGGTTCATCGATTGAAACAATTGAGTAATGATGAGTTGATGCTCTTCTGTTATGCTTGGAGGTGTTGTGGTAATAACAGCTTAAGTCACTTTTGAATGAGGGGTTGTGATGACAAGAGGTACAGGCTGTGGCTGAATAGCACCAATGGAGATGCTTCATTCGTGTGCAGTCGACTCTACTTGACTAGCACTTGGCTGTGCTCCTATGGTCTGCTTTGAAGTAAATGACCCTTTGGCTGAACGAGTAGCCATACGAGATTTAGAGGGTTTGATAAGTTGCTTCTTCTTGGGTGCCATGGAAAGAGGTGAGAAGAAATGTGGTTTATCGAGTGAGGTAGAAATACAGAGGATTTTGGAGATTAAGAAGATCGTAGGAGAGAAGGTGGTGGCGGTTTCTAGATGGTCAAGGTCATGTTCTTTATGTAGATGAACGTATGATAGTATGAATTTGTGAAATAATAAATAAATAATAAAGAAAATCAACCATCACGTCATAAAAATCACTACACGTATTTATCGCCAGAATGGTAATATTGTTCAGTGTAACGATAACTTTTTTTAAAAAAATCGTACCTTTTTAGTGTACATGCCAGGACAGTGCAGATTGATAGTAAAAATACTTGGTATCTGCAGTGCTGATTCCATATCCTTACTCAGTGGGATTGCAAATTCCAAGTTCATTTCGAATGAATTCAAATGAATTTTTGTCCAAAGGCTTTGTGAAGATATCTATGAGTTGGTGCTTTGAATTCACGAACTCGATATTAACATCACCATTGTTGATATGCTCTCTAATGAAGTGATGTCTTATCTCAATATACTTTGCTCTTGATTGCAGTATAGGATTTTTTGTGAGATTGATTGCACTTGTGTTATCACATATTATGATTGATCCTAAGCAATCTTCTGCATAATCACTGAATTATTACATCTAGAGTATTTGTCCGCAACAACTTCCTAGTGCAACATATTCAGCCTCGGTAGTAGATAATGCTACAGAATTTTCTTTCTTCGAAAACCATAAAATGAGCATACTGCCCATCATTTGACAAGTACCTGTGCTGCTTTTTCTATCTATCTTACAACCTGCAAAGTCAACATCTGAATATACATGCAATATAAATTCTAATTCCTTTGGATACCATAGTCCTAACTTTGAATAAATAGCAATGTATTTAATAATATGTTTCACAGCCTTAAAAAGTGACTCTTTTGGATTTGACTGAAAACGAGCACAAATACATACACTGAATAGTATATCAGGTCTAGAAGCAATAATATATAACAATGATCCAATCATGTTCTGTACATTTTAGGATCAATGGTCTTACCTTCTTCGTCTTTGTCAATCTTCAGTGTTGATGACATAGGTGTATCAACCTTTTTGCAATTCTCGAAACCGAATTTCTTTACTAATTCTTTTGCATATTTTTCTTGAAAGATAAACATACCTTCCTTCAATTATTTGACTTGTAATCCCAGAAAGAAATTCAATTCCCTCATTAAGTTCATTTCAAATTCTCTTTTCACCACTTTCTCAAAATCCTTGCACAAATGATCATTAGTAGAACCAAAAATGATATCATCCACATAGATTTGTACTAACAAAATATCATTACCACTCCTCTTGGTAAATAAAGTGGTATCAATAGTGCCCTTTTTAAAGTCATTTTCTTCTTAAAAAGTGATGAGTCTATCTAGGCGCTTGTTTCAATCCGTATAAAGTTTTCTTGAGTTGAAAGACATGATTTGGAAATTTAGAATCTTCAAAATCAGGAGGTTGTTCAACAAAAACATTTTCCTTAATGAATTTATTTAGGAAAGCACTTTTGACATCCATTTGAAATAATTTGAAGTCATGATAGCAAGCATAAAATAGTAAAAAGTGAATAGCTTCTAACCTTACTACAGGTGTATATATCTCATCGTAATCAATACATTCTTCTTGTGAGTATCCCTTGGCAACGAGCCTAGCTTTGTTCTAAATAACAATTCATTTGTTGTCCAATTTATTTCTAAATACCCATTTAGTACCGATCACAGAATGGTCTTATGGCCTTGGAACAAGTTTCCACACATCATTGATTTTGAATTATTGAAGTTCTTGCATAGCCTCAATCCAAAATTCATCTTGAATTGCATCATCAATTCCTTTGGGTTCAATTTGAGATAATAAGACAAGAGAGTTCATAGCTTGCCGAAATGATGAACGAGTTCGAACACCTTCACCAATATCACCGATGATTTGATCATTTGGGTGATTAGTTCTAAATTTCCAGTCCTTTGGTAGTCCATCCTTGGCATCTTCTTGAGAATTGGTCTGTTGATTTTAAGGTCTATGAATAATTTGCACTACTGCTTGTTCATCATCTTCATTCAAACTTTTGATTCCCATCATTCTGTCGTTGAATTTCACGTTGATTGACTCTTCGATATCCTGTGATACCTTGTTGAATACTCTAAAGGCTTTACTTGTAGTTGAGTAACCGAGAAATATGCCTTCATTTGATCTTGGTTCAAACTTTCCAATGTTGTCATTCTTGTTTTTTAGAATATAGCACTTGCAACCAAATATATGGAAGTATGATATATTTGGCTTTCTTTCCTTGTATATCTCATAGGGTGTTTTATCCAACAATAGGGCAAGAATATTCTGTTGATGATGTAATTTGATATGGCAACTGCTTCTGCCTAGAAATAAGCAGGAGTGCTACTTTCGATCATCATAGTTCTTATCATTTCCTATAGACTTCTGTTCTTCCTTTTAACCACACCATTTTGTTGTGGTGTATAAGCAATTGAGAAATTATGCTCAATGTCATTTTCTCCACAATAATTAGATAAGCTCTTGTTATCAAATTCTCCACCATGATCAGTCTTGATGGATGATATCTTGTAACCTCTTTCATTTTGTATCTTTCAAGTTAGCTTCACAAATTGATTGTAAGCTTCATCCTTGTGAGCTAGGAATACTACCTATGTATATCTGGAGTAGTCATCTACAATCACTAGATAGAATTTTCTTCCACCGAAGCTAATGTTTTTGGTTAGTCCGAATATATTCATATGAAGTAGCTACAGGACTCGGTTAGTAGCAACAGTATTTATGAGCTTAAAAGAATTCCTAACTTATTTAGCAAGACAACATGCATTGCAAATATCATTACTCTCATACTTCATCTTTGGAAGTCCTTTTACTAGTTCTTTTGAAGCAAGTTTAGAAATGTGTTTCAAACTAACAGAACCAAGTTTTCTATGAAATAGATCTTGTTTTTCTTGAGAATATATTAAACAATGAGTATGATCATGATCTAAGTCAAAAAGGTAGATATTTCCATACCTTTTACCAGTAAAGGTTTACGAGCAATCTTTTTCATTACCTGTGCAGATGCCATCTTTGAAATTTATCTCATAACCTTTGTCCCGGAGTTGACTGATGTTAATAAGATTGTGTCTTAATCCTTTGACTAATGCTACATCATCAATGATCAGGTTTCCTACTTTAATAGTTCCTTTACTAACAATCCTTCCTTTTTCTTTTCCTTCAAAAGAGATAGTTTCTCTATCGATCTGAGTTAATTTCAGAAAACTCTTGGCATCACCAATCATATGCCTTGAGCATCTGCTGTCCAAATACCATTTTTTGCTGGTCTTCTTTTCTTGTAATCACAGTAGAAACTCATCTTTTCTTTGGTACCCATACTTGCTTGGGTCCTTCATTTTTAGTATACCTATAACTCTAGTTTCTCTTTTTTGTCTTTTGGTTTTCACATTCAGAATGACTACTACTACTACTGTAACTAGAAGAGTCAAGGAATTTCTTGCCAATAGTTTTAACAAAATGATTAATAAAATGATTCTTGTAATCACTAAGAGGAATACATGGTTGCATCTTAATCCTTTCTTTTGTTTTAGGAAATGGATTACTCTCAAGTTCATTTTCCTTACAATCTAAACCTGACTTGTTGTAATACGGAATTTGAATTGAGAGAATATGCTTAAGAGTTTTTTAACAAAAAGAAAACTTTGTGGTAATTTCAGAAATTTCCTTCTCTAAGCATTGAACTTTATTCTGAGATTTTTTTCATTTGAAACATGCTCATTCAACTCAGTGCGAAGTTCTTCAATATTGCTTTTAAAGAAACATTTTCACAGATGAGATTTGAAACTTGTTTCTTTAAATTGGAAATTTTCTTTGAAGCATTTTTAAGTTCTTCAAAAACTTCTTTTGTAAAATCTTGCATTTCTTGATAAGAAAGTTTAATGGACTCTACCTTTGTTTCATCGTCAGAATCAGTATCTGCCATAAGACATAGATTTACTCATTCTGCATCAACATCATTGCTCTCTGTGTCGCTCCAGGTCTCTGCCTTGAGTGCTTGCTTTCTCTTTTCAAATTTGCCTTTCTTTTTCTTCAGTAGAGGACATTCTGGCTTGACATGTCCAAGCTTTCAGCATTCATAGCAGATGATTTATTTTGATTTGGAATCATCTCTGCTCTTGCTAAATTTCTTTTCATCTTGATACTTTATGGACTTTCTTCCTTTTTGAAAACCACCTTTTCGCATTATATTTTTTAACCTTTTTGTAAATAGAGCCATTTATTCATCATCATCTTCTTCTGAAGATGGAGTGTCATCATGATTACCTTGGTTTGAGGTAAAAGTAATTATTTTCTTTCCTTTTGAATTCAGATCCTCATTTTGTAGTTCCGCTTCATAGGACATAAGTGTTCCTGTGAGTTCATTTATACTTATAGCTTGGATTCTCAGTCTCATGGACATAGGTTTTGACTTAGCTCCACTCCTTTAGAAGTGATCTCAAGAGTTTGTTCACCTTTTCAATATCAGTAAAGATCTTCCCTTGGTGAGCATGACCATTGATGATTGTTGTGAATCTTGTGAACATCTCAATCACACTTTTATCATTCTTCATCTTGAACATTTTGTAGTTTCCCAAAATGAGATTTTACTTTGTTTCCTTCCCGCGGTCAGTTCTTTCGAATGTTATTTGCAGTCGATCCCAAATTTCCTTAACTGTGGAACAAGAAGAAATTCTGTTATACTCTGAGGAAAATAAAGAACAATACATTAAATGCGTTGCTTTAGAATTTAAAACTCATCTTCTGAAGGCTTCGTCATTTTGGTTTCCTCGAGCAGTAGAAACATTCTAGTCTCCTAGTTCAACTATTTGAATAGTTGCTTGCAACAGAACAACAACTCCATTTTCAATGATTTCCCATCGGTGCGGGTCAGTCGCTTCAAGATAAATTTTCATACGATTCTTCCAGTAGCTGTAGTTCGAGCCATCAAAGTGTGGTAGCTTGTTGGGAGCATGTGAGTCAAGAGCAAAGAAGCTGTTGATGTTAGCCATAAAAGATCTTTATGCTTAGAAATAAGAGACACTTCAATAAACAAGCAACCGTGCTAATACAACCTAGAAGGGGGATTGAATAGGTTGAGTGATGATTTCTAAAACTTTTCACGGCATAAGAATAAATCACTATTAATGATTCTAAATGCTTGTGAATTAGTATGAGTGATGCTGAAGATCTAAACTAAATGATAGTGGAATATGTTCTCAGAAGGTTCGTTAGTAAGCAAATGTGATGCTGATACTCGAATGTTCAAAGGTGATATAGTATGAATGCAGTAAGTAAGAATGCAGATCATACAAAGATATATAATTGTTCAGCTTAATAGGAAGCCTACACCCACTCTCAAGCTAACAGCCTTAATAGTGGTTGGAAACCACTAGTAAGTAGCACTGGTGATTATAACTGCTTCATGACGTTCCTCAATAAGATAGATAACACTGTCAGGACACGTACACTAACCTTACACTTGTCTCATTAACACAAATGCTAATACAATGGATCAGACAACAAATAGTCAATGAGCAATGGTGCTAGCAAGCACTAGCGAGCGAAGGCTTTGAAGAGTAGAACGAAGGATTTGAATAAAAGGCTCTCAAAAGATTGAAATCTCTCATATTTGTTCTGAATATATCGCTTTTCTCTCTTGATAACATCGCCCCTTTGGACTCGAGTTACTCTTCTCCTTATATAGACCTCCAGCTTGTATCGTAGTCATTGTAGCATCAACAATGCAGATCTTGCCAAGGACAGAAAGGACGCCAGCTCTATAGTTCGTACACAAGGACGCCAGTACCATTGATTGTACACAAGGACGCCAGGACGAATCATATGCTAGTCGGTCAGTACGAATATTCATTATTCCTTAAGGATACCGTTGTCAAGACTGTCTTTTGTCCTTTGTACTGTGCCAGCTGCCATTATTGCTACTTTGTTGTTGTTTGAAGAATCCAATGGTTAATTGCTATAGTCTGAACCATTAACAGTCGTGATTATCAGTACAATACCTACCATCATCACACCAACTTCGTCACTCTTCGCACCACAGTCCTATGCTTACCCCGAGTAATTTGGTGGACAATTATCAATGAATATATTGATCCAATGAACTGTAAAATGGTGGTGTCAATCTTAATACCTTTTATCAGGACCAAAGATACTTATGAACACTATCTCTTACTGGTCATTCCAAGCTGCCATGATATCCCCTCGTGACACTTATTCACCTTTTTGTCTTTAATCAGGTTTTTGTCTTTGCTAACGGTATAAGATCAGTGTTGACTGCACTCTTATCAGTGCCAAAGATACTCACGAACACTATCTTGACTGGTCCTTCCAAGCTACCATGATACCCCCTCGTGGTACTTGTTCACCTTTTTGTCATAGATCAGGTTCTTTTCTTTGTTAATGTAATATGATTACTTGTGATTATAACTTATTTCATCATTTGCACTTGTCATGGTAAACATTAGAACTCGAGATGGTTTTATGATCATCAAAATACCTTAGGGATGTTTTCCAATAGCCAGCCCTCGATAGATTCGGTGAGGTCGAGCCTCGCCCTCATTAGCCTTCGACGAGGTCGCCCCTTGCCTACTTTGGGCGAGGACAAGCACCGCCCTTGCTGGCATGGCCGGCGAGGTGGCCCCTCCTTAGATCTCAATGAGGGTGACCTCGCTTGAGGCCAACAAGGGCGACCATCATTGGTAGTAGCCTCTAGTTGATCACCGGCCATCGTCGGGGCTAGGCGATCAGTGGAGAAAGGAGAAAAAAAATTTAGAAAATTAGAAAAATTATTTAAAAATTATTATAATTTGTCCACATCAACAACAGCTATGCCACGTAGGACGGCCAACATCCAGGTCAATGATCTCTAGCCAAAATTGGCCGAATGAACTCAATTGGCAAAATGTGAAAATGTTTATGACTCATTTGGCAAAATTAAAAGATTTAGAATTGAATTGGCCAAAGTGCAATAGATGTATGACTTTTTGGACAATTCTCCTACCCAACTCTTATTTCGTCCTATCTAACCCAAGGCCCTCAGCCAAGCTTCTATTTTCGGCCAGCCCAACCCAAGTTCTCCTAAAACCCAAAGTCCATCTCCTCCTTCAGCTAACCCAACCCCCCTAATGGAGACCAACCTCTTCCAGTTGATCGCGAACCGACGACATTGTCTCTCCTGGCCAAACATCGTCTCTAGTGGCCCTGGATTTCATCGGTGACTAACGTTGCCAACCCACAGAATCAGGCCGTCTCTCTCCGACAACTAAAACCACAAAAATGGTGTTGGGGGCTAACAATACAACCTAGAGGGGGTGAATTAGTTATTTAAGAACTTCAAACATCAGGTCAAACATCGGCACAAACATTGGCTCAAACATGTGCACATGCTGCTATTTAATAGATAGTGATAATATCAAATAAGATGTGCTAATAATAAAAAGGTTAGAAGATATGCAAGCAGATATATAGTGGTTTGGCTTTATCCCCAAGTTTACGTCCACTCTCAAGACTAAAAGCCACAAGTTGGGCTGGATTGACTAGTCATCTGCTAAACAAGTTACAATTGGCAAGTACTAATCCTATTACAAAATAGATCACACTATTATGACTCAACTGATGCACTTACTCTTATAGACTTGATGTCTCACATAATTACTCTACGGCAAGATCATCATAGTGAAAATCTTTCAAAAAGAACAAAGAAACATCAACATGAGAAGTAGCTACAAGCAAATATTCAGATTCTACATTATGCTCTCTAACATTTTGGCTTAGAAGAAGCTCTTATCTTAAATAGCCATCTTCAATCTTCCTGTTGGCGATGCTTCAAGAGGTCTTCCAACCTTTAGAGATCCGTTGGTGCTACTTTCCAAAGAGAAAGCTGCCCATATAGCTCCTTTTCTCGAAGACTTGCAAACTTTCTAGAAATAGCTACTACAACTACCACTCTTACGCCTTACCAAAAAAAAAAAAACTACCACTCTTACGCTAACTGCTTCCAACTCTACTGTCAATCGCTTGCTTCTTGTTTCTTGATAGATTTTCTAATGTTCCGTTGTGCAGCTCCAGTCTTCAACAGCTATATTTTATGAACATCTTCACATGACGTTCAATGAACATCACCAACCACGTGCTGTTTTAGCCTCAATACAAAGATCGGCTCCGGTTGATCTTTACGTCCGTTGGTGCTGTTTCCATTTACTGCTCAGAGACACTTCATGATTCTTCACCTGATGGATCACACCATGGATATTGCCTGGTCCATAAAGACATCATAAACATCTTCACCTAGCAACTCTTTCTTCTAGTCCTTCTAAGAACATTGACAATCTTGATTCAACCAAGCTATTCATCTTCATGGTCCTTCCAAGCTTTACTGAACATCCCATTGTGGGCTTGTTCACCATCACAGGTCCATCCAAATGTTCACCTAATCTTTGTACCTCCAAGCCATCACGAACATTCCCGTTCTTCTTGGTTTGTTCACCCTCTATTAAGGTCTTTCCAAATATTCACCTTAATTGAAGATGTTGGATGTATGCCCTTAAGCAACCATGTAATACTTACATGTTAGGGACTTCATTTGTACTTTCAATCTTATTATTAAATTAATGGCAAAGACGTATTCATTCATTTGTCCAAGTACTTATATATATATATAAATGATTCCATAAGATCAGTTGTGACTAGACCTATTCTTGAGACATTAAAAATATGTGTAATAGGTTCACAGTTAGACTAAATCTTTAAATTGTTCCTGGTCGATGAATTATTGTTTGGATATTAATGATTCTGTTAAGACTTGTGTGTTCTTAACTTCACCATTAAGTATTGGATACTTAAGGAATGACGGGTCACAAGTCATTGGGTATTGTGATGTCCGAGTTAGAACACAGGTGCTTGTACCGGACAAGTTCACTGAACGTGATACACATAGAACGATTAGCAACATGGAAGCTTTTAGCGTGGTCAATGATTAATGGTTATTGCTCTGGTCTTGTGTAAATAATCCTTAGACCTGAGGCACAGTGCTGACTTGTATATTGGATAGCTATGGTTCACAAGTAAGCATATTGCTAGTTCATCGATCCATCTCTATACGTGATGGTCATAGTTTGTTCACATTTGAAGTTACATGTGTGCGCAAAATGGAATTTGTCTGCTTGTTACATGCAAGGTATAATAATGATGTCCTATGCGATCTAATCATGACAATGCATTGAAATCCTTAGCCAGGATTATAACCAAGAATGAACTGTTCATCTCTTGTATAAAATGCATGTCGATTAAGTTTGTGCATATGATTGAATTGGTGACTTAACAAAATAATTTCATGGTCTTTGTTCGATCGGGACATAATAAGACAGAAGGATTGAATTACACTATAGCCAAAGATAATAGGTTCATTATGTTCTTAAAGCATTCACCCTATCTAGGTAGCCATGACATATTGCTATATGTCAATCATGGTTTGTAAGACCTAAAGTTTGATTGGGACAATCAACTCTTCTTGGAAGTACTAATGAGTTAGTACAAGTCTTATTGCCAGCTTAGTGATGAACATAGGAATGTCACACATTATAACCAATTCAAGATGACGTTGAACGGGAGAGATAATATTGCAAATATTTTGCAATCATGGCAATTGAACTCACATTATTCATTGTAATGATGGCCTTATCTTGATAAGCTCACATTAAAATAATAGTGTGTACAACTTGATGATCAAGTTCTGAAACTTGGAAAGGAAGTTAACTTGGCCAATAAGTTATCTCTTCATTACTTATCAATCAAGTTATGAAACTTGGAGAGGAAGTCATGCTAAGGCCATAATTAATATTAACTTTGTTAATAAGTATCTCTTCTATATAAAGCGAGGAGCTCGCATAAGAAAAAGTGAGAGTTTAAGAAAAAAAAAGTGCAAAGAGTAGAAAGGGAGCATCGGAAGAACAGTGTGTAAGAGGTGAAAAGGTTTTACACTCTTTTGTTGTGATCAAAATATCGAGAGTGCGAGAAATTATCTCCACGAGATTGCTAGCATAATAGGAGTGGTGATTACCCGCGAGTTCTTTCTTCTGTTCAATGTGCGATTGGTGATGTGTTTGAACTAGAGGTTCGATGTTTATGGGACTCGAACTGAAGAACATCTTAACCAAGTAACTTCGGGATGCTCGAGAGGTAATCCGTTAAAACCCCTATGTTAATCTGAATTCTTGATTGAAACGCGTGAAGAACATCTCCGGAGATACATGTATGGGTTTTTCTTTCTATTGTGTTTATGTTTATTTTACCTATGCATGTCACGTGAATCCCAACAGAAGATCCTTCCAGCTTGTAGATATCTTTAATGTCCAATATCTTGTTCACCTCATACATCTGCAGATCAAAACTTCTAGTGTTGTTTATGATAATATCTACATTTCGACTTATGCATATATCATCTGGTATTACTCAACCAATACACACTTCAGTAGCCTTTGATTGTCTTTGCTATCGTTAAAACAATATAGGAGATTTGCCCAACAATCACCACATTGGTGATTTTCAAAACAAATGGCACTTGCCATCGACTCTAACCAAGCCATTCTTCACTCTTTGGTATGAACATTTAAAACTCATTCATTCCCAGATCAACATAGCAACTTGCACATACGAAAACATACACCCACATCCATTCATAATGGATATAATCATAACATAAAAAAAAATAAAAATAAAAAACCAACTCAATTCACTCAAACACGACAGCCACGATGGACAAGCTGAAGCTTCACACGAAAACATGCTCAATGACTTATGAGTCAGATGAAGATATGCTGGAAATTTCACACGTGTTGAGGGAAAAGATACGTAACATTGTTTGTTGTAACAAAAACTATAACAACTTTGAGGTGAGGTATGACTAACCGAATCTCCTTAAGGCAATTAGTTCCTACCAACGATGCTAAGCAACTTCATGAATTATGCCTCCCAAAATACAACACCTCGAACCCGTTTGTATTAGCCCTATGCAAACATGACTCAAGAGATGAGAGGAATTTCTACTTCACTGAATGTAGAAGAGTTCAAAACTATTTATAGAGTTTGAAAGTCATGTACTCAAGAGATACATGAATTCAAGAGATACATTAACTAAATGGATAAATGAATTTGTGCAATACATGAATAGATTCGTAAATTCAAGAGATATATGAACTAAAGCGACACATGAATTCAAGCGATACATAAATTCAAGAGATACATGAACAGAAAAGACTTATCTCGTTTTTTCTCACTTTGGTTGATCCATTAACTCATAATTAACTAATAATTACCGCAAGATATACCAAGGCACTGATACACCTTCAAATTTCGGCAAAACAAGCGACATTCTCTCAGATGTGTCTTAGGGTCATTTCATCAAACATGGGGTGAGCATCAATCGAGAGCAAGACATTAGCTTATTTAGGGATTCGAACTACCGAGACCCACAAAGAATGAGCAAGCAAGACACAAAATCAGTAGGTAAAGACTCAAGCATACCTAGCATATGTACGATCGGAAAACAACAGGTTTCGGCCCCGAATTCGACCGAAATAGGGCGGAATAGAGGAATTTAAGCTTACTTACTTCGAGAAGAGTTGCCAACTAGAGGTAACTTGACCAATCGGGGAGAGTGAGCTCCAGGGGAAGTCTAAAAAAAGCGAGAGCTTCTGGAGGAAGGCTAGACTGATTCGTGACTTCCCAATCTCTTTGCCCGGAAGAGCTAGGTGAGACCGGAGTGTAAACCATTAATGATTCAGGGATAACTGGTGGAGGTTCATTAAGAGGGACCGACGAGAAAACCCAGGAACGAGAAGGGTTCTTCTTTTCTTCTTCAGAGAGAATTTCTTCTAGTGTAGTACTCCTCTCCCCTCTCTATTTTTGCATGACCCTTTTTGTGCCGATCTCCAGCTATTTCTCTCCCTTTGGTGTGTGTCCCATGTGTCCCTTTGCTCTATAGAACCCCCTCGCCTTTTTGCCAATAGTTGCAAGGTGGAATCCCCTCATCAATCCCCCGTAGCATGTGTCATCTGCTCCTTTGTCGCTCTCCTCATGCATTTCCTATTGCATTGCTCGTTGCTCATCTTTCACAGGCGAAGTCTCCTGCTCGCTTCAGCGAGCGTGCGAGGAAGGAAGAGAGAAAGGGTTGGGTTGGGCTTGGCTAAGAGAAGCATAGGAGAAAAAGGCTAGGTGGAGAGAGCTAAGAGAGTTGAGCCAGAAAAGGCTAGGTTGGACAAGGGGGCTAGGTTGAGAGAGGGGTTTAAGGGAAAGAAAGAAAAGAAGTGGAGGGGAAGTGCTGGGCTGGACTTCGCATGGAGAGAAGGCTGGGCCGCAAGAAAGGCCGGGCTTCGTACCCCTTTTTTTCTTTAACGCAATTTTCCTAATGTATAATGTGATAAATTTTATTATTTGCTAATCATCTATTTGTCTAATTTTGTTGTTTTTGCTGTTTTAACCTTTTATATTTTATAAGTAATGACAACTTTATCGGATCGACAAAATCAATTGTCAACAAAAACAAACTTAGACAAATCATGGAGATGGACATGAGTCTGATCGAAATTGTCGGGTAATTCATACTAATTATGCAGAGGAAAATGTCTAGAAGACATACCAAGAAGAGACAACAGTTAAAATAGAGCATAGGCTATCAATCAACATATAGGGATTTTAAAAAAAAATAATCCTAACAATCCTGAGCTAGACTTTGAAAGAGTACTAAAAAACTATCAGAGTGAAGATTAATGTCTGCTTATGGACTATAGTGACATGATCTTTTGAGTTTGGTGTAGGGACTTGTTGACACCTGAATTTTAGCTAATTATTTAGTGATTAATTGCATAAAAATTAGGGACTAATCTTTAGCCCCTTGTTGACATCTAATTTTTAGCCGGTAGGTCATTTGTACAAAACTAATTAAGTGTGGGAAGCTAAATGGTATGGTTTTTGGATGTAATCTAGGGCTGGGATACACTCAAGCGTACGAGCTATTGTAATAGTGTATTGTCCAATTTATTAGTGGATTATTTCATGACTCTCCGTTGATGTAGATTCCAACACTTAAACCAAACTACATAAACCTCTCGTGTTCATCTTTCCTATTCCTCATTTTATTTTCTTTGATAATTTTAATTTTCTCGTATTCTGATATAATTGCAAAGATCCGGTCCGTTTCATAACATATGTTGCAATCTAGTGATTTGTCTTCGAAGTTGAGGTGTCCTGTTTTACTTAGCAGGTCTTTCATAAGGTGATTTGATAGATCGATAATCTATTGGACGACTGTTGACAACATCATAGATCGAACC
Source organism: Metrosideros polymorpha var. glaberrima (assembly GCA_001662345.2). Lineage (NCBI taxonomy): Eukaryota > Viridiplantae > Streptophyta > Magnoliopsida > Myrtales > Myrtaceae > Metrosideros > Metrosideros polymorpha. The sequence goes on from BCNH02000003.1 coordinate 15,428,149, forward strand.
GGGAGCAGTGCTAGAGGCACTAAAGCCTCTATATGAAATTCCTTTACAGCATTTTTGTGATAAATCTTGATTTCGTTTAGATAGTAGGAGGGTGTTCATGCTTTCGATGATTGAGAACTTGTTTAAATTCAAACCAAATAGGATCAGGTCAAATTACTTGGTAAAAACATCGACATAACTGACTGATTGTCACAAATTTTTTTCCCCAAACACAACACTGACATAATCTAGTGAGTTCACTTCAGAGAAATACTAGTTTCCTTAGCTTTTCCGGATTCCAGATCTCACACCTTTGAGTTACATTGCCTGTGACTGCAACAGGAGTAACAAACATTTCTGGAGAATCGCTGGGATTTCTTCAATGATTACTTGCAAAGGGTAGAATCAATGCATTGGTGACGAACAAAAATTTACTTGGCCGAGGTGTACAGTCTACAGCAATCTCCATTTTGGGATTGCGGACGTGAAAGGAACAGTTGAGCACCTGTGGGAAGTGATGTGTGGGAGTGAGTAGCAATGAACAAATGGTCTCAATGATGGTTTGCTGATACTAATCTAAAGGGAGAGGCTAAGAACAGAGGACTTTGGTTCCCATTGCTTTTTATATGCTGAACATGCTTGATTAGCAAGTTACTACAACTCGGTCGGACTGCTTCGATAGGGAATAAGAAGGAAGCAATAAACTCGGGGAAAGAGAGAGAGAGTCCTACCAGAAGAAACCAGGTAATTAAAGACAAGGTGCTTATGATCTTGAAGCTGGGGATGATCAAAGAAAGCAACTGGATGGACTGAGGAAGACAGCAGCGCTTGGATGCCACAGCAGAGCATCAAGACCTGATGAAGAGAGATGAAAGAGACCGAACGGACGGATTTAATGATTTTCACATTTATTACTGATGATTGGTTAATACTGTATCGTATCTGAGAACCAATCTAAGGCCGTCCCGAAGTTATGTTTAGATATCCGATCTACTTGGCCACAAAATACTTTAATTAGGCCTTACAACCAATGGTTACTGCTCGAGTAAAAAGAAATGGCTTCAAAGTTGGAACTAATGTAACACATACAGTGCATTATGACCTAACCTTATCTCACTTACTAGACGAACAAACAAGAGCTATACAAGCAACAAGATATCGAATACTCATGCCGGCACATATCAAATACTCATGCCGGAACTCACTAAACGGGAATAAAATACATTTACAAAAAAAATACAACACAAGATCAGATCGACTCACTTTGGGAGGACTAAATTGAAGAGCCTCAAATGTAGAAACATGCTATGGAAGGTGTTTCTGAGCAAATACTATTAAACATGACTCACATTGCCAAATGTTCACAGCGATCCAACGTTCTAACCAAAGAGAGACAAAAATCATAGAAATTTGGGGATTCAAACAAAATTCTCATGCTATTTAGGATATGGTCGACAGAGGTTTTCAGCAAGACATGAAAATGAAGCATTCACTAATGTAAACATGGAAGCATAAATCAACTGCCCTAATCAAATAGAGAGAATCCCATGTCGTCGTCACTCTCTTCTTTCTCTTCCTTCTTCTCCTCTGCTGGAGGTGCTTCAGCAGCCGGTGCTGCACCACCTGCAGGACCCGCAGCAGCTGCACCGCCTCCGATGAAGCCGCCGCCGCAACCACCTCCAATGATCACCTGAGGCAACAACAAGATCGAATCAGTACAGAAAATGATGAATTCAGCAAAAGATGAGCTACCACAAGTCTGTATGAATGTTGGTCTTCTAAGCAACATATATGTTAAAAGTACTACTACATAAGAAGTCCCCAGCAAAGGAAAGATAGAAACACAAAGGCATCGCCCATGATGACAAAGCGTCCCCAACATACGATGTTCAATACCGTTCATGAACCGATTAATGCATATATGTTTAACAGAGACATCTCATAGCCCCAACAAACATGTAAAACACAGTAAAGCTCAACAACTTGTGTTCTTCCCAAAATTACTTTCGTGTTTCATCTTATATCTCAAAAGCATATAACATCCTTTCGAAACCAAGAAAGGAAGAGTAAATGTCCAACTCAATACCACAATGAACCGTCTTCACATCAGCATAACTTCATCAAGAAGTATCTCACTACATTACCATTCTCTCCAAGACTAATGACCAAGCAAATCCTGCAATCTCCTTATTTCGAACCATACTTCAAACCATCACCTATTGACCCGACTCTACGTAAATTCTAAGAAGTTCCCTGACTACAAGTCAGTATGCATACGGATAAGTAATTACTTCGATGGCCCTCGCAGAAAAGCAACCCTTAGTATCTAACAACAGGCAGGAAGACAAAAGCAAAGATTTGCAATACCTTCACGAACAATCGAGAAACAACACAAGCAGTACAATCCGAGGCTATACTCACGAAAAGAGCATCAAAACATGTAAGAAATCGCAAATCTCTAGCAAATACTATCTCAATTTTGATGCAGATCGACAACTTTCTACGAGAAATCACAGTTTCGACACGACATATGGAATCAATCAATGCATGTGCATATCTCACAGAGACCTGGAAGACGGCAGAGGAAGGGGTGACGAGCGAGAAGGAGGACTGGACGCCGCCGGAGGAGTCGGTGGCGACGGCGGACTGGACGAGCTTCCTCTGGAGCTCGAAGGTGGAGGCGGCGGAGGCCTCGAGGTCGCCGGAGACCTGCTTCGCCGACCACTCATCGCCGGAGCTCCTGCAAACGAAGGTGAAGACTCCCATTGTCTCTTCTTCAAGAAGCGAACGCGAAGGCGGAGAGAGATCGGAGGAGTTGAGAGCAGCGACGGCCGTTGGCTTGAGGTCTGTGTAGTGGGAAGAGGGACAATGGGGCTTATATGAGGAGAGAGGCGAAACCCTAGTTGTAGAGGAATTTACGGTTCTGTCCTCCACTGATTAGTGTATTTCCTAGCTTGGACATGCTAATTTCTAAACTTTTAACTTAAATTTGGGTTATTTGGCTATTTAATTTACTCTTTTTCTTGTCATTTTCGGTGGGAATTTTTGTTTTGAGCACTTTAAAGGTCAAATTCTAAACCACTAAATTGATATTGAAGAAGTGTATTCTTAAGACAATATGCACATAAGCTGATTTAAGCACGATCTGATCCTTGTTATAAACAAAATTGAGTTAAAGGAAAACCAAATTCATGTTTTCTGGTTCTAAACTTTTCTTTTAGTGGTTTGATTTGAGAGAAAATTTTTCATTTCCATGTTATTTTTGTACCCGACCTTGAGGGCTGATTTCTTGGGCCAATTTTTCCATGTGTGATCAAATTTAATTCTTGACTCATTTTTTTTAAATCGTTTTTTATGTTTATCAAATTATATTGAGATTCAAGGTTCATGTTTTCCTCGCATGAATCTTGATTGGTGGGTATTCCAAAACAACAACAACAATAATATATCTAGATAACCCAACTTTCAAGGAAAAAATTTGACAAAAAGGCTCTTTTAAGTGAGTTACTGTTAAAATATTTACAATGCAAAATTTGCATTCTCCATAAATCAATGAAAGAATATGGGCTAAATCATCAAATTTTAGGGACTATGGACTCAACAGTAGAAATAGTCAATCTCTTGTGGAGTGCGGATGCAAATTTATGTAGCCTATACACAATTGTTGTTGGGAAAAGTACTAAAAAAGTATTGAACCTACTGCATTGGTACGAATTCAGTTCTAAACTTTTCAATTGGACCAATTTAGTCATAAACTTTTTTTATATGTTAATTCAGTCCATCCGGTCAATTTTGACCGAAAATTGCTGATGTGAACGCCGGCTACCGAGCATCCTACATGACATGGCCGACGTTGATGTGAACATTTTTTACAATTTAAAAAAAATGAATTTTTTATTACTTTTTTTCCTTTATTTTGCTAAGTGAGGACCACCTTGCCCGCGACCAGCGAGGCTGCATCACAAAGGCCTTGGGTGAGGCGGCCCTTGCCCAGACTTGGCGAGGACCACGACCCTCTCTAGCCAAAATAAAGGAACAAACGAAAGAAAGAAATAATAAAAAATCCACTTTTTTTAAATTGTAAAAAATATCCATGTTAGCATCGATCGTATCATGTAGGATGTTGGCGTCCATGACATAGCCTAATGCTCAAGCGATAGAATCGGGTTAGTGACTTATAAACACAAAAACAAACAAAAATTTCAGTTATTCACGAGTTCGAGAGAATAATTGTAACTTTGTCGATACATATCGGAATGACTTGATTCCAAAGCCAAAAAAATGAAGACTCTTAGATCTAGAACTTTCTTGTTTTGAGTTTTCTGAAATGAGCACTGTAGGATGGTTGATTTTGGGGATAAAGTGGACAAACGTGAATGGGCATAATGAGAAAAAAATATAGAAATTTCAATGATTGCTCTTCTATGCCTCTAAGGAAGTTGAAAGGGCATCAATTTTTCTAGATCAATGGCTGCAACACTTCAAGGATGCAGGCTTTAAAAACTCCGATTCTTTAAAGACGGAGTAAAAACTCTTCTAGGTTTAAGGGAAATGCACTAGGCAAATTTCCTTAATCAAAATCGTCCTGTTCCAAGCTTTCAATGCACGGGAAATGACAAAGTCAAAGATTAGGCTTATCAATGTCGGACTTATCGATGAGAGGCTCATCAATCTTGAATGTGGGGTGATCTTCTTGGTTGAGCTTGCTAGTCTTGAATACGGGTTGCATCAGTCCCCCTTTCTTTAAAAGAATTGGTCCCCGAATTCGTATCACCATCATTGAAAGAATCACCCACATAAGGTGTTAAATGCCAAACATTGAATACATAATGTATCTTCATATGAGAAGGAAGCTTTAGCCTATATGCATTAGAATTGATATGCTCAAGAACTTTAAGTGGACCAAGCTTTCGATTACTAAGCTTGTTATAGCTTTTAATAGGATGACACTCCGGTGGCAAATAAGCACAAACAAAATCTCTAGGTTCAAAGATAATTTCACGCTGTCACTTATCGACATCCTTTTTATAAGACTCAGCTTTGCTCTTCAATCTTTGGCGCACGTCTTTGTAAACTTTCCTCATTTGAGAAACAATATCATCCACCTTATTGATCAACTTTTCAGCAAAAGGAATAGGTGCAAGATCAAGAGCAGACTTCAGTTGACGCCCATACACAATCACAAAGGGACTATACCCAATGGTATGGTTTGCCGAACAATTATATGCAAATTCTCCAAGTGACAACCGAGACTCCCAAGAGTGAGGATTATCATTGATCAAAGTCCTCAACAAATTTCCCAAGGATCGATTGACAACTTCAGTTTGTCCATCCGTTTAAGGCTGAAATACAGTACTATATTATAACTTACTAACAATATTCTTCCATAATTGCCGCCAAAAGTGACTAAGAAATTTGGTGTCTCAATCAAAAGTAATAGTCTTAGGAAGGCCATGTAGCTTGTAAACTTCTTTAAAGAATAACTTAGCAATCCGTGAGGCATCCATAGTTTTGCGACAAGGAATGAAATGTGCAATCTTTGAAAACCTATCGACAACCATAAAGATTGAATCAATACCTCTTAGTGTACGCAGTAGTCCAAGGGCAAAGTCCATAGTGATATCTTCCTATGGGGCTTGTGGTATCGGCAAGGGCAAATAAAGGCCAGCATTGGTGGCTTATCCCTTTCCTACTTGGTAACGTCAACACCTCATCACATGTCGATACACATCACGTTTCAAATGAAGCCAAAAACATATAGGCGATTTCCTTTGAAAAGAAAGCCATCACATAAAGTAGAGTACATAGTATGGAGTAAGCTTTTTGTCTTGCGCAGCGGGAACGATCTTGGAAAATAATGATTTTCGTGATATAACTCATGAAAAGAGTCAAATCCAAGAACAGTAGAGTACATAGTATGAAGTAAGCTCTTCTTTCAACTAAGGTGTGCGAAATAGTGCATAAAATTTCAAGGGAAAAGTACACTAGAAGTGTCAAAAGTTGTGAACGGAGATCACTTTAGTGTTAAAAGTTTTTTTCGAATCACTTAAATGCTAACTTTTTTTTAAAAAGATCACTTAAGTGCGAACTCCGGCAAACTTGGCCGGAAATCCTACATGGCATTATTTTATTAATATTTTGAGCCTACGTGGCTCGCCGGCGGCTGACGTGGCAATTTTATAATAACATTTTAATATTTTTTAATAATATTTTAATTTTATTAATTTATTTTTTTACTTTTTACTTTTTTTTATTTAAATTTTTTGTTCTTCTTCATCCTCTAGCCACCGATGGCGAGAGGAAAGGCCGACGAGGCTCGTCCTCCCTGGCCATGGGCAAGGTCAACCTCGCCATGGCTGGGCGAGGCCAACCTTGGCCGTCGCTAGGCGAGGTCGGCCTCGCCAAATACCTCGCCGGCTTTGGGCGAGGTTGGCCTCGCCTAGCGAAGGCCAAGGCAAGGCTCAACCTCACTGTCGCCTGACCCCTCGAGGGCTAGCCCTCATCGTCGCTGTCGCTGGTCGCCCCTGGTGCATGAGTTGAAAAATCTTCATTGGAGCAATTCATCGAACACCTCATGTACAGCTACTGAAGTAGAGGCTGGCGAGGTCGATGTGCAACAATAGGGACCGCAGAGCCCTTGTTGAGTGAGGGAAAGGCTGACCTAGCCGGGCGAGGCAAGGGCAAGCCCTCGCCGTCGTTGGGCGAGGTCGGCCTCACCATGGTTGGGCAAGGCTGACCTCGCCCAGTAACGGCAAGGTTAGCCTTATCTTCACCCGACGAGGGCTCTGCAAGGCGGCGGGGTGGGGCGGTGATGGCTTGCCGCTATTCAGCCACTTGCAAAGCCTTTTCCTTTTCCTTTTTTTTTTTAATTTTTTTGCTTATTTTTTAATAAGAAGAAGAAATTTAAAAAGTGGAAAATGGAAAAGAAAGAAAGAAAGAAAGAAAATCTGATGTGTAATTTGTTTTAATTAAAAATGCCACGTAATTTGTTTTGCCGGAATTTCTTGCCTATGGCACTAAAGTGATCATTTTTCTCTGATTATAGCACTTAAGTGAGCCGATGAAAAACTTTTAACACTAAAATGATCTCCTTACACAACTTTTAGCCTTTTTTTTATGTATTTTTCCCAAATTCCAAATCATAAGTGTAGTAACGAAGTTTTGTACCATTCAATTTCTCACTAAAGAAAGTAATGGGTCAACCTTCTTGACTTAGAACTCCTCCTATGCTAGTACATGATGCATCACAATGCACCTTAAAGATAAGATCAAAGTTAGGCAATGCAAGGACCAGCTCGTGCTCAACTTTTCTTTGAAATGTTTAAAACTTTTTTGGATTGTACTTGTCCACTCAAAAACGTCTTTCTTCATGCAACAAGTGAGTGGGGCTACAATAGTGCTAAAATGCGCAATGAATCGCCGATAGAAAGAAGTTAGACCGTGAAAGCTTCGCACTTCATGCACATTTATAAGAGTTGGTCATTCTTTAATCACCTTAATCTTGCCATCGTCAACCGAATCTCCTTCTTTTGAGATATGAAATCCCAAGAGTAGGATTTGTGGCACCATGAAGTAACACTTGTCAGGCGCTGTATACAAGCGTTCTTGCGTTAACACTCATAACACTTCTTGAAGGTGCTGTAAGTGCTCATTAGTAGAATTACTAAAAATCAAAATATCATCGAAATAAACCACAACAAACTTCCCAAGAAATGACTTCAAAACCCGGGTCATAAACCTCATGAATGTTGATGGTGCATTAGACAACCCGAATGGCATGACTAACCACTCAAACAGTCCACCTTTGGTTTTGAACGCAATCTTCCATTCATCTCCAAGCTTGATTCTGATTTGATGATATCCACTCTTCAAATCTAGCTTTAAGAAAATGGTTGCACCAGAAAGTTGATCCAAGAGATCATCAAGATGAGGAATAGGAAACTAGCACTTAATGGTGATCTTGTTGATCGCCCTACTATCGACGCACATTCTCCAAATGCCATTTTTCTTAAACACCAAAAGGGCGAAAATGGCACGTGGGTTAGGGCTCTCCCTTATAAAACCTTTACTCGAGACTTCCACAACCTATCGCTGCAATTCTCATGTTTAGCCGGACTCATTCAATAATGAGCTAGATTAGGTAGTGAAACACCGGACATTAAGTCAATTTAATGCTGAATATCTCTCATTGGAGGAAGACCAAGTGGTGAGTTTAGTGGAAAGACATCTTTAAATTCTTCCAAAAGATGGCTTAGATTGATTATACAATGAGTGGCTAAGGTTATATCTTTAAATGGATTGATGACATGGCCAAAATTACTTAAGGGCTAAGTAAAGATTCCTTAAGGGCTAAGCAATGGCATTTTGGTAATTTTCAAAAGGGGCAAACTTGTAATTTCTGCATAAAGGGGAGGAGGATTAGTTGGCCGACCATGCAGGCTAGTTGAAATGCTTACCGGATGGCCAAAATTGGCTGGAAAAAATTAGCCGGTCAACACCGGTCCAAACTAGGTTGACTCGGGTTCGACCGGTGCTGGATTGGTTCTATTCTTGTGCAATTTTCCCTCATTAGGTCGGATTAAAAATTTCCCTAGTGATTTGAGTCAAATTAAATGCAATTGGATCAATTTAGTTTGACTCGAATTGATTATTTTGACAAGTTACACTTAATTCATCTAATTTCTACTAAACTTGCTCCATAAACTAGACCAATTTAGACAATTGGAACTCAATTGGCCAAATTGAATCTCAATAGATAAAATTAAATGCTGGTCTAGAAGGAGTCATGTTGAATTGGGTCAATTAGAGCATTTGGTCCTTGAATTTATCGAATTACATTCGCTAATTTGGTCAAATTGAGCCAAATGATTGTGATTTTGACAAAATTGATGTCGGATTTGAATTTCATTCAATCAATTGCATCGAATTTTGGCTAATTTACGCTAGTCATGAAGAATCGACTTGGAACCACTTATTAGGTCGAAATTGGGTGAATTTGCAGTTGACTCGGAATCTTGAAAATTGGCTTGACAATTGATGCATTAAAACCCATAGATCAAATGTCGTAAAAAAAACTATCTAAAAAAATGGCTAAAAATGAACAAATTTTGATTTTGGCCGATTAAAAGTTGAAATTCTCAAACTGGGGAAAAGTCGATTTTCTGACCTATTTTTTGTACAATTAATGATGCAAAAGTCAAATTAAAGTAAAAAAGAGTTGATTTATGGATTTTCAAATTTTTTGAAAATGTTGACCAATAGTTGACTTTTCAATGAAATAGTCAATCAATGGGTCAAACTTTGCTTTTTTCGAAAATTGAAAGTACAGAAATGAAATTGACACTATTTTGGGACTTTTTATGTAAAAATCCAAATTTTGATCAAGATTTGACTTTTTTGTCAAAGTTTGACCAAAAAGTCAACCTTTGACTTTTTGAAATCAAAGCACAAATAACTTGTAAATGAAATGCTTATACTAATTCCAATGTTAAATTGTGTTGAAAAATAGGTCATGTCACGATCAGAAACTTAAATATCAAGTTTTTACTTTTAATGACTGATCGGGTAAAAATCAAATTAAAAAAGGATCTATTGCAATTTCATCATGTCAATCAAACTCAAACTTGACTAAATTATGGCTATATGCAATTGGGGCAAACCATGTTGGGTGAGAGGGGGTTGTTGAAGGGTAAAAAAATAGGGAAGATAGACTCATGGGAGCACCATATTTTTGGGAAGTGTCGGTGGGTTAAATTCAATAGAGATATGCATTTGGCCAAGTAATTGGTTGATTATATTCATTCAGATGTTTAGGGTCCAGCTTCGATTCTTTCAAAATGAGTTGCCCAATATATTCTTACATTCCTCGATGATTATTTGACTAAGATATTGATATACTTTTTGAAGCACAAATATCGGATCAAGAAGCTTAAGGCACTGATTGAGAAACAGTTGGGTAAAAATCAACTTCCTTAGAACCAATAGCAAGGAGTCCTATGGTAAAATTTTTACCGAATTCTACAAGAAAGAATGAATTGTGAGATCCCGAACAATGCCTTGGACACCATAGCTCAATGGGGTCGCGGAACGTAAGAAAAGAACTTTACTTGAGCGAGCTCGGTTGATGCTAATCAATTTTGGGCCAAAGTAGTGATTATGGCATGTTCTCGTAAGTTGGGAGTTATAAGGGGTGGAGTGTTTTGTTCAACCCTTTGTTTTGCAGGTGGTGAAAATGATGTATGTGAATGTATGTTGGTTTATATAGAAGTGGTGGTTGTTTAAATATGATGCATGTTTTATTGCATTTGCATGATTCTTTGCACACACAACCTGTGGCCAAAACCCCAATCGCATTAGGAAACCATTAGGAGGTATAGAAAGGAGGAACTCGCGTGGGGACTGACCCGCAGTAATCCACATTTGGTCTCGCTCATTCTAGCATGAGATAAAGAGCATTGTTCGATGAAAGTGCGGACTTGGGAAAACCCTTTTGATCTAGTTGGAATAGGAGCCTTTCGCCTTTAGAATCCCACCTTTAGCTAACCTCACGACCACATGCGACATGTGATTGTAAGTGGCATGCATTTGGAATAGGAAACTAACAGATGTGTTCCAGCCTTAGACAATGGGATCCGCTTTTGCTTTACATCTTTGTCCTTTGTATAGCGTGGCTTTCTCACTTAATCATGGATTTGATTGAGAAGGGTGATTGGAAGCCATTTCAAACTCGTCAAGGAAATTCTTTAATCTCTCATTTGATGTTTATGGATGATCTCATATTTTCTGATGAAGCCTTTGGTGATCAGATGCAGGTTATTGAACAGTGCTTTAACTCCTACAATGCTTCACGTCAGAAGGTTAATGCTACTAAATCCTTTTTTTGTTCATGAACGAGTTACTCAAGAGCTTACTAGGCTATTGCCGATAAGTGTCCAATAAATCAAGTGGATGGAAGCAGAAATTCCCTCTCTTGTGGGAAGAATCATCCTAGTTCAATCTGTTGCTATGACTATGCCATTGTATGTGATTCGAGTGGCGAAATTGCTTGCCATATAACTTGTGAAGGAATTGAGCGAGATTGTTGAAATTTTGTTTGGGGAGATGTTCGAGATAAAAAGAAGATGCACTTTGTGGGATGGGAGAAACTTTGCCAATTGAAGAATTGTGGAGGGTTAGGACTTCGTGGTTTAAGCAAATGTGATAAAGCAATCCTGATGAAACTTGCTCGGTCGTTAGCTTCGAAACCTAAGCCTTGTGGGTGGCTTTTATTTATAACAAGTATAACTGTTTTGAACTATCACTTGATTCTATTCCAACTCGTACCACTCATTCTTTACTCTGGAAAGTTCTCAATGAAGTATCATGTGACATCTTATACATGCTTAGGGATTGTGGTAATTTTAGACGACTTATTCCATTGAAAATTTCTATAGTTGTAGCTGTAGAAATGGTCAAATTTATTACTTCAGCCTTGGTTCGAATTGTTTAATTAAATGACATATGAAGTTGTAATGGTATCTACTATCTATTGTAAGTTTCTGTCATTCTCTGTCTAACAATCATGTTTGGCATCCGTCAATGAAGGATTGGGAGCAGACGGTAGCATATAGTTAAACCGCCTGCAAAGATATACACTCGGCATAATCTAAATTGTCTTCTCTAATTGTCTCTCTCTGCTTTATTTTATGCTTTTGAAATCAGGATATAATCAATCCTCTTCATTCACATGGCATAATCTAAATTATTTTCTCCAACGTCCTTCTCTTCTTCTTTTTATTGGTTTTTTTTATGTCGGATCTCTTTCGGCATTTTAACTTGCAACATTTCTTAATCATCACTTTGCATCTTCTAATTTGCATCCTCACTTTGGTAAAACTGTACATCTATTCACAACATTGCCATTGTCCTTTTTACAAAATTAGAAAGGACAATGGCTGTGGTGATTAGAGGTTAGACCTGTGGTTAGGGGCAGCATTCCAGAGTGGATCTCTGGGAGGTTTTTTCTGTGACTTTTCTCTCGGGGGAGGATATCTAACCACTTAATTTTGCAGAATAGGGTTGAAGGTGCAAACTTGTATCTTTATCTTCAGTAAGGAATTTCTTATCATTTTGATTTTGCAAAATAAGGTTGAGGGTGCAAACTTCTATTTTACTAACAGAAAATGGTAAAGTAGTGAAAGCTTATGTAAGGTTTTTGTTAATTTCCCTTTCTGAAAGTACACTGAAAGTCTTAAACCTTATTATAGACCGTAATAAATTCATAAATTTTTCAATTGCTTCAAAAATTCCTAGATCTTTTTTAAAATATGCAATTATGTCCTTTCAATAAGTAGTATCTAAAAATCCCCATGGAGCACTAAATGCCTACATGGCAATCTTTAATGCACTCTCCAAAATAAGTTTGGGACTTAGATTGCATACTTTTTTAAGACTTAATTGCCCTAATTGAAAATTTTAGGAATTAATTGCACTAGTTAGTAAAAGTCGAGCACTTGATTGCACTAATTAAAATGGCTTATGACTTTTTTTTGTCGAAAGTAAATATTTCATTCATTTCTTAAGAAGATAGATAAGAAATTCAAAATAAAGCAAATCCCAAACAGCAAAATAGAACAACAAAGCACAAACTACTGTAATAAAAGATATTTTCGTTCCACAAGAACAAATCTATCTCAGTATCAAAACCGAACGAATAGCAGTTGATCACCAAATCTCGCATCATCATTAATGATGAATAGACACCGTAATCTCCTTCTCCAATAGTTATGGCTTGCCCAGTAAGCGGTGCACACTTAGGTTTAGCATCCTCAACACCATCACCATACAGAAACACCAAAAACATGTTACACAAGCTCTCGGATCTAGATCGAGAGAGGTTGGATGAGCATGGAAACGCCCCTAAGGAAACCCCAAATCTAAATCTAGATCGGGAGAGAAGAGAAACTAAATTTAGATCTATATTGAAAAATGAGAACTTCCAAACTCGGACCAGTCGTATAAACGCTTCTAGTGCAGCATGAATTCACGTATTCCTCCTCAATCCTGTTGAACTTTTGGTTTGGAGGATCTGAAACAGCCAATTAATTCCTAATGATGAAAGTGGAAAATACACCTAGCAAGTGAACAAGAGCATCGGCAACAAGAAAAGAAAAGAAAAGAAAAGAAAAACTAGATAATAATAATAAAAACTCTCAAATCAGATCGGGAGAGAAAATCGTAACTCACCTTGAGAAGATGGAGCCTCCCTTGACTAAGAGTTATTTCTCAGTCGAGGGAGTTTGGAGTGGTAGAGAAAAGGGGAACTAGAGAGCGGCTAGGGTTAAACATCTCTAGGTAAAATGGTTTATGACCTGAGGTCTTATGGATTATGTAAAACTCGAATTACTCAATATTGCAGAAACAGTAGAATGAAAACAATAAGGAAATTGCATCAAATTTTATTGAATCAGAACAGGTGACTTACATTGTTGGTGGCCATTCTTGGCTCGCTGATTGGAACGAAACAAAGACTAGTAATGGAAAATGATTGAGTGCATAGCGAAAGTAACATAAGTTACAGAACATGATTGAAATACATGTATAAATAAAGACGAATATCATACTCATGAAACCCAATCTAATCTAAAATTCAAATTCAAGCTCAGGCAAAATCTAATCTGAATCAATCTGCTATGAATGATCTCCTCATCTTTGTATCTTTAGAGTCAAAATCTCATATATTGCTGTGATTTTTGTGATTATGATGCTGCTCCTTGTTGATTCTTCCTGAATCTTTAAATGGACCATTCCATTATGCATTCTAATATTCCTCGGCAAAAATCTTTAACCGTCTTAACTTTGCATTGTTCTAGGAATGAATTATAACTATTCCCAATCCCTTAGCAACTTGGTCGATGGATCCTCTTTGACTCAGTCTATAACTTTTGTTCATGCTTCGAGTAAAGCTATTGTCGCCATGTGTCATGTACATCACTTGAACTCTCCTTATGGAAACTCATCATCGATGAATGCATCAAGCATTCCATCGATGCGTTCCATCAATGAGCATTGTTGGTTAAGTGCATTATCATGGCCTAGTTTGGGCCATTAACTTCTTGACGTTTAGGCCCAATCAACAGGCTCGATTCAATTATGTATAAAAAGTTTATAACTGTGGTGCAATTTCCCCTTCCCTACATTATGCTATAGATTCACATAGGTATTTTATTGACCAATATGTTTTACTTCCATTCTTCACTTATAGACTCTCCAATATAATCTCCTTCGAACCCGCACAAAGCGCTGGCAAATGATTAGTTCAATCTAAGAACAGACAAACTAGAAAAACAAAAACCATGTAACCCAGATGGACAATATTATTTAGGACAACAGAGAAACTGTCAGCAATTACTCATCGAAAAAGAAAAAGAAAAAGAAAAAGAAAAAGAAAAAGAAAAAGAAAAAGAAAAAACCTGCCGGCAATATAACTTTCGTTTTCCCAGCATCAACAGAATACCATCCAAAAAGTTTCAGGTGAGACGAAGTCGGCTGAAGTTTCAAATATTATATGAATTACTCAATCTCTGGCTTCTAGCTCGTGGAAACTAACACACTTTGTTTGACACTTTGGACTAATCTTCCTATTGCTATGCCAAGGAATGCCACGAGAGGCGGCACAATCCAAGTTTGCTGATAGGTTCTCCATCCTCTTTCACAAGCTTGTGTGGCGTGTCTGATGGTGAAAACGCATGATCGCTAGGGAAATGGCCGTTCCTAAGCAGAGGATTTCAACGGCAAGCCGACAACTGACCCATAAAGTAAAAATTTCTCGACAACATGTCATCAATATAGCCACAGAAATTGTCGTAACGTAAATTGTCTTCATCGGGGGAATCTCGACTCATTATTCCGCAGAACTGAAGGATAAAAAAAGCAATACGGCGGTCACATCACCACTCTGCAAGGGCAAACTTTTAGATGCTGTCAGAAGGACTTTAGGCAGGACTGTTGTAGCAACATGATGCACTAAAGTGATAATTAAGTCAATGCAACTGTTTTGTAAAAATTTTCGAGCCCTAACGACCAAATGATAAGATGGGTGATCGACGATTTCTCTGAAAAGAAATGTTCAACAAACGAAAATGAGATTGAACGAACATGCCTATTTCTTAAGGCGCAAATGGGAGGTTGCCAAAATAAGAATTTTTGCTCCAAAACCATTTCTAAAGCAAAAATCTGTTTGTTAAAATAACTTTAGTTTTCTACTTCTTGAGCAGAAATGCGTTTGGCAAAATAACTTCTTTTTTCTATTCCAAAAGTGATTTTCTACTCCATAAGTAGTTTTTTTGTCCAAAATGAGAAGTAATTTTTTTTACTTCTCTAATTTTTAAGCGCTTTTTTTTTGCCAATGAGTCCTAAAACCTTTTGTATATGTGCCAATTCAGTCAATTTGACCGACTAGCGCTGACGTGACGTGGTGCGCTGACCGGTCAAAATAATAATATTTTAATATTTTTATTGTTTATTGTTTATTTCTTATTTCTTATTTCTTGCTTAGAAGTGTGGCCAGTGTTGACATGACGTGGCGCGTCAGCCTACCAATATAATAATTTAATATTTTTTTTCTTTTTTCTTTCTTGCTTAGAAGTATGGCCGGCGAGGACAAGGGCCATGAAGCCCTCGCCGGCCGCCAACAATGGTCACGAAGCCCTCGCTGGCCACACTTCTTGCTATGTAGGATGCAAGAAGGAAGGAAATACAAATTAAAATTAAAACTAATTACAAAATTCATCATAAAGTATTAAAATATTATTATTTCTTTTTCGGAAGCAGAAATTTTCTCTTGTTTTATCAAACGTATTTCTCATTTAGAAATCTATTTCTGGAATAGAAGTAGAAAAATCAATTTCTAGAGTAGAAGTAGAAAAATCAACTTCTGGCCAGAAGTTGCTTTTTGGAGTACAAGTATTGCCATGCGCGCCCTTAGTCTGTTAAAGAAAAAGGAGAATGAGACTTTAGGAGGGATTTATGGAGCACATATCATCCACAAGGATCAATTTAACATGTTTTAAAGAGTCTCGCCATCATTGTTTTCTTCTTGCATGTCCTATCTTTTGAAAGTTTCCCCATTGACAACTGCAAGCTTTTAAGCATGTACTCGAATTTTCCCCCTTGGTAGGTATTGACCCTGAAGTATGTGTAATAGTGAACACGTTTGAGTGCGCCTATATATACACACATATTTACACAAGTATACACGCGAGCACGTACTTAGAAGGAAGCTGAAGAGAGAGCTTTAAAAGCTATAATCAGGAATAGAAGGATTATTGCTGGAAATGGGCGAACTCGATCCAGGAACGAAAGAAGATGAAGCATCAAGAAAGGCTGAACTACCTGGGAAGGTGGAGACCGCACCTGGGTCACTGAGGATGGTTTTGAAGAACTCGGACAAGAGGGACATGCTGTTGATGGCTCTCGGGACTATAGGTTGCGTTGCTGATGGACTTACTATGCCCTTGATTATGATAGTTCTCGGTAACTTGATGAATGGCTATGGCGGTTCTTCTCTTGGTCCCGGAGACATTGATAAGGTGAGAGAAACTGTACCAAATAACTTGCCTAATGTCTCTCGGTCCTGGAGATATTAAACGAGCTGAGTTCATGGTTACTCTTAGTTATATTAGAACCAGAAAGTACATCATCAATCAACAATTGATATGAATATGAATGTGCTAAAGTGGTTATTTTTCACCTTTTCAATTATGCAGTACGCATTGGACCTGTTCTATGTTGCCGTCGCTGTGGGTTCAGGTTCCTTCTTAGGTAATATTCTGGAATGAATTATTCACAAAACAAAGAGCCTTTCTTTCATGATCTGCGTTTGACAGTGTTTGAGAAATCACTGTGTGTGTGTGTCTGTGTGTGTGTTTGTGCTTGCTATACCACATATTTGCCTCTCCTTAGCTTTGTGCATCAGATGGAGGTTCTAATGAATTGGACACCGTAGTCTCACTTTGATATGTATGACGGGTGGTAAGGAGTGTATAGGGTACGAGTTAAAAGCCGTCCGCGTGCACTTGCACTCTTGTTTGTGCTCGTCTAATCACATAAACTGGCAACTGAGGTGCAATTTGAAGCACTAGATGTTGTGGAAAGCACGTATTCATCGGCAATAATATATTCAGGATTTATCCCCGCATCTTGCATCTTCTGGCATAACCTGGCCTTCCTGGCCTTTCATGGTTTTTCTGTTTCCTCTTTTCTTCTATATAGAGGGATTTTGTTGGGCACGCACAGCAGAAAGGCAAATATTCCAACTGCGCCGGCAATATCTGCAAGCAGTTCTCCGGCAAGAAGTGGGCTTCTTTGACCAAAGTCAAGGGGAACCCATGACATCCCAAGTGGTCTCAACAATTTCGGTCGACACACTGACCATACACGGAGTCCTCACTGAGAAGGTTCCGCAAACTTATTTCTCATAAATCACTCAGAAAGAAAATAACACTTGCTCCTAGAGTGACCTAACTGCAACCATTTGAAACAGATTGCAAGTTTCATCACGAACATATCGATGTTCATCGGTGCTCAATTGGCTGCTCTATACCTGTGCTGGAGACTGGCAATAGTCGGAATCCCCTCACTATTGATGCTGATCATACCGATGCTGGTATACGGGAAGCTCTTGATTGGAGTTGGGGAAAATATACAAGAGGCGAGTGCCGTAGCCGGCGGGATAATTGAGCAGGCGCTCTCGTCCATCAGGACTGTTTACTCTTACGTAGGAGAGAAGCAGACTGTGGAGAGCTACAAGATCTCGCTGGAACCGGTCCTGAAGCTGGGGATCAAACAAGGGTTGATCAAGGGAATGGCCATTGGCAGCATAGGCATTACATTTGCCGTGTGGGCACTTCAGGGTTGGTACGGAAGCATCTTGGTCACCAACAAGGGATATAAAGGCGGCAACGTGTTTGCTGCGGGAGTGTGCATCATTTACGGAGGATTGTAAGTTCAGATATCCTTTCATCCTCTCACGTTTTTTCTTTTTTCAAAGCTTTTAAATCCTTTTCTGACAATTAGAAGTCACCATGATGAATGATGATTATAACAAGAATGTTTCACATATGACAGAAGCATGAGAATCCTATTGAAAAGTCCCGGCACATAATTAAATAAGACTGGAAAAGTTGACTAATGATAAGAATGGTCCAGGAGGGAAAAATGTTGCTTTTTTATTATAATTCCAAAGGGAGATATTTTCTGACCGACTATTATCGAAGCAGTGCCCTAGGGAGCGCGCTGATCAATTTCAAATATTTCTCCGAGGCGAATGTTGCAGCATCTCGCATCTTCGAGATGATCAGACGTGTCGCCCATATTGACTTGGTTGATAAGGAGGGAACGATGCTGTCAAATGTTAGAGGCGAAGTGGAATTCAAAGACCTGTACTTTGCTTATCCATCGCGACCCGAGACTTTAGTACTAGAGAAATTCAGCCTTAGAGTTATGGCCTCTCAGACTGTTGGCTTCGTCGGTAGAAGTGGGTCGGGAAAGTCGACCATCATAAATTTGCTCGAAAGATTCTATGACCCTGTCAAGGGCGATATATTCTTAGATGGTACCAATATAAAGACTCTCCAGCTCAAATGGCTGCGAAGTCAAATGGGTTTGGTGAGCCAAGAACCCATACTCTTTGCGACCACGATCAAAGAGAACATACTCTTTGGAAAGGAAGGCGCCACGATGGAAGAGATTACTATGGCAGCAACAGCAGCCAATGCTCACAACTTCATTACCCAGCTACCTAATGGATATGATACCCAGGTAAATGCAGAAGTGTTTTTGCCTTCTCAAATTGTATTTGTCATGCAGCATCTCTCAGTTCGCGGTGACCGCTATCATTTCTATTGAAGGGAAAGAATTCATCGTGTCAATGTTTACTAAGAACAGTACTGATGAGCAGATAAAATGCTAATGATGTCAATTCTGTTGCATTATACAGGTAGGTCAACTAGGAATTCAGATGTCTCAAGGGCAGAAACAGAGGATCTCAATAGCGAGGGCTTTGCTGAGGGATCCGAGGATTCTGCTTCTGGACGAAGCCACGAGTGCATTGGATTCACATTCCGAGAAGGCTGTTCAAGATGCCTTGAATGAGGCTTCGATAGGAAGGACTACATTTGTGGTAGCTCACCGTCTCTCTGCTCTCAGCAATGCCAACTTAATCGTGGTTATTCAGTCTGGGGAAGTAATAGAATCCGGCTCTCATGACAAACTGATGGAAAATGAGCGTGGTCCATATTCCGCAATGGTCCAGCTTCAGAGAACTAGTGGAAGTGATGGAACCACGCCATCTTCTCAAGGAGTCGATTTCGAGAAACCTTCTTCCATCATAAGAAAGACCTCTTTACTCGATGAATTGAACAATGATCCGCTAATAAGAAGTCCGGAAAGCAAACTAAACACAGGTCCAGAAGATCATGGCGAACCGTCATCTTTTTGGAGCATGGTGAGTTTGACTGTACCCGAATGGAAGTCAGCATTATTGGGGTGTCTTGGTGCCATCTTTTATGGGTTTGTTCAACCATTGCATTCCTTTTGCTTGGGCGCACTTCTCTCGGTTTATGTCGTGGAAGATCACCACATGATCAGGTCTCAAACAAGAGTGTATTGCCTCGCTTTCTTGGCGTTAGCAATATTTGCTTTCGTAACCAATGTGATTCAACATTATTTCTTTGGGGTCATGGGTGAGAATTTGACGAAAAGATTGAGAGAGGCTCTTTTTGATAAAATCCTGACGTTCGAGGTAGAATGGTTTGATCAAGATGACAATAATAGTGGAGCTCTATGTTCAAGATTGGCCACGGATGCAGCAATGGCAAGAAATCTGGTCGGTGATCGACTAGCCTTTTTCACTCAAGCCATCTCAGCAGCAACTTTAGCTGTGATTCTAGGCCTCTTATTGTCTTGGAGACTTGCACTTGTAGCGACAGCTTTGCAGCCTCTAGTCATTGGAGCTTTTTACATTAGGATGATAATGATGAGGAGCATGTCCAAGAAAATTCTGAAAGCGCAGAACCAGAGCAGTGAATTAGCGAGTGAAGCAGTTGCAAACCACAGAGTCATTACTGCGTTTGACTCCGAGCAAAAGATTTTGAACCTTTACGAGAACACACAGACAGGCGCCAGGGAAGTGAGCCACAAACAATCTTGGTTTGCAGGAGGTGGGTTGTCCATTGCGCAATTCCTGATGACCGTGAATACCGCGCTAATTTTCTGGTTTGGCGGTAGACTTCTGTACCATGGAGAGATCACGTACAAGCACTTATTTCAGACATTCTTCATCTTGGTCTCGACGGGTCGAGTAATAGCTGAGACAGGAAGCATGACGGCAGACTTATCAAAAGGCACAAATGCACTAAAGGCCATCTCATCGATATTGAATAGGAAGAGCAAAATGGACCCAGATACATCAGACGGTGTCAGCTCGGATAAGGTTAGAGGAAATGTAGAATTTAAACAGGTGGATTTCTTCTATCCAACAAGACCCCAGCACATGATTCTAAAGGACATGAACCTCCACATTGGTGCCGGAAAGATTGTTGCCTTGGTTGGCAAAAGTGGATCAGGTAAATCCACCATCGTAAGGCTAATTGAGAGATTCTATGACCCAACACATGGGACTGTTGACGTTGATGGAATAGATATCAGGAGTTACAACCTTAGAGGACTAAGGTCGCATATCGCATTGGTGAGCCAAGAGCCGACTATCTTCGCAGCAACGATCCATGAGAATATCAGGTATGGGAGAGAAAATGCGACTGAATCTGAAGTAATTGCAGCAGCAACTCTTGCAAATGCCCATGAATTCATAAGGTGTGTTGATCTGTTCTGTTAGCCCAGTTGTATTCTTGATTCTGCTGTTTAAACAACTGATAAATCTTTTATTGACTCGTTCAACTTCTATAATGAGCAGTTCGATGGAGGACGGATATGCGACGTATTGTGGAGAGAGAGGGGTGCAACTCTCTGGGGGACAAAGGCAGAGGTTAGCACTTGCGAGAGCAATCTTAAAAGCCCCGACCATACTACTCTTGGATGAGGCGACAAGTGCGTTGGACAGCGAATCAGAGAGACTTATCCAGGAAGCACTCGAGAAAACCATGATGAACAGGACCTGTGTGGTTGTGGCGCATCGCCTATCCACCATCCAAAGGTCAGATAAAATATCGGTAATTGACAAGGGGAGGATTGTCGAAGAGGGGTCTCACTCGGAGCTACTCGCAGAAGGAGAAAATGGGCTCTACTTTTCTCTTGTCAAAGTCCAACAGCTAGCTACAATGACATGAGTTAGGTCTTTGAAAATCAAGAAAAAGAATAGTTCAAACTGAAAGATCTGCCCTGATAAGATGCAAAAGTGTTTTTGCCTGGGTCATAAGTAACATCAGTAATTACAAGTATGACCAGAGTAGGACCTATTCTATCTCTTAGCAATATGGATTTTAGATGATTTTCATTGAGAATGATAGGATGGAGTTATCATCAGATTATGTTCAACCACAATGCCTCCTTCAATATGTAAAGTATTTTGCATAATTATACCCAGCAACTCATTATTCCTCAATAAAAATTGTCAAGTAATTGGAAGTAATCAAGAAAGAGTATCTATTATCCTACTTTAAGAAGAGGTTTCTGAAGTACAGTCATGACTCATGGCAACAAAATTGCACGGAAGAATATGCAACTCAGGTACAGTCAATTCAGAAGTAGTTGTACCAGTACCTCTGGTTATCTTCATGAGGTTGATCCAGAGTCCCAGAGAACCTGTGCGTCTATCATGCTCAGCTCCTCATCATATAGTCATTTCCAAGTGCTGATCCTCTCAATCCCTGTCCAGTCCCTGTGACTCTTCTTCAAGTTCCGCTGTAATGACCCTATCTCTTCTCAGCCACCCAGCCTTACCATACCCGTGGTATCCACAGCCTCCAACGTAGCAAACCCGTATACCGTCTATGTTCCCACAGAAGTCATTTGTATGACCATGGCCCACAAAAAAGGCTTTCACATCTCCCGTTGAAAGAAATGTCTTTAGAACCCCTGAGTTGATGGACGAACAAGTGACAGCCTCCTGGAACTGACCCACAATATTTTGGTAATAGAGTTGTCGTTACCTCGATAGGAGTGAGCAAACTGGACCGGACCAAGACCGGACCGGACCGGCCGGGTTGGTCCGGTCCTTGAGAGTACCGGTCCAGTCCTCCGTCCCAATAAAGGGAACAGTGGCTGGGCGGTCCGGTCGCCGGTCCCAGGGGGGACGGGACCGAAAAAATATATATATATATGCCCCTCCTCCTTAAACTTTCTTAAGAGATGAATAACTAATTTAGAGCCAAAATTTATGTGTCAACACAAATATTTCTTGAAAATGAATATGGTAATTTAATTATGTGAGCTATTTGTTAAAATTCATGAACTCTGTCACGCCCCGGACCTCGAGCGCGCGACCATCCCGAAAATCTTTCCCTTTGGGTCATTAAAAATGCGACGTCCCATGACGCATCGACAACCCGTTCATTTTAACTTTTGAATAACGTATGCAGAAACGAATAACAAACTCCCAACAAACTCAACAACATGGACAGCAGGAAAAAGAGAACAACATTCGTCACCAAAACACGCTTTATTTAAAAACTTGTTCACCCTATGAAGTTTACATATACAAGCCCTTACTATGGGCCACTTCCTATCAAACCACAAAAAGACACATCGAGGGTTGGGTTAACCTACCTCCTCTACGCGAAAACTCCTTGAACTGAACCGCACAAGTCGACCTTCCATTTTATGATCCTAAAAAGCGGTTAACAACAACAAATGAGATAAAATCTCAGTAAGTTAACAACCTAAGCCTCGTATAGGGTGCTGATTCACCTAGAGCATACCTAAACACGTGGCTTAATATCGATGGCAAATCAATAGCGAGCAACTCTCACTCTATTCAATCTACAACAGGTTTGAGTGACTCAACTCAATACCACTCAACCTACAAATCATAGGCATTCTTACCTCGCCTTGGCACATGCACAAGCCCTGCATGTTATCAGTTATAGCATTCTATAAACCACACAATCACCCAAAGCACGTAATCAAAACACATATCATTGATTCTCATGCGCAATGCATCCAAGCATGTTCCAATTTTATGCCAAGACACACGGATTACATCGGTTATTCACCAGTCCACGCAAGGCTTTTATATTTATCAAGACACAATGATTACGCCAGTTATTCACCAGTCTACGCAAAGGTACTTCTGGCATGACCGGGTATCGTCGTAAAACCATCAGGCATGGCAACGTCTCCTCCTAGGAGATCGGGCCGCAGCCACACCGCGACCTCCCCCGTAGGTAGACGGCATTCCATAAAGGAGAATCGGTTCGGCCTCTACCGCGATCCGTCATCCGGACCCCCGCCGGGCGTCTGATAATATCATTGATAAAATCGGGCATCGTCCCCAATCACCATTGAGGGTCCATACACTTTGTGATCACACGAGCACACAAGCATACCAATCTCATTTCTTCTTTCTTTTTCTAGCCAATGCCATCATGATTCATGCTCATGCCATAATTGTGCTCATACGTCAAACTTATTGCTATTTCACAAGTAAAAATGCAATAAATAAATCACACGTGATCACACAAACATGCTTTTCATGCCCAACTTCACATGCTTCATTTTTCAAGCCTCACATATTATTCCAATGCATAAAACTCAGCGTTTAAGCACGACATCACACCAATCTCCACTTATATGCCAAAAATACATTATTTTGACTCTAAAACCATAGTTCATGGAACAATTTATTTTTCTAAGGCAATCTTCATCTTAGAACATGTCAAAACATATATAGAAATAATTAACCCAACCATGGTTAATTAACTCAACTATAGTGAACTAACCTAACCATGGTTAACTAACCCAATCTTAGTTAACTAATCTAACTATAGTCAACTAAACTAACCCTAAGTGCAATTAATAATCTAATCAAGGATTAGGGAGTTAACTCACCGTTCAACGGCAATGGCGGTGATGACGTGAAGACGGTGGTGGTGGTGGTGGTTCGGCTTGGTGACTTGGACGGCGGAGCTTGGTTTGGTGTGGCGGTGGCGACGACGAACGGCAAGGCGTGGCTCAAGCTTGGCGCGGCGATGGACGGCGGCAATGACGATCCTCATGGTGGCAAAAGTGCGGCAAGGGCATGGTACGGTTTGGATAGCACGGCGGCAAGGTCAGGGGTGTGAAACAAGAAGGAAAAATGGTGAAAATGGAGGAGAGGGGGGGATGGACGAATTTGAGAGAGAGAAGGAGAGAGTGAAAGAGGGAAAGTGAAAATGAGAAGAGAGAGAGCTGTCTTGCCTTGACTCCTTTCAAGATTGCACTTTGTCTTCTCAATTAATGCAACTTCAAAATATCCAATTTGCTCTTGACTTTCAAGACAACCTCTTTTGTCTTCCCAATTAATGCTACTTAAAAATCTATCCAATTTGCTTCTTGAATTCAAGACAATAATGCAAGGAAAGAAGGAAAGAAAGAGAGAGTGAGAGGGACATGAGGTGGGCGGCCAAAGGGGGGAGAAGAGAGAGAAAGAAGACCACATCAAGCCTTAATTAAACTTGTCTTGCATCCATTAATATGCCCCTAAAGTCGAAGTTCTTCTAGAAGGGCCAAAATGGTCTTTTCTACCCTCGACACTATTCATACGTGCTTGCACTATTCACATGGGCTTGGTACTATTTACGTGGTTTGGGCTTGAATTTTTGTGGGCCTAATGGGTTTGATATCCAATTGGTTCTTTATTTGGGTCTAAAATGTGCTTTCGGGGGCAAAACGGTCATTTCCTATTATCGGGTCTCTCGATGGCTGAATTTAATAGAAAATAGGTCCGTCAGTTCGTGCCAAGTCCATAACGTCTCTTTGGTTCTCAATTTTCGGCTTACCATCCCTTATCTAAAAATTTAGGGTTTACCGATGAACTTTGAAATATCGATAACGAAACGTCCAATACCCTTCGTCGGATTAGAATTCATGGTTAAAATCTATCGAATTTGATTTTATTACCTTGACCATATGAAAACGTTCGAAAATCCAATTATACACTTTTTCCGAATTAAAGCGACAATCGTCTTTCGATTAATCCATAGAATTGAATTTCGGGATATCACAAACTCATTTGAAACAATTGAAGAGTTAGATTACATAAAACTACATCCATTGCCTTTCTCTCTCTCTCTGATAGTTCGACAATGTTCTGCCTTGAACTCATTTAAATTGATAGAGACTCTCACATTGGCAATGATTGATATTATTATTTAGGTAAAAACACTTAGGTTGTAGGATGGATATAATTTGTAAAAGTTTTTCTTAGTTTCCAACTAAAGGAAATCAACTAGTATTGAAATTCAAAAAGCAGTGAATGAATTCATCTTTTAATGAGTCGTACTCTTCTTGTTTAAGATAATTAAACTAAGAGAACAAAAACTATGATTAAACAATACTGTGTATTTAGTATTGAAACTTTTTAGAAGAATACAATGACGTTCTTTTAGCAGACACTTATTTACAACGTCGTCGGCACCCGCCGCACCTCCTTTCCATCACCTACAAGAACGTCGTCAGAACCCACCATGCCTCCGCAAGTTCGAGGCCGAGCTCTCCAAGATCTGCGACAAGTGGAATCGCGAGCTACAATAGCTTCTTTGGCTTGTTTGCTAGTCCTATTGGGACCGGACCGGACTAGGACCATTGGTCTTGATCTGATCCAGTCCTCGGTCGAGAAAATTTGGGGACCGGGACTACCGGTCCGGTCTCCGGTTCCATACGGGGACCGAACCGGCCCTGACCATGCACACCCCTACCTTTGGGTTGGAATGTGGAAAAATGCAAGAGCTGTTGATGCTTGGATAACATGAGAACTGATGACAGTATGTAGGTGTGCTTCTTTGCTAATGAAGAGCTAGAATGCAGAGTTCTGATCACACCTGATTGAATGTGGTAGTATTACAAGGGCACCTTTTAAACTTACTAAAGTAGCAAAATTTGTAATGGAACTGTCTAATACCAGATGTGTAAAAAAACCTGTTCCTTAGATAAACAAAATAGGAACCAACCTGTTATTGATGAAAAAGTAAAATTGTTATTTCTGAGATCAAAAGATAAGTACTTATAGGCTTAGGGTTAAGCATAGTACAATTACATATTAGCCCAAACTTGCTAATACTCTAAAACAATAAACCCAACACTCCCCCTCAAGTTGGAGCATACATATCAAATAGGCCTAACTTATGACAAATATATGAAACTCGTCCACGTCAAAGAGGCTTTGTGAAAATGTCTACTAGTTTCTCTTCAGAACGTGTATGCACCAACCATATGTCCCCACAGTTCACCTTTTCCAGAACAAAATGACAATCTACCTCTATATGCTTTGTTCGCTTATGAAACACTAGATTGCTAGCAATATGAATAGCAGACTGATTATCACAATGAAGAGTAGATGATTACATCAGAGGCAGTCCGATCTCAGCTAACAACATACGAATCCATTGAAGTTCACCTGTAACATTAGTCATAGCACGATACTCGGCCTCAGCACTAAATCGAGAAATCACAGACTGCTTCTTACTTTTCCACAACACAAGATTACCACCAAGAAAAACACTGTATCCTAAAGTAGATCGACAATCCATAGAGCAACCAGCCCAATCTGCATCAGAATATCCTGCCACCTCCAAAGACTCAAGGTTAGAATAACCAGCTATACGAAGATGACCTTAATTATGGAAAACAAGTCCTTGACCTAGAGCTCCCATCAGATACCGAACAATTTGTAGAACGGCTTGCTAATGAGTAGTATGAGGAGAGCTCATAAATTAACTCACCACACTAACAGCAAATGAAATATCTGGACGAGTAATGGTAAGATAATTCAACTTGCCTACTAACCGACAATACTTCTCTGGATCATGAAGAAGTTCTCCATGTTCATTATCAAGTCTCCCTCCATGGTCTATAGGTGCATCACCAGGTTTAGCATCATGTAAGCCAACCTCCCTAAGGATGTCGAGAGTATACTTTTGTTGGAAGAGAGCAATACTGCCATTAGCATAGGCAACTTCGATGCCAAGGAAATATCGAAGACAACCTAAGTCTTTAATGTTAAACTCCTTTTGTAGAAATTGCTTGAGTCGTTGTATACATTCAACATCACTTCCAGTGACAATGATATCATCAACATAGACAACAAAAATAACTGTGATATCCCAAATTTCGACGATGTGGAATAATGTAATATTCCGAATTTTCGACAGTATGAAATAATCGAAGGACGATCGTCGAAATTAATTTTAGAACAAAACGTGTGATCGGAATTTTGGACAAAATTGCAAAAAAAAAAAGGAAAGAAAGAAGAGAATGAAAACAGAGGCCGTCGCTCGCGGGTTTCGAACCGCAGAACTCCCCTGTCTCGTGCGCGTCTCGTGTGCCTGCCACACGGCTAAAGCGCGATTATTGGGATAACAACGCCAAAGGGTTTATTTAATGGAAACGGCGCGTGAGTAAGGGAGGAAGGGCAACCGAAGTCGCCGCCTCCAAGTTTCGAACCCAGGGCTTCGGACCGTTTGTCTCATTCCCGGATACCACTCGGCCGAGGCTCGAGTGGTGAGATTAAAGCGCCAAAATTTATATTTAAAGGGATCGGCGCGCTATGGACGTCGTCGTTTTAGGTCAACAGAAACGACTTCAATTTTCACAAATAAACCATAAATTTTCGGTTAAGAGTCTATAAGCTGAAAATTAAGGATCGAAGAGACGTTTCGGACATGGGCCGAACCAACGGGCCTACTTTCTATTAATTTCGGAATTCAAGAGGGCCTAAAATAGGAAATGACCGTTTTGCCCTCGAAAGCCCATTTTAGGCCCAAAGAAAGAACCCATTGGATATTAAGCCCATTGGGCCCATCAAATTCAAGCCAAGCACACATGAATAGTGTCAAGCCACGTGAATAGTGCCGAATGAATAGTGCCAAATTGGGAAAAGACCATTTTGCCCCTTCTAGAAAGTTGGACTTTAAGAGACAATTATTGGTGTCTTGAATTATATGCTAAGTTGGATTAATTTTGGGGTTGCATTAATGAGGGCAATAATGCAATTGAAAGAGATAAGAAGACAACTCTCTCTCCCTCTCTCTCTCTCTCTCTCTTATTTTCCTCTCAAATTCGGAGCTCTCTCTCTCCCCTCCATTTTCTCTATTTTTCCTTCTTGTTTTGGCTCCCACATCTTGCTGCCGAACCCCCCAAATCATACCACACTTTTGCCAAACTCAAGCCGCGCTCTTGGGGCCGTTTGGAGCGCCATTGCCTCCGTGAGGATCCCCATTGCCAAGCCGTTCATCGCCGTGCCAAGCTTGAGCCGCGCCGAGTCGAGCCGCTATCAATACCCATTTTTCGTCTACGCGCCGTAGCCGAGCCACCACCATCACCATCTTCGCGTCATCGCCGCCGTCGTTACTGTAGTAGCCATCGCCGTTAAACGGTGAGTTAACCCCCTAATCCTTGATTAGGCTACTAATTGCACTTAGGGTTAATTTAAGGTGCAATTAGACTTTTAACTATGGTTAGTTTGGTTA
>BCNH02000003.1:15457500-15470212 GCA_001662345.2 Metrosideros polymorpha var. glaberrima
GAGGGCCTAAAATAGGAAATGACCGTTTTGCCCTCGAAAGCCCATTTTAGGCCCAAAGAAAGAACCCATTGGATATCAAGCCCATTGAGCCCATCAAATTCAAGCCAAGCCCATATGAATAGTGTCAAGCCACGTGAATAGTGCCGAATGAATAATGCCAAATTGGGAAAAGACCATTTTGCCCCTTCTAGAAAGTTGGACTTTAAGAGACAATTATTGGTGTCTTGAATTATATGCTAAGTTGGATTAATTTTGGGGTTGCATTAATGAGGGCAATAATGCAATTGAAAGAGATAAGAAGACAACTCTCTCTCCCTCTCTCTCTCTCTCTCTCTTATTTTCCTCTCAAATTCGGAGCTCTCTCTCTCCCCACCATTTTCTCTATTTTTCCTTCTTGTTTTGGCTCCCACATCTTGCCGCCGAACCCCCCAAACCATACCACACCTTTGCCAAACTCAAGCCGCACTCTTGGGGCCATTCGGAGCGCCATTGCCTCCGTGAGGATCCCCATTGCCAAGCCGTTCGTCGCCGTGCCAAGCTTGAGCTGTGCCGAGTCGAGCCGCTGTCAATACCCATTTTTTCGTCTACGCGCCGTAGCCGAGCCACCACCATCACCATCTTCGCGTCGTCGCCGCCGTCGTTGCCGTAGTAGCCATCGCCGTTAAACGGTGAGTTAACCCCCTAATCCTTGATTAGGCTACTAATTGCACTTAGAGTTAGTTTAAGGTGCAATTAGACTTTTAACTATGGTTAGTTTGGTTAAACTATAGTTGGGTTAAATTAACCTTGGTTAGGTTAATAGACTATGGTTAGGTTAGTTGACATTGGTTAGGTTAGTTAACCATAGTTGGGTTAGTTAATCATGGTTGGGTTAATTAACCATGGTTAGGTTAATTAACCACGATTATGTTATTTAACCATGGTTGGGTTAATTAACTTGGGTTGAGTTAATGGTTAGAATTTTATGCTGATTATGCTGGGCATGTTTATGACGAGGTTGGCCGTAGAAATAACCTTCCATGTGCCTAAAAGGATTTTAGTAGAAAATAATGTATTTTTAATGCGTCATTGGTAATTGATATGGCGATGTGCTCGAATGCTGAATTTTGTGTTATCGAATAATCCACTAGGCTTGAAAAGTGAGGCATGCAAAGTTTGACAAAAAAAGTACGTCGGTGTGATCACGTGCGAATTTTATTGTGAAAATGGCAATATTAGATATGTGAGCATGATCATGGCATTTTCATGATAGTTTGATGAAACCTACCCTGAGGCGTGTTTACACGGGGTTAAGAATTACTACCCTGAGTCGTGTTTACGCGGGGTTAAGAATTATTACCCTAGAACGTGTTTACGCGGGGTTAAGAATCGAGCTTGAGGCGTTTTACGCGGGCTACCCTGATGCGTGTTGACGCGGGGTATAGTTGAGCCTGACGAGGCCAACTATCGCACACCTGAGGCGTGAACCTTACGCAGGTTGTGGCGACGTCGTACACCTGAGGCGTGAACTTTATGCTGGTTGTGACGACGGGTTATGGTATGAGCACGTTTCATGAGTGCATTGATTAAATAGAAAGAAGAAATGAGATTGTATTTGATTACATGCCTTGGCTGATGCATTGTTTTGGTATGCGATTATAACTAATAACATGCAGGGCGTGTGCATGTACCAAGGTAAGGTAAGAACGCCTGTGATTTGTTGGTTGATCGGTAAGTGAGTTGCTCGAACCTGCATTAGATGGCATGCTTAGGGATGCTCTTGGTGAATTGGTATCCTACGCGAGGTTTAGGCGGTTAGCTTACTGAGATTTTTTCTCATTAGTTGATGTTAACCATTTTTCAGACTGTTAGGATGAATACAAGGATAGTGCTTTTCGGGATTCCTACGGATCAGAGCCTTGAGATTAAGACGCACATGATCCCTAATAAGGACTACCACTTTGAGCTTCATATTACGACCATCTGGGTTGACGAGGGGATAATGTACTTGGTCCCCCATCGGTTCAAGGCGTGGTTCCTATGGCATGGCGATGCCCTTTTTGGCCCACTGAGGGGTTTTGACGGTCCTAATGGAGGTGGACCTGGAGGAGCAGCGTGGGATTCAGTGGACGGAGCGATCCCTGATGGTGCCGTGGAGGATCCAGAGACCCCTCTTGGATACCACTAGCTTTAGGTCGGGCTTGGGAAAGCTGACCTCTTTTTGCTAATCCCGTAGTGTAGTGGAGATAGGTTAACCCGACCCCTGGTATCTTTTTGTTGGTCTGGTAGAAAGTGGCCCAAGAGTAAGGGCTTGTAAATATAGACTTCCTAGGGTTAACATGTTGATAAATAAAAAGGTGTGTTTTGTTAATGCTATTTATTCTGTTGTTGGTGCCGCTGTTTTTCCTGCTATCCCTGCTGTCAGGGGTTATTTATATTTTCGCATGCGCTAATTGAAAGATAAAATGAATGGGTCGTCAACGCGTCCTGAGACGTCAAAATTTTATTGACCCATTGGACAAGTGATAAGGATGGTCGCATGCTCGAGGGCTCAGGGCGTAACAATAGCACACCCTTTTGAAGATGACAAACTAAATACTAAGTAATCTATACTGCATCGATGCATGCCAAAAAAGATAACCGCATCATTGAAGCAACCAAACCAAGCACGAGGAGATTACTTAAGTCCATAAAGAGCTTTTCGTAATCGACATACCTTCTCCCCCTAAGCAACAAACCTAGGTGGTTGCTTCATATATACTTTCTCGTGAAGATCTCCATGAAGAAATGTATTTTTGACATGAAGCTGATGAAGAGTCCATTGAGACCATGCAGCCAAGGAAATAACAATGTGGACAGAAGGAATTTTGGCCACGGGAGAAAAAGTTTCATCATAATCAATCTCATAAGTTTGAGTATAACCCTTTGCCACAAGACGCGCTTTTAAGCGTTCAACTGAACCATTGGGATGTTGTTTAACAACAAAGATCCAGCGACAACCCACTAACTGTTTATTAGCTGGCAATAGAACTAGCTCCCAAGTTTTATTATGATGTAATGCGGCCATCTCCTCTTCCATAGCACGAGCCCAACCTGGATGGGCTAAAGCCTCTGGCACACTTCTCGGCATTGACGCAGATGCAAGGGATGACACAAAGGCAGACATCTGAAGGGTTAAGTTATGATAAGAAACAAAATGAGAAAGAGGATACCGAGACTGAGTATGGTGAGCAATAGGTGAACTGATAGAAGATGGTGGAAGAGGATCGGAAGCCTAGACTTGAGGTGGTGGTGGTGGGACGCTCACTAGTGGAGAGGTATGATCCCAAACAGGTTGAGAACCACGTGTATGAACTTGAAGAGGAATCGATGCTGATGATCCTGAATCTGGTGGAGCATAATTAGAAGAAACATGTGGAGGCTCCGACTGAGACATAAGTGCTGATGGTGGCAAAAGATCCATGGTTAATGGTGTTTGAGGTTGAACGTCACCAAAGAATGCTTGATCCTCAAAGAAAGTCACATCAACAGAGATATACTTCCGACGACGAGAAGGACCATAATAAACATACCCCTTTTGAGTACGGGAGTAACCCACGAATACACATTTTGAAGCACGAGGTGACAACTTATCCAACCTAGGGGACAAAGAATGAACAAAACAGACACATCAAAAATACGAGGACGAACAGACCACAAAGAACGATTAGGATGAAGAAGAGCATAAGGGATAGCTCCTTTCAACACGGAGGATGAAAGACGATTAATAAGATGACATGATGTAAGAAGAGCATAACTCCAGAAGGACTTAGGCATATGAGTGTGAAGAAGTAGACAACGTGCAACATCCAACAAATGACGGTTTTTACATTCAGCAGCTCCATTTTGTTGCGGAGTGTGAGCGCAAGAGCTTTGATGTAAAATACCTTGAGACTCGAGAAAAGGAGTGAAGGTAGAAGAAGAAAATATTCATGAGCATTGTCTATATGCAAACACTTAATAGAATAATTATACTGAGTACGGACTTCATTATAAAACTGGTGAAAAGAGTGAAAAACTTCAGTACAATCTTTTATTAAATATAACCAGGTTGTACGAGTACAATCGTCAATGAAGGTGACAAAATAACGAAGACCAAGTGAAGACTCTCGACTAGGACCCCACACATCCGAGTGAACTAACTCGAATGGTTGGGAAGCACGACTCGAAACACGAGGGGAAAAGGACACACGATGGTGTTTACCCAACTGACATGTTTCACAATTAAACTGAAAAACTGAACTAGACATAAAAGGAAAACGTTGGAGTACGTCTGCTGATGGGTGACCAAGGCGACAATGTAACCGATAAGGATCATCCATAGCTTTATTCTAAATTAGCAGCAATAAGTTTAGGGTCTAGGATGTACAATTCACCAACCTCACGCCCACCACCTATCCAGCGTCCAACCTTCCGATCCTGAAGAACACACGAAGACGAAGATAAATAATATCGCAGTCAAGATCACGAGTAATAGAACTGATTGATAATAGACTGTAAGGGAAGTTTTGAATATGGTAAATAAGTGGTAAGGAGACAGAGAAACTCAATAATACACAATCTGTACCAGTTACTTTGGATTGAGAACCATCCGCTAAGGTAACTGACGTAGAAGGAACAGACGAGGTGGATGTGAGAAGACGAGAATCACCAGTCATATGATGAGTGACACCTAAATCAATAACCCAAGGATGAGGAGTAGTTGTACTGGATACTAGACAGGCAGGATCATTATGCTGTGCTAAAGTAGCAATAGGACCAGAAACAACACCTGTGATATCCCAAATTTCGACGATGTGGAATAATGTAATATTCCGAATTTTTGACAGTATGAAATAATCGAAGGACGATCGTCGAAATTAATTTTAGAACAAAACGTGTGATCGAAATTTTGGACAAAATTGCAAAAAAAAAAAAGGAAAGAAAGAAGATAATGAAAACAGAGGCCATCGCTCGCGGGTTTCGAACCGCAGACCTCCCCTGTCTCGTGCGCCTGCCACAAGACTAAAGCGCGATTATTGGCATAACAACGCCAAAGGGTTTATTTAATGGAAACGGCACTCGAGTAAGGGAGGAGGGGCAACCGAAGTCGCCGCCTCCAAGTTTCGAACCTAGGACTTCAGACCGTTTGTCTCATTCCAGGATACCACTCGGCCGAAGTGCAAGTGGTGAGATTAAAGTACCAAAATTTATATTTAAAGGAATCGGCGTGCTATGAACGTCGTCGTTTTAGGTCAACAGAGACGACTTCAATTTTCACAGACAAACCCTAAAATTTTCGGTTAAGAGTCTGTAAGCCGAAAATTAAGGATTGAAGAGACTTTTCGAACATGGGCCGAACCAACGGACCTACTTTCTATTAATTTCGGAATTCAAGAGGGCCTAAAATAGGAAATGACCGTTTTGCCCTCGAAAGCCCATTTTAGGCCCAAAGAAAGAATCCATTGGATATCAAGCCCATTGGGCCCATCAAATTCAAGCCAAGCCACGTGAATAGTGCAACCCGTGAATAGTGTCGAATGAATAGTGCCAAATTGGGAAAAGACCATTTTGCCCCTTCTAAAAAGTGGGACTTTAAGAGACAATTATTGGTGTCTTGAATTATATACTAAGTTGGATAAATTTTGGGGTTGCATTAATGAGGGCAATAATGCAATTGAAAGAGATAAGAAGACAACTCTCTCTCTCTCTCTCTCTTATTTTCCTCTCAAATTCGGAGCTCTCTCTCTCCTCCATTTTCTCTATTTTTCCTTCTTGTTTTGGCTCCCACATCTTACTGCCGAACCCCCCAAACCATACCACACCTTTGCCAAACTCAAGTCGCGCTCTTGGGGCCGTTCGGAGCGTCATTGCCTCTATGAGGATCGCCGTTCGTCGCCGCGCCAAGCTTGAGCCGCGCCGAGTCGAGGCGCCGTCAATACCCATTTTTCGTCTACGAACCGTAGCCGAGCCACCACCATCACCATCTTCGCGTGCCGCCACCGTCGTTGCTGTAGTAGCCATCGTCGTTAAACGGTGAGTTAACCCCCTAATCCTTGATTAGGCTACTAATTGCACTTAGGGTTAGTTTAAGGTGTAATTAGACTTTTAACTATGGTTAGTTTGGCTAAACTATAGTTGGGTTAAATTAACCTTGGTTAGGTTAGTTGACCTTGGTTAGGTTAGTTAATCATAGTTGGGGTAGTTAACCACGGTTGGGTTAATTAACCACGGTTAGGTTAATTAACCACGGTTATGTTATGTAACCATGGTTGGGTTAATTAACTCGGGTTGAGTTAATGGTTAGAATTTTATGCTGATTATGCTGAGCATGTTTATGACGAGGTTGGCCGTAGAAATAACCTTCCATGTGCCTAAAATGATTTTAGTAGAAAATAATGTATTTTTAATGCATCATTGGTAATTGATGTGGCGATGTGCTCGAATGTTGAATTTTGTGTTATCGAATAATCCACTAGGCTTGAAAAGTGAGGCATGCAAAGTTTGGCATAAAAAGCACGTCGGTGTGATCACGTGCCAATTTTATTGTGAAAATGGCAATATTTGATGTGTGAGCATGATCATGGCCTGAGTACGGGAAAATGTGGCATTTTTATGATAGTTTGATGAAACCTACCTTGAGGCGTGTTTACATGGGGTTAAGAATTACTATCATGAGGCGTGTTTACGCGGGGTTAAGAATCGAGCCTGAGGCGTTTTACGCGGGCTACCCTGATGCCTGTTGACGCGGGGTATAGTTGAGCCTGACAAGGCCAACTGTCGCACACCTGAGGCGTGAACCTTACGTGGGTTGTGGCAACGTCACACACCTGAGGCATGAACTTTACGCGGGTTGTGACAACGAGTTATGGCATAAGCACGTTTCATGAGTACATTGATTAAATAGAAAGAAAAAATGAGATTGTATTTGATTACATACCTTGGCTGATGCGTTGTTTTAGTATGCGATTATAACTGATAACATGCAGGGCGTGTGCACGTATCAGGCAAAGTAAGAACGCTTGTGATTTATTGGTTGATCGGTGAGTGAGTAGCTCGAACTTGTTATAGGATTCGTAGAGCGAGTGTTGCTCGCTATTGATCTGCCATCGACATTAGGTTGCATGTTTAGGGCAAGCTCTACGTGAATTAGCACCCTACGCGAGGCTTAGGCAATTAACTCGCTGAGATTTATATCTCATTTGTTGTTGTTAACCATTTTTCAGGTCCGTAGAACTGAAGGCCGACGGGTACAGTTCAAGGTACCCTTGCGTAGTGGAGATAGGTTAACCTGACCCTCGGTATCTTTTTGTTGGTCTGGTAGGAAGTGGCCCAAGAGTAATGGCTTATAAATATAGACTTCCTAGGGTTAACATGTTCATAAATAAAAAGATGTGTTTTGTTAATGCTGTTTGTTTTGTTGTTGGTACCGCTGTTTTTCCTGCTATCCCCACTGTCATGGGTTGTTTATGTTTTCGCATGCGCTAATTGAAAGATAAAATGAATGGGTCGTCGATGCATCCTGGGACGTCGAAATTTTATTGACCATTGGACAAGTGATAGGGATGGTCGCGCGCTCGAGGGTTCGGGGCGTGACAACACCACTCATACTCTATCGTGCTCTGACCAACTCATCATACTCTGCACGAGTTAAGTTTACTGTAGCCTGTCCAAAAGAAGATCTAGGTGAGGGGATCCAAGACTCGGTATTAATAGAGGTATGTAGACCGCGCAGCTCAGGATGGAGATCATAACAATAATCGATCGTATGCCAAGAAAGTTGGCAATGAGTACAAAACCGGTTTCCTCGACCACCACCTCGAACTCCTCTAGAGGCATTATTACTACCACCACGAACAACACCTCAACTTTGAAAACCACGACCACGGTAAGAACTATCAGAATTCCATTGTCCATGACCATGAATACGACCACGAGTCCCTTGAGCTCCACGAGTCACCATAGCAGTACTCTCTAACATTGCTGAAGTCTTGGGACTGGAAGTGTAACGAGCAGCCCGAGAATACACTTCTTCAATGGAGGGGAGAGTGCTTTGAGATGTAATCTGTTGACGTAAGGCATTGTGATCAGGATCAAGACCTCGGAGAAAGAGTATGGTCATCATGTTTGCTTTGCGCTTTTGCATTTCAGTAACCATAGTAGCTAGTGGAAAATAAGACTTAAGTCGCTGATATAAAGACGCAAAACAAGCATAGTATTCTGCTAACCCAGCATCACCAATTTTGGCTTCAAATAAAGCCTCCCATATATCACACACTCGACTCATATTATTCTGTCCAAAGTATAGTAAAGCGCACTTCGTCCATACCTGACGGGCTATTGCACAATCCATGAAAAGATGGCAAACAGATTCAGCCATACTTCCCCATAACAGTGTACGCAATGTAGCATCAACAAACTTCAATTCTTCTAGACTGGTTGAATCTTCAGATGGTTCTTCTTCAAGCCATCTAGACTGACGATTAGCATAAATAAAAGTCAAAAGGGCCATTGACTAAGAAGGATAGTTGGTACCATCCAACTTGACCAAGGTATTGTGCAAACCTATCATACTATGATAGGGACCAAAAGATCCTGAACTCAAAGGAGCACTAGAGGAAACCAACTCCGAAACAATAGATGGAAAACTTGATGAATCAGTAGACATCTCCACAAACCAATAATCAATATGAAAAATCACGTCAAGGTATCACTAGTAACTTGACCCTCTTATAATCAAATACCACAAGCACCACCTATCAATGAAAACAGTAAATTCAACTCCATAAATCACTTATGAACTTTCAAATTACTAGTGATATTAGCAGCACCACACAAATTCAGCCACTCCAATTTAGCCAATAATCACATATCTCACTCCAAATTCCAACATCCACTCCAAATTCAGCAGCATCACACTAATTCAGCCACTCCAAATTCAGAACAATAATAGCAGTTCATAACACTTGAGCCTCAGAAATCGACTACCATTCCTAAAGAACTACAACTGGATGATATTGATTTCTAGGCTCTCTGAGCTAAATAATTTGCGATAGCACCAAAGCTAGGCTCGCCGGCCTAGAAAGCAGCGAATTTGAGGTCGCCGGACCCCTGGAAGATCGTTGGGCCCGAAGCTAGGCTCACCGGACCCCTAGGAGACGTCAGGTGACATCGTCCATGGATTCGCCGAGCCTGGGCGACGTCGGCCTGAGGCCGAATCTGAAGTTGTCACGCGAGATCTACAGTGACTGACGTAAATTCTTCGCGCGCGCAGCGAAGAAACGACGAAAAAAAATTTCTCGGGGGCGCTGCCCCTCGAACCCCCAACCCACTCACTAGCGAGCGAGATCGCCGAAGTCAAGGATGGGTGTACAATATTCACAGGAAGCAAAACCCTCGCTCTAATACCATCTTATTAATGAAAGAATAAATTTGTTATTTCTGAAATCAAAAGATAAGTACTTCTAGGCTTAGGGTTAAACCTAATACAATTACATATTTAGCCCCAACTTGCTAATACTTTAAAACAATAAACCCAACACAACCAAATAGATTTACCATTGCGGGCTTCAAGGTAACTGCACAATCCGAATGTAAAAAAAAAAATGGAATGAATATATAACACAATAAGACTGGATTATTTGCATTATATACCTAAAAACTATTTACCAGAGTTCTTGAGTTACCAAATAAAGTTGCTGGTCAACTTTAGATCAAATCACATGATTTCAAAACTAAATGGACAATTTGTACATTCAACATGCACTGAGCGCATAAGTGTTATTCTGTGTACCCGGAGTTTCACAGACAATTTAACGACCACTGAAGTTGTGCTCCCTTAATTTAACCGTAAGTCCATATTCCTTGAACAACTGCCCTATCTCCACTATCAAGAAAGAAAAGAATGAGGATGCTGCTATTCGCCCGCTTGGAGCCAGGAGGACCATGCACACCCAGATGATAGTTTCCGTACCCATCAATGTCCGAGGTAGCTAGATTGTCATGAGATGGATTAATCTGTGAGACTCATTAGAGATATAAAAGACATCAGTTCTTCTCGATCCATTGTAGATTCGTGGTCATGATTTCCTAGAACTGCTGCCCATGGAAGCTAGATTCCAATGCTGGAACAAAGGCTCCAAACAATGATTCAGCAGCATCAGAAGTGCTTGGGACAAAAATATTATCACCTACTCCAAAGAACAAAACCAACTAAGTCATTAACAGCACAAGGAGGGGTCATGTACTATATATAAACCTGGCATCATGAAGTCGAGATAAAGTTTCGCAGCAGACCATAGGTAGGAACTAGGTTTAGTTTTGTCATACTGTGGATTCACGGCTATAAATTAATTTAAGAAGATACACTTTACACCTTTTGACTGCCTACCCGAAATAAAAGCATGCATAGTTTCATCGCTAGCTAGTCCACAGCAGACCATAGGTAGGAACTAGGTTTAGTTTTGTCATACTGTGGATTCACGGCTATAAATTAATTTAACTTTCTACCTACTGATTAAATTTTGAAAGGTTAGATTCTGACATCGTTATCATTCATTCATGCACGTATTTTGAAGAAGATGTTGAAAAGTCATATAAAAGAAGGTAGAAGCAACCATTTTTGCAAACCTTGACTGACTGTTACAAGCACAAGACGCACTTGCGTGAACACAAGATCCAGACATTGAATTAAACTATGGAAAACCATTATACTCGAGAAACACTTAACCGAACAAAAATGCCAGTTATGGTGGTGGATGCTGTAAGATCAAATACTACCATGGGGTAAGAATTGCTTTCTCGCCTTCTAAAAGCATGTATTAACAATCATTAATATAATGTTTCTTTTCTCCTTTTTGGTAAGCAAGCAAGCATCATTGACCTCAGTTATATGGATGCATATTACTCTTTACATCACATTCAATCAGAAAAATAAACAAAACAATGCATATTTCATTAAAAGTGTGTTCACCAAATTATATAGAAGGCCTCTGAGCTGTCCCTAAAAGTTGCATGATACCACAGAGAACAATATGAACAATGCAGATCATTAACATAACCTGATCTTTAATGTCAAAGACCCATCTGCTGAGTTGAAGCATATTAGTGTCATCGTGATAACTAATAGCATATTAATGTCTGCCACACTAAATAAAAAGCAAAGCCTAGAATATATCAATTATAGACAAAATTGAACACAAGATGCAATCTACATTCTGTCGAAAGGGAACGTTCAGTTGGGATGAAAAATGGGCTAGCAAAACCTGAAGCTTGGAAACTAATTTAAGACCAAGCAGATTTTTCTGGAAGTATTAATTAAACAAAGCGAACAGAGGGCAAAGTGCCTTTCTGCTCAATACACCACTAATCCAAAGCTTATGTTATGAAGAGAATATAACACAACCTTTCACAAAAATCTTTAACCACCACTCAATCCAAGTTGGAAAATGACCGTAGATCGTAAAAGAGAAGTACAAAAGGGCCGAATGCAATGCCAAGAGATGGTAGTTCATTGTCCAGACAATTCGAGCTATCGAGGTAACAGTTAAGAAATGGGAACAGATTCTCCAAGTAAATGAATCTGCTACGTTCAATACCTAACTTATGCATCCTTTGAACTCAAATATGAAATAACTACGAAGTTTCCATAAAGAAGCCCCAACACCAGATCAGAAGCTTGCCATCCTTAGAAGTCTACAGCATCAAATCAGGAGAATTGTTTTCTACGTGAACCACCTGTCAAATTTGCACCTACCCTTTGCCATTAGCTACATAAGGTGACGATTCATCTTTAGCAGACATATATGATTTATGTGAATGTGTTACCTTTCAAGGGTGTCTTGACGGGACTTTATGAAAAGAAAAATGTCATGAAGGGATACAAGCATGCTTCCACACCTCTAATCTTAGTGACATGCCAGTTTCATGTTGCATTTATAGACTATAACTGTTTTATCTTTCCCAGAAAAGTATCATTCCTAAGAAAAAAAAAAATTCCAACATCGCATTATGCTTCACAAGCGATCGAAGAATAAATGTGCGTGCTGTGAAAACTCCTTACTATAAATACCAACTCCCTAAACAGAATAACAAGTACCAACTCATCTGGCAATATTACTATAGCAATTCCACCCTCTATCTGTTTTTATCCATTAAAAAGACAATCTTGGAAAAAGACATAAGAAAAGATAAAACAATGATGATGAAGACACCATTGAAGTACCCGTGAAGGCAATGAAAATCAGGCTTTCCAGATTCAATCCTCCGTTTGACGAAGCAGGTCGTATTGAGATCAGAGCACTCTCCGAACTCAGACGCCAACACGTCTCTGCACCGAGTTATAGCCCCATTTGCACAGTGCACATCGGCCACCTTGAAAATACCCCCACACGAGATTCGCGATCGAACCCAACAAGACTCCAAAAGCAAGAACCACGCTGGAAGTAGCTGAGAAGAAGCGAACCTGCAAGATCTTGAAGGTGCCATGCGAGCGAAATCGGAGAGATAGAACGGGGTTTCTCTTGATGTGGAGCTTCTCGTGGCCGAGCAAAGAGCTTGTGGAGGATCGAGGAATGGACGAGGTGGAGAATCGCATAGACGGAGGCCAAGAAGAGAATGGATTGTTTCCATTTGGAATCTGTCATCTCGATCTCCTCGCTCGTTTGACACACTTCAAATCTTGTTGGTAGTTTCTAGATTCAACTTCAAGAACAAG
>BCNH02000003.1:15470460-15493703 GCA_001662345.2 Metrosideros polymorpha var. glaberrima
CCCCCCCCCCCCCCAATTTGTGTTATATAGTCGAGCTCAATGCCACATTTGGTGAGCTTAATGGCGGACTTGGTCGAGCTCTACTACCAATTTGGTGGAGCCCTGCCACCACATCAAGCTCGCCCCATATGTATGGAAGACGTCGGCAGAGGCTCTATGGAGAAGATAGAGAGACGCAAGGCCTGACTTGGAGATCATCCGCAACGATATTGAGAGGCGTAGGCAGCTGGGGAGGTGGCGGTGTCAGTTCAAGATGGGTATGGTCCGCGTCCTTTCAATACAATCAAATAGAAAGCCTAACATAAAGGACCCAATGAAAAGAATTGGATCTGTTTGACCAACTGACTATCCTATCTCCTTTACGTTTTTTAGGGCTCATCTTTGTCTCAGTAGAGTCTTTATTTCATACACTAATTTCCAATCAACAACAAATAGATTTATAGGACATTAACTATGATAGCTTCAGATAGATCATTCTAATAATAACGATTCAATAGCTTAAAAAAAATCGATTAGAAGGAAACACCAATAAAATAAAAACAAAACGGGTTTTTTCTTGATTACGATGGGAATTACTTCACCACATTGCGTATAATGAGAATAGAACAAACTAATAAAGCATACATCGACCAGAAGATCACCCTAAGATGATCATCTCATGATTATTTAGAACAAATCAAATCATATGGTATTATTTCTCAATCTTTCTTGCTTATTCCTACATAACCAAAGTCGAAAAGATTTATAAATAAAAAAAAAACCAGTGATTCAGAACCGCTGGCGAAGGATTTATTGAAGAGTTAAGGATAGTAATTCATTTTAGAAACCGAGTGGATTCGGTCTTATACATACATGAGGAAGGTAATCGAAATAGAAAGGAGATGAGTTCTTCTTTCTTTTATCATTTAGGAGCTGTGTGCGCCACAAGTCAATTCGATCAAATAAAGCTAACCTGTTTCGAACCGAGCCAACCCAATTGAATATCATTAGGCCGATCCTCAATTCAGCCCAATTGAACAAAATGTCAAGCTTAATTAGGGAAATTTGGGGTAAAATTGGACAAATTGGGAATCTTGAGCCAACCTGGTCAAATCGGGTTGGTCCGGGGAAGTTTGGTCCATTCGGCCAAACCAGATTGGCCAGCCACGCCGGACTGGCCCACGTAGCCGGCTGGCGACCCCCACTCTCTCTCATACTATGAAATTAAAGCTCTAATATCAACCATTCATTAATCCTTTGATCTTAGCCATCCATTGTGACATGTCACCAATCCAAGTGACTCATTTGGATCTTTTGATTTGGTATAGAGATTTCATGTGATATGGCTACAAGAGTTTTGCCTCTATCCCAAAAGAAATATATTTGAGAAAATTGTGGCACGTCCTTACATGTAGTCAGCGAAGTCTATGAGTACACCTTTAGCCAACCACTTTAAACTTTCTCGTCATTTATTAGTACAAATTGAGGAGGAGGAGGATCATATGTCCCGTGTTCCTTATTCTAGTGCACTAAGTAGTATTATATGTGCCATGGTATGCACTACCTGATATTTCACAAGCTGTAAGCGTTATTAGCTGTTACATGAAGCATGTTGATAAAGCTCATTGCGAAACTGTGAAGTGGATACTCATTTAATTAAATGAGACAAAA
This sequence comes from Metrosideros polymorpha var. glaberrima, assembly GCA_001662345.2. Lineage (NCBI taxonomy): Eukaryota > Viridiplantae > Streptophyta > Magnoliopsida > Myrtales > Myrtaceae > Metrosideros > Metrosideros polymorpha. Next base: position 15,472,111 of record BCNH02000003.1, read on the forward strand.
GATGTTGATATAATGTATAGGAGAGATGGTAATAGCAATGAGAGCATAGGTTACATGGATTTGGATTTATGCCGATGACTTGGATGAATGCATGTCTTTAGTGGGGTACGTGTTTAGGCTAGCAGGTGGTGTAGTGAGTTGAAAAGCATGCCTATATGACTATGTTGCCTTGTCTTCGATTGAGGGAGAGTACATGACACTAACATTTACATCGAATAAAGTGATATGGTTAAGAGGTGTTGACACCTAATTTTTGGTTATATGTAAATTTTCCATGAAAATCACAAAAAAAATAAAAATCAAAGTTAGGAACCTTGGCCACCACCTAGGAGCCTATTTCGGTACAAAAAGTATTTTCCTTAATTTTTCAAATTTTCTTTCACTTTAATTGAGTCGCAATTTGAGAAAAATACCAAGCAAGGTCAGACAAATATGAAAAAATAGTCATTCATCTCCTTTTCCTCTTAATTGCACTTTTGCATGGTCAATTTTACAAAATTCCATTGGGAGTATACTTTTCCCCAATTTTGGGAGTGAATCTATACTTTGATTGGACCAAAATTCAATTGACCCATTTCTAGTCATTTTTGTATTTTGAGTTCTTCATGAAATTTGATCTAGGGACTGAGAATTGCATATAACACAAGCCAATTTCAAACTTTAGCATGAAATTCATTCGGGTACATTTTAGAATATTTTGAGCCCAATTTGGGGATTTCGATCAAAGAAGCGAAATTGATCAAAATTAGACCCTACCCTAAGTATAATCAGCCATGAGGAACACATTGGTGGTATCAATTTCATGAAAATAGGTCAACAAGGCTCTCAATTAGACGAAACTAACCTTGACCCGATTTGGATAATTAGGGGATTTTGCACTTAGACACAATAATTAGTCCAAATTTCTCCATACCTAAGTCCTATACATGTCCTAGAAGTGTGAGGTAGTATCAATTTTGTGAAAGAAAAAAAAAACTCTCAATTGCGCTCAATTTCAATATTTGCACGAAATCGGGTCTTCCTGGTCAAGTTGGCCCGACCAAGAAGATCTCGGTTACTGTTCATCGTCTTCCCCATTGCGTTTTGCACGCGCGGACTAAGGGCAGGGACGGAAAAACCGAATGAAAATCACAGTTGGCCTCGAAGACTTCTAGAAGGGAATCCAAAGTAAAAAATCGGTTAGGGAACTTACCCCTGGGTGAAAAAAGAAGAAGATAGCAGATTCAGTTCTGGAAAATCGGAGTAGGGGCTTGATCTGAAAAAAAAATCACATAGAGAAAAGAGAACGAGGGAGAAGAAGCGAGAGAGAGTGGAAAATCTAGATTTATGAGGGAAAACCTCCCATTCCGCCGGTGATCCTCCGTCCTCCGTCCACCTCATTTGTCGCCGTCGCAGCTTCCAGCCGCCTATTCGCATTGACGAATCAGGTGGGCATTCGATTCGTACTGCTCTTGTTTAAAAAGATTGATATGTTTGCTGAGCTTTCGAACAAATGATTGTGAAAAAAGAGTCGTATCTGCAATGTATAACGGTAGTCGGATGCGTTGTTGGTTATGACTAAGCTAAAAAATCGAGTCTGATGCCTTCACCGTACATCGCCTGCAATGTGTTTGATAAAATGTAGAAATGAGATGCATAATCTGAGTTCTTGAAACCAGCGTCTAGATCACTTCCATTCACGAATGCTGTGATATCCCGAAATTTCAACTGTATGGATTAATCGACGGACGACTGTCGATTCAAATTGGAAAAAAGTGTACAATCAGATTTTCTGACGTTTTCACACTGTCAAGGCAATAAATTGGAATTCGATGGATGTTATATCATGAATTCAAATCCGATGAAAGGTTTTGGACGTTCCGTTTTCGATAATTCAAAATTTACCGATAAACCCTAAATTTTCACAGAAGAGTCGGTAAGCCGAAAATTAAGGATCGAAAAGACGTTTCGGACGTGGCATGAACCAATGGGCCTATTTTTTTTTATTATTTTCGGATTTCAAGAGGCCCGATAATAGAAAATGACCGTTTTGCCCCCGAAAGCCCATTTCAAAGTGAAGAACTCATTGGATATCAAGCCTATTGGGCCCGCAAAAATTCAAGCCAAGCCCACATGAATAGTGCTGATAGTGGAAATTACCCTTTTGCCCTTCTTGAAAGTGAGATATTTTGAAGACTTCTTAATGGACATAAGACAAAGCTAATTAAAACTTTTTATCTTGTTTTCTTCATGCATCCCCCCCTTGGCCGAACCTAATGCCCTCCCTCTTGCCCTCTCTTTGTCTTGTCTTCTTTGTTCAATAATTGCTACAGTTGTCTTAAATTGTAAGAAGCCAAAGAAAGATATTTTGAGATTGGCATTGATGAGAAGATGCAATCTTGAATGAGTTTATTGCAAAACAACTTTCTCTCTCTCTCTTTCACTCACTCTCTCTTGCTTTCTCTCTCTCTCAAAATTCGAAGCTCCCCCCCTCTTCTCCATTTTCACCCTTTTTCCTTCTTGTTTCACACCGTTCACCTTGCCGCCGCGCTACCCAATACGTGCCTTGAAGCCATGCCCTTGCCGCCGACGTTCAGGCCACCGAGCTCGTATCAAACCGCTATCCGCACGCCGCGCCGCGCCGAGTCGAGCTGCCGTTAATACCCATTTTTCTGTCTACGCGCCGTCGCCGAGCCACCACCATCACCGTCTTCGGGCCATCGTCGTTAAATGGTGAGTTAACCTCCTAGTCCTTGATTAGGTTGTTGATTACACTTAGGGTTAGTTTAAAGTGCAAATTTGACTTTTAACTATGGTTAAATGGGTTAACTATGGTTAGTTTAGTTAAACTATGGTTGGGTTAAGTTAACCTTGGTTAGGTTAGTTGACCTTGGTTAGGTTAGTTAACCATAATTGGGTTAGTTAACCATGGTTGGGTAAATTTTTATATACATGTTTTAGTAGGTTTTTAAGATGATGTTTGTCTTGGAAAAATAATGATATCATGCCTTGTGAGTTTATAGTTGAAAAGAATGCATTTGACATGAAAATGAGAATTCTTGTGGTGCCGTGCTGAAATGCTGAGTGTTATGCTTTGGAACCAATTATTTGACTTGAAAGGTGAGGCATGTGAATTTTGGCTTGAAAAGCATGTCTGTGTGATCACGTGTGATTTTTATTATATATTTGATGTGTGAGCACGATCATGACATGAGCACGGAATATGTGGCATTGACTAGCAAAATGAGAAGAATTTGATTGGCATGCATGATTGAGGTGCTCGTGTGATCACAAAAGTGTACGGACCCCCAATGGTGATTGGGGATGATGCCCGTGTGATTGAAGTCCTAGCAGGGCAGGATCAGGTTCTAGCAGGGCTAGAATGGTGAAGATCTATCGGATGCCTGACAGGGTCGGATGACAGATTGCAGTAAAGGCCGGACCGATTCTCCTTTGGGAATGCCGTCTGCCTATGGGGAGGGGACGTTGCCGCGCCTAATGATTTTGGGGCGATGCCCGATCATGTCGGAAGTACCTTGCGTGGAGCAATCCATGTGTCTTAGTAGTGCCTTGCGCAGACTGATCCGTGTGTCTTGGCAAAGGCCTTGTGCGGACTGATCTGTGGGTCTTAGCAGGAGTCTTACGTGGACTAATCTATGGGTCTTGACATAAAATTGGAATATGCCTGGATGCATTGTGCATGAAGGGTAGTGTTGTGTGTTCTGATTGCCTTGGCTGATGCATTATTTTTAGAGTGCTACTATAACTGATAACATGCAGGGCATATGCATGTGCCAAGGCAAGGTAAGAATGCCTGTGAATTGTCTGATGATTGGTGAGAGTCACCGAGCCTGATATAGATTGTTTAGAGTGAGAGTCGCTCACTATTGATTTGCCATCGACGTCGAGTTGCTTGTTTAGGGTATGCTCTAAGTAAATTGGCACCCTGTACGAGGCTTAGGTTGTTAACTTGCTGAGATTTTTATCTCACTTGTTGTTGTTAACCATTTTTCAGGACCATAGATCGAATGGTTGGCAGGTACAGTTCGAGGTGCTCTCGCGTAGAGAAGTTTAAGTTAAGCCGACCCCCGGTATCTTTTGTTGGTCGTGAAGGAAGTAGCTCAAGAGTAAGGGCTTGTAACTTACACTTCCTAGGATTAACGTGTTTTTTTAAATAAATGAAAGTGTGTTTTGGTGTTGTTGTATGATATGTTGTTTTCCTTCTATCCCTGTTGTGTTTGTCGGGTGTTTGTTTCTCGTTTCCACATACGCAATTCAAAAGATAAAATGAATGGGTCGCCGATGCGTCCTAGGACGTCGCATTTATTTTTTACCCAAAGGATAAGTGTATCCGGATGGTCGCGTGCCCGAGGGTTTAGGGCGTGACATCCCAGTTTTGGTATCAAAGCTTGGTCATAGCCTGGAGTGATAAGGTGCGTGGAGTTTTGGGATAGTTAGTTAGGAAAACCACCACATGCTTGTGATTGCTGATTGATTTTCAGGAACGTTGTTCTTGAGTTCTAATCTCGTATCGATTTTTGGCACGTAGGATTTCATGGAAATCCTGTAAGATGAGCGATCCAGCACCAAGAATCCCTAGAAAAAGGGCAACCCAAAGCCAAGCAGGTGCTCGAGGAAGAGCACAAGAGGATCTTAGACTGGATAGGATTCTGCAAGCTTTGGAAGCCATGGGGAATCTCATGGGACAACAAGCTCAGAATCAAGCGGAAGCTGCTGCTACTGCCGCTGTACTCGAAGAAATCCCGTTGGCTGGGAACGGGAATGGCGATCAACCAATGCATAGAGTGGTTAAGCAGTTTCTGAAGCTTAAACCGCCAAAGTTCGCTGGAATGGGTGATCTTGAGGTTGCAACCCTCTGGATCAAGGAGTTGGAAAAGATCTTCGCATTGCCGAGATTCTCTGAAGAAGATAAAGTGACATTGGCTGTTTACCAACTACAAGGTAACGCTAGTTCTTAGTGGGATGCCACTCGAGGAAGGATTTTCCCTGATGGCATAGTCCTAGTGTGGGGTGCCTTCGTTGAAGCTTTCAACGGAAAGTACTTCTCGGACTGTGCGAAAGAACAGAAGATGGCTGAATTTCAGCAGCTTCGTCAGAACCATCTGTCAGTGGACCAATATGAGGCGAAGTTCGCCGAGCTGTCAAGATATGCACCGAGGTTGATTAAGGACCTGGTGGACAAGGTGAGAAGATTTCGGGATGGCCTGAAATCAGAGATTAAAGATCAGTTGGTGCCCCTGAACCTTAAAGACTACGATGAGCTATATGAAAGGGTCCTACTCATCGAAAGGAACATGGCAAAGCGTGCAGCCGCATCTGGATCACGGTTTGCACCTAATAGGGATAACCATCAGTTTGGGAAGAGGCCCATGACTGGAGGAAAAGACTCTGTCCCTCCCAACCGAAAGAATGTCATTGGAAAGTCGGCGTACAACTCTTTTGAGATATGTTGGTTCTGTAACAGAAGACATGGAGCAGGACCATGTCCTGCCAGGATAGAAGCTTGTTATGGGTGTGGTCAGTACGGCCACCAAGTGCGGGACTGTCCGCGTAGACCTCTTGAAGCACCAGTACCACCGCCACGAGGAGGACATCCATTGAGGAACGCCCCGCAGAACAATTTGAATCGACCCCCGATGCAAGGAAGGGTTTATGCTATTACTCGACAAGAAGCAAAGGATTCGCCGACCGTTACAGGTACGGTCTCCTTGCACGGTCATATTGCTTATGCTTTATTTGATCCATGAGCTACACATTCATTTATTGCTAAGCAATTTATGGAATTAGTGGGGTTAAGTCCGAAACCGTTGGAAACGGTCCTTAGTATTTCAATCCCGTTAAATGATAAAGTATTGTCTGCGGTAGGATGTTCAGATTGTAAGATAATCATAAGCGGTCAAGAAGAAAGTATAGATTTGATTGTGCTGGCAATGTATGACTTTGATGTCATAATCGGAATGGATTGGCTCACCAAGTAACGAGCTACAATGGATTGCTATCGTAAAGCAATCAAGTTTACCCATTAGGAAGGGTTAGTTTTGAATTCATTGAAAACAGAGGATCCCCCTCGATTCCTTTGATCTCGTTGCTTGAGGCGACTACCTTGTTGGATAAGGATTGTCAAGATTACTTGGCAACCATGGTTAATACGATGATCAAAGAACCAAGCATGGAAGACATTGATGTAGTGCGAGAATTCTCGGATGTCTTTCCAAAGGAATTACCTGGATTACCTCCAGAAAGGGAAATAGAGTTTGTGATTAAGTTAACCCTTGGAACGGAACCAATTTCCAAAGCACCATACCTTATGGAGCTGTTGGAACTAAAGGAATTTAAGGTGCAGATGCAATAATTGTTGGATAAGGGATTTATCCGCCCTAATGCTTCGCCTTGGGGAGCACCAATTTTGTTTGTAAGAAAGAAGGACGGGTCGTTGCGTCTCTGCATCAATTATAGGCAACTCAATCAAGTAACGGTAAAAAACAAATACCCGTTACCAAGGATAGATGATTTGTTTGACCAACTTCAAAGAGCTTCGGTATTTTCCAAGATAGACCTAAGGACAGGCTATCATTAGTTGAGGATCAAGAAGGAGGATATACCGAAGACAACATTTCGTACACGCTATGGTCATTATGAGTTTACTGTAATGCCGTTTGGTCTAACAAATGCCCTCGCTGCTTTTATGGATTTAATGAACCATGTGTTCAAGGAGTATTTGGACCGGTTCGTGATCGTGTTCATTAACGACATTATGGTGTATTCAAGAAATCCAGAAGAACATGAACATCACTTAAGGACAATTCTGCAAACCCTTCGAGAGCATAGGCTATATGCTAAGTTCAGTAAGTGCGAGTTTTGGTTAGCTCACGTAACTTTTCTAGGACATGTAATTTCTGGTGAAGGAATTTCCGTTGATCTGAGCAAGATTGAAGCAGTTATGGATTGGCTAAGGCTAACGACTGTAACGGAAATTCGAAGTTTCTTGGGACTAGCAAGCTATTATAGACGATTTGTAGAAAGGTTTTCTGTGATAGCTATGTCGTTAACACGATTGCTAAGGAAGGACGAAAAGTATGAATGGACCGATAAGTGCGAGCATAGTTTTCAAGAGCTTAAGCACAAGCTAACTACGACTCCGGTCTTGACAATACCGTCTGATCCAGGAGGTTATGAGATCTACAGTGATGCGTCATTCAAAGGATTAGGTTGCGTTCTAATGCAACATGGAAAAGTGGTTGCATACGCGTCCTGACAGTTAAGGCCTCATGAGTTGAACTACCCGACGCATGACTTGGAACTAGCTGCAATCGTCTTTGCCCTCAAGATTTGGAGACATTATCTGTGCGGAGAAAAGTTCCAAGTTTATACCGACCATCAGAGCCTCAAGTACCTGTTCTCGCAGAAGGAGTTGAACATGAGACAACGACATTGGATGGAACTACTGAAAGACTATGATTGCGACATTCTGTATCATCCTGGTAAAGCCAACAAGGTGGCTGATGCACTGAGCCGAAAATCAACGATTGTGCATATGATGGTTCGAGAATGGCTTCTTCTCGAAGAAGTATGAGATTCAGATTTTAAGTTTGAGGAAAGCCATCTATTGAGTCTCTTGGCTACATTAAGGATTGAACCAAAAATGCAGGCAAAGGTTAAAGCCTTGTAATCCGCAGACCCTGCGATCCAAATGATTTTGCAAGAGGATTCAGCGAAAAGGAAAACTGATTTTCAAATAGCTGAGGACAAAATATTGAAATTCCGCGGGAAATTATGCATGCCCGACGATACAGGGCTTAAGGAAGAAATTTTGTTAGAAGCCCATCGTAGCAGTTACAGCATTCATCCAGGCAGTACCGAGATGTATCAGAATTTGAGGCAGCATTATTGGTGGAATGGCATGAAGGCTGATATCGCCAAGCACAAGGCTAAGTGCTTAATGTGCCAACAAGTGAAGGCGCAACATTGCAAGCCTGGTGGATTGCTGCAACCTCTCGAGATTCCAGAATGGAAATGGGAACATATCACAATGGATTTTGTGATGGGATTATCAAGGAGTCAACGAGAAAACGATTCCATTTGGGTTGTAGTCGATAGACTAACAAAGTATGCTCACTTTATTGCCGTACGAAAGGACTTTGCATTAGACAGATATGTTGACTTGTACATGCGATAAATTATTCGTATTCATGGAGTACCAGTGACGATCATTTCGGATCGAGATCCTAAGTTCACTGCAACTTTTTGGAAAAGCTTATAGACCGCTTCAGGAACGAAGCTGCAATACAGCACAGCTTATCATCCGCAGACGGATGGCCAATCAGAAGGAAAATTCAAACGCTCGAGGACATGTTGCAAGCATGTGTTTTGGATTTTAAGTGAAGTTGGGAGGAACAACTTCGTCTTGTCGAATTCGTCTACAACAACAGCTACCAACAGAGCATCAAAATGGCACCATTTGAAGCACTGTATGGAAGGGCCTGTAGAACTCCAGTGTGTTGGGATGAAGTTGGTAAACGAAAGATTACGGGTCCTGAGTTGGTGCAACAATCGTTGGATGCTGTTAAGGTTATCAAAGAAAGACTAAAGACAGCTCAAAGCCGCTAGAAAAGTTACGTAGACAAGCAGCGTAGACCATTGGAATTCCAAGTTGGTGACCATGTATTCCTCAAGGTGTCACCAATGCGAGGTACTTCGCGATTTGGCAAGAAAGGAAAGCTGAGTCCGAGGTACGTTGGACCTTTCGAAATTTTGGAACGGATTGGGATTTTGGCCTATCGTCTCACGTTGCCGCCAAGACTTGCTCAAGTACACAATGTCTTTCACGTGTCCATGTTAAGGAAGTACGAGCCGAACCCGACTCACGTACTTAACTTTGAGGAAATAGAAGTGGACGATCGAGTGTTGTACGTGGAACGACCAGTAAGGATAGACGACATAAAAGAGCAAGTACTACGGAACAAGACGATTTCCTTAGTCAAAGTGATTTGGCAACATCACATAACAGAGGGAGCAACGTGGGAAAGCGAGGAGATAATGAGGCACCAGTATCCTTATCTTTTTGAAAATGTCATTTAATGGTTTAAATTTCAAGGAAGAAATTTTTGTAAGAAGGGAAGAATTGTGATATCCCGAAATTTCAGCTGTATGGATTAATCGACGAACCACTGTCGATTCAAATTGGAAAAAAGTGTACAATCAGATTTTCTGACGTTTTCACACTGTCAAGGCAATAAATTGAAATTCGATGGATGTTATATCATGAATTCAAATCCGATGAAAGGTTTTGGACGTTCCGTTTCCGATAATTCAAAGTTTATTGGTAAACCCTAAATTTTCACAGAAGAGTCAGTAAGCCGAAAATTAAGGATCGAAGAGACGTTTCGAATGTGGCACGAACCAACGGGCTTATTTTCTATTATTTTCGGATTTCAAGAGGCCGGATAATAGAAAATGAACGTTTTGCCCCCGAAAGCCCATTTTGGCCCAAAATGAAGAACTCATTGGATATCAAGCGCATTGGGCCTGCAAAAATTCAAACCAAGCCCACGTGAATAGTGCAAGCTCGTGTGAATAGTGTCGATGGTGGAAATTACCTTTTGCCCTTCTTTAAAGTGAGATATTTTGAAGACTTCTTAATGGACATAAGACAAAGCTAATTAAAGCTTTTTGTCTTGTTTTCTTCATGCATCCCCCCCTTTGGCCGAACCTAATGCCCTCCCTCTTGCCCTCTCTTTGTCTTGTCTTCTTTGTTCAATAATTGCTAAAGTTGTCTTAAATTGTAAGAAGCCAAAGAAAGATATTTTGAGATTGGCATTGATAAGAAGATGCAATCTTGAATGAGTTTATTGCAAGACAACTTTCTCTCTCTCTCTCTCTCTTTCACTCGCTCTCTCTTGCTTTCTCTCTCTCTCAAAATTCGGAGCTCCCCCCCTCTCCTCCATTTTCACCATTTTTCCTTCTTGTTTCACACCGTTCATCTTGCCGCCGTGCTACCCAAGACGTGCCTTGAAGCCATGCCCTTGCCACCGACGGTCAGGCCACCGAGCCCGTATCGAACCGCCGTCCGCACGCCGTGCCGCGTCCAGTCGAGCCGCCGTTAATACCCATTTTTCCGTCTACACGTCGTCGCCGAGCCACCACCATCACTGTCTTCGGGCCATCGCCGCTGTCGTCGCCGTCGCCGTTAAACGGTGAGTTAACTCCCTAATCCATGATTAGGTTGTTGATTACACTTAGGGTTAGTTTAAGGTGCAAATTTGACTTTTAACTATGGTTAAATGGATTAACTATGGTTAGTTTAGTTAAACTATGGTTGGGTTAAGTTAACCTTGGTTAGGTTAGTTGACCTTGGTTAGGTTAGTTAACCATAGTTGGGTTAGTTAATCATGGTTAGGTTAATTAATCATGGTTGGGTAAATTTTTCTATTTATGTTTTAGTAGGTTTTTACGATGATGTTTGTCTTGGAAAAATAATGGTATCATGCCTTGTGAGTTTATAGTTGAAAAGAATGCATTTGACATGAAAATAAGAATTCTTGTGGTGCCGTGCTGAAATGCTGAGTGTTATGCTTTAGAACCAATTATTTGACTTGAAAGGTGAGGCATGTGAATTTTGGCTTGAAAAGCACATCTGTGTGATCACGTGTGATTTTTATTATATATTTAATGTGTAAGCACGATCATGGCATGAGCACCGAATATGTGGCATTGACTAGCAAAATGAGAAGAATTTGATTAGCATGCATGATTGAGGTGCTCGTGTGATCACAAAAGTGTACGGACCCCCAATGGTGATTGGGAATGATGCTCGTGTGATCGAAGTCCTAACAGGGAAGGATCGGGTTCCAATAGGGCTAGGACGGTGAAGATCTATCGGATGCCTGACAAGGTCGGATGACGAATTGCGGTAGAGGCCGGATCGATTCTCCTTCGGGAATGCTGTCTGCCTATGGGGAGGGGACGTTGCAACGCCTGATGGTTTTGGGGCGATGCCAGGTCATGCCGGAAGTACCTTGCGTGGAGCAATCCATGTGTCTTGGTAGTGCCTTGCGCAGACTAATCCGTGTGTATTGGCAAGGGCCTTGCGCGGACTGATCTGTAGGTCTTGGCGGGAGTCTTGCATGGACTAATCCGTGGGTTTTGACATAAAATTGGAATACGCTTGGATGCATTGTGCATGAGGGGTAGTGCTGTGTGTTCTAATTGCCTTGGCTGATGCATTATTTTTAGAGTGCTACTATAACTGATAATATGCAGGGTGTGTGCATGTGCCAAGGCAAGATAAGAATGCCTTTGAATTGTCTATTGATTGGTGAGAGTCACTGAACCTGATATAGATTGTTTAGAGGGAGAGTCGCTCACTATTGATCTGCCATCGACATCGAGTTGCATGTTTAGGGTATGCTCTGAGTGAATTGGCACCCTACGCGAGGCTTAGGTTGTTAACTTGCTTAGATTTTTATCTCACTCATTGTTGTTAACCGTTTTTTTGGACCATAGATCGGATAGTTGGCAGGTGCGGTTCAAGGTGCTCTCACGTAGAGAAGTTTAAGTTAACCCGATCCCCGGTATCTTTTGTTTGTCATGAAGGAAGTAGCCCGAGAGTGAGGGCTTGTAACATATACTTCCTAGGGTTAACGTGTTTTTTAAATAAATGAAAGTGTGTTTTGGTGTTGTTGTATAATATGTTGTTTTTCTTCTATCCTTGTTGTGTTTGTTGGGCGTTTATTTCTCATTTCCGCATGCACAATTCAAAAGATAAAATGAATGGGTCGCCGACGCATCTTGGGACGTCGCATTTATTATTGACCCAAAGGATAAGTGTATCCGGATGGTCGCGTGCCCGAGGGTCTGGGGCGTGACAAATGCCTTCACTCATCATTGAACCACGTTTGATGCCCTTCATTTTTTTTGTGATTCGGTGGCATTTGGTGTTATCTCCGTCGAGTCGGTCCCGGGCGTACGCAAAACTGGAACTCACGTCCTCGTCGGAGATGCCCTGGGTTTGAGGCCCACCGAGTTAGCTCTTTATCTTTCCTTATCATTGATTGTGTTATCTGCAATGTTGATCGGTGAGAAAATTTGGTGCCGGAAATTGACTTTGTTGCCGAGATCAGTGACCGGAGTAAAAGGTAGTTCTGCGGCCGGCGTGATTGACGACGAAGGTGTTGGAAATAATTACGATACACATAATATTATAAATGTAACGTATTTGGGAAAAATACATAACGCTGAAATACCGATAAGAAATTCAATAATGATCTCGTCAATGAGTAAACGAAACTACAATTACAAATTAAATTGCTATAAAATGTTGATTGAATTAGACCGGAGGTGAGGTACGGATAACTGAATCTCCTTAAGGCGATTAGTTCCTGCCAATGGTGCTAAGCAGCTTTACGAACTATGCCTCCCAAGATACAACACCTCAAACTCGTTTGTATTAGCACTATATGAACAGGACTCTGTCGAACACTTCTTGAAACTGGCACACTTTAGAGCATGACACTCTAAAAACCTGAGAGACACAACATAAAATTCGTCTTATAAAAACAAAGGACTGCTCGCACAAACTTTTTTTCACACCTTCGTGAAGAGATCCTCGCCTTAATTATACTGTCATAAACATCTTCATTAACGTCGTCATTAACTGCAGCAATTAATGAAGTAGTTAACTCGTCTGAAGAAACCAACGGAAGAAACGCGTATATTAACTTGTCATTAATGCCTCCATTAATGTTGCAGTTACATTCGTCATTAATGCGTAACTTCGTTCGAGGAATCGTCTGAAGGCGGAGGAAACGCATTCATTTATGTTGAGCCATTAATAACCATAACTACAACAATCCCCCACATTAATGGCTCAACAGAACACCTTTTTTTTTTATACTTGAAGAATTCCAAGTGTGCCTATGGAAATAAACTACATCAAAATAGGTAGATTTCGTTTTGAACCTTCTTTAGTGAAAGTTTATCGGACTTACTTAACTAGTCGATGGACTAAGCCTTGAATCGCCTGTTGTTGATGTAAGCCTAGACAATGGACCTCACACAGAATATTTTTGAATCAAGATTGGTTCTCGATTGTGTTCATTTTTTCGGCCCTAAACCTCTCAGGATTCATGCGTGCTTTAGAAATGTAGCCTTTAAAGATTTTCATAGAGTCGGCCAGCTCTACGCATATAAGTGTATTTCTATAAAAGGTATCCTACCATACCTCACTAGGATATTGAAATCCAAGTTATATAAATCATTAAACGCATAATGTATCCTTAAAACGCTGTAGGAAGCACTGTTGCATCATAGGAGTGGGAGAAAGTGCGCACACTAGAGATTCCAAAATTTGCGTTGACCTATTGAACCAAGTCCATGGGATCTCCAATCGCCAAGTTAGGTTTCCACCTTGGAACCTCTTTATTGAGTTAAGGCTTTTAACCCCATTCCCCTCAATGCTCAGTTTACCTGCTCTCTTGACAAACCTTTTGTCAGCGGATCCGTAATATTTTCCTTTGACTTTACAAAGTCCAAAGAAATTATTCCATTCGAGAGCAACTGCCTTTACGGTATTATGTCTATGATGAATGTGTCTAGACTTACCGTTATATATCACATTTTGTGCCCTTGCAATTGCTGCTTGATTGTCATAGTGAATGCATATCGCAAGCACAGGTTTTGACCACAATGGAACATCCTCTAAAACTTGTTGAAGCCATTCTGCTTCTTCAACAGCTCTATTCAAAGCAACAAACTCAGATTTCATTGTAGAGCACGCTATTAGAGTTTTCTTTGAGGATTTCCATGATACTGCGGCACCTCCTAGCGTGAACACATATCCGCTAGTTGATTTCAATTCATCAGAATCCGAAATCCAGTTGGCATCACTATAGCCTTCCAAAACAGCTGGATATTTTCCATATTGCAGAATATAATCTTTAGTTCTTTTCAGATAACCTAACACTCTCAACAGAGCATTCCAATGCTCGTGACCAGGATTACTTGTATATCTGCTCAGTTTTCCCACTGCATACACAATATCTGGTCTAGTGCAATTCATGATGAACATGATGCTGCCGATTACTTGAGAATATTCTAGCTGCCTGATATTGTTTCCAGTAATCTTTCTCAAAGATAGGTGTGGTAGAAAAGGATTATTCGCATTTTTAATGTCGAACACTTTAAACCTCTCAATTACCTTTTCAATGTAATGAGATTGTGTTAAACCTAGACCATCAGAATTCCTTAAAATTTTGATACCGAGTATAACATCCGCAACACCTAAGTCTTTCATCTCGAAGTTTTTCTTGAGAACATTCTTGGTGATTTTGATAACCTCAATGTTATCTCCAAGAATCAACAAGTCATCGACATATAAACAAATAAGTATACATCCATCTATCGTGGATTTAGTGTATACACATTTGTCATACTCATTAATTCTATATCCATTTTGGATCATTACAGGGTCAAACTTTTCATGTCATTGTTTAGGAGCTTGTTTAAGTCTATACTATGATTTGACAAGTCTACACACTTTGTGCTCTTGTCCTTTGACCTTGAATCCTTCAGGTTGTTCCATATAGATCTCCTCGTCGAGATCACCATTCAAGAATGCAGTTTTCACATCCATTTAATGTACTTGCAAATTGTATAGTAAAGCTATAGCAATCAACATCCTTACTGATGTTATTCTTGTTACAAGTGAATAAGTATCAAAGTAGTCTAGACCCTCTTTTTGTCTAAACCCTTTGGCAACAAGACGTGCTTTATACTTATCAATGGAACCATCAGCTTTACGCTTCTTTTTTAATATCCATTTGCATCCAATTGGTTTATTTCCAGAAGGAAGATCAATCAATTCCCAAGTATAATTACTTATGATAGAATCAATCTCATCATTAACAGCTTCTTTCCAAAAAGGAGCATCTGGAGATGACATTGCCTCTTTAAATGTTTGAGGCTCACCTTCTAACATGTATGTCAGAAAATCAGGTCCGAAAGATTTTTCAATCCGCAACCTCTTACTCCTTCGAAGTTCGATTTTTTTGGCCTGAACTTCATCATTCTCAAATTTTGATTTTCTAAATCTTTTCTGAGAAGGTTCACCTTGATTTCTTTTTGCAGGATATATATTTTCAAAGAATTCAGCATCCTTGGATTCTAGGATAGTATTGGCATGGATGTCCACATTTTCAAATTTGTGAACCAAAAATCTGTATGCACTGCTATTTTGAGCATAACCGATGAATATATAATCCACTGTTTTAGGTCCTAACCGAGTTTGTTTAGGAGGAGGAATCGCCACCTTGGCTAGGCACCCCCAAACTTTCAAAAAGGTGTATGATGGTAACCTTTCATTTCATAACTCATACGGAGTCTTACCCATTTTCTTGTGGGGTACTTTATTAAGAATATAGTTTGCAATTAAAACTACCTCCCCCCACAAGTTCTGAGGTAAACCAAAGCTTAAGAGCATGGCATTAGCCATCTCCTTTAGAGTTCTGTTCTTCCATTTAGCAACTCCATTTTGCTGCGGAGTATAAGGTGCAGTTGTTTGGAGAATTATTCCCAAACTAGCACACAACTCCTTTAAATTAGAAGAACTGTATTCTCCTCCTTTGTCAGACCTAAACACTTTGATTCGTCTATCAAGTTGGTTCTCAACCTCATTTTTATACTTGATAAACATGCTCATAGCCTCATCTTTGCTAGCTAACAGATAAACATAGCTAAATCGAGTACAATCATCCACAAAAGTAATGAAGTACTTCTTTCCACCTCTACTTTCTATAAACTTTAAATTGCATAGATCACTATGAATTAGTTGTAGAGGTTCACTCATTTTTCAGCCAATTTGAAAGGTTTCTTAGCAAACTTAGCCTCAACACAAGTCTCACACTTGTAACAGGCATCCAATTCAAACCTTGGAATTAGCCCCAAGTTTGCTATCTTCTTCATTGTACCATAGTTTACATGTCCTAATCTACCATGCCATAGATAAGGACACACAACAGTATAAACTGAAGACTTCTCTTTATTAGTAATCTTGGGTACAAGAATTTCGAGTTTACATCAATGACAGCCACATTGGCTTTGAACAAGTCATTATATAAGTACCATTTCCCCACATACATCCCTCCTTTGGAAATTACAAAATTATCAGATTCAAAAATAATTTTGAAACCCTTCTTGATAAGTATGGGGCCAGAAATGAGATTCTTTTGGATCTCCGGTACATGCAACACATTTAGCAAAGTAATCTCCTTGCCGGAAGTGAACTTCAGAATCACATTTCCTTTCTCGACAATCTTTGCTGATGTAGAGTTAACCATAAAAATCATCTCCTCTTCCTTAGCTTTCTCATAAGACGAGAATAGGTGTTTGTCCACACAAATGTGATTTGTGGCACCCGTGTCCAACCACCAATCGGTATTGTATAACACCAAGGATACCTCAGACATCACTACAGCAGTCAGTCTCTCATCGTCTGCCTGCTTTGACAAATTCAGTTGCTTGGCTGAACCACTACCTTTGCCTTTATTTGGGCACTTCTTGCAATCCTTAGCTCGATGGCCAAGCTTATTGCAAATAAAACATGTCCCTTGGAATTTCTAGGACTATTCCTTCTACTTGCCTTTTCCTTGAAAAGATTTCTTCCTTTTCCTATCTTGATTGGGATTGAAAAACTCAACAGTGTTGGCCTTTGGTTTCACAGGAGGGTTTGCATTCTTCCTATTATCCTCCTCGATTCTAAGGCACGGAATGAGATCTTCAAAGCTCATCTCCTTCCGTTTGTGCTTCAAATAATTTTTGAAATCTAACCAGCCCGGTGGTAGCTTCTCAATAATAATTACCACTTGGAATGATTCACCGAGTAACATTCCCTCAGTAAAGATGTCGTTTAGAATAATTTTCAATTTCTGAACCTGACTCATGACAGATTTAGAATTCACCATCTTGAAGTCCAGGAATTTGGCAATCACGAATTTCTTAGTGCCCGAGTCCTCGATTTTGTATTTCTTTTCCAAGGACTCCCATAACTGTTTAGCAGTTTCAATGTTACAATAAACATTATACAGGGAATTCACCAAACAATTAAGGATATAGTTTTGGGAAAGGAAGTCCCCGTGCTTCCAAGCCTCCAACGCCCCGAGCGTCATGACATCTTGCTCATCTGGACTAATTATCGGGCACACCTCCGATAAGTACTTGACTAGATTAAGTGTGGTCAGATAGAAGAACATCTTTTGCTGCCATTGCTTAAAACCCACACCAGTAAATTTTTCCGATTTCTCATTCGGTCTATTAGTTGGTACCATCAAGGAAGGTAAAGCCTGATGATATATACCCGTACCACCATAGATGGTGTTCGCCCGAAGGCCCGCAGTATTTGCTGCCACAACACCAGGCCTCGAGGTTTGAACCTCTTCACCAACAACGGTCGGATCGACCATAGTTACACCTCCAAAAACATTTTGGCCATTATTGAGTACTTGATTGTTATCAGCCATTTTGATTTCCTGACAAACCCGAGCAGACAATGAATTTAATCGCAAATAATTGCAACCTAATCGCCTTAAGATTGTTGGAAATAATTACGATACACGTAATATTATAAATGTAACGTATTGGGGAAAAATACGTAACGCTGAAAAATCGATAACAAATTCAATAATGATCTCGTTAATGAGTAAACGATATTACAATTACAAATTAAATTGCTATAAAATGTTGATTGAATTAGACCGGAGGTGAGGTACGGATAACCGAATCTTCTTAAGGCGATTAGTTCCTACTAATGGTGCTAAGTAGCTTCACGAACTATGCCTCCCAAGATACAACACCTCGAACGCGTTTGTATTAGCACTATACGAACATGACTCTGTCGAACACTTCTTGAAGCCAGCACACTGTAACATCCTGATTTCTGGCTCACCAGTTTAAGGCGCAGAGAATAACATTTGGACATGTTACTCCATAACATCTGATGGACTTGAGCCATGAATTATAGTCCGATGAAGAGTATTGGACCTTAAAGGATTAAGAGCTAAGTATTGGACTGTGATATCTCGAATTTTGACTGTTTGGATTAATCAAAGGACGATCGTCGAAATTCAATTAGAAATATGGATGATCAGATTTTTAGTTATATTTGTGCAAAAATAAAAGAAAAAAAAGAAAAGAAGAAAAATGGGAAAGAAAAGAGAGAAAAGGAAGAGGGTGGGGAAAACAGAAGGCGAGGCCGTCACTCGTGGGTTTCGAACCGCGGACCTCCCCTATCTTGTGCGCGTCTCGTGTGCCTGCCAGTCGGCTAAAGCGTGACTATTGGGATAACAACGCCAAAGGGTTTATTTAATGGAAACGGCACGCGAGTAAGGAAGGAGGGGCAACCGGGGCAACCGAAGTCGCCGCCTCCAAGTTTCGAACCTAGGGCTTCGGACCGTTTGTCTCATTCCTAGATACCACTCGGCCAAGGTGCGAGTGGTGAGATTAAAGCGCCAAAATTTATATTTAAAGGAATCGACGTGCTATGGACGTCGTCGTTTTAAGTCAACAGAGACGACTTCAATTTCCACAGACAAACCCTAAATTTTCGATTAAGAGTTTGTAAGCCGAAAATTAAAGACCGAAGAGACGTTTTGAACATGGGCCGAACCAACGGGCCTACTTTCTATTAATTTCGGAATTCAAGAGAGCGTAAAATAGGAAATGACCGTTTTGCCCCCCAAAAGCCCATTTTAGGCCCAAAGAAAGAACCTATTGGATATCAAGCCCATTGGGCCTATCAAATTCAAGCCAAGCCCACATGAATAATGTCAACCCCACATGAATAGTGCAGCCTGTAAGTAGTGCCGAATGAATAGTGCCAAATTGGGGAAAGACCATTTTGCCCCTTCTAAAAAGTGGGACTTTAAGAGACAATTATTGGTGTCTTGAATTTTATGCTAAGTTGGATAAATTTTGGGGTTGCATTAATGAGGAAAATAATGCAATTGAAAGAGATAAGAAGACATCTCTCTCTCTCTCTCTCTCTCTCTCTCTCTCTCTCTCTCTCTCTCTCTCTCATTTTCCTCTCAAATTCGGAGCTCTCTCTCTCCCCTCCATTTTCTATATTTTTCCTTCTTGTTTTGGCTCCCACTTCTTGCCGCCGAACCCCCCAAACCATACCACACCTTTGCCAAACTCAAGCCGCGCTCTTGGGGCCGTTCGGAGTGCCGTTGCCTCCGTGAGGATCGCCATGGCCAAGCCGTTCGTCGCCGCGCCAAGCTTGAGCCGCGCCAAGTCGAGCCGCCCTAAATACCCATATTCCGTCTACGCGCTGTAGCCGAGCCACCACCATCACCATCTTCGCGTCGTCACCGCCGTCGTTGCCGTAGTAGCTATCGCTGTTAAACGGTGAGTTAACCCCCTAATCCTTGATTAGGCTACTAATTGCACTTAGGGTTAGTTTAAGGTGCAATTAGACTTTTAACTATGGTTAGTTTGGCTAAACTATAGTTGGGTTAAATTAACCTTGGTTAGGTTAATAGACTATGGTTAGGTTAGTTGACCTTAGTTAGGTTAGTTAACCATAGTTGGGTTAGTTAACCACGGTTGGGTTAATTAACCACAGTTGGGTTAATTAACCATGGTTAGGTTAATTAACCCAGGTTGAGTTAATGGTTAGAATTTTATGCTGATTATGCTAGGCATGTTTATGACGAGGTTGGCCGTAGAAATAACCTTCCATGTGCCTAAAATGATTTTAGTAGAAAATAATGTATTTTTAATGCGTCATTGGTAATTGATGTGGCGATGTGCTCGAATGCTGAATTTTGTGTTATCGAATAATCCACTAGGCTTGAAAAGTGAGGCATGCAAAGTTTGACATAAAAAGCACGTCGGAGTGATCACGTGCGAATTTTATTGTGAAAATAGCAATATTTTATATGTGAGCACAATCATGGCCTGAGTACGGAAAATGTGGCATTTTCATGATAGTTTGATGAAACCTACCCTGAGGCGTGTTTACGCGAGGTTAAGAATCGAGCCTAAGGCGTTTTACGCGGGCTACCCTGATGCATGTTGACGCAAGGTATAGTTGAGCCTGACGAGGCCAACTTTCGCACATCTGAGGTGTGAACCTTCGCGGGTTGTGGCGACGTCGCACACCTAAGGCGTGAACTTTACGCGGGTTGTGACAACGAGTTATGGCATGAGCATGTTTCATGAGTGCTTTGATTAAATAGAATGGAGAAATGAGATTGTATTTGATTACATGCCTTGGCTGATGCGTTGTTTTAGTATGCGATTATAACTAATAACATGCAGGGCGTGTGCATGTACCAAGGCGATGTAAGAATGCCAGTGATTTGTTGGTTGATCGGTGAGTGGGTTGCTCGAACCTGCATTAGATGGCATGCTTAGGGATGCTTTGGGTGAATTGGTATCCTACGCGAGGCTTTGATAGTTAACTCGCTGAGATTTATATCTCATTTGTTGTTATTAACCATTTTTCAGGATCATAAAATGGAAGGTCGACTGGTGCAGTTCGAGGTGCTCTCGCGTAGAGAAGTTTAAGTTAACCCGACCCCCGGTATCTTTTTGATGGTCTGGTTAGGAAGTAGCCCGGAAGTGAGGGCTTGTAATTATAACTTCTTAGGGTTAATGAGTATATAAATAAAATGGGAGTTTTATTATGGATGTTTGTTCTCTTGTTGGTACCGCTATTTTTTCTGCTATGCCTACTGTCAGGGGTTGTTTTATCGCTTCCGCATGCGTAAATCAAAAGATAAAATGAATGGGTCGATGACGCGTCCTGAAACGTCGCATTTCTAATGACTCAAGAGAAGAGAAACATCGAGATGATCGCGCGCTCGAGGACCGAGGCGTGACACACACTTTAGAGCACGACACTCTAAAAACCTCAGAGACACGACATAAAATTCATCTTATAAAAACAAAGGACTGTTTGCACAAACTTTTTTTCACGCCTTCGTGAAGAGATCCTCGCCTTAATTATGCCGTCATAAACACCTTCATTAATGTTGTCATTAACTGCAGCAATTAATGGAGCAGTTAACTCGTCTGAAGAAACCGACGGAAGAAACGCGTATATTAACTTGTCATTAATGCCTCCATTAATGCTACAGTTACATTCGTCATTAATCCGTAACTTCGTCCTCGTCATTAATGCCTCCATTAATGCTGCAGTTAACTCGTCTGAAGAAACCAACGGAAGAAACGCGTATATTAACTTGTCATTAATGCCTCCATTAATGCTGCAGTTACATTCGTCATTAATCCGTAACTTCGTCCTCGTCATTAATGCCTCCATTAATGCTGCAGTTACATTCGTCATTAATGCATAACTTCGTTCGAGAAATCGTCTGAAGGCGGAGGAAACGCATTCATTTATGTTGAGCCATTAATAACCATAACTACAACAGAAGGTATAGGTTTAGTGGTAGTCGTCGGCAAGTCCCGATGTCGGAGGAGCTGCACCGACGAGCTCAACGGCGAAGTCCCGATGAAGCTTTGGCGATTTCGATTGAAGGAGTTCTGGGGAAGGTCTGTCTCGGGCGTGCCACGCCTGAGGAAGAAGAAGACCAGAA
>BCNH02000003.1:15494097-15517192 GCA_001662345.2 Metrosideros polymorpha var. glaberrima
GATTTATCCTAAGTGATTGAAGCATATCGACATCAAATACCATTTCATCCGAGATGTTTTAGTGAATGGTAAGATTGTTGTCATTGCGACAATGTAGAACTTGGCAAACAAGATTACGAAGTCCATTCCTTTAACGAAGCTCGAGCTTTATTAGGGCTAAATTGACATTTGTAGAGAATGAGTGCTCATCGGGGTGTTAGGAGAGCTGAAATGGTTGATGAGCACTATAACTTGATTGCAATGTCGAGTCAAGATGGAAAATTATTAAAGTATATCTTTAGTTTGAGCCTATGTGTGAAACCCAATTGGAATTGGATAATGTACATCGGAATTCTTGACTGAATCTTTAACCATCGGAGTCTTCATGGCTGTTCGAGTTTAACCAAGATAAGGATTGTTGCTTGGTCTTGTCTATTTTCTTTAGAAGAGCAGCACGGTGCACGTCTCTTCTTTGGCCGTGAATGGTCGGTCAACAAAAGCTGTTATGCGAATTTGATCCTCCAAATTTCTTCAGCCGCATAAGAAAAACAAATAAGAGGCACCTATATGTTGGGCTTCGGATTCTTGGACAGATACAAGAGCAAATTCATTGAGCTTTTGAGTGAAAGTGAGTGTTAGGATTGGGCGAATAACCACAACGAAAATAGAGAGTAAAAGCAAGAGAAAGAAATCAAAACACAAGATTTTATCTTAGTTCATCCTTAAACTAGGGCTACATCAAGCAGATGATTTCACTATAATTAGCACATCTCACATCTCAATTACATCACTTAATTACGAGAAAAATAGAGTATATATAGGCAGTGGTTATTTATGACCCTAAGTCCAAACTATTAATGAAATACGGATTTAAACTATAAGAGTATTTAGAATTGTAAAAACCCACTTATTCATGAACTCATGCTTTCCTATCGATGAGAAGTATAAACCACACCCCAATAGTGAGCTCAATCGACAGGTTCAGACTTTAGACTCTTCCTTGGCGATCTCCTTATGTGGAGGTATCAGATCTCTACTGCACGCTTCCAACAAAATGCAATATTAATCCTTGGGAGAAAAGTGATGAAATTCTTACGATGACATTTCAATTTTCTAAGAGAATTTAGAATTATAGGAACCTACTTATTATGTAGACCAAATGCAATGTTAGTCCTTGGAAAGAAAATGCCGAATCTAAGAGGATGACTTTTCAATTTCAATAATAATCTAGATAAATTTGGAATTTTTTTATATAAATTTAAAGAACCTAAGACAAGACCACCAATTTACAGTCTAATAGTTTATCATTCATGGTTTTGATTAATTGTCAAAAACCAATAAAAAATTGCGCTTTAAAAAAAACTTATTATCATCAAATGTCATCTTCTTACTTGTGTAAACTCTAAATGATCATATTATGAAATAAATGTTTCCTAACCATTCATTAATCTGATAAAGTAAACAACGGAAACAAAAGTTCAATTCGACTTTCAGAATGACATTTATGATTTATCTCGACGAGCCTGTATGAGTTTGGTTCCATTAGGTGGAGTTTCATCGTATTTACAACTGCTTATATTTTCTTGGAATAAGTATACTGAAAATCCTAAAATTTATCACGAAAGTGCAATTGAGTCATAAAACTTTCAAAAAGTGCAATCAAACCCTAAAACTTGTCAAAAAAGTGCAATCGAGTTCTAAAACTTTCAAAAGATGCAATCAAAACCAAAAACTTGTTACCAAAGTGCAATTGAATCCTAAAATTTTTCGAAAAGTGCAATCAATGGATGGACTTGATTGAACCAATTTGACAAGTTCTAGGATTTGATTGTATTTTTTGAAAGTTTTAGGACTAAATTGTTCGTAATAAGTTTTAGAACTTTTAATGCACTTGTCCTTATTTTCCTTTGTGTTTTGCCATCAAAAAGATCACGCAACTTCTGGAAACATCGATCATCAGTATGTCCATTTTGTTTACAATAGTTACAAAAAAGACATGAACCTCGTTGAGAAGAGGCACGCTGGGAAGAGCAGCGCTGGGAACCACGTTGAGAGGAGCTAGACTAGAAACCAGGTTGTGAGGTGGCCAATACTGTAGAGGGATCTAGAGATGGAGGAGCACCAAGAATTCCTCTTCTAGTTTCCTAGGCCTAAAGTTCTTTGACCGCATCAGAAAGAGATGGAGCAGAATAACGATAGAGAACTGACTACGAACTCCCTCAAAATCTAGTTGCATCAAGAATTCGTAGAGACGATACTTGTTATCATCTTCAAGCTTGGATACAATACAAGGAGTTCAACTAGCACACATGGGACATGGTGGACGAGCCAACACATCAACTTGGGACCAAAGAGACGTCATATAATTATAGAAATCAAGAATAGATCGTGTACCCTAGGTGGCACGACGAAGTTCCTACATAAGCTGATAAATACAGACAGATGTTGTTTGTGTAAATATCTCAGCAATTTGATCCCATAACTATTTCGCACCAACAATTTGAGAAAATTGGGAGAGAAGATCAGGGCTAATTGAACCAAATAAAATTGTTCAATGCTTTCCGATCAGCAACATGCCAAGCCCTAATTTCAAATTGGCGTGGAGCAATTTGATCAGCACTAGGTTTGGGTTCAGTAGTGTCGGACAAAGATGTAGGACAAGAACGGGTACCATCAACATGCTCATATAAATCACGATAAACAAGAGCAGCATCACAAAGGGTTTCCAAATAATATAATTAGAACCATCTAACTTAACATTAATGCGATCGCTACTATTAGCCATAATTTTGAGATTGATAAATTAGAACGGAAGCAATAAGATATATGAGTGAAGAAGACAAAACCCGAGGTCGATCGCGAGAACGAGGCGAAAGACAAAATAGACCAAATCGATCAAGACAAGTCGAAGAAGATCGGATCATGATGAAGACGTCGGATGGATTGCGAAGTTGGCACAATGGAGATAACGTCGGACGGCCAGCGCACGTAGTGAAGAAAACGAATGAAAAAAAATTTCGTGGGACCGCCACAGTTGGGGATTGGTGTACAATAATCACAAAAAGCAAACCCTCGCTCTAATATCATGTTAAATTTAGAGAAATAAATAATGGAATGGATATCTTTTTCATTAGGCACAAGGCCAATATAAAAATACATGAAAAGGTATAAGCGTAAACACATACACCCCTAATATATACTAATATATACGATATACCCTAATATATCCAATATATCTAACAGTCAGACTGAACAAATTGTCCGACATTGCTAGACCAGTATCAACCTTGAACCGTGAACTTCCAAGTGTCCAGCTTTCTTTCTTTTCTTTTCCTTTCTTTTTTTTCCTTGTTGGTGAAATCCAACAAACTATGTCACGACCGAAACCATCTCCAAAATTTCAGAGCATTCGAAGCAACCACCAAGTTCATGCAAAATCTGTTCCCCCACAACTACGGAAACATCCTCGGCATCGCTCCAAGCATGCGTAGTGTTATTCCCGAAAGTTGATGCGTCTCCAAGATCACCTCTCTCTCTCTCTCAAATTGTCATCCTCAATTTAAACGCAAAGTCAAGGGCTCACTTGTCACCCCAATCAAAAGTTGTCCTTCTATCACAACATTTGTAAACCGAAATCATCTCTAGCACAATCCGGCGAAATGTCCATCACCGTGAGGTACCGAGGCACCTACTCTGTAAAGCCCGAAAAGGCGACGTGGGTTGGCCACCTACCGCTCTCGGAGCTTGACCAAATTGGCACCATCACTCACGTGCCCACCATTTACTTCTACAAGCCACCCCCCGAACCGCTGCACCCAGCCGACGCCATCTTCGCCACTCTCCGGGGTTCCCTGAGTCGCGCGCTGGTCCCGTTCTATCCACTCGCAGGCAGGCTCCGGTGGCTCGAAGGGGGACGGCTCCAGCTCGAGTGCAATGCCATGGGTGTCTGTCTCATCGAGGCCGAATCTGAAGGCGAGCTCAACGACTTGGGCGATTTCTCTCCGCGTCTGGAGTTCGAACAGCTCGTGCCGAGCGTGGACTACATGAAGCCGATCCATGAGCTGCCGCTGTTGTTGGTTCAAGTCACCAAGTTCAAGTGTGGGGGCCTCACCCTGAGCATCTCCATGTCTCATGTGATTGCCGATGGGCCAAGCGCTCTTCATTTCATGACCGAGTGGGCGCGGCTCTCTCGCGGGGACCGACTGAGCGTCGAGCCGTATTATAATAGAAAGGTGGGTTGGTGAATGTAAAGGGTTTTCTTTTTAGTTCACATAGCACCCAAACTTTATTTTTTTTCAAAACCAGGGTCATGGGCTGGAAACCAATTACTTGAAAATCCATGAAACACTAAGCAAGAGTAACCAAAATTTCTGACACGAATAGTCTAAAGTGTTCTTACATCAACTCGCATTTTCAAATTTTTTTCAAATTTTTTGTCGATTGTTAATTATGTAGATTATGCAACATATTCAGTAATTCATTTGAAAAGTTGATCTTCGTTATGGATGTTCGATATCTTTCTTGCTTGCTTTTAATATTAGTCGGACACTTTCTACATAAAGACTTAGAAGATCATTTCATCCATGACTGTCGTCTGTTTGCATAATTGATGCTCAAAGTACTAATTGACTAATTTTTCAACAAGGTTTTATGGGTGGGCGAAGATCCATCCGACACACTGCCGCCGCCACACTTGGAGCACTCCGAGTTCAAGCCCCCGCCGCTGCTGATCGGCCACACTGACAACCTAGAAGAGCGTAAGAAGAAGACCACCGTGGCCATGCTAAAGTTGACGAAGACCCAAGTTGAAACACTAAAGAACGCAGCGAACAAGGACCGAACCGGCCAGCATATGCGCTCGTACACCCGATACGAGACGATGGCTGCACACATATGGCGGTGTGCGTGCAAGGCGCGCAAACACAAGCCTGAGCAGCCGACCGCGCTGGGGATCTGCGTTGACTCCCGCCGCCGCCTGCAGCCACCACTGAAGCTGGGATACTTTGGCAACGCAACCCTGGACGTGGTCGCTGCGGGCACGTCCGGCGAGCTGGTGTCGAGCCCGCTCGGGTGCGCCTCAAGCAAGATTCGAGAGGCCATCGAGAGGGTGACCCATGACCACGTGAGGTCGGTCATCGAGCACATCCGGAGACAACCGGACCTGACTTTGTTTCAGGATGGGCATGCCCTAGGAAGCACACGAGGGCCCTTCTATGGAAACCCTAATCTCGGGGTGGTGAGCTGGTTGACGCTGCCGATATACGGCCTTGACTTCGGCTGGGGGAGAGAGGTCCACATGGGGCCCGGGAACCACGATTTTGATGGCGATTCTCTGGTTCTTCCAAGTCTTGAGGAAGAAGGTGGCTTGGTGGTGGCTTTGTGCTTGCAAACCGCGCACATGGAAGATTTCAAGAAGTTCTTCTATGAGGATATCGTTGATTAACTCATGAACTGAATGGTTAATAATGCTTTTAGTCGATTTATTATTAAATCTGGGGATGAAAAAGGTTCCTGTTATAATGTATCCTAGCAACTGGCAAATACAAAAGGGTTTGAATTAGAAAGTGGCTGGCACAAGTATGACAGTTAAAAAAAAAAGGATTTGTAGCAGTTTTTGTGGCTTGCATAACACCGTCACACTATCATTAAGCTGTGGACGGTTATGCAAGCATTTTCCTTTGAATTATGTCTTTTTATAGAGATATGGAATAAGTAGTTAATATCTCACCGAATCCAGATTCTCTCTATAGAAGTTAATGTCCCTGATTGATATATTAGCCCACTCAAAATATAATAATCTGAATTTGTCTAGCAGAGGAAACCTTTAGAATTCTACGTCACTATATGTAATTTGGTCATATTATGTCAATGTGAAATAAGTATATTATATGTTAATATAGCTTCGCAAGTTTTCTAACAAATGCCTTGTTTAGGAATTGTTGGCTTGCTTCATGGAGCATTGCTATATGCAGGATAACTGAGTAATAGCGGTGGGATCCTGAGTTATCTCTATTTGGGATATCTTATAGAGTTGGGAGGGGCTAGCGTAATCGTCACACTATCATTGTGACGGTGCCATGCGAGCCACAAATCCTTTTGTGGCTGGCATATATAAAATAAATAAATAAATAAGGAATTTGGCAGTTTTTGTGACTTGCATAATACGGTCGCACTATCATGACACAAACATTTTCCCAGAGAGTTTTAGCTTTGTAGGTCTGGAGCAAGGCTCATTAGAGACCGTCTACTCCCAACTCTTTCTATTGGGCTTGGCATCGGCCCATTGATGAAGAATTATCAAGAGGACTAAGGCTTATCCAACACATAATTTAAAATTACTTGGGGGATAAGTTCAACTTTATTGGCAGAATTTTAAGAGCACTTTCTTCGGCATTTTGATGAGGATTTCATACTTCAATCTGGTCTCACAAGACATGGTTGGAATGTTCTAGCTGTCTATTTTCTAATGGATGAAGTTCCATTCTATTTGGAGTCTTCAAGATAAAGTTATGCTCAATTTACTTAGTGTTGCTCGGCTTACCAAAGATTGAGTCTCCTAAAGGTGGATTCCTAAGGAAGTGAGCATTTACCCCATTATATGCCCTATATCCTGAGCTGGATTACTTTAAGTGTTGAACATTTATTTTGTCACAATTGTGTTACCCTCTAAATCTTCGACCATTCTAGTATCTGTTGGTATCGAAGCCTAGTGGTAGGTCGTCGTCTTGGACTAAATGTCGTTGCACCCCCGGACTGTGTTCATGACTACCGTGATGTCCAATTGCATGATTTGAGATAATAAGTGCAGCAACTCCAACAACAATTGGAGTAATCTTAATTGTTGAGGCATGGCGATTCCCGTTATGACAGGAAGAAGATGAAGAAGAGATTAACTCCTTCCATGATGACCATTCTGATACATCTTATGTGATCAGGCTCTTTTGCGTGGCCGTCGAATTGTGATCTCACGATTTCGATGTCACATTCAACATTGAAGACTTTGAAGGCACCATGCATCTGGAAGACTTCATCGACTGGCTCGACCCAATCGGCCAAGTTTTCAATAATAAGAATATTGTAGAGAATCAAAATGTGAAACTTGTGGACATCAAACTTAAAAGCATGCCTCGATTTGGAGAGAAAATCTAAAGCGTCGAAGAGCTTGTGAAGGAAAGCGGCTTGCAGGATAAAATGAAGAAGGAACTCACAAAAAAGTTTCTTAGCGAAAGTTACATGCAAGATGCTTTCTTCAAATCCCACAACTTCGAACAAGAGGAGCTATCCGTGGAAGAATATACTGCCCAAGTTGAATCAATATACACTTCTCTAAAGGTTTCCTTGAGGGTTAGAGTGTTCTGATTAATGAATGTCATAATAGAATTCTTGGAATAGAGTTTTATCTTAATTTCATATCTCTTTGGTGGATTTCATTGAGTGGCGAGCTACATGCTCTATATTCTAAGATGGATATTTTAGGAGGTGACCAACTACCCCAATATATGTGAAAATTTGTGAAAAAAGTCCTAAACCTATTGCATTTTTTACAATTCAATCATAAACCTTTTAAATTTGCCAATTGAATTATAAACCTATTGCATTTGTACCAATTCAGTCTTTAACATTTTAAGTTTGTCAATTGAGTCCTAAACTTTTTGCATTTGTGTCAGTTTAGTCCATCCGGCCAAAATTAACCTGTCGGCGCTGACATGGATTTCGGCTAGTGTCGACAACGTTGACATGTCAATTTGTTTTTTTTTTCTCCTTTTCTTATTTTCCGTCCCTTCCCTTCTTCTTCCTCTAGCCGGTCGCTGAGGTCCGACGACTAGCGAGAATGACCTTGCCAACCTCGGGCGATGCTCGCCCTCACCGGCCACTAGCGAGGGTGAGGCCGAGCTCGCCCAGCCAGATCCGATGAGGCTCAGCCTCGCCTAGCCACGACGAGGTCATGCCTCGCCATCGCTGGAGAGGTCGTGCCTCGCCATCGCTGGCGAGGTCGAGCTTCGCTGTGGCTGAGCAAGGCTGAGCTCACCCAACCAGATTTAGCAAGGCTCGGCCTTGCCCAGTCATGGCGAGGCCGTCCTCACCATGGGCGGGCAAGGCTTGCCCTCACCAGTGGTCGGCGGGGGCGAGATTCGCCTGAGGCTGGTTAGGACGACTCACCAACCGTTGCCTCTAGCTGATTGCCGGACCTTGGTGACCGGCTGGAGGAAGAAGAAGGGAAGGGAAAGGAAAGGAAAAAAAAAGAAAAAGAAAAGGAAACAAATAAATCGAAAAAAATTATTAAAAATTGACATGTCAACATTATCGGCGCTAGCTAGCGTCCATGTCAGCGCCGATCGGCCAAAATTGACCGGATGGATTGAATTAGTATAATTGCAAAAGGTTTAGGACTGAATTGATAAACTTAAAAGATTTAGGACTGAATTGGCATAATTGTAATAGATTTTGAACTTAATTGATAAACTTAAAATGTTTAGAACAGAATTGACAAAAGTGCAATAAGTTTATGACTTTTTTTACAATTTTTTCCCGGTACATGTGATGTATCCTCTGCTTTCAGTCTGGCCTATCGATTGTAGCTGTCTCCGGACCCCCCGCAAAAGCAAGAAAAGAAAAAGGCAATTCCTGAGGTTGTGAGCATTTATTTTGTTGCATTTGTGTTTGCTTCTAAATCTTTGTCCACTCCGATATCACTTGCGTCCTCCTGACTCGCGGTAGCCCATCACTGCCCATGATCTCTTGACACATAAGGCCTATGTCCCCCTAACACGCGACAAACTATTGATTTCCCTACACGAGGAGTGCCACATAGCACGATCTTGTCTAGTTAATTCTCCTAGCACTCTCACTATGGATACCTAATTAATTCATCCATTTGTGGACTTTTGGCACTTCGAAACATAAGCAATCCTCGACTGTTGAAATCCTGGATGTCTTGAAGGCACGACTCTGACAGCTTCTCCTGAATTCCAACAACTCCAAGCAACGCAAATCTTCTCACCTGCCACATGACATTCAAGTCTAAAAGAATCGTCTCCTCATCCTATATCCCCTTCTCTACTTCTTCCCACTTTCAATGTTAGTCATGCGCGACCTTAATTCTTTCGCAGGGAAAAAGGACATTGATTGCAAAGCTCCTCAGCATTTTGACGACTATCGCCCAGAAAAAGAGTGATTGCTCAAAGTCAAGCCTCCAAAGAAGAGGGGCGGCAATGCGTACAATAGCTCTCAAGTTGGCGTCAATGACGACATGACGACCGATCAGAGAATCACCATAAAATGCAAATCAGTTCCAACTCTTTAACTCACAAGATACATCTGCACCTGCACAATTAGTTTGAACGGGCGAAGCTTCACAAGTAGTGACGCCTATATCTCTTATCGAATATCATTTTCACAACAAAGAGAATTGTTGTAGGTGGAGGAGATGGCGCACGAAGCCTCACAGGTAACGAAGCCTATAGCTCATAATGAATATCATGTGCAGAACAAAGAGGCTAGCGATGGTAGGGTTCGTTGACAACTATAGCTAGAGAGAGAGAGACCCATGGGTTGTTGTCGCTACTAATTGAACCTGACCATGAGCTTGACAGCGGGGCCAGGCCTCACCCAATCCATGAGGCCTCGATAACTTTTTGCAAGTAGGTTTGGATAAAGGCGTTTAGTGAGAAGGCCCAGCCTAGCCTCCCGTCCAAAGATTTGTCCATAATAAGTTTATGATGGGTGGACATAGGTAAAATTTTAGGTCCAATTTTAAGGCTGGGTCTAGTCCGGAATAATGATCACCTCTACAGCTAATATGATAGCTTACTATCGATCTGCCCAGCAATCGACATCTGACTCATGCCACACGAGCCGTTGCCGAACAACAGCGACACCCATCATTGCGAGCAGCGACAACTTCATACTTTGTCCTTGTACTTCACATAATATAATCAAGTCCTTACACTTTTATCTTTAATCTAGTCAAGTCCTTCTGCTCGCACAATTGTATACTCAAGTCCCTCCGACAAACCAAATTTAGCAAATATAATTGACAAGGTTGTCGGACTATACCGGAGTGTGAAATGAATTTGCCAATCAGAACGCCACAGTGGAAAATAAGAAAAAACTTCTTTTTGTTTTTGTTTTTTTTTCCTTTTCTATTTTCCACGATAGAGTCCATGTAGGGGTCGACATTTCCAAAATGTTGCCCACATCACACTTTGACTTTATCCAACAACCACGTTTGTTAGAATTGGCCGGATTTAATATTGAAAAGACTTGGCTAGACAATTTGTGCAAATAGAAGGACTTGATTTGAAAGATTATAAGTAAAAGACTTGATTAGAAAAGCCGTGAAAGTACATAGAACAAGAATAGAAATCTTCTATTCCAAAATCCTAGGCTCCATTTCTTTCGCGGAAATTAAATAATTTGAAAATCATTTTCTTAAAAATGATTGTTTGTATCATTTGAAATAATTAGTCAATAAAAAATGTTTTTATTATAGACAATAATTTATGTCTAAATAATTTCGTAGATGATGAAAATATTTTTTGTTTAATAATTTTTATAAGCAATACAAGTGATCATTTTTTGAAAAATATTTTTCAAATCATTCATTTTTCGCGAAACAAACGCACCCCTAATTTGAAGCTATCTCCTTTGGCTGTCGTCTCTGACGTTGCAAAAGATATCAGCTGATCAGGCTAAACAGAGTACTAATCAGACATTGAACTGCGTAATCACCAGCCAAATTAAGCAAAACCCGCCTATTCAGCAGATTTTTTCTTGTTTCTTCCTTTGCTCATTCGATTGTTCTTTTTTCTTTATATATACTCTTCAAAAAAAGTCCAATGCCGTGGTGATATTCTTCAGGCATCGAAGTCTATGTTCAGCGGACGCACCGATTTGAGTTTTTTTCAAATCGATTGGTCAACCAACATGTGATCATTCCCACATTACATGCAATGAAGCAAGAAGGGCGGAATCTTTCGCCAACTTTATCTTGACAGCGGATACGATAAGGGCTCATGTGATCACATTCACAGCAGACAACCTAATTGAGTTGACCCCCCCTCAGAGTCAACGCAACGATCATCACTCGTTACTTATTCAATACTAACTGTACATCGTTACATTGCCAGCACGGTCCTTGGATCAAGCTCCATCCGTACACCAAAGGGTTGATGTTGTTTTGTTGGTTGATCCATCTGGTTACAAGTTGCCAAAGCATTCTCTTTGATGCACCGATTAGATATACAACAATCAGTAATCTATGTTACATTGGTGGGAAAGACTACAGTGAAATTTCGCACTAAGGCTTTAGGATTCAAATGAAAAATTTTTTAAAAAAGTTCAGGGCTAGATTAACATCCATACAATAAGTTTAGGGTTGATTGGACAAGGGTAAATTATGATATGTTGGCTCTTCAATTTTCTAAAGGCTACTACTAGAGGCCCTTTTCAGGTCTCTTAACGTTCTATCATATTATGTGTGATACTTTTCCATAACAACCAATAAAAGTCTTGTTTAGTTTTTTTTTTTATCCTTTCCTCTGTCTGGATTTTCATTGTAATGACATAGGATATCTCCAAGATATCAGTGTCCACATAAACATCCTTTCGTTAAGTGCCGTTCTATTGAGTTGATGTTGGGGAAACAATCAACTCAACAATCCACCGGAGATGAAATGAAGATGTGGTATCAGCGGACATGCATGAAGGGTTGAAATAGCCCATGTGGCTTCTTTGTGTTCATGGAGTTTCTCTTCAACTATCAATTTAAGTTTTTGGATGAAGTTGTGGTTTAATATTTAGATATTCTAACATTCTCCCTTGCGTGTAACTTGAAGTGTTGACCTAAACCATAGGCATGTAAATACGTAATAAGGGAGGCAAATAGAGGTTTAGAAAATTTGAATTCATGACCTTCTACTCAGACATCATGTTGAAATATCCAATATCACTTGATAATGAGTATTATATGCTATTGATATATATGTGGTTTCCATTTACTTATTAACTTAAGCTTTTGGTTCTGCCCCAGTTTCTTTCGTGTGTGCGTCTACTTGTCAAATTTCATTGTGTCAATGTGGGGTCTATGTGCAAAGCAGGAGTTATTTAACTAGTAATCCATGTATTTATTGGAGATACATCATTAATCACAAGGAGTGGCTCATTAATTGCAAGTAATTTGCCTGGCCAAACTAAATTAAACTCATTGACATAATAGATAAAGGCAAGGCATACGCAAAATTCTATACTTAAAAGGAAAATTATATATTTCTTGTCTTACTTTGCACTGTGGTTTTTCGTTAGTGTTATATTTGTTCGATAAAGTATTAGATCGTGCGCTATGGTATACTCATAATAGGAAAAGTACATACTTAGATCACTGAACTTATTACACACTTTTTATGCCTTGGTCCTCGAACTTGTAGTTTTTTTAATCAAGTCCTTGAATCTAAAAAATATATATTCAATCCAGTCCCTGGATCTCTCATTCCGGCAAATTGAAGCCAATAGCCTTTCAACAGCGACAAAAAGTATGATGTGGGAAGGATCTGTAGTATCGTGAACAATTAAATGGCGCCAACTGAACTGTAGGAACAACAATTAAAGGTGTAATTGAGCAAATTCCTATAGCTTTTCATTCCACAACGGCACTGATTATTTCGCATCAGACTTCCAAACTGCTGAATTGACAAAGGAAGGACTTGTTTGGAAAAATTCTACAAATTCAAGAACTATTGATTGCATAAATTATACGTTTGGGGATCACATTGGAAAAACAGTACAAGTTGAGGGATCTAGCTTGAATTTTTTTTTTCTTTCAATATCACAAAGCGACGAGTTTGATGGCTTCAAAGAGTGAGTACTGGATGTCTGAATAAATTTTTACCTTTTGCATTTTGCTAAATATTCTTTTGGCTTCCTCAGGGCCGTACGAAGCTTAGCTTGCTTTAAGAGCCACGTGATGATTCAAGTTCAGAACAGGTGTAGGAACTGGGCGAAACAGTAGCGAAGCTCAGGTGGTGATGCAAGCTCCCCGCACGAAGAAAATATTGGGTGGACCGGGGACACCAAGTCACCGTGGTCCCCAGCCAACCAGTGACAGACACGTGGCTCCATTGTCAGGTCATCATCCCTTTTTTTTTCATTTAAAAAAAAAAAATTTTAGGCCTGCAAGTAGACTTCCTTTTTTTCATTAAAAAAATAGGAAAATTTTAGGCCTGTAGGTAGACTTTCACTGTTCAATCTCTTTTTTCATTTATTGTGCCTTCTCCTCTTCTTATGTTCCCGCTTCCTCCCCCTTTCTATTTTGAAAAAATCACGCACAACCCCTCTCACTCTCTCTCTACTCTTTGCTCTCGACGACCACCGAGACGAGAAAGTTCGCTCTCCGTCCCGATGCACACGAAGCCCACTCTCTACGACGACGCCTACCTCATCTCTCCTCCAGCGCTCGCTTGCTCTATCCTTTGGTGTATTCTCGCCCTTCGCTCCGATGCACACGAAGCCCACTCTCTACGACGACGCCTACCTCATCTCTCCTCCAGCGCTCGCTTGCTCTATCCTTTGGTGTATTCTCGCCCTTCGCTCCGGCGCTCACGAAACCCACTCTCTGCGACAACGCCTACCTCGTCTCTCCTCCAGCGCTCGCTTGCTCTGTCCTCCAGTGTGCTCTCACTCTCTGCTTTGGCGCTCAGGAAGCTCACTCTCTGCGATGACACCTGCCTCATCTCTCCTCCGGTGCTCACTTGCTCTGTCCCCTGGTGCGCTCTCACTCTCCGCTCCAGCACTCACGAAGCCCACTCTCTCTCCCTCCCAAGAGGCCTTGCTAGT
Source organism: Metrosideros polymorpha var. glaberrima (assembly GCA_001662345.2). Taxonomy (NCBI): domain Eukaryota; kingdom Viridiplantae; phylum Streptophyta; class Magnoliopsida; order Myrtales; family Myrtaceae; genus Metrosideros; species Metrosideros polymorpha. Next base: position 15,507,907 of record BCNH02000003.1, read on the forward strand.
CGCATTGCGACTCGGCTCGCATCGGACTGACCGGACCGGTCTGACGAGTAAGGATTGAAGAAGCACGGGTCAAGGTATGCATGCCTTTTGTTTTCTTTTGTCTGGGTTTGCCATGTCGAAGTGAAAGAAAGAAGTGATTTTTCTTCTTCTTCTTCTTCTTCTTCTTCTTCTTCTTCTTCTTCTTCTTAACTTCGCTGTTCTTGTCTACTGTCTAGTGGAGGTTCTATTTTTTTGGAGGAACCTCTTGTCTGGTGCTCATGTCTTTGTTAGTGACTTTGAATAAGTCGATGACGAACTACTTTGCAACGACGTCAGTTTCCTTTGGAGACTATATAAGTGATCTGGTGATTTGGCCTAATTTTCTCAATTTTAGCTACTTCGCTGAATTCGGTTCTTGGCCCGTTGTTGCCTGCTCGAGCATACCTGTAAATGCACCTGATTGAATTATCGGAATTTGTCGGAGTTTTATTAGGTTTGTGCTTAGTGCATGACGATAAGTATCGATTCCTGTATTAATATCTCGAACCTTGTGTTATTAGTTCGATTGACTTGCCAGAGGATGGGCTTTACTGCGGCATTATTGTCTTTCTTGTTTTCTTATATTTTTAGTTGTTCCTTTTTATGGGGGTAATTTATAGAAAGGTTAAGTAGTAGAATTCATTGATGAATTGCAGGTAATTGCCTTGAGAAGACCTTTCCTTCACAAAGTAATGGACTATGAAGATGAGTTCTTTGCACTACTGATGTTGGTTCTCGAAAGTTATAGCTTGCAAACTACAGGTGACTCTACAAACAAATATATTATGTTAGCGACCCCCCTCTCTTTTTCTAGCTAGATTGAGCATTGACTCGTAGAGTGTTAAACTGATCCTTTGGCACTATTGGTTCCTTTGTCATGGAAATAACATTGAATTTGGTGGGCTACTGTCTGTCTCTGATGGTAGTCCCATCTATGTGCGTTAATTGCTCAAGCAATGGCTAGTCTAGTCTAGAAGCATTGGCTTAGTGAAGCGGTGAGTATTAGTGCTTTGGTAATTTCAAACTCTATTTTCCATGTTTTTCCTAGTTTGAATCTGCTCCCTGATTTTTGTGCTGTGGTCTTGCTCTCAGATTTTGCTACATGCTCGTTGCTCCTCCAGTGCTTGCCGTCTCTAGCTAACAAAGGTTTGCTCGCGATTCCCTTTTTCCGTGAGTGTATTGTCAAGCTTCTCGCCCATTAATTGAACTAATAGAAGTGACTTTAATTTGATTAGATTTTGAATAAGAGATTTTTCTTTTTTTGGTCAGAAAATAAGAGAATTTATTTCGTAAATTTCGTTGTTGCATCTTTGTGAAAGGTTCCCTATTGAATTTATGTGTAAGGCCTCAATCATGTTTACTAATATGACGATTGTTGTTGCTTCGCATACTACAACTTGCATTGACATGCTAAGAATGTTTCCTTCAAAGTGTTATCAGGTTTTGTGTAGGTCGAGTTTGAATGTTTTGAATGGTAGCTAACAATTTGCAATGCTGAATATATATCTCTTAGTCTAACATTCCATCAATCATAATTTTGTTCGTCATCTTTTGCCTAATGGATGTCACAATGTATGTGTGATGTGTCTTGCCCGTTGAGCAATGTGATCGCTAGTACTTTTAATCTATTTAAGTGCGACGTAAAGGCTTTGTCTCTTCCCTTATTTTCCTCGGTGAAAGGCTTGATTTTGAGAAAAAACAATGTTAATTGATTTTGGTGCTTACGTAAAAGGCTTTATCTCTTCTTTCAATCCTTTTTTGGCCAAGCATTTTCTTTTCTCATTTTTTTGTCCTGTGTGATCGGACCCAATCAAGATTTTGGATGTTGGCTTTGAGAAAAATTGATGATGAAGCAAACAGAGTAAGTTTTTGAAAGGAATATTTATATGATATTTTGAAGTCTTTAATGTATGAAGCAGTTTCTTTTCTACTGTATGATCTAAAGCAGCCAGGTTTCATTGAGAGGCAGAAGATACGTGGCATTTCTAATTAACAAGGGTTTGCTTGTGATTAGTTAGTTAATTCGCACATGTAGGGTTATCCGATGGCTGAATGAGGTAACCCTAAACTCATACCATGTGAAAGATATTTACTTTTTAAAAAAATGGAGGAGATGTTATTTTTCTTATAAAAGCACTACGTTAAATACTTTTTGTTGTTTGCCTACAGCATGAAACTGCCCTCAAGCACATGTAACCCGTGATTTGAGAAAGATTTTGAGTTTACGGTAGGCATGGTTTTTGCAAGTGAAGTTGAAGCATATCATAAATATGTGGCCTATGCTATAGGCAAAAGGATTTGGAGTGAGGAAGTCTAAGACTAGAAAAAATGACAAAGGAGAAATAACTCGAATGATTTTTGTGTGTAATTGTCAGGGGTATTCTGTCAACTCATCTGATCAAAAAAGAAAATATGCAAGACTTGAAAAATAGATGTGGCTGTCTTGCTTTTATCAGATTTAAGGTTGCGAATGGCGTTATGAAGTCATAGAATATGTTGCCGAGCACAATCATGAATTTATACCGAAACATCAAAAGCACCTAATAAGATGTGGAAGAATGATTTCTGATAGTTGTAAGGGTGTTTTAGTTTACTTTTCTATAGCTGGCATTGGGGGGACGAAGTCATATAAGTTTTTGACAAACAAAGCAGGAGGAAGCCAAAACTTGGGTTTCACACATCGTGATTGTCAAAACTTTTTGCAAAGTGAAAGATTAAATCATATAAGTGGGGGAGATTGTCAAAGTCTTCTAAATCATTTTCATATCATGCAAACGCAAAATCCAATGTTTTTCTATGCATAGTAGGTAGATCAAGATGGGAGATTGACAAATCTATTTTGAAGAGATAGTTTGTCCAAATTTGATTATGATTGTTTCGGTGATGTGATGATTTTTGATACCACGTATCGTACTAACAAGTATAATATGATATGTGCACCTTTTGTTGGAGTTAATCATCATTGGAAGAATGCTTTGTTTGGCTGTGCATTTTTGTTGGATGAGACCGCAAATTCATTTACTTGGTTATTTGAGGTATTTTTGCAGTCTATGGGAAATAAGGCTCCAAAAACTATTTTCACTGATCAAGACTAAGCAATGGCAAAAGCCATTCAAACAGTCTTCCCGAATACTTAACACCATTTATGCACTTGGCACATTGGGAAAAATGTCAATCAAAACATTCCACATCTTTATTACAAGCCGGGGTTGAAGGAAAAATATTTCTCAAAACTTATGTATAGATGCAAATCAGAGGATGAATTTGAATCTACTTGGAGGAAAATGGAAGAGGAATGTGGCACTGAGAATAACAGTTGGCTTAAGAGGTTATACAACTTGAGACATAAATGGAGTTCGGCTTTTGGTCGTGATATTTTTTCTTGTGGTATAAAATCAAGTCAAAGGAGTGAGCACTAACAATGTCTTCCAACAAATGTCGACTAAGACATTGACCCTAGTAGAATTTGTCCATCACTATGAAAAAAAACTGAAACATATGAGAGATATTAAAGTTCAAGATGATTATAATTCTCGTGAGAAGCCCAAATTGCGGATTTTGAATAACGAGCTATTGATGCATGCCGCTTCGGTGTATACTCGTGCCATTTTCAATAGGTTTAATGAAGAATTTTTACAAAGCGTCTCCCAACGGATTTCAAGTACTGCTTCCCATGAGTCAGTGTATGAACACACTATCGAGTGCAAGGGAATTCAAGGTCAACATGTTGTCAGATTTAACGTTGTTGACTTTTCAATTTCTTGTGAATGCAAATTATTTGAATCAAATGGGTGATTGTGTCGCCATGCTTTGCATGTGTTGAATCTGAACATATTGGTTTCAGTCATTCCATCTTCTTATATCTTGAAAAGATGGACTAAGGGTGCGAAGCAAGGGTATGTGAATAATGAGTCTCATGAAATGTCACAAGGTCCATCTACCTTTAATCGGTTTTCCACGTTAATGCAAAATGCATTTGAAGTGATGAGTTTGGGAGCCCAAGATGGAAATACTGCAAGAATAGCGAAGAAGCACTTGGATGCAATGGTGGCTAAAATTTCATCATACAACTCAAGTTTGGTTGTAACAAATGATGCTAGTGATGATAGTAATAATGAGGCTTCTTTGTGTGAGATGTCGGTATTGGATCCCCTTCAAAGGAAAGGAAAGGGAACAACTTATGGAAGGCTTAAAAGTTCGAGTGAGAAAAAAAAGAAAAAATCTAAGAAAGAAACACCCCCAATGCTAGTAGAAAGTCGAGGTGAGCTATGTGACATAGAGTTCTGGTTAATATCTCTAGTTTATTTTTATATTTACGCTACATAATGCTAATTAATATATTTCTTATTTTGTAATGTAGAACTGGTTGTCCAAGCAAGGCATGATGAGACTCATTTACCAAACTATTTAAGAAATTCAAATCAGATTCGAAATGCCTTTTGTCCTAGCAACATTGGTGGCCCTATAGTAAATCTAAATTTCCATAATCAAGTACGTCCCTCTGAGTTCAGAATTTGTATTTGCATTCTACTAATTGGGGCAATTTATTTTTGTATAGATGCAACCACCATACATCATGCCGCCAGGGATTGTGAATGGTTTTTTCCCCATTCACTAGTCAGGTATGTAGAAGCCCGAGCTACTATTTTAATGTTTGGCTGGAGTTTTTATTTATTGTTAATTATTACTTGTCTATATATGTTGGAGAAGTAAAATAGATCCTATGGAAGCACATTTGTCACATTCTACTAATGAGATCTTCTTTTATATAGATGCAACCACCATATATTAGGTCACCGGGGATTATGAATGGATTTGCCTCATTCACTAGTTAGGTACCTCTTACGAAAATCAATTGACATCCTAGTGTTGTTTTAGTTTTAGTAAACCATTCTAATTCTTAGTAATGGTTTCTTGTCGATAGATGTTGGATTACCATAATATATCCCATGGAAACATTTTGAGTCAGGTACAACTCGCCTCACTTTTTTTTATGTGAGAGCCTTTGAGATAATAACTATGTAGGCACATTGTTTAGCAAACTGTGCCTTTTCTCAATATATTATTTATTCCTTTGTACAGTGGTCATCAAATTCATTTCAACATCCTGGAATGAATGAATTAAACAATTCCGAAGGCATAGACAATGCATGATCACACCATAATTTGTCGGGAGGTGGAAGATAGCAGCATGGTTGTTTTTTTTTTTTTATGCTTGTTAGAATTCTTTTGTCTTCTGTGCCGTTTGGAAAGCTGGATTGTGGAATGGTAGTGAAGAAGGGAGGACCATAGTCAATATAAAATTGGTTCTACTGGGAGAGAAGTTTGATAATTCCACTGCAATACTGATATACGACAGATTTTGGCATAAAAAAGTGCCTCTAAGTACATCGCTCTTTGGTAATTACCTGATGCACATTACTTATACAGGTAGTAGTCTAACTCTCCTTGCAAGGGATACTTTTAGAGCTATGTTATTGATAATTACCACCACTTGTGTTTATCACTGAAAGAGTTCTTGTCAGGCATATCTTCATCACCTCCATTTGGGGATTTCATCAGCAAGGGACTCACTGGAGCTTTTGGAAAATTCTCTATAACTGCAAAATTTCCCAACAAGAACAAGAGGATGAACATTAGAAATTTGGAAGCTGTACCTGAACTATTTTTTTAGTAGAAACTCTTCTAACTGTGAGTTGTAAACAATTTTTAAAAGCTGTATTCATGTTGATATGTTAAAATCCCATTGAGTTTTTCGGTTTAAAATCCATTTATAGGCTCAGCATTTATGTAACATATGAATCTTACTTGTTTCTTTGGATAGTTTTACCTGTTTGTCAATCAAGAGAAAAGTTGCTGAAAATTTTCGTGTGTCAGTAAGGCTTTCTGGTACTTGTATATTGGCTTGCTGTGGGTATGCTGTTGCATCGTTCAATGTTCTTTGAGGTCCCTTTTTCATAATAGTGTTGAGTTATGCTTCCTTCTGACGGGTTTTTGGTTGGTGAAGGTGCTCGCAAATGGGCAAAGGCCAAGGGTGTTGCTCTGCCTGTGACTATAGCTAAAGCTGAAGAGGTCCCAGTGCTTGATTTCTTTCCTTTTATGTCAGTTGATTGTGTATTTGACTGTAATTATACTTTTCGAGTGTGCCAACGAAAATAGAGCATATTGCACATTTTAGATCCACATTGGCTGGTGACTGAAAGGACAAGAACACAATGGGAGAAATATAAAGAAATGGTTAATGATGCAAGAGCTGAGAAAAAGACGGTTACGGAGCAACCTCTGCTCCAAGAGCTAGTTGAAGTGTTAGGTATGTGTCCCTAAGAGACTGAAATGTTTGTACGTCTATAGGAACTAGACTAACTGTTGCACTATATCTTTTTATTGTCAAAGACGATAGCATCATGGACACCGTTGGAGTTATTTGCATCGACAATGAGGGACACATAGTAGCCGGCGCTTCAAGTGGTGGTATTGCATTGAAGGTAATTGGTCTATTTTCAAACATTTTTAAAGTTAGCATAATTGTCATCAGGATATTAATTCTTGTAAAAATGATAGATTAGTGGCCGTGTTGGATTGGCTACAATGTACGGCGCAGGTTGTTGGGCATCTTCAAATGGTCCATTTGGGGCTCCTTTTATTACGGGCAGTTGTGTCTCCGGTGCAGGGGAGTACCAAATGAAGGGTTTTGCAGCTCGTGAGTGTTGCGTCTCATTATCAATGTATGATCTATCCTAGTTAAATATCTATCAATGAGGCTATTTCTTTAAGAGACATGAAAGAATGTATGCAACTGCAGTGATGGTTTCTTTTTTCTGGCAAGTATGAGATGCTGGTTTTGTTAATCTGAATAACTTTTTGAAAGCAATGTATGGAGCTGTATAATATGACCTAGTATATACATGGCCATCTTGAAATAATGATGCACTTTCCGTCACAATGCTGATAGATGGAAATTGAATTAAGCTTGCCTGTGAGAATTATGATTACTTCTCTCCTAATTATCACATTCTTTGGTAGGTTTAGCTTTTGCTTATGCTTCTGGCGGAGGCTTAATATTAATATAGAGCAACTAATCTGACATACCTATTTTTACAGCATAGTTCACAGGCAGGTCCTGCCTCTACTTGCATGAAAGTTGTACGTGTGGTACTCCAAGAAAGCAGTCAACATGGTTTTGATGGAACTGCTAGCATTTTATCAGTACAAGCTGATGCTTCTATGCCAGTACAGCGAGTTAAACATTGTACTAATTGCCCTGTAGAGATTATCTTGGCATCGATTTTTAATTTTTTGTGATTGTAATTATCTTGGATGAACGAGCGGTGCATGAGCTTATTGCGCGCATCAAAGTTGAAAATTCCGTTTCAGACAAATCGTAAGTCCAAATCAAGATCCGTAAAATCTCACAGTTCCATAACACTCTTAACTATCATTCTCCCAAAAACAAATCAACTTAATAGCTCCAAAATCGGACTTCGCGGCTGAATTCACACATAATTTAGAATTTTTGCCCTAAACAAAAAAAAGAGCTTACTGCGCATGTCAAAGTTCAAAATTCCGTTTTGGACAAACCGTAAGTCCAAATCAAGATCCGTAAAATCCCACAGCTCCACAACACCCTTAACCATCATTTTCCAAAAAAAAAATCAACTTAACTCTCGAAAATCGGACTTCGCGGCTCAATTCTTATATATTTTCGAATTCTGCCCTAAACAAAAACAAGAGCTTACTGTGCATGTTAAAGTTCAAAATTCGGTTTTGGATAAACCGTAAGTCCATATCAAGATTCATAAAATCCCATTACTCCACAACACCCTTAACTATTATTCTCCAAGAAAAAATCAACTTAACGACTCCAAAATCGGACTTCGCGGCTCAATTCTCACATATAATCGAATTTCTGCCTTAAACAAAAAAAAAAGAGCTTATTGCACGCATAAAAGTTCAAAATTCTGTTTCGGACAAACCGTAAGTCCAAATCAAGATCCATAAAATCCCACAGCTCCACAACACCGTTAACTATCATTCTCCAAAAATAAATCAACTTAACAGCTCCAAAATTGAACTTTGCGGCTCAATTCTAACATATTTTTGAATTTCTTTCCTAAACAAAAAAAAAGAGCTTACTACGCGCGTTGAAGTTCAAAATTCTGTTTCGGACAAACTGTAAGTCCAAATCAAGATCCGTAAAATCCCACAGCTCCATAACACCCTTAACTATCATTCTCAAAAAAAAAAATCAACTTAACTGCTCCAAAATCGAACTTCGCTGCTCAATTCTCATATATTTTCGAATTTCTTCCCTAAACCAAAAAAAAAGCTTACTGTGCGCGTCGAAGTTCAAAATTCCGTTTCGAACAAACCATAAGTCCAAATCAAGATCCGTAAAATCCCACAGCTCTATAACACCCTTAACTATCATTCTCCAAAAAACAAATCAACTTAATGGCTCCAAAACCGGACTTCACCGCTTAATTCACACATAATTTAGAATTTCTACCCTAAATTAAAAAAGAGCTTACTGCGCGCGTCAAAGTTCAAAATTGCGTTTCGGCCAAATCATAAGTCCAAATCAAGATTCGTAAAATCCCATAACTCCACAACACCCTTAACAGTCATTCTCCAAAAAAAAATCAACTTAATGACTCCAAAATCGAATTTCGTGGCTTAATTCTCACATAATATCGAATTTCTGCCCTAAACAAAAAAAAATACTCTGATTGGATGAACGAGTAGTGCAAGAGCATATTGCGCGCATCTAAGTTCAAAATTCCGTTTCGGACAAATCGTAAGCCCAAATCAAGATTCGTAAAATCCCATAGCTCTATAACACCCTTAACTATCATTTTTAAAAAAAAATCAACTTAACAGCTCCAAAATCAGATTTCGCGGCTTAATTCTCACATAATTTCGAATTTCTGCCCTAAACAAAAAAAAAAAGAGCTTACTGCTCGCGTCAAAGTTCAAAATTCTGTTTCGGACAAACGGTAAGTCCAAATCAATATCCGTAAAATCCCACAACTCCACAATACCCTTAACTATCATTATAAAAAAAAAAATCAACTTAACGGCTCCAAAATTGGACTTTAGGGCTCAATTCTCACATAATTTCGAATTTATGCCATAAAAAAAAAAAACAACTTACTACTCGCATCAAAGTTCAAAATTCTGTTTCGAATAAACCGTAAGTCCAAATCAAGATCCAGAAAATCTCACAGTTCCACAACACCCTGAACTATTATTCTCCAAAAAAAATTCAACT
>BCNH02000003.1:15527396-15564552 GCA_001662345.2 Metrosideros polymorpha var. glaberrima
CACCAACCCAATGGGAAGAATAATCAACAGGCTTGCCAAGGATCTAGGCGACATAGATCGCATTGTCGCCCAATTTGTAAATATGTTTATGGGCCAAGTCTGGAAGCTACTTTCGACTTTTGTGCTCATAGGAATTGTGAGCACAATCTCTCTTTGGGCCATAATGCCACTCTTGATCTTGTTTTATGCAGCCTATCTGTATTACCAGGTGAGTGCAGATTTGTTCAAGCCATAATGCTTTTTCATACAAAATGACATGTTCTCTACTATTTACGGCGACAATTGCCAAGCCTTGTCCCACTAAGTTGGGAAGGCTATTTCTTCTACTACCTAAGCTGACAATTGATGTTGTATTTGCATTTTTTGTGATGCTTGTGATACTATGCTCCGCCACTTAGATGTTTCATAGTGTAAATTCGGAAAGACAGTTTCCATAATCCTTCTATAGTAGAAAGCACCGCTTTTTGTCCTTTATATGAAACGGTGATTAAGTAGTAAGCACCAATGTCTCTGAAAGAATAGTTCCTTTAGCCATCTTTTTGTCATTTTTTTGGCAGAGGGGGGCATTAATCATCAAGGCTAAGTAGATCCTTTTAATTGCTTGTTAGTGTTACACCTCTTGTTCTATCGCATGTTTCGTCCTCTATCCATAGCCGAGTCATTTAGAAGTTCAGATGTAATTGTCTCTCTAATTGTTTGCCTTGTGGTTGTTAACAGACTACATCTTGTGAAGTGAAACGCTTGGATTCAATTACCAGATCTCCAGTTTATGCACAATTCGGAGAAGTGTTGAATGGCTTATCGAAATACGTGCATATAAGGCATATGATAGGTGGCCACAATTAACGCCAAGGCCATGGACAATAATATCAGATTCACACTTGCCAATGTCAGATCCAATCGTTGGCTCACCATAAGGTTGGAGACTTTAGGAGGCATAATGATCTGGTTGACAGCGACATTTGCAGTCATGCAGACCGAAAAAGTGAAAAATAGAGCAGCATTTGCTTCAACTATGCGTCTCCTCCTCAGCTACGCTTTGAATATAACAAGCCTTTTGAGTGGTGTTCTGAGACAAGCAAACATAGCTGTGAATAGTCTAAATGCCGTAGAGCATGTGAGTGTGTACATAGAGTTGCCTTCCGAGGCTCCAGCTATAATAGAGAGCAACTGACCCCCTCCTGGCTGGCCTTCATCGGGATCAATTAAAGTCGAAGATGTGGTCCTTCGGTACAGACCTGAACTTCCTCCGGTCATGCATGTATTGTCCTTTTCAATAGCACCCTGGGAGAAACTGGGAATAGTTGGAAGAACCGGTGCTGGAAAATCTAGCATGATAAATCTTTGTTCCAAATTGTAGAGCTCGAAAAAGGAAGAATTTTGATAGATGGGTGCAACACTTCTAAGATAGGACTCGAAGATTTGCGGAAAGTCCTTAGCATCATACCTCAAATCACCAGTTCTTTTCTCAGGTAGGCACTGTGAAATTCTTTTAACACCTTAACTTGTTTGTTAAAATAGCTTCATTCTTTCTTCCCCCATTCCCCTCAACCTCTGTGATATTCCATAGGAAAGTCTGCTAACATGTTCATGTCAGTCTGCTCTCTGGTTGATATAGCTATCTCCTCAAACAAATTCATAGCTGAGAGTTTTCTTCCTCACTTATTATGTCCAACATTGGATCTCCAGAACTCTTTACTCCTTGGAGCAAGCATCATTTCACAAGAGCTACTTACAGTTCTTGCAATCCAATTCTTTACCCAACTACTCTTGGACGGTCGCTTTCTTTTTGACATGAACAATTTGCTGACAAGTCCTAATCAGTACAAATGTCTCAATTCACTGCCTTCTACTTTGATTTGATTCCAAGGACATTTTGGATAAAAAAACACCATCTTTCTGTTCATGTGTTGCCCGACATTTCATTTGAAAAAGGCTACAATACGAATCACAACTGTGTACACTGAACCTCATTACTGTGAACTGAGAAGCTTCTACTGTATATACCAAATAACCTTTAGACTTCATTGTTTGTGAAGACTAAATATCAACTCAAATAGTTTCTTTCTTTTTAATTATGTGTAGGAATTGTGAGATTTAATCTCGACCCTTTCAATGAACATAATGACGCTGACCTTTGGGAGACTCTGGAGAGAGCACATTTGAAGGATGTCGTCAGAAGGAACTCTTACGGCCTGGATGCTGAGGTAAGCTTGTGCAAAGTTACTAGATGTAAACTGTTAACGAAGGGATCATTGCAATTACTATTGAATTTGGGTTTATGTTGATGAAATTATCAATAGTTACCTAACTATGTTCAAGGGGAAAATATTAAAGTTTTGAAAATTGTCTTGTGAAGGACAAGGATTGTTAGACATTGTCTAAGCATGCAAGTGTTGACATGCTGACAACAACAATTGACTAGGTTCATGTCCTTTGGCAGAGAAAGCAGAAAAATCAAGTCGAATTAATAGAAGGCAAGCACCATGAGTTAGTATTTAGCAAAAAAGTTTGACAGGCATATGCAATGGGTGCACATGGTTTTTCTATCTCCGCATGTAAAGGCGTTGGACACTATATTGTCTCAGAAACATAGATAGGCAAAACTAGTAGATGCTGCATTAGGCAGAGTGAAGCATGGTTTACTGACGAAACAATTATACTTGCAGGTTGTAGTCTGAGCTAAGAAATTTTTTGGCTTTAAGAAAGAAAGAGAAGGTACTTTGCTTAAATTCTCATATTCTATTCTTCTTTTGTTTTTGAAGTTGGGGGCAGATTGTCATGCCGATCCTTTGTCCTATGTGTCTACGTTTGTCCTGGAGTCCATTATCGATTCCTGGTGTTAATTTTTCCTTGATATTCCACTGAAAGCACGATGAAGGTCAACATGCACGAATTTGTATGCAATTGAAGTAATTTGATTGTAGCTCTAGGTATCTCTTTCCCGTTACTATACAAACTGTATTTTTAAGAGTAGAAAAGTTGCGAGTGTTAACTTTAGGACTGAGATTGCAACTGCCTTTATATCTTTTAGTCAACAAAATACGAATGACCATTATTTAAGACTGAACATTTTAATTGTGCAAGGAGATGGTCCTATAAAAAGCTGAACCAAAATTTAAGTGGATTTTCTGCAAAGACTTGATAGAAACCCTGCCCTTGGTTCATGTGAAAGAAGATAGAGCCTTAGTGCTTAGCAGCGATGAATGAGAAATAGTCTGCAGCCTTTCTGCAATTCTGTTTGGGCTTATAATGATCTAAGCTCTTGCAATTAGAAAGAATCCTTCAATGATAAAAGCTCATTATGACTTTTGACTTCCTCAGTATGGTCTAAGCTTATACTCATTTGTCTTTTGCCTGGTGTAGATTTACGGCCAGAAAACTCTGGTCAAAAGCTTTTTGCCCCATCGTGGCAGTCAAGTGAGGAGAAATATTGACTGTTTGTTGAGCTTGTTGGTGAAAATGTTGCAAGAAGGAAAAACTTTTGATTCTGTCTTTCCAGGTATTATTTATTAAATAAGGAATCTGTGTTTCTGATCACATGCATTCTTCTTCTACTCAATCCTGTAATTGGTTTTCCATCCACCAGTGCTAGCCAATTTGTTCTATATGAGCAATGTAATGACAATATTCAAATCCTAGAAATATTGGTTTTGCTTCTTTTTTTTTTTCATGCTTGGCACTCAAAATTGGTTTTCTGTTATTCTATCTAAAATAATCAAGCAAGGTTAAACACTTAAATCGTCAAAAGAGATACTTGGAAAATTTTCTTTTTCATTTGCAAGTATTTTCCTAATTAACTTGATTCCCCATTTCTATTTTATTTTCTATTTTTTTCTGCATGCTGCTGCATGGACACGGAGCCTCACACTCCAAAGGGGCAATTCTTAGAGTTCCTTTAAATGAACAGAAAAGAAGGTCAGAAACATTTTTTCCAGAAAGTTTGAATGACATTCTTCGTTGTAGAATTGCTTTTCCATGCATGGGCATATGCATCACAAATCAAAAGTCCCCACGGAGGATAGTTTGAACAAGTGACTTTGACAAAATAAAAGGGAGTGTTGAAGTATGCCAGGTGAAAGCACTTAGGATGACGAAAGGCAAGCCATGCCTAAATACGTCCTTAATACACACTTTGAGAGTGGAGTGAAAAAGAAAATCGTGTTTTAGGGTAGAGGATTTATTCGCAAGGAATACATGGATTGAAATGATGAAGGGCATTTCATTTCTCTACCTGAAACACTAAGAATGACCCTTGCTAGCCATTTTGAGCCTAAATATGGAGGATTTCTTAAATAACCCTGTCAAGAACCACCCCACATTGGGGCAAATTGGAGATTAAGGTTGAAAACATTTCAGAGAAAGACTAAGAACGATTTTATTGCCTTCACTTGCATCAACCTTTTAGTGGTGACTTTTGGTGAATTCTCATGAAAGCTCGAGATATCCCAAAGTGAAGAAGAGCATTCATTTCTTTACCCAAAACTATTTTTTTTTTTTTTTGGTAAAGTAAAGTAAATATTATAACCTTTCTAAGAATGTGAACAGAGCCAGAAGACAAGCTAGAGCTTCTTGTGACGAGTCGTCAAAGGAAGATCTAGGAAGTCAAAGGCGGTAAGAAGCTTACAAGAGACAGGGAGAACAACAAGAAAAACAACAAGGCAAACAGCCAACTAATCAAAAATACAGGAAGAGATGCCCCATATTCTTTGGATGCTTCGGTTTGTTGGCGAATCAAGAACCCCTTTGATAGACAAGGCCTTGTCTTGCACGACTTTTTCCAGGTGACGTTTGATGGCCGGAATAAACGGCTGCTGGTTGCGAAAGAGGATATCGTTCCTGGTCGACCAGATGATATGGCAAAGCGCAGCGAATGCAAAGCGAGCAATCAGCTTGTGGAATTGTTGTCCTTTAAGGTGAACGTGAGCCCAGTGGAGGAGATCCGGCCACGGTTGGTTATACCAGGGCACGTTGCACCGAGCAGCCCAGAAAAGGGCAAGAGAACCGGTTGTAGAGCATTCAAAATACTTTACCCAAACACTATTTATCCTTTGAATAACCAAGTTGGACCTTAATATTCATTTCTGAACCCAGTTGGTGGTTATCTCCCTACACAAGGGCAAGGCATATGATTTACCATGAATATTGGTACCAATAGAAAAATATCTCGATAGTTTTAAGAATTAAAAGTTCAAGAAAAACTAGAGGGCATGAAAAAGCAGTGTGCCTGGTAAAAGCAAGGCCAATGCCCGGAAAAGAAAAATTGTATCAAGAGCAACAATTCTATGCAAAAAAGAATTGGGTTGAATGCAAAAATAATTAGAATAAGAGCAAAGCTCTTATGTTTCAACTGAAATGAGTGACTGATGGATTCTCGAGATAAACTAAATATCAAGAGTCAAAATATTGTGAATGAGCTGGTGATGATGCCAATATAATCACTAATATCGAAACCCCTTGAAGAACTTTTGAGCCTTATCAGCCTTTCATTTCCTACCCATCACCAAACCTACATTATAACCCTTGGAAAGTCTCTTCTGATTGGGCTGGTTTGAGTAGACGTGAGGATTTCACAAAGAAAGCCACCGCTTGAAGGAGTGGAAGCAATAATTTCTTATCTTATCTTTGAGGTTCTTGACTTGTAAACCCGATGAAGATATAAATTGATGAATATTTCTTTCTTGGCCTCAAAATGATTATCCTTTGTGTAAGCCCATGACCAAGCCAACATTACGGTCCTCTGAAAAGACCTTTTAGATTGATCAAAGTGTATCCTTTGCAAATATTTCCAAAAGCCTTTGCCACAGGTTGTGTTAGGTATTTTGAGTGTTTAAAGTTGATTTCCCATGTCAAAGGATGGGATTAAAAGCCATTTCTTCGAGAGATTGTGAGAAGTCCTTTCTGACTAAGGCACTTCCATTTGGCATCTTTAACAAACTCTTTGAATGAGTCTAGATTATCTTGTTGATAATTCTCCTCCCAAGGAATTTGATAATTGATGATAGTTACCCACATCGGTTGGCAATTTCACAATAATAAATGACATTCAGAATTTCCTGGATTGTTCATGCCAAGTATGATTTTCTACTTGTTGAAAGTTCATAACTATTGTTTTCCTGTATTAAAAACCACAGAGCTCTGATAATAGGATGTCTTGGATTATTTCTTATAATAAACGAGCTCGATATAGTTGAAAATACTTAAGATTACAATGTATAATACTTCTGAAATCTAGTGCTTCTTCATAATTAAGCTAAGTCCAAGATAGTCCTTTTTGCATGTGTTGAAATAAAAATAAATAAATAAATATACATTAGGTTGAGTTTGATCAGTTACGTCATAGTAACATAATTGAGAGAGAGCTGGCCATAAGAACTGTCATCCCCTTATAAGGGTCAGCCACTCTTACACTACTGTCTTCTTGTTGTTATCTAGTGTTAGGAAAGATTCGAGTGTTCAAGATCTTTCGTTAAAGTTTCTGTTGACATCTTCGTATGTCTAAATTAATGATATCATGTCAATATTGACACACATCATCGACGAGGAAGATTCCGAGCAGCTCTTGGAAGTGATACTGTGAAATCTTTTGAAAGAGGAAAAGGTAAGTGCTGATGGAGTCGAAGCTCATCTACTTGTGCTCAGTGATACGGCCACAGGGCTTGCATGCAAATGCTTCATTTTGTGTCTTTCTGTTTGCGTGTGCGCATAGGATGTCTGGTCAGTAGTGAAATTGCTTTCACTCCTGTTTGAAAGTTTCAACTTACTCTCTTCTGAAGTATACATTATTCACGTATATGTTGTACCATCTGCTTCTTCTCAGCTTGCCGTCTCTGTCCTGCAAACTTGTTGCCTAAAGCTTGAACCCTTCGATCTTGGTTTTTTAACATCCTGCATCATGGATAGAGACGCTGAAGGGAGTGAACTTAGAGAGATTTACCATAAAATAATATTTAAAATATTCATTTGCATGCAAATGCTTTTTGATGTCGTCCCAAACCTGACACAAGAGTTACTGGTATTGGCTTCAATTGGAGGACCTCAATCACTTTAAAGTGTTTACATTTTAGAAAATCACTTTTTTTCTGCGTTTTTCTACTTGATTATAAGTTAAATGCATTCTTGTGTGTTTCCTGATTAATTTATTTTGTGTAGACTGATCAAGTCGATGTTCGAATAAAAGCTGTATGTTTGATTGGGAAAATCTTTGCTGTGCCTGGATGCCGAGCTGCACAGAATTATCACGATCTTCTTTTTTTGAGATTTTGAACAGATTCTCTGATAAATCTGTGGAAGTTAGAGTTACAGCTTTGCAGTGCGTAAAAGATTTCTGTACAGCCAACCCCACCGGGGCTGAATCACTTGAAGTTCTTTGTAAGCTGTTCAGCAATCTAACATGTTGATTTACCATGGCATTAGTTCTTGAATTTGTAGTTTTCCCTATTATATGTCTCTCACATATTGATAGTACCTTAGGCAGCTACATTTTGAGGGACGACTATTGGACATAGATGATAGGGTGAGGACACAGGCTGTGGCAGCTAGATCTGGGAAAATGTAATTTAAAGTTCATTCCACTCCCACCAATATCTCAAGTAGCCGAAAGACTTAGAGATAAGAAGGTACTTTTTTTGTAAAGATCTTACCTTTGTGGCCAGCGAGAGCTGTCCTAACTCCATAACAATCTCTTAAATGCAGATATCTGTGAGGAAGAAGGCCTTACATGTAGGAGTTATTGCAGCAAGTGTGCTGAAGGCAACAAGACCATAGATGACCACTTCGAATGGATTCCATGCAATGTCTTGATGCTTTCCTATGATAGAGATTGTAAGGAATTGAGGTATGCATACGTATACCTTCTGTTCCCTGGTGATCAAATCGACATTTCGCCAATCGTGATGCAATTTTATATGCGTTTTAGGTCCCAAATCATGGAGCTTCTACTGGCTGAAGATTGATTTCCTAATATTTCTTTACTGGAGAGAACAAACTGAGTCTCTAATTCACTGTGTAATCACACCTCCTTTTTTCTTTGGCAGATGGTTTCGTTAACCATAGGGTCTCTGGCTTGGTGCTCCATGCTAGTTATGATTAGCCTAGAAATGCACTTTTACATTCGGGAGTTCAAATGGTACGTGTGCTTTGGACTAATTTATGTTCTGTTGGGGGAAGCTGTGATGCTCAATCTCATCCTCTCGATGAGAGACCACTATCAGCATCATAGGTTAGTTTTTATATTTCAGCAAACATTTATGCTCATATTTCGGAATATGTACATCTCACATTCTCCTTATGTATAACTTGGATGGTAGTAGAGTAGTATAGTGATGTTATGAGACTCTCTCTCTCTCTCTCTCTCTCTCTCTCTCTCTTCAAGCTAGGCAAATTGATGAAAACAGTCAAAAGAATTAACATTTTTATTGTTAATATACTCTAGAGTGTGCATTTGTTGTCTTTGGTTGCCATTGTGCTTAACTGAAAATTATGTCATCATTAAATCATTGCGAAGGACATATTTGCAAGATTTTCCAGTCCATGTCTTGCAATATGGTTAGATTGCTTCCTTAAACTGGTGCATGTGGCTAGTAATGCCATTCTTGTTAAACATCTTTCATACTGTATATGTAAGTTCTGAAAGATGTCTCTGTTGAGTTGCCATAATTAATGCGACACTAAGATCTCCCTTTGGGAATGTGAAACTAATTTTGATTGGTCGAAGATGATAGCCAGTTGTAGGTTGAGTTGCCTTATTTAGACAACTACTAGAATTGGAAATCTTTCTTGGAGACTCAAAAAACTTTTCAAAGTAGGCTGTTCTGTTCTGTTCTGTTTTTTTTTTTTTTGGGTCGAATAGTAGGCTGTTCTGTTACAATGTGTAACAGCATCACATTGTTTTAGAGTTCTAGATCCATATTCAGTATGTTCTAGGGAGGACCTAATATTGTCTTTTTTACTCCTCCAGGTCTGCACTTCATCTGTATATCAACACGGTTTTTTGCCAGGTTATTTCTCTTTGAATAAACTGTTACTCTTCGACTCATCTATTTATAACTTCCTAGCCTTTTGAACAAATAGTTCCTACTGGGATTCATCCGTTAATAGATTTGATATGAACATCGGCAATTTCTTTCTGTCATTGGTCACCTTGATCTAAAGAATTCCGATTAAATCTTCTTCTTTTTTGTGCTTCTTTTGATGAAGGTTCTATTTGGGATTCTTCTTTTTGTCTATGTTCCGAATCTAGACCCTTGTCTAGGGTATATGATGATCCACACGGAGCCTATTGATAGTGTTGAATATGAGGCTCTTCCGGGAGAGGAGCAAGTTTGTCCAGAAAGGCATGTCAACATATTTTCCAATAAGCAATACCTGAACTTCATTTCTTCTATATAACAGTTCAGCTTGTTTTTCATAAGATCTTACCAGTTCAGCTAGTCTCTATGCATTGACATGTCAAAGAATTGCCTGACATTCTCTAGTAAGCAGTGATAATGAACTAATAATTTGACAGTTTCAGATTCTGTCTCTTTAAGGAGTTCAAATTGCTTGTGTTTTTGCTTGCTTTCTAATGGTGGCATTTGTCGGTTCCTTGTTTGCGCATATCTCTTCCTCCCCGAAGCAAAATATAATTCCTTTGCTAGAAAATAAAAGTGAGATGAGACATTTCTTTGGGGGTCTAGTGAAATAGAACGTTGGATTTTGTTCATTGTTTTATTAATTAGCTGTTTAGTGTTTTCAGAGAATCATTAAGGACTTACAAAGTAGTTTTTCCCTTTGAAAAACTAGATTTTTTGGTTAATTGAAAACTTGCAATTTTCTTTATATGGCTAATTGATGTGAACAAACTTCTCTATCTTACTATGCTTTTGATTTAAGACTTGACAACTTCAGCTGCTTATTTCTTTGTCTGTTCTGGCTGCCAGCATACACCTCTGGAAAATTAGTATACTGTTGCGATGATGCCTCTTAACTAGCCTTGATGGCTTTGCGTAAATCTTTATGATTTGCAATCATCTTACGTATATGTAAAATAGAAATAAGAATGTTGATAGTTGAATTTATCTCAGTGGTGTAAATATTAAATTTTAGGTTCAATCTATAAAATATTATATCCACCTAATAAATCCAGTTGCAGATAGACAGGCTCGTTTCTAATCTATATTTTATGGGATTTAGCAGCTTTACGCCTTGAATTAAATTAAAATTGGCTAACTCGATTTGCCTAATCTCTATTTTTGTATGCTAATTGCTGGTCATAGGCTAATTGGCTTTTGAAGCACTCTGAGATGCGTGTCCTTAAAGAGATGCCTGAGTTCATGGTCGGATGATGTTAAGAATTGTCAGAAAGGAAAACAATTTTCTGTCCACATGATGTTTTATGGTTTATCTTTTTATTTTATTGATATTATAGTTCTTTTCCTGGCATAGTTTTTGACGAAATTTTTTTGTTGAACTGCAGTTGCTGGCAACTTACTGAACGCATTTCTGGATCCGATTTTGATATTTCTTTTAGATCTTGGCATTGGTGGTGCAGCAGTAGCAACAGTGATTTCTGAGTATGTTAGTACTGTGGTAAATTTAACATAATCATATATATTTGCAGAGTATTGTGGTTTCTTGATACCGTGATTCCTGTAACTTCTTTGTCCTCTAAATGGAGTTAAGCTTTTTAGCCTTCTGTATAACAGATATTTGATAGCTTTAATCCTGCTATGGAAGCTGAATGATGAAGTATTATTGATCTCTCCAAATTTTGATGGGAGAAAATTTATCCAATATCTGAAATCAGGTATGACTCTTATTAGGGAAACCTGTTGTATTTTAGTTCTATTTTCCAAGTTGCATCTATATGGTGAAGAAATTATTTGAACCAATTAAGGGCAAATGTAGAATTTAATTTCTCAAGAATGGCCAGAAGTTTATGTTGTCCTAATTTTCTTCTGGCAGGTTGCTCTGGCAAGAACCTTAAGTGAGGCACAAAATCAGTAAGTCCACTTATTATTACATTTTGTAGTCAATGACAAGACTAAGGTTCAAAATGGAGATTGAATTTTTGAGGCCTTGAGGAGTAACTGCGGGTTGATGTAAAAGCAAGTTTCTTCTAAAGTGAGGGTTGTATCTTCAGGTGGCTTCTTATTGGCAGAACTTTAGCAATTCTCATTACAATGACTTTGGCAACATCAATGGGTGCTATAGCTGGTTATCAGATCTGCACGCAAGTATGGTTGACTGTGTCTTTGCTTACTGATGCTCTAGCAATTGCTTGCCAGGTAACTAATTAGCTCTTTCTGTCCTATATCTTGTCATAGATTAGATCAGCAAAATCGATGAACAAACTGTTTTTATTAGTTCTCCCTTGTGATAGAATTGCCTTTCTACTCGTTTGTCTTGGCAGTCTTGGATTCAAGTGTTAGAAACAGCTTCTCTTCCATGCATGATAAGTCTGCATTCAGACCATCCTTTCACATCCTGCAATCTAGGAGCCTTGCACCAGAACGCTCCTTATACTTTAAGAGGATGCTGTCAAACTTCTTAGTTCTTCCAGTCATCTTCTCAAAACTTTCGAAAAGAGAAGGAAAACGGAAGCATGTAATGCAAACTATCCTATTGCTGACTTTTTGAGATTGTAGACATGATGCTGCTAGATTTCTCACACTGAAATAATTTGCAGTTCGTTGCTGGACATTTTTTATGGGCTCTACTATGCGATTTCGAATTTCGGATATGCTGCCCATTCCATGGTGAATCTTCACTCACTCTACATTTGTTCAAAACTACAAAAGATTCGACATTTCTGACCTCCATTGCTGCAGTAAATAGGTCTTTGTTGAAGTAGTTTCTTTCACTTTCTTATTAATGAGTGGGCGGTTGAATTTGGGAAGCAGGTTGCTGAAAGGAGTTTAGGAGACAATGAAGCTGATAATTGGGCAAATGTGTATAGTGAGCAAGTTAATTATGTTGTATATGAAAGTAGAGAGCAACTAACAACTTGTATATATACATGCTAATGATACTTTACCTTGTACTATAGTTAAATTCTTAGCAATACATCTTTCAAAAGTACTTGGAGTTGCAGTGTTGCCTAAATGCAATGCCTTGTGAAGGGAAATTTGCCTTTTGAAGTTGGACCAAAATGCAAAATTGGATGTTTGCCAATTACCAATAATCATACATGTGCTTGTTGAAGTTATGCATTGAAAGGAAAACAGTGTCTCTGTCAGTTATTGTTTTCTCCTTTGCTTTCTTAAATATTACAGTGGTCTCACCACATGGAGGGACCATCTTCTAGAAAGCCAAGTGAATTGTTCATCAGATAGTTATGTGTCTCACCGGTATTGCTGCACCACTGTTGAACTTGGGACGGGAAAAGTATTGTCATTATGGATTGAGAAATACCTGTAAAGAGAGAGTTTGGATTCCTGCATGTCATGACCGCTAGTGAACACTCTAAAATGTGCATCTCCTCTCGTAAGTTTTTCTTGTTCAGATATGAATCCATATGTTGGGCAACCTAATCCCTTAAAAGAAGGCCAAGACCTCTTCCGCAGAGGGCATCTGAGTGAAGCAATTCTTGCTTTAGAGGTTGAAGTTCTGAAAATTCCCGATGATGCTGAAGGTTGGAGATTACTTGACATAGCACATGCAGAGAATGATGATGATCAACAGGTTATTCAACTTACTGTATCTTAAAGTCAGTAAGTGTGTTCTTGTGCTTAGGTTTTTTCAGGCACATTATCTGTTGCCTTCTTCAAACACCTCTTTTTTCCCCTGAGTTTGTTGTTTGTCTTCACAAGAAAGCTACCATCTGCTTGTCAAACGACTCGTTGACCCAGTTGCTTTCATGGGAGATAGTAAACCTTTAAATGTACCTCTTAAGTATGTCGTATACCTAGAATTTTTTCTCGACTCTTACTGGTAATTTGATGTACTTTTGGCTGGGTGCATTTTTGTAGTAATCAGTTGTGCCAGCTAACTGAGAGGGGAACAATTGGCTACTTGTCGTCTTCATTTTTTAGTAAACTTATTCATGGAGTGTCTTTAGCTTCGTCTAGTTTATATATTGATTGATTGTGTTGGTTGCAATCATGTATTGACATTGGTTTTTCTTTTTATGTAGGTTGCTGCACTTTACTAGTTGGGAATGGCTGGTCATTTTTCCCTTGGCAACAACAACTCTAGCTACAATCGATGTTGCTGGTGCATCCATTGTAAGCCTCTCATAATCAGGAATTTTTCTACAGTTGGGAGCTGGAGTAACTTTATCGGGTAACAAGATAGTTCCCATAGTTTCCTAACTTTAGGTCATTGGTAGGCCACTTCAGATTTCTCGATTGCTATCATCTAGCGTCTTGATGTTTATAATCACCTATGCTTTGCCCCTGCTATTTCTCCTAAGCATGCCAATGTGGACTTCTGTGAAGGATTTTAGTTGTCTGGTTACTTTGCGGAATGCTAATTGTGGAGATCTCCTGAAGATGATGCTTGGTTTTCCCTGTGTAATACCTTTGTGCCTGAATTCGGTTATGCTGACTGCATACACTATCATACTGCTATTGATGACAAATCATTTATTTGTGGACTTAGGCCTAGAAATGACTTGATTGTTTGTATACTAAGGTAGGTGGTTTTCATGGAAGCACGTGTCAAAGTCACGTGGAAAATGAGGTAGTCCGCTAATAGTCCGCTAATAAACTTTTAGCGTTTCCTTGGATTCACTCAAACCATCAAAAGCTGGTTTTGCAATGGAACAAATTCACCTTCCTTGTTTATCTAAGTTGTTGTGATTTACCTCTCCAAATATGCTCGCTGCATTGTTGTTTTTCATTCCCTTCGAAGTTGAATCCTGGAGAGGTCACATTATAAGATTGTGGTTGTAATGATGTGGTGTTCAAAAGTATTCTTATGATCATCCTTCTTATTTTATTTTTTCTATTACATGCTGAAACAAGAATTTAGTTGCTTGTACAAATGACATAATTTAGTCCTAATTATTTTTTATTGAATGTCTGGTTCTAATGGTTACATCATGTATTGCAACCTCGGCTCTATGTTGGGAGGGGAATGCACGAAAGCACGTTTTATCTCTTCAAGTACTTTCTTGAAAGACGTAAACTTGACACCTACTTTTTTTTTTGTGACCAAATTCTGACATTCGCTATATGGCACCTTTGTTAGGTACACATTGTTCTGGGTTCTAATAATTACGAAGTTGGCATTCAGCTATTACATTTGACATATCTGGATCTGCATGTTTCTTGATTACCTGGTAGTTTTTGTTTAGTTTCCCTTTGCAGATACATCCAAATAGAGTAGACTTAGCAGCTTGTGGAACACAATACTTAGCAGCTTCAGAGAAGATCTTTTTAGCGATAGGTCTTTGGTGCTTAGAATATCTTTCTTAGTACTATCATCTTCAATATTGTTTTCTGCTGGACTCCACTGCAATCTCTTCTAGTAAAAGATTATTTGCTGCTATTTACTTCTATTAGTAATTGATGTTGTACCTCTTCCGTGTTGATTTTTCTGGGGAGATGAACCTTCTGCTTGTTCCATACTGGGTTGATCGTTATTACTAGCCAGCAAAGCTGGTTCACTGATATATTATAACGTACTCGATTTCCCCTCCCTAACATCTGCTTTACATATTATACAGATAACTATAACTCTAGACATGGCTAAAGACAGCAATGGTAAGGACCGGGAGCTCAGAAAGAGAATTGACACCGACAATGTCTAGTGCTATTCGTGAATGCTATGTCTTGTGCTATTCTGTGGTCATGTGGTTGGCATTTCTAGTAGTTTTATTCTCAACTGTTGAAAATCATATAGGGTTTTACTCTAGATTGTTCTTGAGATTGAACATTCATATATAACTTAAGTCTATGGATAGCAGCAGATGACGGGTGATTAAAAGTTATCAATTGTGTGCAATGCTATCTTTTTACTCTTTTCTATAATCAAACGGCTTCATGCTATCCAGAAAATTGTTAGGGTGTATGAGTGAGTTTGGTCTCCCTATGCATTTGGTTTGAATTTTATAGCTCTACTTCTGGAGTTGGTGAGGAAACCCAAGTGAGAGCACAAATAACAGATAACACTGCTCTGAGTGCTGCTCTAAATACACAGTTTCCCTCCAAATTGGTGTCTCTACTGCTATACCCATGATTTTGGGTTTCATTTTGGAGTAGGGTTTTCTGAGGGTAATAGATATTATACTTCCATTTTTCATTTCTCTGGTTTATCAATTTGTTATTCTTTTATGTAGTTGTTTGTTATCCTTTTGTGTACTTAATATAGCTTTGCCTGTTAATCACTAAGCTCGGATGGCTGCTACTTTTTTAATGCTTAATCTAGGTTAATGATTAGTGCTATCTCTTCGTGCTGCCCTTTGTTTTCATTTTTTTAAGCTTCATGATGGATTGTCAATTCCCCTCAACTTCTGTATTGTTGCTCTGGGTCTGGGATGTGTGAAATGTTACTGCCTGATTAGTGAAGTCTAGACAAGCGAGCCGTAACGAATGGGTTATTTTTTGTCAAAGTAATGTAACTGGCACGTTTGTCAATGTTTCAGTTGATTGTTTGCTTTTTGTCCCATAAAAAGTGAAACGAATAGAAAACTTGGGAATAGAAATAAACATTCATCTCAAGCTACTTTACCGTGAATTTTCTGCCTACTCAAGCACATGGATCTCAGACATGGCCAATTATGTTATGGCCGGAATATCACATCTTTGATATAGGTTAATATCAACATCTTCTCTGTGCAAATCAGTGCCTAAGTCTAGGGAAAGGCACGTCGTTGGCCATAAAGCATTATATGTTCAGGTATTATTGATAGTAAGTTTGTTCTTTGCTGAGAAACCATCCTGAGTAGGTCTTTAGTGATGTCATTAGTTTTACTAGTTAGATTAAGTGCGGTACTTATGTTCTTCCCGATGCTTTAACTTTGAGGGCATTGCTTTACCTCTCTTTGCATGCAAGCTGTGGTTCTTTATGCTATTGAAGTATTTTGTATTTTTCATATTTATAGGAGACAACAATTCAACTATTTATTAATGCACAACTCATACAAAGATCAAATACCAATCAAAGACAAGCATGCTTGAATTTTGGATAAAAAGCAATCTGTATTGGAGCCCATAAAGTGCATGTCTTTTCTGTGTTATCAAATAAATATGCTCTGTAATAATCAATGTAAGCGTTTTGACTTGCTGCTCTCTTCTTGTTGCAAAACTTGGAGACGCCAAACAAAGATGGCATTTCAATCCACTTTTACTTGCAGAAAGTTTTTACAGGTCTGATGCTATTTACATATTTCTTTTGGCACGTTTTCTTCTTTTTCTAAGATATGTCACCAACCTTCTTGAGCGGGTGATATGTAAAAGTGAAGAGGAACTCAGATAATCTGGTAAACTAGAAGAACAACTTCGTCTTTGGGCATCATATAGAGGCCAGACTTTAACTAAAACTGGTCTCTCTCTCTCTCTCTCTCTCTCTCTCTCTCTCTCTCATGCACATGCGCACAGAACAAATAGTGGAACCTGACGACAAATTGGAAACTTCACCTAACCATCCCCGGAAAGAAAAAACTTGTGCCTTGTATGTATCTTGCTGTACCAATCTACTTGAATGACCATCTCTTTTCTTCCCTTATTTCTTTCTTTTGAACCCAACCAAAGGATGAATCTCCACCCGGTGAGCAATTGACTATAAGTTTTGCCTATTAAAATGAGCATTCTGCACGCCCTAATACTTGGAAAGACAAGATCATTCGAGTTAATTATCTGATTAATCCACTTTCTCTAACATATGATTTGGCTGAGATTTGCAGTTCGTGGGATGATGTATTACAGAAAAGCACTCATGCTTCAGAGCTACCTGGAAAGACTTGGTTCGGCAGGTTGGCTTTGAGGCATTTCATATACATGTGATAGGAAGGCTTTCACTGTCTTGCTTATGCTTGATTTGGATATTTCAGATGTGGAAGTTGCCGTTTCAAGCAGTGATGTAACTGATACTCAAGGGTTCGAATTTTCACCTGAAGCAAGGGCGCAGACGGATCTGAAGTTCACATATAGTGACAGGTCAGATTTATGGAAAGCAGGAGGAGCAGAAACCTGAGGCTGCTGACATTGCAATGTTGATGCGAAGGTAACATTTCTTGTTGCCTGCTTACCTGTATTTCATTAGATGCCATATCTCTGCTCATATGGAAACTCCTTTAGATTTTTAACTTCATATTTGATGTATGTGTGGATTTATTATGTTTATTTTGTGTCCTAGAAATGAAGTGCTACGCGTTGCTTTTATCAATGAGGTTGAGACTTTGAAGGATGGAAAAGTCCACAGAATTCTACTCGAAGCTTGTAAAGGCATGAATAGTTCGGTCTGTGTCATGAATAGTTTTGCAAAGCACCTACGTCCTTATCTATTTTTTTCAGCCTTTTCTCCATGTACTTTTGCAGGCCGTCGTCAGTTTTATCACTATGCTGTTTCAGCTTTGGTTCTGTCTTCTTCACGTTCTCACTGGGTACAAGAACAGATGGACCATTCTTCATGGGGGCGCGAGGGTTTGTTATCGTACTTTACTGCCTTTTTTCTAAAAATTATGGATTTTAAGATTGCTGAAGTTTGTTCTGTTACAACAGTATGAGGCCACTGTAGAGGATTTGTGGTTCAATTATAGACTTTGCTCTCACAGTCACTTTGTTAAAGGGTACATCTAGGTATATTAGTTTGTTGTCGCCTAGGATGTTAGTTTCATTCATTGCACGTCATTCGTTGTATGTCACCTAAGGTATGTCATCTATGATACGTCATCTCATTGCATGTCATCTTTGGCACATTGCATATCATTAGTACTAGTCATTTAGTTGCTTTTAAGGCATGGCATCATCTAGGCATATTCGGACATATATGTACTTTAATACGTCATTAGACTTGGTTTCTTTCACCTAGGTTCATTCATATGTTATTTGTTTAACCTTCGTGCATCATGATTGCTATTTTCTCATGCTTTGCATATGGTGGTCATTTAGGTCTTTGATTTTCCTTGAAGGCAAATTTCAAAAACACAAAAACAGTTGTTGTTTCCCTTTGTTTTCCTGACTGACCTATGGGTCTTCTTGATTTTTCATGGTTTTTACCCGTATTTTTTTCGAGGATGGTCGCAACAGCTTGGTAACTCTTGGTTACAACCTTAAGTGGACTTACGCTGAAAAAATTGGTTAGGTAATTTTTAACACTTTTCTTTCTTGATAGCGCATGTCAAAGTCACGTGAAAAACGAGGTTAGTC
Organism: Metrosideros polymorpha var. glaberrima; assembly: GCA_001662345.2. Classification (NCBI taxonomy): domain Eukaryota; kingdom Viridiplantae; phylum Streptophyta; class Magnoliopsida; order Myrtales; family Myrtaceae; genus Metrosideros; species Metrosideros polymorpha. The sequence goes on from BCNH02000003.1 coordinate 15,545,690, forward strand.
CGCTAACTCGTGTTAAATGTTTTTGTCGCCTCATATTTTTAGTGATTTTAGTGGTAAGGTTCGAAAAGTCAAAAAATCACGCGACCGGCCTGAAAATCGGAAATTTCCGTTTTGCCCTAGGTTTGGTTGTCGTTTTTTTTTGGGTTGGTTAATTAATTTATTTATTTTCCTTGTGGCTGAAATTATTAATGGATAAGTATCCACATTTTAGCTCTATTGAATTTTCATGCAAGAGTTAATCTTAGCCCTTGATTTCTTTATGCAAAATTGAACCCTAGTCCTTGGATTAGTTTAAGCATTTGTATAAAAGAAGATTTTCAGCCACTTTGCTCTCTCACCCTCATAATTTTGGCCACTCCATCTCCTCACTCTTTCTCTCTTGAATTTCTTCCTTTCTTTTCTTGTTTCTTGTTTCTTGTTCGGTTTTCTCCATTGTCGCCACCACGGTTTTGGAGTAGCGGTTTCTTGTTCGGTTTTTTCCATCGTCGCCACCACGGTTTTGGAGTAGCGGTTCGGAGCCTATTCCGTCTTTGCTTGCGTGTGTTTTTAGCTCATTTTGGTGGTAAGTCACTTTCTAATCTTTGATTAGGTTATTGGGTGATTTTTAGATGCTCTAGTGTAGATTTTCATGGAGAATTGAAGTGCCTTCTTGTGGTAATGGATATGGCATGATTTAGAAGTGTTTATATGTTGATTTGAGTGAGAAAAATGCAAGTTTGTGGGCTATTTTTGGGGGAATCCGAAAGTGAGAATTATGATGTCATAATTCAATATGTGATATCATGTGTGGATAATGTGATTCATGATGTCACTTGGTACTTTGTGAGGTCATATGAAGACTTTTGTGACAATGTGATGTCACAATGTGAATTATGAGGTCATTTGTGATTTTTGTGAATTTATGATGTCATTCAGAGATATATATGATTTATGATGTCATAATGTGAATTATTATGTCAAAATAATAATAATAATAATAATAATGATTTTTTTATGCGATGTGAGTAGGGTATAAGCATTGATTTCGTGGCTCGATTAATTAATCATACGATCCAATATTGATCGTGCGGCCTTAATTTAATATCGTATGATTTGACTTTGATTGCATAATTTTATACGCTAGTCGAGTGATTATTGTGGCATTTCCATGATAGTTTGATGAAACCAAGTGATCATTATTACCTTGAAGTGTGTTTACACCGGGTTAAGAATTGAGCTTAAGGTGTTTTACGCGGACCACCTTGATGCGTGTTGACGCGGGGTATAGTTGAGCCTGACGAGGCCAACTGTCGCATACCTGAGGCATGAACTTTACGCGGGTTGTGGTGAGTCACACACCTGATGCGTTTTACGCGGGTTGTTGCGAAGACCTGAGGCGTGTTTACGCAGGTCGGACCTGAGGCGTGATTACGTGGGTCGAGAAATATCGAAACGTCGGGGTGAATCATGCATCGATTTGTGCATATTGTGCTTGTGAGCATATTGTCCGTTGAGTTAATATGTGCTTTATGCCATGTTTCGATAATAATTAAATTCTTTGATACCATAAGTTCACTTGTATTATTATCTCGTTCGTTTAATTAGATTTTGGTTAGGATGGCATATTAGGGTATTCTAAAAGTACGCTTTACTCTAGTCGAACTTAGAAAGTAAACTTATTGAGATTTATATCTCATTTGTTGTTTTTAAACCATTTCAGACCCACGTCCGTGATATGAATTCTCCACCTCAACATTTTGGTGTACCCATGGATATGGAGTCCATGGAGTCAAGGTATCCGACGGCGGAGATTAAGAGTTTGGGTGGCTCGTGACCCCTTTTTGAGAATCGTAGGAAGTGAAGTAGTTAGACTGACTACACCATCGACCCCGTTTTGACATGTGTAGTACTGTCACGCCCCGAGCCCTCGAGCGCGCGACCATCCCTGTCACTTAACCATTAGGTCAATAAAATTTGCGATGTCCCAAGACGCGTCGACGACCCATTCATTTTATCTTTCAATTGGCGCATGCGGAAACGTAAAACAACCCCTGACAGCAGGGATAGCAGGAAAAACAGCGGCACCAACAACAGAACAAACAGCAATACCAAAACACACATTTTTATTTATTGACATGTTAACCCTAAGAAGTTTATATTTACAAGCCCTCATTATCGGGCCACTTCCTATACAACCTACAAAAAGAGGAACCGTGGTCGAGGTTAACCTATCTCCTCTACGCAAGGGTACCTTGGACTATACCCGTCGGCCTTCCGCTCTACGGACTTGAAAAATGGTTAACAACAACAAATGAGATATAAATCTCAACGAGTTAATCGCCTAAGCCTCGCGTAGGGTGCCAATTCACCTAGGGTGAACCCTAAACATGCAACTTAATGTCGATGGCAGATCAATAGCGAGCAACGCTTGCTCTACGCAACCTATAACGGGTTCAAGCAACCCACTCACTGATCAACCAACAAATCACAAGCGTTCTTACCTCGCCTTGGTACATGCACACGCTCTGCATGTTATCAGTTATAATAGCATTCTAAAACAATGCATTAGCCAAGGCATGTAATCAGAACACAACCTCATTTCTCGTACACAATGCATCCTAACGTGTTCCAATTATTGTCACCGTTCTCAAGCATCCGGGTCACAAATCATCTAGGCATCCATGTCACAAATCATCTGGGCATCCGGGTCATAAATCATCTGGGCATCCGAGTCACAAATCATCCGGGCATCATTCCCAATCACCATTGAGGGTCAGTAGTGATCACACGAGCACACAGGCACACCAATTTCATAATGCCACGATAATCCATGCTCATGCCATGATCGTACTCACACATAAAATATATTGCCATAAATATTTTTAGGCACATGGAAGGTTAATTCTACGGCCAACCTCATCATAAACATGTCCAGCATAATCAGTATAAAATTCTAACCATTAACTCAATCCAGGTTAATTAACCCAACCATGGTTAAATAACCTAATCGTGGTTAACTAACCTAACCACAGTTAACCGAACTAACTATAGTTAACCCAACTAACCCTAGTTAGCTAAACTAACCATAATTAATCATACTAACCCCCATTAACCCATTTAAACTAACCCTAAGCACAATTAACAACATAATCAAGGATTAGGGAGTTAACTCGCCGTTTAACGGCGACGATGACTACGGCGACGGCGGCGGCGACGGTGTGAAGGCAGTGATGGTGGTGGCTCGGCTACGGCGCGTAGACGGAAAATGGGTCTTGACGGTGGCTCGACTCGGTTCGGCACGGCGCGGCTACACGGCGATGTACGGTGGCAACGGCACCCCGAACGGTCCCAAGAGCGTGGCTTGAGCTTGGTAAAGGTGTGGTATGGCTTGGGGGGTTCGGTGGCAAGATGTGGGAGCCAAAACAAGAAGGAAAAATGGAGAAAATGGAGGGGAGAGAGAGAGCTCTGAATTTGAGAGGAAAAAGAGAGAGAAGAAGAGAGAGAGAGAGAGAGAGAGTGGTCTTGGCTTGTCTATCTTTGCATTATTGCCCTCCAATAATGCAACTTGTCTTCTTGAATTTAAGACAACTTGCAAGCCAAATAATTGAACAAGATCAAGCCAAATAATTAGACAAGAAAGAAAGGGACAAGGAGAGGCAAGGAGGGGGATTCGGCCAAGAGAGAGGGAGAGAAGACCACATCAAGCCCTCAATTATTTTTGTCTTTCATCCATTAATTTTACCCAAAAAGTCCAAGCTTCAAGAAGGGGCAAAATGGTAATTTTCGCCCTCTGCACTATTCATACGGGCCAGCACTATTCACGTGGGCCTTGTACTATTCACGTGGGCTTGACTCGAATTTTTATGGGCCTAATGGGCTTAAGATCCAATGGGGTCTTCATTTTGGGCCAAAAAAGGCCATCGGGGGTAAAATGGTCTTTTCCCAATTTGGCACTATTCATTCGGTACTATTCACGGCCCGCACTATTCAAGTGGCTTGACACTATTCACATGGGCTCGGGTTTGAATTTGACAGGCCCAATGGGCTAAAAACCCAATAGGTTCTTAAAATGGGCCAAAAATAGGCTTCGGGGGCAAAACGGTCATTTTCCATTATGGGCCCTCTTGAAATCCGAAAATCATAATAAGTAGGCCCGTCGGTTCGTGCCCAGCCCAAAACGTCTCTTCGTTCCATAATTTTCGGCTTACTGTCTCTTCTGCGAAAATTTAGGGTTTGTCTGCAGAAATTTGAAGTCGTCTCTGTTGACCTAAAATGACGACGTCCATAGCGCGCCGATTCCTTTAAATATAAATTTTGGCGCTTTACTCTCAACACTCACGCCTCGGCCGAGTGGTATCCGGGAATGAAACAAACGGTCCGATTCTGGGTTCAAAACTTGGAGGCGGCGACTTTGGTTGCTTCGGTTGCCCCTCCTCCCTTACTCGCGCGTTGTTTCCATTAAATAAACCCTTTGGCGTTGTTATCCCAATAATCACGCTTTAGCCGAGTGGTAGGCGCACGAGACGTGCACGAGACAGGGGAGGTCTACGGTTCGAAACCCGCGAATGACGGCCTTTGTTTTCATTCTCTTCTTTCTTTCCCTTTTTGCAATTTCGTCCAAAATTCCGATCACACGTTTTGTTCAAAAATTAATTTTGACAATCGTCCTTCGATTATTTCATACTGTCGAAAATTTGAAATATCACATTATTCCATATCGTCGGAATTTGGGATATCACAAGTACCGTAGACCTTGGCCTCTAGTGAGGTTTGTAATTATGTTTGTTTTAAACAAGATCCTTTCTCCTTATCTGCCATTCCATATGATGTTTATTGTACGAAGTGTGTAATTGCTTCCGCATGTGCATCTTATCGTTATCTCGTGTGGGTCGGCGACAAGCCTAGGATGTCGCATTTTTTATCGACCGTAGTAGGATGTCGACGAACTTGTAGGTTTCAGGGCGTGACATTGTATCCATAGACAAGGGTTCCAATCCTCTCCTCAAGTTTTAAAATCTCCAAAAAGTCACTCATTCCAACTCATTCATAAAATGGTACGACTTCTTGAAAGGTATTATCCATAATCATTTCTCAAAGCAATCTCCTTGGGTTAAGCATCCTAGAGCCTACCTCAACCATCCAATTCCTCTCTTAGGATACACTAGGTCCACATCTTACTACCCTTTGAGAGTCGTCCATCAACTCCAAGAGATTCCACCTCTGATAGAGTTGGGGTTATATCATTTTAACTTTCACAAATAGGTCATTAAGATAGCATAAGTCAAGGAGCTAGAAGATCAAGTGAAGCACATTGTAGCCGCTTTTTACACTTGTCAGCCGAGAGAACAGAAATATGTTGCCGAATTGAAAGGAGCTATGAAGGAACATCATGCGTCTCAAGAGTACATTGATCGTGAAATAGGACCTGAAGCCATTGTTGTCCTCCCTTATGTGGACCTGAATCCTACTCCTCGAGAGAACCAGTTGGTAAAGGCCATAAGGGAGAGGTATGAAGTGGTAACACATGCAGAATGCTTGGCCCAAGAAAATAAGCGTCTCTGTTCCGAAGCCGAGAGATCCCATCATGGCTAGCCATGCCAATTTCATTTGAGTTATCTTTGTTTTATTTTAGAGTAATGTAATGGGATTTCATTTCATGCTTTAGTAGTGAATGATGTAATATGGCTTCCCTCTCCCCTTTTCTTTACATGTTAGTAGTGATGTATAGGACATTCCTTGCAGTCTCTGTCTAAAGAATTGAAGGCTTTTTATGTTTTCTTGTTGTTTATTTTCTATATACTAATTTTGCCACATTTTTTCACAAAGGTACTAAAAAACGGCAAAAAGAAGATCCGAGTGAGGACCCGTTCACAAACAAGGATGGAAAATCAAGAAGCAAACACCCGCTTGACCAATGTGAAGACACAACTAGCAAACATCAACGCCATGATGGCAAAGGTACTTAGGAGAATGAACGAGGCTCCTACGCCAGCTCAGGCCGAGCATGTCGCTCTTGCCGCCCCTCCAGATAACGACGTTCCTAAGCATGGGCCCAATATAGAGGTTCCTCCTGTTGCACCTGTTAGGATCAACTTAGAAATCAAGGAACCAGGCAAGACCCTCGACGATGATAGCATAAAACATTTGGCCATAATTGAAGAACATTTGGCTATGCTTAAGGGTTACAATGTGAAGGAGTTTGATAAGGTGGCGCCTTATACAAAAATGGAGGTTCCCGACACTTTCAAGGACCTAAAATTCGCACAGAAGTATGATGGGATTAGCTATCCCCATACTCACTTGAGGTATTATCTGAGTAGGATGAGACGTTACTCTGACAATATCCCATTGCTTATCAACACATTCTCGGAAAGTTTGGAGAAATTGGCTCTCACTTGGTTTTTAGACCTCAATCTTGAGAAGATAAATGATTTGGATGACTTGGAGGACGCATTCCTCAACTACTACAAATTCAACTCCGAGATTGCCTAACTTGTGATGAATTAAAGCACATGGAGAAGAGAAAGAACGAGTCCTTTAGAGCTTACGCGCAAAGATGGAGGGCAGTAGCGTCTCAAGTCAAGCCACCCCTTAGTGAGAAGGAAATCATGAAGATCTTTCTTAAAGCGATGCCCGTTGAGTACTTTCGAAAACTCTACACCACCAGTTGCTTGTATTTCTCGCACCTCGTAGAAGTTGGAGAGAACGTAGAATGAGCCATGCGCATTGGCAGAGTGACCGAAGAAAGCACAAAGAGAACCTCTTCAAGGAAAGACAAAGAGCCGGTCACCGAGGTGGCATACATCCAAGCTCCTAGCATTTTGAAGGCTTACTCGAATCCTCCACCAAGGCCCTTTGTGATGCCGGGGAGTTCTTCTCAAGGCTGCGAACTAAAGAAAATGTTTCCACAAAGGCAATTTACTCCTTCACCTAGTTCGTTGTCTAAACTTTTACCCATGCTGTTTGAAAAGAGAATGTTCGCGAAAGAGGTGCCACGCAATAATCCCCCAAAGTTCGTCGGCTTTGATGCCACCAAGACTTGTGCTTACCGCATGGGTGAGAAGGGGCAGAGCACTGACGATTGCTTCGCACTGAGGAACAAAGTTCAGAACCTTATCGACAAGGGGATCCTAAATTTCAAGAAGGCTGCGCCGAATGGCAACAAAACCCATTGCCCAATCACCCCCAAAACATAAACATGAACTCCAAAGATGTGAGCGAGCACATGTTTCCCTTTAAGGTCGATGTTGCTAAGCTATGTGGAGTTTTATTGTTGGTCGGACATTGCGAGGAAAGTTGTGATATACTCATTGAGAAAAAGATGAGATGCATTTCCAAGATGATTGATACGGGAGTAATCCGGCTCGTCGAGAAAGAAGCAACAGACATGATGATGTTATTCTCTACAATTGACGTGTCCTCCGAAAACTTCGTTTGCAAGATTGATTGGGAGGAATTTAGGCCTTTGGTTGAAAGATTTGAAGCTACAGGAGTTATCGATGAATGCGTCATAACCAAAGACATAGAACCTCCGATGACAAAGGAGGAAGAGGAAGAAGTCGATTTCCTGATCATGTGGAATGATGATGAGTTCGCCCTCGACCTTGAAACAGATGAGGAAATGAATCATTGGGATTGTGAGTTCATGGAGCTAGCCCGTAGAGACGGTGAATTAGTGGATATTCTGGGGTAGCCGAGCAAAAGTATGACTTTTATGTCAAGTACACATCTCCCTCGAGTTTCTATGTCAACCCTAAGGATATTGTCCTCGACGGATGGGGGTGGTATAGATGACATTACTCTTACCAAGCAAGATGATGAAATGGTGGCCATGCTCATAGATTTGACTGAGAACGACGATTCGTATGAAGTAGGCGAGGAAGGGATTGAGCCCGTTGTCATCGACCTACTATCTGATGACCATGAGTCTGTCGAGATACAGGATGAGGCTTTAACCCCTGTTTGGATAGAACTGTTGCCGTTTGAAGACGAGGTAGAGTTGCTTTACGATACCAAGGTCATACCACGGGATTACGGGTCAAGTAGTGTCGACGCCGTGACTCGGTCTAGGCAATGTTATCCACCCAACTCCAGGGTAGAAAAGAAAGCTGTGACTGACGAAGTTGTTAAGTAGTTTTTGGCTATAATTAAGACTAGCGAATTTTAAGTGGTTGATCAACTAAGGGAAATGCCCGCATAGATATCCATGTTGGATTTGCTCAAGTCTTTGGATAAACACAAGCAGCTAGAAGGGTTCATTGGATCAATTCTTTTAAAAAATCAGATCTCATTCTCCGACGAGGACTTTCCCACCGAAGGTCGAGTTCATAACAAAGCTTTGTACATTTCTGTGAAATGTCGGGACAAGAGTGTAGCAAGGGTCCTCATCGATAATGGTTCGGTGCTAAATAGTTGCCCGACATCGACACTTCATCATCTCAGGATCAATCCGGAAAAAATTCAAACCACCAAGTCAACCATTTGTGCACTTGACCGGATGAGAAAAGACGTGATGGAAGAGATAGAGCCAAAGCTCTTTGTCGGTCCAGTAGCTTTTACCGTGTTGTTTCAAGTTCTCGATATCCCGAGTACTTTTAATTTCCTATTGGGAAGGCCGTGGATTCACACCGCTAGAGTCATTCCGTCTAGCTTACACTAGAAAGTAAAGTTTGTGGTGGACAGGAAGCTCATCGCCGTACACAGCGAGACAGACTTCAAAGTCTTCAATGATATTGTGATCCCATACATAGAGCCCAAGATCAAGGAGCAACCAAGCTATCACTCATATGAGTTGGCTCTATGATACACGTTCCCGCAGGAGCCCTCGTGAAGTCTCCCGAGCTTTCGAAACCCGCAATCATGTCTGGAAAAATTTTACTTGAGAATGGATTTGTTCCTAGAGGAGGATTGAAGATATATGGCCAAGGCATTTGAACTTCTAAAATTTTGCTTAAGAATGGATTTGTCCCTAAAGGAGGATTAGGGATATATGGCTAAGGCATTCGAACTCCTATCGAGGACTTAAAGGGACACAAAGGGAGAGGTTTAGGCTATGTTAAAGAGCAAGACCGGCTCACTAACCATGGAGGCCAATGTACTTAATGAGGTCAAGGCAACCAAGGAGGCCGAGGTTATCGTGGAGGCTATTTTGGCAGAGGCCAAGTTAGCTTACTCGATTATTCCCTTGAAGAGATGTCAATTCCTGCACAGTGCTTCAAAAGGAGCCAAACATCGAGATCTCCCTCGACCTTTTCGATGATGAAGACTATGTTGGTGTCATTATTACTGAAGATGAGCCAGCTAGAGAGTGTCCCCTCCTCCTTAAGTAGGGATGCCTTTTATCCTTTCGAAATTTTAATCCCCTGCATGGGAATCGTTTGTTTATTTTCTTTATGAGAACTTAATCAAATTCGGATGAAACAAGAAGACAAAAGCAAGACATCGTTTATTACCCCATGGGGGACATTATGTTATAAGGTGATGCCATTTAGATTGAAAAATGTTGGGGCAACCTATCAGAGAGCTATGGTCACTCTATTTCACGGTATGATGAATCGCGAAGTAGAAGTCTATGTGGACAATATGATCGCCAAGTTGAAACAAGGCGAAAACCACGTCCAAGTCTTGAAAAAGCTACTCGATCGTCTCCGAAAATACAAGCTAAAGCTTAATCCCGCAAAATGTGTATTGAGGGCAAAATCCGAAAAACTATTAGGATTCATGGTCCACAGCTGGGGCATCGAGATCGATCTGTCAAAGGTCAAGGCCATATGTGACCTTAAGCCCCCGTCAACAGTTAAGGAAGTACGGAGCCTATTGGGAAGGTTGAATTATGTGGCGAGATTCATCTCTCATTTATCCGAAACGGCAAAGCCTTTCTTTAAGCTTTTGAAGAAGAACGCCAAGGTAGAATGGGATGAAGAGTGCCAGAATACCTTTGAGAAGATCAAGTGGTACTTAACGTAACCACCGATCCTTGTCCCACCAATTATAGGGACTCATTTGATATTGTATTTAACCATCCATGATGAATCGCTGGGAGCTATGCTCGCTCAAAAGAGACCAAGCGATGAGAAGGAATGCGTGACATACAATCTTAGCAAAAAGTTCACCACGTCTGAGATGAGCTACTCGAAGGTTGAGAAGACATGTGTAACTTTGGTTTGGATGTTACATCGTTTGCGGTAGTATACCCTTAATTATCAAATCTTGTTGGTGATGGAGAATGACCTGATTAGAAACCTTTTAGAGAAGTCTACGTTGGTTGGAAGGTTGGCCAAATAGTAGGTTCTCATTTCAAAGTTTGATATACAAAGCATATCACAAAAGTCCGTCAAGGTAGAGCTATCACTGATATGTTAGTTGAGAGCCTTATCGGAGTTGAAACCGCAGATGATGCAAATCTAGCGAATGAGCGTATTCTCTTTGTGTCTAAAGACAAATGGACGATGTTCTTTAATGGTGCAATTAACTTATCTGGTTCTGGCACTAGGACAGTTCTCATTTCCTCGGATGCTCAATACTATCCCGTTGTCGCGAAGCTTGTGTTTCCGTGTACCAACAGTATTGCAGAGTATGAAGCTTGCATCCTTGGTTTACAATATGCCATGAAATGAAAGTCCGAAGACAACAAGTTTATGAGGATTCTATGTTTATCATCCTTCAAACCAAAGGGGAATGGCAAACCCTCGAAATTGATCCCATATCATGATTTCCTCGAAGAGTTGGTGGAGGAATTCGAGAACATATCCTTTAGCTATTTGCCAAGATCACAAAACCAATTCGCCAATGCATTGGCAACCCTATCCTCGATGCTGCAAGTCATGGACGGATCGGACATTGATCCATTGAAAATTGAAATCCTCAAGCATCCGGTCTATTGTATGGGAATCGAAGAGGAACTCGATGGTGAGCCGTGGTTCCACGACATCAAAAATTATCCCCAAAAAGGCAAGTTTCCTCAAAGAAGTGAGGCTGTCGATAGAAAATACATGATCAAGCTGCCATCAAAGATTTTAGTTAGCGGTAAAATGTTGTACAAGAGATCGTTTGATTCGATTTTGCTGAGGTGCGTAGATGCACGCGAAGCTAATTAACTCATGCAAGAAATTCATGAAGAGGAATGTGGCCCACGTATGAATGGCCATTTTTTGGCAAGGAAAATCATGAGATTGGGTTATTATTGGTTGACCATGGAGTCAGATTGTATTGGTCACGCGCGATATTATCACCAGTGTCAAGTCTATGGCAACAAGATCAACGTGCCGTCAAATGAGTTACACTAGATGTCCGAAGCGTGGCCTTTCTCTATGTGGGGCATCGATGTTATCGGGCCAATCAATTCAAAGGCGTCAAATGGGCATTAGTTTATCTTAGTGGCCATCGATTATTTTACGAAGTGGATCGAGGCCAACTCATATACCAATGTCACCGCGAAGAACGTGGCTAAGTTTATCCGTCACGATATCATTGCCCGTTATGGAGTTCCTATAGCAATCATCACCAACAATGGATCAAATCTAAACAACAAGGTGGTGGATGAACTCTTAAGTAAATTTCGGATGCATCACCTGAATTCGTCTCCATATCACCTAAATGAATGGAGCAGTAGAGGCGGCAAACAAGGACATCAAGAAATTTTTTTCCAAAATGGCCAAAAACTATAGATATTGGCATGAACAATTGCCGTACGCATTGATGGCATATTGAACGTCGATTCGAACTTCGATTGGGGCAACGTCCTTTTTTCTGGTTTATGAAATGGAGATCGTATTGCCTGTGGAAGCAGAAATCCCTTCTCTAAGGATTCTCTCACAAGTTAAGCTTTCCGAGGCCGAGTGGATTCAACAGAGTAATGAGCAATTGAACTTGATTGAAGAAAAAAGGTTGAAGGCTTTATGCCATGGTCAAAGTTACCAAAAGCGAGTGGCTAAGTCGTTTAACCATAAAGTCCGTCCGAGGAGCTTTGAGGTCAATGATCTTGTCTTAAAGAAGGTCTCGACCGCGATTTAGGATCCCCGCGGGAAATTCACGCTTAATTATAAGGGCCCTTATGTCGTCAAGAAGGTCTTGCCTGGAAGAGTCTTAATCCTTGTAGAAATGGATGGACAAGAGTTGCCAAAGCCTAGAAGTGCTAATGTTATCAACAAGTATTGTCCATGAATGAAATTTGGGGGCCCAGTGTGCCCCCTTTCGCCAGAAACCTGAGTCACTTTAGGATATTTGCATAGCATAAATACTATGCATATCATTTGCATATTCATTTATTTTGTAGGTTCAAGGTCGAGTAGACCAAAGGGAAGCAACTAACGAGAAACCTTCCACGAAGACGAAGGTGTGTCGTTCCAAATTGTCATTTCCAAAGGACATACGCTAATATAATTCATTTTGTATGCTAACAGGAAATCTCGACAGACCAACTTACCGGCCAATACGAGCCAGGTAAGTACCTTTTCCCTTGAATGCCAAGTATCTTCAAACGATCACTTTCGGACAGTGACATTTAAAATCATTTTAAAAAACCTTTCAAAAATCCAAACAAGCATTCAAAAGAAAAAATCAATTTAAAACCTGATTTCCTATGACTTTTGAATGCAGCGGTGCATTTGATCATTCATACTCTGATTCATGCATTTTCTATCAAAAATCCCCACAGAGGGTGTTTTGAAACAAATGATTTTCGAGAAAACAAAAGGGAAATGTTAATCATACCGGGTAGGTGCCTTCGAGATGATGAAAGGCAAGCCAAATCCAAACACGTCCCTACACACTTTTGAGAGTTGAGCGGTAAGAGAACACCATGTCTCAAGATATGGAGTTTGTTTGCTTTGAATACATGGATCGAAGTGATGAAAGACATTTCATTTCTTTTCCCTAAACACTTGAACATATCCCTTGCTAGCCGCTTTAAGCCTAAATAAGGAGATTTTCTTTCCAAATACCCCTGTCAAGAACCACCCCATACTGAGGTAAGATAGGAGGTTTCAGTTGAAATTTGGAGAAAAAGATCAAAGAAAGAGCTAATTGCTTTCACTTGTATTAATCTTTTTGTGTTAGCTTCAGGTGAATTCCTATCGAAGCTCAAAATATCTCGATGCGGAGGAGAACATTCCTTTCCAAACACTTTCACCTTCAACAAGGCCAAACTAAGCCCATAAAGGTTTCTTTCAAACCCCAATTGGTGATTATCTCCCTACATTGGGAAAAGGCATGGTTTACCAAGAATTTTTAAAGTAATCCATGAATTGATCCCTCGAGAGTCCTAGGAACTCAAGCCAAATCAAGAGTCAAAGGGGAATGAAAAAGCAGTGTGCCTGGTAAAAGCAAGACCAATACCCAAGAAGTGAAGCCGAAGGTGCAATCAAGAAATGAAGCTAAAGGTACAACCAAGAAGTGAAGCCAAAGGTGCAACCAAGAAATGAACCTAAAGTTACAACCAAGAAATAAAGTTAAAGGTATAACCAAGAAATGAAGTCGAAAGTACAATCAAGAATGAAGCCGAAGGTAAAATCAAGAAGAAAGCCAAAAGTGAAAAAGTTTGGAAAGGAGCAAAACTCTTGCATCAGAAATGAAATATTCAAGTCAAAGTTGCGAATGTGGTTAGAAAAAGGAGCAAAATTCCCTTATCACAAAATAAAGAAAATCAGATGGACTCTCGAGATGAAATTGGATCTCGAAAGTCAAAGTCATTCAAGATTGGGTGATTGGTAACCATGCAAAGATAATCACCAATTTTCATATACAAACCTCTTTGTTGTGAAAATTCCTTCACAACACAAAACTCATTTTAAAAATACTTCAAGCCTTTTTTAGCCTTTCACTGAACCTTCATTATCACTCATGTCTGAAATCTCTTTTCGATTGGGATAATTCGAGTGGATATGGAAATCTCACATTAGAAGCTACCGCTTAAAGGAGTGGAAGCAATCATTTCTTTCTTATCTTCAAGGTTCTTGACTTGTAAACCCGATGAAGATAGAATTCATGGAAACTTTCTTTTTTGGCCTCAAAATGCAACTATTTGTGTAAGCCCTTGACCAAGCCAATCTTACGGTCCCTTAGAAGACATTTCGGATTGACCAAATTGTATTCATTAAGAGCATTCCTAATAGCCTTCGATATAGGTTGTAAGAGAATCATTTTCCCCAAGCGGAGTCATTTCCCACATCAATGGATGAGATAAAAAGCCTTTCTTGAAAGCCATGGTGAGAAGACTTTTCCAATCAAGGTACACCAATCTGGTACATTTCAGCATAATCTTTTGAATTTATCAAAATCATTTTGGTCAAAATCTCTCCTTTAAAAGGAAGTTTTGATGGTTAATGGCATTTATCAACCTTCGAATATTGATTGCACTGAATGACGTTCAAAAGTCCTCATGCATTTTAAAACTAAAATATTCGTTGATTTGCCCAAGGGCAATCTTGAAATCTTTGCAAAATCTCTCACTTGAACAAGGTGCATTTTAAAATTTCATTAGGCTTACCACATGTAGCCTCGAAAACTCTTTCAAAGAAATCAATCCCCAGTGAATGTTTCCCCAATGGAGTTCTCACAAATTTCTCTCTGATTAGCGAAATGCGGTCATGAAAGCCCTTTTGAAATGAATAGCTAAGTGTGATCATTAAAACCTTTTCCCTCTGATTAGCGAAATGCGGTCATGGAAGCCCTTTTGAAATGATTAGTTAAGTGCGGTCATTAAAACCCTTTTCAGATGATTAGCCAAGTGCGGTCATAAAAAATCTCTTTTATAGTCTTCCTACAGTGAACATGGGTCACAACCTTGGAATCCCTCCCAGTGATCGCAACCCATAACCTTAGAAGATTACCCAATCAAGCTAACCCCTACGAGTATACACGAGTGGCTTTCCCAAGAGGACAAGTAACTTAATGCCTGGTAATACCCCTCACCCTTTTATCAAGAGGACAAGTAACCTAATGTCTAGTTATACCCCCATCCTTTTCTCAAGAGGACAAGTAACTCAATGCTTGGTTATACCCCTCACTCTTTTCTCAAAAGGACAAGTAACCTAATGCCTGGTTATACCCCTCACCCTTTTCTCAAGAGGTCAAATAGCCTGATACCTGATTATCCACCTCTCGTTCCCGATAAGGTAAATAACCCTATCCCTAGATATTTACCGATAAAAAAAGGGAGGGAGGCGCTCCTCAAGAAAGAGAGAGAGAAGCATATGGAAATGTACGATAAATGTTCCAATGGCTAGAGGTAAGCTTCAAAGACTCAGGTATTTGTTTCCCCGCATTTCTTTCTCGAGTCAATCGACTAAAAACTCAGGTATCATTTTGTTTTTGAGAGGAACCTCTTCGAACTCCCTCTCAAAGAGGGGTAGCTGTTGACACCTGATTTTTATCCTATCAGTCATTTTAAAGTAAAACTTGGAATTTGAGTTTTGATCGCGACAAAGCCATTTTTTCAAACCATAAAAAGAGTCATTTATTTTAGATAGCATTGATTTCAGTTTTAGTTCTTACATATGAGAATCGTTTGAACATTAATCAAGAAAATTCATAAAAATACGGAAAATTCACAAAATACGAAAAATTGCGAAAATACAAAATTTAGTCTTTTTCTAACTTTAAATTGTTAGTGTAAGTTTTTTTTTCATGACATTTGATCCATAGGACTAGTTTTGAAACAATAACTCTTGATACATGCCGATCCCACCTAATTAAATCGAAATGAGCACTTTCATGGCAAATATGATTCACCCGTCCCAGTTTAATTGGAAAATTTTATGCAAGGTAGGGTCGAAATAGAAAAATTTATGACGAAAATCGACAGAAAATTGGACCGATCCGACCCGCATCAAACCGGGCTGAACTGGCCTAATCGTTGGTCCATGCGCCCAATGGACGGCCCAAATGGGCCATTTTCTAGCCCATTTGTAGTCTATTTTCCAAGGCCAAGCCCATTTGTCACCTTCTTGAGCCACAATTGCAAAAATGCCACTAGCTTGAGGAACAAGTTGAATCTCAACCATTGCTTGATGAATCGGAATTTTTGGAGGCCACATTTGGCTAGAACTGGGATCTCTCTCTCTCTCCCTCTCTCTCTCTCTCTCATCGACCTCCCCACTGGCCACCACCTCATCGCTGCCTCTGGCGACCCCCTCGCCTAACCACCACACATCAAAACGAAGCTCTCTCCACCCCCGTTACTGTCGTATCACCAGCCGCCCAAGATCACCACCAAAAAATCAATTTCCGGCCGATGACCTCTCTCGGGCACATCACCAACGCACATGCTGGTGATTGTGCCGCCGGCCTTGCTGGCCTCTCACGGCCGTTCCAGCCACCATTCGACATCTCGGGTCTTGTGACTCCCTTCTCCAATGTGTCCCCAACATCCTAGTGCTCGGAGTTCACCCGAGACCTCGCCGGACCACCTCCTTCTCTCCTTTTCCGTTAAGGTGCTCGATTTGTCTAATACCAGTTCTAACATCGTCCGTTTCCTTCCAATTTAGAGTTGTCAGGCTATCCTTGGTCATCCATCAGAGTCTTTTGGTGGCCAAATAGCTCGTTTGAGCTCCGTTCGTTTATCGACAAAGATGGGTCTATCTTTCTATTAGAATAAGAGTTTCGTTGACAAATAAGGAGCTGTCGGTCTCGTATGCTTGTGCTGTGTTCATGAGCTATTTTGCTGCTGTTCCGAGTTGCTGTTAAGCCTAAAATGATGATGAATAGTCTTGGTTTGCTTGCTGGTTGTTGCTTGAATGATATGTGATGTTTCTGTGAAATTCGTTTTTTCTGACCTTTCATGCTTCTATTGGTCGTTTGGGTTCTTAAACGTGTTTGTTTCAAGAAGTCATCAACTAGACATTTGAAGATGACATTTCAAGCTTCGATTTGAGTTGTTAGGGAGCTAAAAACAATCTCATTTACTATGTGAAAACCCCTTTGTAATCTGAAATTAGATTTCAAAAACACAAAAACAGTTTCCGTTTTCTCTGTTTTCCTGACTGACCTTCGGGTCTTCTTGATTTTTCATGATTTTGTATACACAGAATTTGGAAAAATGTCCTACATAAAAGTTGTAGACCACATCCATATCTATTATGTGAAAGATTTTCACTGTTAAAAGAAGTCGGTAGATTGGTCAAACTGATGACTACATTACTGATCTTTTTGGGTTGATTTTCCAGATTCCAGAACAGCAATCTGTTCTGTTTTGTTTTATCAAAACGATGAGGTTGCAGTCACTATTTGCAAATCTCAAAACATGAAAGTTGTTCATTAAGGTCTTGTTCAGTAGCCTGCAAAATTTGAGGTCAGGGTATTTGAATTAGTGTGTCAATTTCATCAAATCCGGATAGTGCACAAACTGTTCCCTGAAATCGACTGCACCTGACCTTCATGGTGAAATCGTCAATTTTTACCAACTTGAAGGTCTCTTTTGCAAAAACTTAAAACGCGAAAGTTGTTCAGAACATCTTGATCTTGCATTTTGTGGAGTTTCATGATTTTTGAACGTCATTTACTAGTTTATTGAAACCATCAAATTTCCAGGGAAAAACTGGGACAGTTTCTGACCAATGCGCTAGTTTGTCAAATTATCGAGCCTTTGAGATTGAGTTGGCCGAAATTTCCTTCTTGAAGTTTAATCCTCATTTCCAAAGTTTTCTCATGATGTGTGCCTTTTCCTGATTGTATCTCGTTTATTAGAATAATCGATTCGTTGATTATCGAGCTTGGTTTGAATGAAAATCGTCATGCCATCTTGAATTGCTGCATGTCATGAATTTGTTAGCTAGCGTGATTCATTTCCTATGCCATGTTGCATGCCCTAGGAAATTATGCTTGTCTTTGATGTATGAACTCGAACCTCCGATGCGTGCTTGGCGCTTAGATCAATGGACGATCATTAGTTCAAACCTTAAGGATCAACGTCATTATTCTCTCACGGCACATGCGCAAAGTGGAGGCCTAATGAACTTGATCAAAAATAATAATCATTCATAATCACTTGCTAGGGCATGAACCTTTAAATTGCATGTCTACAAAGGCCGACCCCGAGGCCATGTGGTTGTTTTTACTCGACCTTGATTGCAAAATGATTGTTAGATGCATGATTAGACAATGTTTATGCGGTAGCCTATCGAAGATGGCGAACGACCAATGTCCATTCTGGTCTCTCTCTCTCTAACTCGTGTAAAGTTTGTAATCATTAATACTCAATGAGTTGCGGGTTTTATTTTCTCGCACCCAGAGTAGTTCGCTTTTCATTACATTGCATGTTTACTTTATGCACCGCGCTTCAATATGTTGCTTGTTCATTTCTCTTTCTTAGGATAGAATTAGCCTAGATCTTCCAAAAAGGGAAAATCACAAAACCATTTTGCAGTCTCACTTAGAAAAATAGCTTTGACTTTTAGGATTGAAATGCTATCAAGATTGCATAGACACTTAGAAAATATCCTGACCAATTAGGTACTGAAAGGGTGCTAATAGAAATCGTTAGCATAAGCAAGTCCCCAAACCCTAGAATCTTTAGTTCCATAGAATCGAGTCGGTTCTCCCCCCAACTCGATTGGGTGTGTAATCTACCCACCTTAAAACGATTAGTGGTGACTCCAAATTTTAGTTTCCTTTTACTCAAGTTGCGATTATGTAGGACTTGAGAGAGTCTGAACTAGGTTAATTAAACCCAAAGCTAATTAATCTAGTAATCCTTTAGCCTCGAAATACCGAACCGGGTCCATACCCATATTTTTTTTTAGGAGGGTCGCGACAGTAACAACGAGAGACAAAAATATATTGTCTATATTTGAGAATAGTTTGACTTATGAAGTGAAAGAGCTGAATAGTCAAGAATCTTTAGAACTTTTTAGCAGGCATGCATTTGGAAGCAACTATCCTCCATTGGA
>BCNH02000003.1:15570009-15587784 GCA_001662345.2 Metrosideros polymorpha var. glaberrima
TAATGACATGGGTCTTTTTTTTTTTTTTTGCTCAACTCTCAAAGTGTTTGTGGTACGTGTTTAGGAGTGGTTTGCCGTTCTTCATCCTAAGTGCTCTTGATTGGCAAGCTTGACATACTACTTTCTCATTTCATCAAAATCATCTGAGTAGATTAATATCCATGGGGAATTTCGATTTAAGAGGAACGATTTACCAAATCAAGATACAAATTTTGCATACAGATGATATCCATAATTCTAGAGAAAATTTTGTTTTTTGTCTCAACACTTTCATTTTCATGTTCATTTTTGGAAAAAACTCTAAAGACCCTTTCTTTTGATGGAAACCTTTTCGTTTGATTTCGATTTGACTTTTAGGGAAAGAGGGTATTCACCTACCCCGTGGCGACTTTGGCAACCCTATAAAGAACGAAAAAAGTCATGTCAATTCAGGAACCTTTTGAAGAATGAGGAATTGGAATGATACAACGTTACCCTTCATTTGTATTTGTCCTTCGGGTGTCAACATTTCCTATCGAGGACAAGAGATGAAACACGTTAGGAAAAAATCAAGAAGGAGGGCACTTATCTGTCTAGCATGGCCGCAGATCCCTATAAAAATCAAAGACAACGTATTAATATACGTTTTTATAATGTTACAAGACAAATGGGAATGATACTATCATTCCAATGTATTTTCTCTTAAGGGCTTTTCCTAACTTCTTATCAATGGACATCAAAAGATTCTATGCCACTGTATGATTGCCAAATGCTTTATTGGAACAAATACATTTCACCTGTTTTGTGGACTTATATCAGAGAGGTCCTGTGACGATACCTTCACGAGCCGTGACATCCCAGGGCGTCACATAACTAACGGCTTAAATATCATATTTATTTAAAACGCAAGCGAAAGACAATATACAAACATCGACATCAAAGAAACAATACAACAACTTGTTATTTATTTCCTACTTCGGGCGTTTCACAGATTTACATCTAAAGAGAAAAGTAAGGAAATGACGTTAGGGACGGTAAGAGTCTAGCCTACTTCCACCATTATCTACACAAAAGCATCATATCCACGCCCACCACCAAGCTGCCGCACTATGACCACGAGGGTCATCCGTCATACTAATGGTCTGAAAACATGGAATTCAACAACAGTGAGATAAACTCAGCAAGTCAAACAAGCCATGACCTTTCTATTCAAATAATCATATCATAGAAAAGACCTACCACCTATTGCTACCACAAGTAGGATACCAATAAAGATATCATATATACACAACTGTAATATAAAAGTAATGATCGTCAGCCCCTACTAACGATATGCATGTAGCAATACTGAGTAACCATTTTCATTAATATCACTATCGATTTCTTTATGAATCGATCATCTGCAGACCACTAAGCAACAGGCATCTGCTAACTACATAGCAGCAGGCATCTTGTTTCCTACTCCACGAGGTTATATCCTGCAGACCACTAAGCAACAGGCATCTGCAGACCACTAAGGCAGGCATCCCAATTTCCCTCACTAGCTCCCACAGGGCATAGTCGATACAACCACAATTCGACCGTCCTCACCGTTACCACGCTCAATGAATGCACATGAATGCAAATGTAGTAATGTGACATACTAAATTCCACAATCAACCATCACAATGCAATAAAAGTGCGGCACTAATTTGGCCGAACACGATTGAACCATCAATCCTCATATCAATCTGGTTAATTCACATGCACTATTCACGTACACTATTCACGTGACTATTCATCGGCACTATTCACGTGCACTATTCATTTTTCTTTTCACGTGCCACAATTCATTCCACGACTTCATCGCTATCGCACTAGAATAACGTAATTCAGTATTTTTACAACTCAAAGCCAACAAGACCCGAACTTTACCCCGTTCGGTTTCTGACTACGATACCACCTCGATATACAATACAAATCCTCCAACATATAACCGATGAATGATCCCATCGTCACAACTACTCCATTTCCAAAAAAATATCATGAATCTCAGACAAAATATAACTACTATCCATTTTCGAGCTCAACGTGCATATTCAAGCTACGCCTTTAACCATAACATAATCGGTTGAAAAGAATTGAAATGGCGAGATACCTCGCCTTAGATACGATCGCAAAGCTTCATCCTTCGACTTTCTTGAGGTACATCGGAACTCAAGCTTGAACGAAGAGGAAACGAGCAAGATCTCAAGAAAAAAAAAGGTGAGGAAATGAGAGCACAGTGGAGAGATATGGTTCGGTCAGTGAAGGAAGAGAAATGAAGGAGAAGAAGAAGGGAAGAGAGAGAAGAAGGCTTATAAGGGTGCATTTGGGAAGCCTTTTGGGGAAAGTTATTTGGGAAAATGCAAATACCTTTGAGTTAAAGGGGTTTTTCAAAATGCTAATAGTGTTTGGTAAAATCACACTTTGAATACAACTTTGATTTTTTGAAATCCAAATGGTGTTTGGGAAAATTACACTTTGCAAAGCTGTTTTGGAAAAAAAATTTTAAGTCAAAACTTGGTTCGGTAAACCTCTCCGGCGACAGGCCGGCGACGTCTCCGGCGATAGGCCAATGAGCTGCCGCCACCTCCCCTGAGGCTGCGCGACCTCAGGCGAAGGGTCGCCTAAGGTCGCGCGACCTTAGGCGACAGTCGCCTGGGGTCGCGCAACACAGGCGACCGTCGCACAACCCCAGGCGGCGATCACCTGGGTCGCTCGAACCCAAGCATTACCTGGGTCGCGCGACCCCCCCACAATGGTTGCCAGCCTCGCGCGACGGTCACTGGCGACGTCGACCCCTCTCCGGCAGCAATAGGGTTTCTCATTTAAGCAAAAAGGGTGAAGTTGGAATTTGGATGAAATTGTGAGGGCAAAAAGGGAAGAAAAAAAAATTACTTACCCCCTATAAGCATTCCGAAAATGCTGAAAAAGCCCAAGGCTGCCTTGGGCTTTTAGCATTTGGGGGACTTGCATTTCCCAAATGTAAGTGCCCAAATGAGTTGCCAAACACCCATAAAATAGCCAAAGGGGCTTTGGGTGTCCACAGCCCCTTTGGAATGCTAGGGAAAGTTAATGCTAAACGCAGCCTAAGTCAAGGCTAATCATCATTTTTCATCAATGTAATTCCAAAAATTATCAAATACAACATAGGGACCTCAAGTCGTATAAAACGACACAAGACAAAGAAAATAATGATGGGAAGAAAAGGTGTTCGGCAAGAGAGGGAGAGAGAGAGAGATTATAAAGTCAAGGTTAATTATCACTTTGCCATAAATGGGATCTCAAAAATTTATTCAATTTCTCATATGGACTTCAAATTGTATCTAAATAAGCTTAGAAAGTGATGAGGTAAGAGAGAGAGAGAGAGAGATGAGGGGAAGGGAGGGGAGGGGTGGTCGGTCAAGAAGGGGGGAAAAGAAGGAGAATAAGACAAAAGAAATAAAGGAGATGGAAAATTCCAAAAATACCCTTACGGTACCAGAAAATTACGAAAATGCCCTTGCGGAAATTATTTTCGAAAATTCTCACCGAAAGCTAGAACACTAGACATTGCTTCTTCTATCCACTAAAAAAAATATCTCATCAAAACCAGAGATAAAACTAGGCTCATACAATTCAATATTGCGATTATCGCAAAAATCGATAATTGAAAACATAGCATTGTTAATTAATCGTACAGAGACTATTTTTCGATAGTCTAACAAAAAAAAAAAACGTTTTCAAACTTTATTCTCTACACATACAAAAAGGTAAGCCAAAATTCGGGATGTCATAGGTCCTTCCTTCGCATTGGATGAGAGTTGTTTGATCCATTCGTCTTCTAGGTCTTCCTTGCTTTCTTTTGATTTATAGTATTCTTCATTTAGGTCTTTTTCCTTCCTATGTATAAGAAATAAAAGTAAGGGACAACTCCTTGTTTTGACATTTGAGAGCATTGTTGGTTGGGTACTTTTCCTCATTTATCGCCCCAACACGCCTCCTTGGTGGGAGAGGGATTGATTTACCCATTGTATTTGAATGCTCCTCTTTGAGTTAAATGATACAATTTCATTATGCTTGGCTCGTAGGTCTTCAATCCATCTCTATTATTCTTTCTTTTATGATGACTGGAAGATTGAATTTCGTTGTGATTATCTAGGGATGTCTTGGCGCTTGGTCTCTTGTTATGATCGCTTGACAAACTTGTCAAGCTCCTTGGTTTGTTCGTATTTATTCCTACACATGGAAAATAGGGTATTAATTCTACCTTGACATGAATTAAATCGAAGAACGAGATACACCCCCACGTGTGAAATTGGGTGTCTTGTTATGATTTGATGGCGAGCAGTGTTGCCCCCACGATCCATGCTGTATCAGGTAATCATGCTCCATCACGTCTTGTTGGGGTATATCTTGAAATATTGTACTTTTTTCAAGATTCTTTATTGCCTTTTTGTGATTATCATGTCTTATTGTCTCCTGCGCGAACAAATAATCGTGTCAATTTATAAATCAGTCGCTTTAACTTGGAACAAATACATCCTTTTGTATTTGAGAGACGGAGAGTGCTTGACTCTCTACTTCTCATGACCATATCCACAGTTAGCTTTGCACGTGTTCCTATTTACGTTCTCAGATCAGCTTTCTTGGTATCTGCATGAAGAAAAACCAAGCATCATTTTCGGAAGAGATTGTGCTTTAAGGAAAGATACTTCTCTTTTGAATTACTGGGTTGTTTGATTCCGTTGTCCCTCGGGTTTCTTTTACCCCTGCAATGTGAATGTGAAGACACATGATATATGCAGGAATGCATGAAATTCATGACATGTAACTATCTTATAGTCACTCAATTCTCTTAGGAAATCAACTTTCAAAATTCTCTTGCAATTTTTTTAGTCACATATGAACCTATTGTGAATATGTGTTGTGTTATGTTATGTCTGGAATGCAATAAACATGGTTAGTTAATGCACATTGAATAATATCAATACATGATGTTTCGTGAAAAATCTTTTGAAAACACAAAGCTAAAAAAGAAAAGGGAACTAGTTCTCATGTCATCGGACGTTCTTGTTCCTAGCAAATTCATTTTTTTTTAAATCAGGAAGCGCATAGGAATCCAGGTCTCAACCTTCATGGATGAAGGGAAGTATCATCATTGACTTGGTTAGCATTCCTATACATCCTTAATGAAACGTGCAATGCTTTTATTGAAATGCAAATGGGCCGTATTACAAATGGGTACTACTTGGACCAACGGCCGGAGATCCAAGGTCATATTTTCTTTTTACTAAATGAAAACGCAATAATTGAATCGAAACTGCAATGAATCTAGATGTAGCAAGGTGAGATGCAACAAAAAGAAAAAAGATAACAATTCTCCTACTTAAATAGGGTTGTATCCTCCGAGTCAGTAGTGATGATGTAGACACGATCATAGTCTTCTTTGAAGAGACTGGACAAGCTTGGGTTCCTTGCTGGCATGGATATCTTCATCTTGAAGACACCGTATCATCTTTGGGAGGATCATCTATGCCTCTCCAACCACTGGGTGCAATTTCTTCATGTTTGGCAAAGGTCTAAGGTGGAGAAGTGTACAACATTTGGTAATTGTACCTCTCACTGTCTTGCCCCAATGTATTTACAACAACGCCTCTTTCTCGAGTTTCTTAAATGAATCGTTTATCACATTGACGAGCCTTTTCTAGTTCCAATCCAAGCTTAATTTCTCCTCTAGATTCCGTCATAGGGTTTGGGTTGTTTTCTACTTTGGCATTCATCATGTAATTGTGTGGTATCTCTAGGAAAGTTTCTTGACCGTTTTCCAAAGCGAAATAATCCGATGATAGGTCGACGGGCATAAGTGTACCATTCTCTACAAACTCGCCAACATTGCTAATTATGCCCATCTCAATCATTTTGATTATGCAAGACATCTTTTCGTTTCTCGAAATCACACGATCGGCAGGGTAAGATGCTGCCAAAACTAAGATCTCCTCCAATTTGGTGACATCCACCAGGAACTCCAACTCTTCTTTTCGTTTGGTTTTGAAAACCATGTGAACTCCTTAGTGTTTAGGTAGCAGATTCTAACAGACGTTCAGCTTTGGCTCCTCAAAGCTTATCATGCCTTTATCAATGAGATTTTACACTTTGGTCTTTAGCACCACACAGTTGTCGGTATTGTGCCCTTTTTCTCCCATGTGAAAGTCACATGTTTGAGTCTCGTCATAGCCTGGGTATTTTCGAGCATCGTCCCTAGGCACCTCCCTAGCAACCATTCGACCTCAATGAGCGTAGGTAAGAATTTTGAGAGAGAGAATGGGGAAGTAGAGTGAACTATCTTGGTGGGCGTCTCCTTCTCGACTTAAAAGTCCTTGGTGCTCCTCATGAAGTGTTAGTAGGCCTAGGAGTCTATCCGAAGTAGCTACTCGGATTGGACAATTTTTGTACAAACGCAACCTCCACGACAGGCTCCTTTTCTTTTTTAGTTAAGTATTGTCGCCTTTGAGGTGTTTCGGTTGGACGTTACTCCTTCATCCCCCATTCAATCATTTCACCGAATTTCACTAGGTGTGCAAAGGTTTGGCAATCCGAAGTCTGCATTTTGTCAAAATACTTGTAGGGGAGAGTCCTTAAGAAGAAATGCATCAATTCATCCGAAACTAACGAGGGCTGAATCCAAGCTGCTTTCACTCTTCATCTTTGTGCGAATGCCTTAAAACTTTCGTTTCTCCTTTTCTCAACACATGTTAGTTCTTCCCTTGTAGAAGTAATCTTCAAATTGAATTCATATTGATGCATAAATTCGTTAGCAAAATCCTCCCATCTTCTAATCCTCTTAATGTATAGTGCAATGAACCACGATAAGGCAGGATCTATCAAACTATGTTGAAAGATATGAATGAGGAGTGAATCATTCTCATAGTAATCGGCCATCCAGTTCAGATAATGCATAAAGTGGGTCTTGGGACACTCAGTACCATCATATTTTCTAGTGAACTCCGGTCTTTTGAAGTTTTTCGGGAGATCTATCTTTGAGTTGAGCTCATCAATCCTTTGCCTTTTGCCACCTTGAAAAATACACAGACTTCCCTTTCTTTTGGTGGTGTACTTGGAACTCTCTTCATTTATGAGTGAAGCAAATTCTTCTTTTAGATCTAGATCCATTGTAACCAGTGCGGTCGAAGGGACTTTTGCAACAGCAGCTTTTCCAATACTAACACCATTGAACAACTCCATAGGTGCAGCAAGAGGGAGCATAGACGACGTAGGCGTCAAGTCTTGAATAGTAGGCAAGACAAAAGGGATCTTGATTTGATTCGAGAGTTCTGCCAATAGAGCGGTAATTTTGACCAACTGATCCTCGACGTTGGTGAGCCGAGTGTTCAAATCACCATTCTCCATTCTCGTCCCTTGAAATAAAGCGGATGGATGGTTTTCCTCGAAACTATTTTTTGTCACCTAGTTAAGTAATGTAACAATGTTAGTATTATAAAATGAGAAAGTAAAGCATAAATCCTTTCAACTTTATGCTTTCTTACGAGTAATAAGGATAAGAAAATTTACATAGGCCTTAGTCCCATGTAAGAGGCTCTTATCAAAATTTCTCCATGAGAAACCATACAATTAAATGGAAAGTAACTCACAGTAATGGTTCTTGACCGATTTTCCAAAAGATTTCACAACTTTGATAAACTATGAATTAACAAGTTCGGACAACCTAAAAAGATAGGACTTAATCGTTCGAGCGACATAAAGTGCTTCCTACATATTCTAAACTCAACGGGGAATTAATCATTCAAGTCGGGGCCGTTTGCTTCCTAAGGTAGCTTGGGTCCCTTCTAATCCATCTTGCCCTACTTGTGCTAGGGTCTCAAGTTGGAGGAATATGGACGACTTGAATGTCTAATTTCCCCGTTGCATCTAAAGCATGCGAATAACACTTTGGTTACTTACCATGGGTTACTTTGAAAAATAAAATGTACAAAGTACCCCTCCAATTTTATATTATCTCTTGATGAAATCGAGGCAAGATGTTACCAAGTAATAAAGAATCACCCAAATGACGTCTCGAGTCAAGATTTCGCCACGAGGAAATATACTTTGGTAAGGGAAACAACATTGGTGATTAAGAAAAATGCCCCTTGTCACATTCCATCAGTATGTTCGAAAAAATAAAACACAAATGACATTAGTCGGGTATCACATTGACAAAACATATCTCGATACAACATCTATAGCTAGAAACATGAAAGAATTTTGATTACATGGAAATTGAAATGAAACTCCATACATGCCCAGTTTACTACGAAGAGTAAAAATGATGGAACATGACAAATTCAATCTTAGTGATGGTGCCTTGGACCGGCCTATACATGACAGCTACGGAGCAATTCCTTTGGTGGTTGGGATGTTGTTTTCACGGGTCAATGTTGGGACATCGGCATACATCGATGTATTGGTAACCGCTGGCGTACCTTCAGTGGTCGAGACATTGACTTCGGGAACTAACACCGAGGTGCTCGATGATGACGGCACCTTGGTAGTCTTTGACTTGCGCTCAGACAACTTCTTCTTCTTCAAGGTGACCGGCCGTGGATTTTTAGTCTTCTTGGGGCGAGTTACACGTTTGGGACACATACAGCCCATCATCATAACCCCATGGAGAAAGAATTGGAATTCTTCTCGTTACATTAACTTTTGGCCAACAAGCTCTCATTTATGTACGAACCTCGTGACGTTAGCTAGATTGGGATCCAAAGGCATCATATAAACTACCATAAAAAGGGGTGTTTAAGCTAATCACCAACTTGTTTATTTTTTTAGAGAATAAACTGCTTAAACGAAAGGCATAAAAGAAAGAAAGTAAGAATACAACCATACTCACAATGATATCGAGAGAGATTTTTTTGTTTGTTTTTGTTTTGATCGCAGAGACATGCACATGGACTTGTGAGGTTTGGACGCCTAAGGGTAAGGAGCGTGCTAAAGGCTCAAGGTCCCTGATCCATAAAGTAAGGGATCCTACTTCAATGGTCAATCGGCCTAAAGGGGGTATGGGATGTTACATTGCTTCAACGAGCGGGGTTAGATAGGTTTGTCCCATTGGCAATCGGCCAATAGTCTACTCCATATCTAACACCTCCTAGTAGGATTCCTAAGGCACAGCCGGGGTTTTAGCCGCAGGATGTGTGTAATAAGTGTAGTGCTAAAGCTCGTAAAATCATGCATGATAATTTATATCAATCAGCACTTCAATATCACCCACATAAACATGCATTCCCGACACCACCTGCAAGACAAATGGTTTTCACACACTACTCCCCTTATGTCACCCAACTTGTATAAACATTTAACGTGTTTATTAGCCGATATACCTGGAGGTCCGTGTACGCACCTGTCACAAAAATCGGATTAGGTAACAAGCGAGATTATTTGGACATTTAGTTGATAATGGGTCGAGTTATACTAGGCCTAAGTCCTCTAAGGTCTTCAACGGAGTTGCCAGTATGTCGCGACCTCTTTTTTTTCTCGAAAGAGAGTTTAGGGGTATCACCATTTGAGGTAGGCTGATTGGACCATTGGTGTAGGCGTGGGCTCTCCCAATCCCATATACCCCACATGACATTGGGGAATTTCGATTTTAAGGTTCGATTAACCCTAATGAAAAATTTCTATGTGAGGAGTTGCTACTAGCCTAGTTAGGGTCGGCTAGAAACAAATCAAGACGCATGAGTGTCGTCTCGATTCCTATGCAACTAGAGATTTTCTAGGTTCAGGGACTTGGTTACACTAGTTATTCGACTAATGCACTTTCGGTACCTAAACTCAACCATTTATCATCTAAAGTGCCCAAACAATATTTACTTAACATTCTATCCTAACCGGGCTAGAAAAACAAATGATAGTCAACATATTAAAATGCGCAATAAAATGAAATCGAATTGAAACGTGTAATCAGCATCCTATGCATCGTCTCTAAAAATAAAAGGATATATAAAATCCTATTGTAAAGCCCTAATGGCTTGTCCGATTTGAATTTGATTTTTCAAAGTTTTTTTTTTACGGGACTTGGACCATGTCAAGGAACCCGATCCGAGAGGGCTCAAGTCTGAACCCTAAAAGTCTAGATTAGTCTTTTCTATTTATTTGATTTTTCTGAATTTTTATGAATTTTCTGATTTCTGATTTCTGATTTTTTTGATTTCCTTTTTTTTTTCTTTTTATTCGGGTCCTCTTTCCCCCCGGTTCCCGCTCATCATTTTTTGTTTTTTATTCTACTTTTTTTTATTATATATTTTTATTTTCTTTTTGGTTTTTCTGGTCTTCTTCCCCGAGAGACCTCCCTTCCCTCCGACCGTCGACGCCAGGCCATTGACGACGACCGTCGCCTTCGCCGACTGTCCCGTTAACTACCCGCTTAATCATTCCCCTTCGCCGCCAACTAGTCGTGGCCATCACCGGATCACCGCTGGTGACCACGAAGATCCTCGCCGGTGACCCAAAGTTTCAAATGCCAAAATCTAATTTTCTGGCCAAGAACTACTCATCCATATCTAAAACTCTAAATCTACGCATACATTTGCATGAGGGACAAGGATAGAAGGCTGACTCGAATGGACATAGCCGCGGACGTCGCTGACGAAGGAAACTATGCCTCTAGCGAACTCATCCATGGCCACCGTCGAAGGTCAAGGTTTATGTCATGAAAACAATAGAAATCACATATTCAGACGCAACTCGACCATTGATGTGAAGAAAGAGGACAAATCGATCCTTGCTAAACACTGATTTCCCTAGACTAGTTTTAGCATTTCACTTCGGCATTTCATTGAGCATATGGTAGGCGAGGAGTTCTGGGAAGTTCACCTGGTTCGCCGGAGAAGTGATGTTGCTGGAGTCGACGGCAGTGGCGGCTGAGACAACCGGGAAATGTCGGACCACTGGGAAATTGTGAGCAAACCTAGATTTTCCTCTCTCCCTCTGTATCTCTCTCTCTGCGATTTTTTAGAATCCCCTTCCTCTCACCCAATTCGAACTCCTCCCCCCGAATTGTGAGAACCGAATCTGTTTTTGATCAATTTCTCTAATTGAATTTTGTAACAAACTCTCTTCTAGAAGCTTCAATCAAGCTGGCATTGTTTTTTTTTTCTTTTTGGTGAGCGCGCGGGAAGGGGAAGACGATGAACAGTACTATGTCTTCTGGGTCGGGTTGGCTTGACCCAACAGACCCGGTTTGATCCAAAAACCAATATTAAGCCCAAATCAAGCGTTTTTTTTTCTTCATAAAATTGATGATTCCTTATGCTTCTAGGACATGTATAGGACCTGGGCATGGAGAAATTAGGACGGGTTGTTGTGTCTAAGTGTAAAATCCCCAAATTTCAAAATCGGGTCAAACTGATTTTTGTAAATCCGGGGCCTCGCTAACCTATTTAGATGAAATTGACGTTACCAATGTGTTCCTCATGGCTGATTGTACTTAGGGTAGGGTTCCATTTCAATCAATTTTGCTTCCTTGACCAAAATCCCCAAATTATGCTTAAAATGTCCTTAAATGTACCCGGATTCGGGGAAAACACGAATTTCATCCTAAAATGTGAGATTGGCTTGTCCAATGTACAATTCATAGTCCCTAGATCAAATGTCATGAAGAAATAAAAATACAAAAATGACTAGAAATGGTTCAATCGAATTTTTGGTCCAATTATGATATAGATTTACCCAAAAATTGGGGAAAAGTATACTCCTAATTGAATTTCGTAAAAATCGATAGTGCAAACGTCCAATTAATAGAAAAAGGAGATGAATGACTATGTTTTTCATATTTTTCTGACTTTGTTTGGTATTTTTCTCAAGTTTTGACTCAATTAAAGTGAAAGAAAATTCAAAAAATTAAAGAAAATGTATTTTTGTGCCAAAATGAGTTCCTAGGTCGTGGCCAAGGTTCCTAACTTTGATTTTTGTGATTTTCACAGAAATTTAAAAATAGACAAAAAAATCTGGTGTCAACACTTAGGTAGGAGTATTGTACTCGCTGAAGATCAAAATGATCCATGAAAGCGTTCGCGAGTGTGGAATCACGAAGAAGCATTGGACGTGATCACCAGAATGAAGGTAAAGCTAAATTTATGGTGCGTTTGATAACCTGCAAGAAATTTTAATTCTCTACCAGAAGTGATTCTGGAACAGAAATGCGTTTGGTAAAGAATGACTTCTGGAACAGTTTTCTACTTTTGAATGAGATTTGTGTTTGGTAAAAAAGTGATTCTCTAAAGCCAGAATCAATTCTTGCCAGAAGTGATTCTTTTCTAATTCAAGGACATTTTCGTCTTTTACCCTTTTTATTAAACAAATTATTTTAAATTATTTTAAAAAAACAACAAAAAAGGGGGGTTGGGGGCAAGGGCGGTAGGCCCTTGTCGCCCGAGCCTCGGCGAGGGTCGGCAACCCTCGTCGGTTGCAGGCGAGGGCCCAACGACCCTCGCCCAGTCGCGAGCGAGGACCCGACGACCCTCGCCCAGTCGCGGGCGAGGGTCCGGCTACCCTTGCCCAGATTTGGGCAAGGGCTTGGCGACCCTTGCCTAGATTTGGGCGAGGGTCGCACGCGGCCCTCCGCCCAGTTCTGGGCAAGGCTCATTGGCCCTCGCCCAGCAGCTGGGCGAGGCTTGCCGGGCCCTCGCTCGAGGCTGGCGAGGGTCACCGGGCCCTCGCCCGAGGCCGGCGACGGGGCCGACACCCAGGCCCTGATTTTTCTTTTTAAAAAAAAATATTTTTTAAATATTTTGAATATTCTATTTAATAAAAAAGTGAAAATAAAAAAAGTTTGGGGATCCGGCCGGTCACCGATCGTTGGTCGCCGGACCCGGCTGCTGCCACTGAACGCCACCGCCGCAGGACGCCACCGCGGCCGTCGGAGGACGATCCTTGAGCGCCGTTTGGTAAACTTGCCAAAAGTAGAATGAGAATAAGAATGCGTTTGGTAAATATAATTTATCATTCTCTGTCAGAATTGATTCTTGAAAAAATGAATTCTTACCATAATAAAAAATTATGGCAAGAATTTTTATCATGCGGGCCCTAAATTGCAACCCCTTGTAACTTTTTCATTGCATAAATCTTCCTACAATTTTCTCTTTTCAGCTTATTTTGTACTTTGTCTGGGTTAGTGGGAAACTCTTTTTCATCTTTACAGGGGGAACTGACAATGTTGAAGTGATTTGTGTGGATTTTGACGGGATTTTTTTGACATCGAAAGAGTTTAAGACGGTGCCGAATAAACGATTTCTTTAAATGATAAGCGAAAATCTCTCCGGAGACTTTGAGGATCTCTTTCCAAAACTAAGATCGCTTTCTTGGAAGAATTGTCCTTCAAATTTGCAAGCAACCAACTTTTTCCCTAAAGAACTACTCATCCTTGACCTATCAGGGTCTGAAATAACACAGCACTGGAATGGTTGGACTCAACTCAAGGTATGGGCAAATTTTTAGGTACAATATTTGTTTACCTTTTTAATTTGAAATAAATTTATCATAAATATATCAGTTTAAGATTTTTTTTGGTATTAACTTACAGATGTAAATGACAAAGGGCAGGTGTTCCCTCATAAGAGAGAGATTGGTCTCTAGATTGTGGAGCAAAACAATGAAGAAAACAAAAGGGAACCTAACTCCAATGCCATTGATTGCGATAATGATAGCACGTGCCCCGGGGAACCCCACCTCCTAGTCCTCGGTCCTCTATTCAACCGTTAAAGGTCTTGTCTCTTTGCAAAACAATAAAGATTTGCACATGCTCATTGGGGGACACCCGCATCCACACAAAATCACGTGGTAGTTATTCAGGACATGCTTATTTCACCAAAAACTCAATAAAAATATATGTCGAAAAATAATTGTCGCTTGTATCTCTTATTAAAATAAATAAATAAAAATACTTTTATCACTCATAAAAATAATTAGGTATAAATTAGTGTTGATGATGAAAATATTTTTCATTGACTAATTTTTCTAAGCGATATAACCAATAATTTTCTGGCTAATATTTTTCAAATCTAAAGTTTTTTGTGAAATAAACGCACCCTGAGTTGATTGTTTGGTTGAGCTCTTTGTGATTAACTTAAGATGACATTTAACTAATTAGATGATTTATTCAGTAGCCTAATTCCTTAAAAAAAAACCCCAACTTTTAAGTTTAATCTCAACTCTACCTCGATTTTTTTTTTATCTCAAAGATAACCCCGAACTTTTTTTGTCTAAAAAAAAAATCCAAACTTTAGGTCAAATCCCAAATTTGTTCAGAATTATTTTGTCTAAAATAAATCACCAACTTTCGATCTATTCTCAAATCTCAATCCCAATTTGATGTGACATTTTGACATCAATAACAAATCCTCATAATTAATGCGACATGAAAAATTATCTCCAAAATGAAATCGTTGTAGAATATGAAAATTAGGGATAACTAATGGCGATTTTTTAACAAAGGACTAATGGGGGATGGATTTAGGATTAGAGTAAAAATTTGCGATGTTTCTCTTAGACAGCAAAAAAGTTCGAGGTACATTTGAGACTAGATTGAAAGTTGGGGTTTTTTTTTTAAATAATGAAAAGTTCGGGGTAGATTTGAGACTAGACCTAAAGTTTGAGATTTTTTCTAAGATAAAAAAATTTCGGGACATAATTAAGATTGGAATTAAAGTTGAGGATTTTTTTATGAATTAAGCTTGGTGACAATGGTACGAATGTGGAAGAACAACTAGAAGCCAAAAAAAGGTAGGGATATGTTCACAATAAATCCTAAAACTTATAGAGAAAATGCGTTTAAGTCCTAAAATTTGCAAAAAAGTTCAAACAAATCTTAAAACTTGTAAGGAAAGTATGTTTGAGTCCTAAAACTTGCAAAAAGTTTAAA
The DNA here is from genome assembly GCA_001662345.2 of Metrosideros polymorpha var. glaberrima. Taxonomy (NCBI): domain Eukaryota; kingdom Viridiplantae; phylum Streptophyta; class Magnoliopsida; order Myrtales; family Myrtaceae; genus Metrosideros; species Metrosideros polymorpha. The sequence continues at coordinate 15,584,909 of BCNH02000003.1, forward strand.
CAAATCCTAAAACTTGTCACAAAAGTGCAAATAAGTCCTAAAACTTTCAAAAAATGTAATTTTAAAAAAGGACATGATTAGACCAATATGACAAATTTTATGACTTGATTGGATCAATACGACAAGTTTTAGAATTTAATTGTACTTTTTGAAAGTTTTAGGACTCGAATGCACTTTTGTTATAAGTTTTATGACTTATTTGAATATTTTGCAGGTTTTATGACTCAAACGTATTTTTCTTATAAAATTTAAGACTTATTATGAACATATCCAAAAAAAGTAAAGAATGATTATGGTAGATAGGGGGTAATCAATTATTGGCGTAATGTCACCGGCGGTCCCACTACTTTTTTTTTAAATTTCGAACGAAGTGTTTTACTTTCTTTTCTGTCAAGCGTCATCTGCTTTCTAAAAAGTGTTGTTGCTCATGCCCAAATTGTTCGGACGACGAAATTCGTGGGGCTGTTTTTTTTTTTTCAGAGTTGGGGCAGCATTGACGAGTTAAAAATTTGCTAATACTAGCCGCGAACTCAAATTTCAATCGAGTGGCTATGATGGTCACAAACATGAGGTCTGGCGAGATTTAGAGCTCGGTGGATTCTTGAGCTTGTTTCTCTTTTTATTTTTGAAAATAAAGAATCAATTTTTTTATCATTTTTGTTTTTGTTCCAAATCTATTTTCGGGAAGAGAAATTGTTTCCAAAAATAAAAAGTTACCAAACGGATTTCTTTTCCAAATATAGAGTGTTACCAAACATGCCATAAATGCCTTATTGTTCATACAATTTTTGTGCGACAAGCCATGGGGAAAGCTATCCAAAGAGTCCTAAACCTATTACACTTTTGCTAATTCAGTTCTAAACATTTTAATTTTTCAAATTGAGTTTTTAAATATTTTCATGTTTTCCCAATTGAGTCAATCCCACTAATTTTGGTAAGAAATCGCTAACGTGGACGCCAGCCATCCTACGTGGCACGACTGGTCACTGGGTGAGGGTCACCCGGCCCTCACCGACCACGAGAGAGGGTCGCTAGTAAGGCTAGCCTCGCCCGTGCCCATGCCCATGGGCGAGGGCCGCGACCTTCACCAACGGCCAGTGAGGGCCCGACGACCTTGTCGGCCAAAGTGAAGAAAAAAAGAAAAAGGAAAATAATAAAAAAATATTATTAAAAATTGTCCACGTCCGCAATTTCTGACCAAAATTGGCCGGATGAACTTAATTGACAAAACTTGAAATGGTTGAGCACTTAATTGGTGAAATTAAAAAGTTTAGGACTGAATTGACAAAAATATAATAGATTTTGGACAATTTTTCCTTAAGTAATGTGTTATGCCCGTGTCGACCGTGAGAGAGGGTCGCTAGTAAGGCTAGCCTCGCCCGTGCCCATGGGCGAGGGCCGCGACCTTCACCAACAGCCAGCGAGGGCCCAACAACCCTTGCTGGCCGTAGTGAAGAAAAAGTGAAGAAGAAAAGAAAAAAAAAGGAAAAGGAAAATAATAAAAAAAATATTATTAAAAATTATCAACGTCAGTAATTTCCGATCAAAATTAGCCGGATGGACTTAATTGACAAAACTTGAAAAGGTTGAGCACTTAATTAGCGAAATTAAAAAGTTTAGGACTGAATTGACGAAAGTACAATAGGTTTAAGACTTTTTGGACAAATTTTCCATAAGTCCTGTGTTATGTCATAATGGAAGATACACAACGATTGTGTAATTTCTTATATGACTATACTTTTCCGTTCGTGAATACTCCAATCAAACCTCTATATTGATAGTTTACAGACCTTTTATCACTATATGTATACAATTTACTCACATATAACATTAGTCACAAATCTCTCTCTCTCTCTCTCTCTCTCTCTCTCTCTGGCATGGTTGATGTATCCCTAACCTTGTCTTCAACTCTTCATTGTGCCGTTCGTCCCCATCACAATCATACATCTCTAATAAATATTCAAATGCACGAAGAGTTCCAACTACAGAACGACAATAATGAGGCACTAATAGAGCAACCACGATGGCATCAGTGGCCATAGAGCAGCGACGACGGTGGCGATGAGTAGAGGGGCACAGTTAACTGAGGCGAAGAGAGGGAAAGATGCATGGAAGAGGTAGTGGCTCCTCAATCGGGGACTCTGGATTGATTAACTGGTTGAACGTCACTAATCAATGCAATGGGAAAGGTAATGAAGGTTTGGAAATTAGTGTACATATAAAGTGGAAAAGGATTAATTATAAGGATTAACATCACGAAAAATTTCAAATTATTATATCTATGAAAAATTTATTTTAAATTAATCTTTTAACCATAAAAACTCAAAACTGATACACTTATGATAATTTTACCCTCCGTTAATTTCTATTAAATTTTACCCATCAAATTACTGAGTTGAATGATATGTGGCAATTGACAGATTTATCAGTTTGAGGTTTCACTCTCCGTTTGTCACATATGTACCAATTTAAGATTTTTCGTGATACTAACCAAATTTAATGGAAACTAATGAAGAGTAAATTAGTTATAGATATACCAATTTGAGGTTTTTTGTGGTCAAAATATTAGTTTTGGGTAAATTTGTCGCTGGTATAACAATTTAAAGTTTTTTGTGGTATTAACCCTGCCTATGTTAAAATGTGTCCAACAATGTCACAAATTCTGCTCTATTGCCGATTTACAGGTAAACAACTTTGGAATCACCAAAAATCCTTTCGAATTTACGAATTTTACAACTTTGGGGGAGTTCTGATTTTGATCCCACACTATTTTATACGTTTTCATTTCAACCCTTATGTCTTGCTATCATTTTAGTCTCTCCCTTCGCAATCTTAATCGCCGCCCAGGCCCAGATTTTTCTTTTTAAAAAAAAAAT
>BCNH02000003.1:15588961-15612185 GCA_001662345.2 Metrosideros polymorpha var. glaberrima
TCCCGATCGAACAAAGACCATGGAATATTTGTCAAGTCACCAATTCGATCATATGCACAAACCTAATCGACATGCAATTTATATGAGACATAAACAATTTATTCTCGGTTGCAACCCTGGCCAGGGATTTCAATGCAGTGTCACGATTAGATCGCATAGGACATCATTATTGTACCTTGCATGTAACAAGGAGACAAATTCCATTTTGCGCACACGTGTAACTTCGTATGTGAACGAACTATGACCATCAAATACAAAGACGGATCAACGAACCGTCAATATGCGCACTTGTGAACCATAGCCATCCAACACACAAGTCAACATTGTGCCTCAAGTCTAACGATTATTTACACAAGACCAGAGCAAGAACGATTAAACATTGACCATGCTAAAAGGTTCCATGTTGTTAATCGTTTTATGCGTGTCATGTTCAGTGAACTTGTCTGGTACAAGCATTTGTGTTCTAACTCGAGCATCACAATACCTAATGACTTGTGACTCGTCATTCCTTAAGTATCCAATACTTAATTGTGAAGTTACGAACATACTCGTCTCAACAAGATCATTAATATCCATTTAATGATCTATTGACCGGGAACAGTTTAAAGATTCAGTCTAATTATAAACCCGTCACACATATTCTTAACGTCTTAAGAATAGGTCTAGTCACAACTAATTTTATGGAATCATTCATATATATAAAATAATTGGACAAATGAATGAATACGTCTTTGCCATTAATTAAATAATAAAAAAGTACAACTTAAATCCCTAATATGTAACTATTACACGGTTGCTTTGGGGCATACATCCAACAGCTATTGTTGGAAAGTTTTAACAAACAGTCTCAACAGGCTTCTATGGTAACTCCACATAAGTATTATATTTATATATATCTATAATTAAAGAAGTGGGTAGAGTGGAGTTTTTGTGACTGAGTCACACCATGGCAACTTTTCATTCCCTGTTTCCCTAAACAATAAATCGGAAAACGCTACCCTTTACATTATTAAGATTAAAGAACTTTATTAACGAACTTAAACTAATAATTGATGTTCATAGAAGAGAATATTAACATCTTTACATACCTTCGTAACATGGGTGTAATTTGAGATGATAGTCAATAAATTTAAATACTCTAATTAATTAATCATTATAAAAAATACTCTAATTAACAATTATTTTTGGTTTATCATGTATATGATTGGTATAGAATGCATCTATTAATTAGTAAATAAGAATTATCGAAATTGGGTAGTGTATGGAAATAAATTTAAGAATAACTTTAAATTCAAATATTCTATGTATAAAGTTATGTCGTAAAAATGTACAAATAAACAAGACACGGTATACAACCGATTACTTAGAAAGTAAGGAACAATGTTGATAAATATGTATCATTTGTATTAAGTTGCGAATAACTTTAGTATATTTTGTATTATGTGACCATATCACCCAAATAAAAGAACTTTCAATATGTCTAGTTTTAAACTTGTGCAGCGACTACTGTCACAAAAATAATTCAAGACAAAATGCTATTTTGTATTTCGTTTCAATGCGGGGAATGCCCTTCCAGCTATGTCATTTCCAAGGGGGCATGGGGCACTACCCCATTTTGTCTCGCTTTGAAGGAACCGAACCTTCTCTTCAATCTCTTCTTGTTACCTTCAATCGATTATGGTCTTCTTGTAGTCTAGTCAAGATTTGACACTTTTCCTGCTCTTGGATATTTTTTATTTACTTGCATAGTTAGATTTAATAAAAGTATTTTATTAGATCTATCATTAATGTAAAGAACTTTTCACATATTCACCGTTGGATGGATAATATATGTAATTGGAGAAGATACTATTATTTGTTCATTTTTGGTACATTTTCATTTTGTGTTTTTAAAATTCAAATTGAGGTAATTTCTTTTATTGGTATTGGAAATGTGTAAATTCGGCATGTTAAAATATTTGTCATATCGATTTTTGTAAATATACTATATAGTCAATTGATATTATTTACGTCAGTATCTAGATACAACAATTTAAAACAAATCTACACGGTTTACTTTGTACAGGGTTGGTAACTTTACTTATTCACAATATCTCATTCAAAACGAATAAATAGACATTCCTTATAACATGTTTGGTTATGTTCTCGGTTGCTTTGGGTTGGCGATATAGAATTAATTTGTGAAATCACATATATTAAATCAATAAGAACATGAAGGAACTCATATTTAATAAAAAAATATTTTGATTTACAATTTAATGATTATGCATAATACCAAAGAGACAATGCATTGAAGATGACAATATTTCTTCATTTGGATATTTAACGAGTTCTCTTTGACAAAATCCCAGTACGGAAACTAGTAATATAATTCTTAAAAAGCTACTGCCCTTGATAGAATAAGATATTTTTTCTAAACATCCAACAATAGTTCTTCACTTTTGGATGACAAATTATATATGGTTGTTAATAGAATAGCGGGACCACAACCATATCAGGAAATGGATATAAACAGAGTATTTATAAAGTTACCGCGGTGGAATGCTTCCTTAGTCGATATATTTATTTAAATCCTGCAAAAAATCTGCAAATCTAACTCGTTGAACATACATAATCATTTGACAGATGGCTACGAGATTGAAGGTCCTTAATCTGTCATTTTGCTGAGGGTTAGACACAACTCCTGACCTCTCTGCGTATTTATCCTTGGAAATTTTAATTCTAGAGGATTGTAGGAATTTGGTATGTATTGATAAATCCATCCGTCATTTAAGACGTCTGAAGCACTTGAATTTACAAGGATGTTTCCATCTCCAACTGTTGCCCGTTGAATTAGGTTCTCTGGAAGCTTTGACTGAGCTGCTCATAGGCCGAGCCATTGCTTTTGATATAAGTATTAGGGAAGTCCCACCCTCAATAGGAGCACTCGTAAATCAGGAGTGCTTGGCCATTCGTGGAGCCATCAAGCTAACGACACTTCCCAACTCGTTTGAAATGCTGAAATCTTTAGTTGAGTTGGATGTCTCAGGCACAAGAATTGCAGAGTTGCCAAATGCCATTCTCCATCTAAAGAGCTTGAAGGTGTTGAAGACAAATGGAACTCCCCTGCAAAAGTTATCTGAGTCAATTGGGATGTTGGAGAAACTAGAAGAGATTTATGGAGCGGATTGCACGAAACTAAAGATGATTCCCAGTGATATTGTGAGACTACCTTTCTTGATGATTTTGGAATTAACACACACTCTTGTGAAGAATGTACCAAAGCTTCCCCAGAGTTTGGTAAGTCTATATGTGTCTTCAAGTGCCACAGAAAAAGCTCCAGAGATCTTCAACCTTGTGAGTTTAATAAATCTGGAATTATCTTTTACCGTCAGAACCTCCAGATTTTCAATAGTGAGCACTTACAGCCCACGTTATAAGTTGGATCTTCCAAGTATCACCAGTATAAGCTCATATTTGGGTTGCCTTGGCGGTCTAAAAGAACATGAACTCAGAAATTGCTACAGCCTGCGCCAGATTGGACAGCTTCCTTTTAGTTTGAGGAAACTTACAACACGCAACTGCATTTGTCTTGAAGTTGTCGACCTTTCCAACTTGGAGAATTTGTTGGATCTAAGTCTCCTAAGTTCGATTTCTGATATTCGAGGCCTTGAAGGTTGAACATCGTTGCAATTCTTGAAAGTGCTCTACATCAAGTCAATCAAGTCCAGCGGGCTTGAAAGACTGGAGAATCTACGACTCTTGGTTATGTATAGATGTCCCCTCCTTCAGACGTTGCCCAACTTATCTAACTTTAAAAATCTCAGGAACATATTACTATGGGACTGTCCGAGTCTGGTTGAGATTCAAGGTCTTGACAAACTGGAATCACTACAAAGTCTTACCATCGAAGGCTGTAGTTCCTTGCCAAGCTTACCTAATCCACCCAACTCGAAGAAGCTGAAGGAGTGTGACTTCGATATTCATTCGTTGGTTTGGTACTGAGGAAAACAAGGGGCTCGGAGAGATTATCCCCCACTTTAGCACTTGAAAACGCTTGTAAGATCAGCAAATCCTGAATTTTGAGGCTTGGAGGAATTTGTCATAATAAATGTGAAATTTTGTTTTTTCAAGTTGCTTTACAGGTGTTCTAGGCACTCTTCAACGAAATCCCAATTAAACAAGTTTAGATAAAAATTTAGGTTTCGCGGAAAATGAGTAATTTGGAAAACATTTACCTAAAAATGATCACTTGTTTCGCTCACAAAAATGAATGAACTAAATTTTTTTTTATCATCCACGAAGATGTCTAGACATAAATTCTTGTTGATAGTGAGAACATTTCCCATTAACTAATTATTTTAAACGATTATTTTTGGGAAAATGTTTTTCAAATAATTCATTTTCCATGAAACAAGCGAAGGCTTAAAAATATCTTCTTGAAGGAATCCCAATTAAATAAGTTTAGACAAAGACTTAGAAATATCTTCTTGCGCATTCAATCTCCTACACAAAGACTTAAAAATATCATCAGGCACATGATCTCCCCAAATCTAGCTTACTTTTTGCGATAAAGTAATGGTCCATGGAAATAATCATCAATTTAGCAGTAATTCAAGAACATCCTACTTCGGGCTTTTGCTGGTGTGGGAGTGTACCAGCGTAAGTAATTTGTTCAGACATGAGTTCATCAATTTTCTTGATAATATGGAGTTGCCAGGAGGTATAAGCATGCAAGTGTCTATTCAAGCACTTAAGTATGAATAAAATAAGGCTAGATATAGTTGTCCCCCTTGGTACAATCTAAGGAATTTTCTTTGTTCTTATATATTACACGATCAAGCTATTTGTCATTTCTTCACGACCACAAGAAATTAATTATCTTATACATATAATTTGATTTTGGTACATTCCTGGCGGTACAAGTGTTTGTTTTTGTGTGAAGAAGTATAAATGTTTTAAGTATAGCTCTTCTCATTGAATTTACATATATTCGTTAACTTTTTTATGTACTCAACCATTTAGTGTTGGTGTGTCTATGGTGTCTTCTACCATGGCTACCTAACCTCTTTAAAGAGTGTTCTGATCTGACAGGATGTTCGAAGAACTATCCTCTGAAAGCTATCCAACGGCTAGTTTGGAAGTAGAGAAGTATAAAAGAAGATTTTGAAGCTAAAGTGAAGAAGTACGAATCATAAATTCCAAAGTACTAGAGAACCTTGTTTCATACGCTTGTCATTGAGAGCTTATACATAGAAATCATCAAGATGTGTTAGTTTGAAAACTCTGAGATCACGAGAGAGATCATTTTGAGTACAAACACTGTAACCTCATATTGATTAATTTGATAGTGAAATCCGGCCAGTAAACTGTTAGTGTTAAGAGTGGACGTAAGCTTGATCTAAGCCAAACCACTATAAGCTTCATGTGCAAAGTCTTCTATTCCTATACTCTTTGTTGTTGATAGCATATTGTACACTTGCCTGTCTCTGATACGGCATAATCTCTCTTCAAATTTTGTTCTTCACTAGTTACTAATCTCAACTTTTCAATTCCGCTTTAATTTATTAAGATTAGTCAAAATCACCTATTCACCCCCATCTAGGTGATACGACTAGCTACATCATAATCATCCACAATGATGAGGAAAAAACGAGATCCACCACGATGTGGAGTGTGATGAGGACCCCATATATCTATATGAACTAAGGAAAAAGAACTTGTAGCTCAAGATGTGTTGATTGGAAAAGACGCTTGTGATTGTTTTGCCAAAGGACAGATTACACAATTGGGATAAGGAAAACGAGCACTGTGACTTAAACGTTGATGAGAAAGAAGAATTTTATTACTAGCAGTAGCATTACTTGAAAGGCTTTTATTCAATAAGGATACATCAAAATCTCTTGGAAAGCTTATCCTAAAATATAGCTCTTATGCGACACTACCCAAGCCCATTAGTTTGCCAGTCGAATGGTTCTGAACGAAACAATTTTCAGAATTGAATATGGCAGACAAGAATTATCCTTACAATCTTTGGAAACAGATATAAGATAGAACTCAAATTCATGGATATAGAGAACAATTTTTTAGGATAATGTTTGGGCTAAGATGAACTGTACCAATCTTTGTAACATGAGTGACAATCCCATTGGGAAGACAAACTAACAGGGAAGAGTGAGGTTTTATGTGTATATCGAAAAAGAAATTTTCATTGCAAATTATGTGGTCACTGGCGCCTAAATCAACTATCCATGCATCAACTGAAATATCATTGGTCTTGCAAAAAGTAACTGAAAAACTTGCATTTTTGTTGGTGGTCCTTAATTGATTTAGGGCCTTCATAATATGCTGGTATTGATCTTGATTGTCTGGTTGGCCTTATCAATTCCTTGTGCTAAATCCATTTAAGTAGAAATTCTTTCTCCCTTTTTTTCTTTATTAGTCGGCTTTCCATGTAATTTCCATCATGTGTTAATAGTGTGATGTGGGCGCTTGCAATATTCATAGTATTTACCTTTAGGCTTAAAATTTTGCTCACCCTCTTTTAGTGATGACGTGGTGCCACATGAGCCGTTGGATGGCTTGAAGGTCGGTGCTGACGTGCCTAATAAGAGCATTTGATCCACATCTCAAATTTGGACTATCCATTCGCAAACCTTTAGGGTTTTCTGTGTCTTCCTCGTCCTAGCTAGGGACACCCGCCGCATGGTGCGACCCAAGGTGTGTTGGGGCTAGATCTATCACCTAGAGGGGGGTGAATAGGTGAATTTAAAGAATTTTGATCTAAAATGCGGAATTAAAATAATCAAGATAATATCCCATGATGGCGAGGACAAGGTCTGAGTGGTGCTCATGTGCAACAGTCTGAAATAGATTAAGCAAGAGTAAAGGAAAGATTGCACACGATGATTATAGTGGTTCGGCTTAGATCAAACCTACGTCCACTTTTTACGCTAATAGCCTATTGGCTGGATTCCACTAAATCAATTTCAAGAGTACAACGAGTATAACAATCTCACAATGCCTCTCAAAGTTTACAGAATGAAGCTCGGAAGATAAACAAGTGTATATGGATCAAGGATTCTCTCAGATTTTAAAATTTGTAATTCTATATTTTTTTCACGTAGGTCTCTCAGCCTCCTTTTATAGTCCTCCAGCCCACAACTATCCATTAGACAGCTTCAGAGGATTATATCCAATCTTTCTCATTGAATAAAGACTTCCCATAAGAAGATTAAAAGAGCCGTTGATGAAGAGAATAGAATACTCCTATGATTCAGTTGCCCATACTATTGAATCTGAGTTTTCATAAGTTGGAGTTCCTAGTTTAGAAGGTGCGACTTGCTTCGTAGAGAATTTGACCATTCCTATTATATTTTGCATTATAGCCATTGCTAAAGTATATGGAGTAATAGTCTTCAAATACAAATTATCTTAAATGGAGTCCGAGCCAAATCACCAGCTGTGCATAAGAAATAATATTCCTGTAGTGATTAACCTTTGAGATCCTTCCTCGTTCAGATGATATCACTTGACTCTTAAAAGAAAGGTCTGAGTTGAGTTTTCCTTGGCATAACTTCTGAGTTTGAAACAAAGAGACTTAGCCAAGTCAATGTCTACTCCTCTTCCTGTTGCACTTCAGATTATACCTTTGTTGCCTTAGTCTTCAAGGATAAGTGCATAAGGTGGCTCAGATGATGTATTCAAGCATAACAAATGATGGAATTCCCACAAGTATTATTCACCTAAGAATATCTTTAATTAAATTTAATAGAAATCATGAAGAGTTTTGTTATACGTCAAAATGTATTAGGAGCTTTAGTCAACAAGGTGCTCTTAGTTCGCGACAATGGCGCGAGAGCGCTGTAAGCTCGCTGTGACGAGCTCGCAGGCGACGAGCTCGCAGGAGCGATGAGCATTACGTTCTCTCCCACCTTGACATACTCCGTCATGGCCAACCGTTGGTTTTCTTCTTGGATAGCCAACTAATAAATCCGGTCGAGCGGTGGGACGGGCTCCATAGCAAGAATTTGTGAACGAAAAGGTGAGTAGCTCTCATTTAGGATTAGAAGAAACCGAGTTACCTTCTCCTTTTCCTTAATTTTTTTGTATTGCTTGATTGTTGTCTCGGGTCCTTCGAGCTATTCCTCAGCCACCTCGAGCTCGTTCCACAAGGCCGAGATTTGGTTGAAGCAATTGGTAACCAAAAGGTTCCCTTGCTTCAATTCCGACAAAGCTTCGGTGAGCGAGAAAAATTTTGCTTAGTCAAATTTCCCGTACATCTCCCGGATGTTGTCCCACGTAATCTTTGAGTCTTCGGTCGATGGAAGTCTGGCCGTGACCTTAGGAGCTACACAGTTCCCAATCCATGTGCGGATGAGCTAGTTGTACTTGCGCCAATGTCACTGCATTCAATCGTCGGTAGGAAAAGGTACAATTCCATCGAGGAAACCGTCCTTGTCCTTTCTTACTAGGGCTCGTTGGAAATCCGAAGCCCATGTAGTATAGTTGTTTGGTTTGGCGAGCTATAAACTGATGAGTCGCAACTCTGATCCATTAGTCAGCGACATGTAGAGTGGATCACCAAGTTCTAGACGGCCAGCGGCAACTATAAAAGGGTACAGCATGAAACCGAGTTGAAAACCCGGGTAGGAATTCATCCCTAGACCCGTCAGACTTGGTTTAGCAGTGAGACCCAGAGGTGTCAATCCCGATTGACCCTGAACCGAAAACCAGTGGACTGGAGACTACTAAGCCGAGCCAGAAAATTGAGCTGGGGCGAGTACTAGAGCCATAGGGTGCTGAACAGATCACCACTCGTCTTGCGTCGGATCAATTTGATCCAAAATCCGATTTTGGGACGAGTTGGAAGTATCCTCCATTGCAGGCATGGTATCACTGATGTATGGATGTGTGAATTCCTACCCAGTGCTAATTTTGTTTTGTAGGACACATCTTGCAACAACAACAACAAAAACTAATCGGAGGCAATTCAAAAAGGTTTGCGGAAGCTAGACCAGGAAAGGAGGCTCGGATACCATGACAAAAGATTAGAGGAAAATATGGTAGAAATTGTAATTATATTTCTGAATGAATAAATTGTACATGTACAGGAGTGTATTTATAGTACCAAAAAAGAGATTAGTAAAGATATACATGCTATTGTGTTCCTATTTTATCTCTTAAATATTCCGACAATATTCCATTGCGGATAGACTATATCAATTAGCATCCCAACCGGTATCAAATGATATCCTTTCTCCAACAGTAAGTGCGATGACATGGTCAAACCGTGCTTCAAAATTACTCTCTCCATCTGATTATTCCTTAATTCAATTTCTCCCGTCATAGGCCTAATCGTTGTACTTCAGACAAACCAGTCTTATCCCTATTATCATCATCATCGTCACTATCACCATTCATCAATCAAACTAGTAAATAAGTCTTAGGAAAATGAAAAATTAAATAAATAAAATGTCAAAATCTCGCAAATTTCGTGGTCCTAGTCAACCACGTCCAAGCAAGTTCGCCGCCCAAGCAACTTGATTCCGGGAAAAAATAATTGGCAGGAATTTGTTGGGTCTTGATCAAATTTGGCAAGCTGGTTGCTATTGGCTTTAATCACAATTTTGCCACCCTTTCAACATGTCACTGCAAAGATTATGTTTATCTTTTTTTTTTTTTTATCGAGATTTCGTTTCCATATAGGACCATGTTAAATCGCATCCTAATTAATTATGTCAGCATTGCGCTATGTTCATTTCTCCCGATAAATTTTTCCATATTTGGCTAATGCTAATTGACTAAAATAATGATGGCCTTTCATGCTAGGCGAATAAGGTAACTACCAAGGAGCACATAAATCTTATGATCCGAATATTCACCTTAGGAAAACACACGACCCTTAATGGTTCAAATGCAGAGTATAGACGAGTAGGATGACCACACTTATCGTGCTATACAAGTGTTGTGATACAAGGCACCAAGTACGACGTCGTTAGGGAGGACTTGGATAAGCACACGACGTTGGATATGCCTTTTCTTGTCCAAACATCGCTTTCTTCATTTCATTGTCTCTTCGGTGTTTTAGAAGACGCCCAGTAGTCCTCTCTCTCTCCAACAAAGCTTGGGGTCCAGTCCATTTCCAAGTTCTAGATCTATTGATTTCGAGCAACAATTTCGCAAATCCAAGGTAAGATGTGATATACAACAGTGAATGTTACATTTCTCTGGATTTCATTTGCTTCTCGGACCCACCCTCCAGGATCCAGCATGGAATAAAAACCAGAAAAATGCAAAAGAACATAACCGAATCAACTAACATAAAACATGGTGTCCATCGTAACAGATCTCGTATAATATGTGAACACAAAGTAGTCCATTCAAACCCATCTCCAACGATGGCTTTGAAGATTATATTTGTCCAAACCATGACGATATCTCTGTCGATCACTGCTTTTTTTTTTTTTTATCATTAGAGCATAACTTGGTCACCGATACTAAATGCTGGAGAAGAATGGGCATGTTCATATGAAGTCCTTCGTTCAATTTTTGCACATTTCGATTTTGTAACAATAGTGAATGTTATTGTCCGAGAAAAAAAGAGTAACCACCCAACAGCAACGCATAGGACCTTCTTAACGATCCACAGTTGTTCAGCTTTTCTTTTCCTTTTTCTTCTCTTGTGCATTCTTTGTATGGAAATATGCGAACATCGAACAAAATATACTCCTTATGCTATGTTTCAGATCGAAAATTGACACGAGCCACACCAATTGTGTACACAGCATATTATTTTCACGTTCGACAGAAAATAATTCTAGGATTATTGGATAACAGTTATGGATCACACTATGTGATAGCTCGGTCATTAAGGGTGCGTTTGGTAATGATTCTGATTCAAAAAATCATTATGTTCAGAATTAATTTTTTCTTATTTTGTTCCTTGGACAAGTTTTAGAGAATCAGAACGCGTTTGGTAACTGTACAAATTTTCTATTCCCCGAACAGAAATGCGTTTGGTAACTACACAAAATTTTTGTTCCAGGAAAAATTTCTCTTCCCAGGTCATCTCCACCTTCTGTGACATCCCGAATTTGGTTTACCTATTTGTATGCGTAGAGAATAACGTTTGGAAACGTTATTTTTGTTAGACTATCGGAAAATAGTCTTTGTACGATAAATTAACAATGCTGTGTTTTAAATTATCGATTTCTGCGATAATCACAATATTAAATTGTGTGAGCCTAGTCTTATCTCCGGTTTTGATGAGATGTTTTTAAAGTGGATAGAGAAAGCAATGCCTAGCGTTCTGGCTTTCGGTGAGAATTTTCTGAAACATTTTTCGCAGTGGCATTTTCGTAATTTTCGGGTATGTAAGGGCATTTTTGGAAAATGCATTTTTTTTTTTGAAAAAAAAAAAGGAACCCTCTCTCTCTCTAGTTTTGACTTTTGCTTCTCAAATTTGTTCTATTAGCCATTAATGCTAAGAAGCAAACTTGGTGAAAAAGTTCTCCTCTCTCTCTTTCTTCTTTGATTTTTGTCTTGCTTTATTAAAGAAGCTTTGGAGTCCATATGTTGAATTGGACAATATTTGAAGTTGCATTAATGTTTAGAAGACAAAGCAAGATAGATATTTTTGTACCATCAATGCAATCTTGGAGAATAAGTTGCAAGCTTGAACTTTTGTAAGGAAGAAGCCAAAATAGGATTAGAAGTCTTCCACTTTCTCTCTCCTTCTCTTCCTTCTTTATTTTTGTCTTACTTCAATTAATAATATTTGAAGATAAGATTTGAAGTCCGTATGAGGAATTTGATAAGATTTGGAGTCCATAGGCTTAATTGAATAAGTTTTGGAATTGCATTAATTAAAAGTGTTGATAGAAGACAAAATAGTATTATAAGATATTTGTTGTCATTAATGTTAGAAGACAAAGTTAGAAGATATTTTGTAGTCCTTAATGCAACTTGGGGAAGAAGTTGCATCTTGGACAAGAAACCTTATCTTTCTCTCTCTCTTTCTCTCCTTCTCATTTTTGGCCAAGACACCCCCATAGAAAGCTCCCCCAAAATTTCCTTTCCCAAGTTCATTTTCCTCAAGTTTAGCTCGCCTCGAAGTCTTCGTTGAAGCTTGGTTCGTCGGCGGATCGCAGAGGCGTACGCTAGTGGCTTTGGTTGTTCGATTAAGGCAAGTTATCTCGCCATTTCAATTCTTTTCAACCGATTATATTATAGTTAAAGGCGTAGCTTGAATATGCACGTTGAGCTCGAAAATAGATAGTAGTTATATTTTGTCTGAGATTGATGATATTTGTTCAGAAATAGAGTAGTTACGACGATGGGATCGTTCGTCGGTTATATGTCGGAGGAATTGTATTGTTATATCGATGTGGTATTGTGGTCGAAAACCGAACGGAGTAAAGTTCAGATCGTATTGGCTTCGATATGTAAAAATACTGATTTACGTTGTTCCGACGTGATGGCGATGAAGTCGTGGAATGAATTGTGGCACGTGAAAAGAAAAATAAAGTTTTGCACATGAAAAGTGCCGATGAATAGTGTGTGAATAGTGCCGATGAATAGTGCACGTGAATAGTGTATGTGAATTAATCGGACTGATATGAGGATTGGTGGTTCAATCATATTGGGCAGAATTAATGCCGCACTTCTATCGTATCGTGATGGTTGATTGTGGAATTTAGTATGGCATATTACTATATTTGCATTCACGTGCAGTCATTGAGCGTGATAACGGTGAGGACGGTCGAACAGTGATTGTATCGACTATGCCCCGTGGGAGCTAGCGAGGGAAATCGGGATGCCTGCTGTTTAGTGGTCTGCAGATGCCTATTACTTAGTGGTCTGCAAGATATAACCTCGTGGAGTAGGAGACGAGATGCCTGCTGCTTAGTGGTCTGCAGATGCCTGTTTCTTAGTGGTCTGTAGGATATAACGTCATGGAGCAGGAGACGAGATGCCTGTTGCTTAGTGGTCTGCAGATGCCCGTTGCTTAGTAGTCTGCGGATGATTGATTCATAAAGAAATCGATAGCGATATTAATGAAACTGATGGTTACGAATGAGAGTGGTATACGTGGGGGAATTCATTACATGCATATCGTTAGTATGAGCTGACGATCATCATTCTGCATATCGTTAGTATGGGCTGACGATCATCACTTTTATATTACAGTTGTACATATATTTGTATACTGTTTGTGGTAGTAATAGGTGGTAGGTCTTTTTCTATAATATGATTATTTGAATAGAAAGGTAATGGCTTGTTTGACTTGCTGAGTTTATCTTAGTGTTGTTGAATTACATGTTTTCAGACCGTTAGTATGACGAATGGCCCTCGAGGTCGTAGTGCGGCAGCTTGGTGGTGGGCGCGGATATGACGCTTTTGTGTCGATGATGGTGGAAGTAGGCTAGACCCTTGTCGTCCCTGATGTCATTTCTTTGCGTTTTTCTTTTATGTAAATCTATGAAATGCCTATAGTAGGAAATAAATAAAAAGTTGTCATATTGTTTCTTTGACTTCGATGTTTGTTTATTGTCTTCCGCTTGCGTTTAAATAAATCTGATAATTAAGCCGTTAGTTATGTGACGCCCTGGGACGTCACGGCTCATGAAGGTATCGTCACACCTTCCCAATTTTTTTCATTTAATTATAAAAATGTCAATGGAGGCAGCGACAGGCACTGACGATGGGCGGCGGCGGTGGCCAGTGGTGGTCGGCGGCAGTGGGTGGCGGTGGACATGTGGGCGGTGGCCAGCAGTGAAAAGAGTGGTGAGAAAGAGTGAATGAGAGAAAGAAGTTGATTCTTTTTTAAGTGAGCTTTTTTTTTTTAATTTTATCAAAAGTGATTCTAGAACAAAGAATTAACTTTTTTTTATTTTTGTTTCTGCTCTAAATCTATTTCTGGGAACAGAATATGAGATTTAGAGAATTAAAATCATTTACGTTACCAAACAGTTTTCTCATCTTTTTCTATTCCGAGGAACAAAATCAGAGAATCAGAATCATTGCCAAATAGGCCCTAAAGAATTGCCAGGTAACGAAATTATTTTCTTGGTCACAGCATCAAACTTCTCCAATTTGAGCTTCATCTTTCTAATTAGCGGGAGTTGTCATAATTTTTTTTTGACCTAATTGATTAGTTATCTAAACACAACATGACCAAAGTCTAGTGGGACTTCAGAAGCCATTGAGAATCAACGCTGTGATTTTTATTCCTTGTCCCACCCTCCGGTCTGAGGTTTCGTCTGATTCATAATTTATTTTGGCCTTCAGAATTTGAGGTTTAGTCCAATTGATTTTGGTTATGTTTTGTCCTTAGACCTTCATAAGTTACGCATCCATTTTCTTGATAAGCTATGTACAATTCCGGTTCATATAACTTAGTATAGATAGTTGTATAATTTTTCTCTTGCTAAGCGACTAGGACTAACCGATGCTTGGGATCACATCCATGCTTGAGTTGGATGTGAACATTGGAAGCTAGAGCCAATGGTTCTGAAAATCAATCAATTACATGAGAGTATTGATGTTTCTATATAGTCCAGAAGAATCATACGAGCCCGAATAGATGTGCGCTGATTGAAGTGCTTTTCAAGCTAAAGAGGGAGAATGATATAGGAGATCGGATTAATGAAGTTTTATATTACATGACAAGCCATCTCGCAATTTTTCCTCTTGATAGGTACATTCGTCGAACTTACTAATACTATTTCCTTTCCTTTTCGATTTTCCCAGCCCTCTTGTGTTTAATTCCTCTGTTTTGCTATGTTATGTATGTGTGTAGGTACTCGAAAGTTTTTAAAGAACAGTTGGTTCTAGATTCCCAAGAAAGGTAATAGAAACACGATAATGGGTGAGAAAAGGCAAGATCGTGTGAGATTCCTTTCATTACTGATCTTAGACTTTTTCTTTTTTGTTGATGGCTGGGCAAATAGTGTCAAGTCTTTTCCACCACTTCAACCATGGAGATAATCTTTTGAGCGTCCTTCTTGGAAATCTCCTCATCTCCTCGTGGGCTCTAAGAAATTAGTTCCTAACGTCTTTGTCTATTGTTCAGTTAATACAACTAAAAATTCCAAACCAATACTCGCATGACACATTTATTCAATATTAATTTTCTTCTCACAAAAAATACTAAATTGTTACACCCACAACACATTTATCCAAAACTAATTTTTTTGAAAAACACGTGCTTAGCCCTTCTAATATGGGCTATCAATCAAATATTCTATTATTAGCAGGTTTTGATCACGTCATCTCATCATTCTATTTAGCGAATTAGTCCGTGATTTTTGACATAGATAATCTTGGAAAATCATAGTTTAATGCTATGAGCTAGGTCTTCAATTTGGGGACTCCAGCTGTTGTCTTTGTGTAAGGCAAGTGTTGGACAATCAAGTCTAACTATTTTTATACAAGATTTGTGTATAATTTTTCTTTTTTTGGGCTACGTGACTAGGACTAGCTGATGCTTGTGATCGCATCAAGCTGGAGTTAAAGCTAGAGGTGATGGTTATAAATATCTAGTAATTATACAAGCATTTTCATGTTTCTATAGTTTAGAAAAATCATTTGAACTTAAATAGATATGTGTTAATCAAAGTGCTGCCCAAAAGAGATTGATTTAGGAGATCGGATGAATTGTCCTCTAAAATCTCTCATGATCCTCTATAGCATTCTTCAAAGAAGCATCGGCAATGATGGTGCTGGTCAATTGTGTTTTCTTGTCTTCCCTTATGTCAAAAACACGTGAAACAGATAATCCACAAAAGACAAAAAAAGTACACCAGCTCACAACTATACACAACTTTATTGTTAGATTTTTTTTTTTTATAACCATATTGTTTTGATTAATAAACATTATGTTGCAATTCACAAAGATGAACATTTAGCGAAAAGGAAAAAAGAAGAAGAAATTCTATCTACTCGTTGTACAATAAATATCATATCGTTATGATTTATGAAAAGAATTGAACTTTGATTCAATACGATGTCCATATAGATACTCACATGAAATTTCAAATGTATTAACGCTCTCTCATCGATCGTTGTGTAGATCAAGATTTGCCGAAGATTGAAATCATTGTAAAGACGAGACAAATTATTCGAAACTAGGGAATTCGATCCCGGTTAAGTTAACGAAGAGATTGAGGCTGTCTTG
The DNA here is from genome assembly GCA_001662345.2 of Metrosideros polymorpha var. glaberrima. Taxonomy (NCBI): domain Eukaryota; kingdom Viridiplantae; phylum Streptophyta; class Magnoliopsida; order Myrtales; family Myrtaceae; genus Metrosideros; species Metrosideros polymorpha. The sequence continues at coordinate 15,605,121 of BCNH02000003.1, forward strand.
AAGCAAGACAATAATAATTGATTCTATACTCCCAAGAAAGTTCGCAGAAGCACGATAATGGAAGAGAATAAAAAGTCAAGCTGGTCTGCGATTCCTTCCATGACTAATCTTCAACCTTCCCTTTTTGTTGATGGCCGGGAAAAAAGTGTTAAAAGTCTTCCATTTTATACTGTACACCGGCGGTGGAGATAACCTTTGGACCGTCCTTCTTGGAAAGCTCCTCGTGGGTCTAAGAAATTAGTAACCCACGTCCCTTTTTTTTAAAAAAAAATTATCAATTTCTTTTATCAATTATAAATAAAAAAATTAATCCTTAGACCTTTCAAAATGTACAGATTAATAATCAATTTCATAAGTTGAGTTTGCAAATTTCTAAAACCTAAATAATACGTTGAGTTTCGATAGGTTACTTAATGACTCAATTTCATATCTAAATGTATCTAAACATATATACAAGTTTATATCTTCACATCTTAAACGCGTTAAACGTGTCGTATCGTATAACTTGATTGATAAGTCGATCGTGTTTGGGTTTCAAAATTGTAACACGATTAATGAATATGTTGTATTCGTATTAAACCTATGACATGGCACAATTGCAACAGAAACACATGTATTGTCAGCCCTACCATTTTCACACACATAATACGTAATTAAGTGTGTTTGTATCCAGCTTAAACGGGTTCATGTCATAGACGGGGCCAAACGCTTTATACACAAACAATAAAAAAAATTATGTACGAGTCAGCCCTTTATAACCCATTCATGACACGCTTAAGCACATTTAAGTTTCAAAATCAAGCAGAGCATGTTAAAAAGAACGGTCGTTGTAACGACTCTGACCGGAACGTGAATGGCCAACTGGACTCAGCCGGTAAACCCCGCAGAATCCACCGGTCAATCCAAGCAAAATCCTTAGTTCACCGGCCATGTGGCACGTCCTTACAGGGTCAGTTAAGTCTTTCGCACCCAACTAGTACCTGACACATGTCGGTCATCCCCCGCATGACTCGAGACAAAATATGAAGAACTTGCGCAGGGCAGAGAGTCCTCGGATTCTTGAAGTTCTCTCTTCCTCCATCTCTTTGTTTCCCGACCTGCAAGTTCTTTCTTCTTCTTTTCGCGTGCATTTTCAATATCAACATGCTAATCATAACAAAGTGCACTTTTATGCATTTTCTGTGTTTCTTCATGCCTATCGACGCGCATAATCACGACATGCTTTATTCGAATGTAATTTTTAGTTCGTAATGCAAGGACCTTCTATCATCTGATTTCATATCTCAAATCAACATTTAAAGATCCAATCAATGACATTCAACCTATTACTCAATTTTTTGAAAGACAGAAGTCGGTTTTATCAACAAAGCAATTTTCAAAAACTTCTATAATAATTACTGAAAGTAGTCACATGCATAGGCCCTTGGTTCCCGAACAGACGGCCCTTCTACAGATGCAAACACTTCAGTATATTCCCCTCAACTCCCCATAACTTCATGTTTCAGTTTAGCAGTGTAACAATCCCACTTCAATAATCCAAATTATATTTATATTAATTTCAACAACACAAGGGCTTATTTTGTTACAAAATATGGATATCTCATAAATTAATTTCAATAGAACAACGGTTATTTCTATCATATATTGTTTCTACATCTAGCAACACCCGACAGGGTTTCACAATTTCAAAAATATTTCAACATTATGACGACCGATGCATGCAAATTTTCGAAATTTCTCTAAGAGATCAGCCCCCTGCCTGATGGAGCTTTAACACCTGCAAGAAAATCACCACAAGAACAAGAAAACATCAAATGAGAGATTTTCTGTTCAAGAGAGCCAAAATCACAAGAGAGAAAGCTTCGAGCAAACACACCTTAAATGAGAAATTTAAAGTTTATCTGTAAGCAAATCTTACCCCAAAAGAAGAAGGGTTAATACCAAGAAAAATCCCAAACGCATATACTTGTGACAAATTTACCCTCAACTAATTTTTTGATCACAAAAAACCCCAAAATTGTACATATATGACAAATTTACCCTCTATTAGTTTTCTTCAAATTGCTAAATTTGATGACACGTAACAATTGATGGGATGTACCCGTTTGGGCTTTTAACCTTCGTTTGTCATAAATATGCCAATTTGGGATTTTTCGTTATATAAACCTAATTTAACGAAAACTAACAAAGGGTAAATTTGTCACAGGTGTATCAGTTTGGGATAAATTTATCACAAATGTACCAGTTTAGGGTTTTTCATGGTCAAAAATTAATTTTGAATAAAATTGTCATAAATGTAGAAGTTTGAGGTTTTTCGTGATATTAACCTAAAGAAGAATGATGCATAAGGGCTAGGGAACACCGATCCAAGCTTACAAAGCCACAATCTCTGGCTATCTAGGCCATTTCGCAATGTTGTTGTAGGCTTGGCGCAGTGCCTCAAGGGCCGTGCCCAAGCCCTCAATGGGCTCGTGTGTCCTCAAGCAAATTAGGCCCAGTCGCGCAACCCGTTGCTAGTTCCTTGTTGAACTGGCATTCTTACAAGCCAGTCCACATGTTTGAACTAACACATGCCGGTCGGCGGTGACTGACAGGCTTGACCAAAAATTGATGGAAAAATTGCACAATTAGTTCTGAATCTATTGTACGAAAATCAATCGAGTCCATAACTTTTTAACAAAACCAATTTAGTCCCAAATTCTTGAGGGAAAGTGCAATCAAGTTCTCTTGGTCAAATCTCGCCTAACTAATCTGACATGGTAATTCAGTCATCGTCGTCCGTCCTACAACTTGAGGTGGAGTACTTGAATAAAGATTCATTTCCTATTCTACATAGTTGCCTCCTGTAGATATAAAATGTAAATAGGAAATTTTTGTATCTATACATCTACTATGTTTTATTTCCTTTAATACATATTTCCTTGCTTCTTGTATCCCCACACTTGTACTATATATTGCAGATAATTTTAATGAGAAAAGTAGGCGCTTCCCCAAATTTGCGCAATGACATAAGTTACACTCTACAAATCACATGATCACCAACCATACAACTTTGGTGGGACCTGATTTACTTCTTGCCCTCTCGTGATTCGGGTTGCAAATGTCGACTTGACTTAGTTTAAATAGGCCATGCATTTGAGAATCTTGTCCATGTTTCTCAGTGTGCAAATAATTGAAAGCAAATTAGGTTTTTCTAGTTCTTGCTTTAATTGTATGTTCGTAGGCTTGTTTTGCCGGAATTTCTCCCACGACGAAATATGATGATGGGTCATGGGCTTAACAATATTCGACGTTCCAGTCATCGTGTCCGCTCATTTCGACGACCTGATCACGTTTTGCTGCAAACAAGGCTTACATGCTTGGTGATCCTACCAAGCCCAAGATGAGGGGGAAAAAAGAATGAGATGAACTCGTTCCGGAGGCCCACTCGTAATCATGTGCAAGCCTCGCTATCTTTAACGTTGTTTATTCGCATGAACACGACATGCCCATCTTCTCGCCACATTGCCGCGTCAATCCGAAAAGAACCAGCATCTTCATCTACTGTCCAGCGTGTGACCTGCCAAGAAAATCATTCTCTAATCCCCCCACCACATTCCACTCAATCAATTCCCATTTCTTCAAACCCTTTAGGGTTTCTCTCCAGATTTTGTGTATAAATAGGTGGCTTAGGGTGATGGTCATACCCAGTCGGATGCAAGTGAAGCAGCAACACGAAACAGGCATCGTCACCATCACCACCATCTTCAGACCATGGAGGCTCGTTGGTTTCTGGTGTCGTCCCTGAGCTTTGCTCTTCTGTTGAGCGCAGTTTCGGCACAGCTCCGGACAGATTTCTACAAGAGCACGTGCCCGAACGTCGAGTCGCTGGTCCGGTTGGCCGTGACCAAGAAGTTCCAGCAGACCTTCATCACCGCTCCCGGGACTCTCCGCCTCTTCTTCCACGATTGCTTCGTCAGGGTCGGTTTTCCAGAAAACAGTATTCTGTACATCGGGTCATGAATTTGTTAGCTTCTATACATGATGTTGCGATAGTTGATTTTTTTTCTTTTTTCTTTCGGGGATTTGATTAGGGATGCGATGCCTCGGTGCTCATAGCGTCGCCAACCAACAATGCCGAGAAAGACCATCCCGATGATCTGTCGCTCGCCGGCGACGGGTTCGACACGGTGATCAAAGCTAAAGCAGCAGTGGATAGTGTTCCTCAGTGCAAAAACAAAGTCTCTTGTGCCGATATCTTGGCTCTTGCCACTAGAGATGTCGTTTCGTTGGTACTATAAGCCCTCCACTAGATTCTTTTCCGAATTTTTTCTTTTCTCGAAATCGATTATTCATCTAACTTTTTCAGTCCGATGAAAAGCAGACCATTAATATTGAACTCGAGAAATTACTTTAGAGGCACGTAATTTTCGAACTCTAAAAGACTGCTCGACGACTAAGTTTAGAATATGCCAATATGCTACTCTATTCCACAACATGACGAAATTATAATATGCTTTTTTTTTTTAACAAAAGGAAAATACTAGTCTAATCATTTAAATTTTTTAATACAAATTTCTTTTCTTTTTACAATAAGAAAACCATTGGGTCCCTTTCATATGGTTGTCCTTTCCTCCCTCCTCCACATGATTAGTATGCAAGGAATTGTGATGCGACGAGAGAGTCGACTACAAGGACCACCCAACGCTACTTTTTCCTGTTAAACCACTAACAATTGCAATTGATTTTCTTCCCTTTTATTCACTTTTATTCATGTTATAATCACTTGCTATTCTTAGCCAAATTTTGAGATTTTGTGTAGGCAGGGGGCCCTTTCTATGGGGTTGAATTGGGGAGACGAGATGGAAGAATATCAACTAAACTTAGCGTTCAACACAATCTTCCTCAGCCTGGTTTCAATTTGGACCAGCTCAATTCTATGTTCGCTACTCGTGGTCTCTCCCAAACTGATATGATCGCCTTATCAGGTAATTAATTTCACCTTATTAAGAGATTTGGTGGATTACTAAGAAAAGATATCAATAGACCATATCATTGCATGCTAATCCTTTGTTTTTGTTTTTTGCAATTAAGTATGTTGCACCCTCAAAGCCAAGTACCTTTTCCCGCATAAGTATATTAATCAAAAGTATTAGTATTCTTGTTGTTATCTATGAAGATATATACTAAGGAGTTCTTTCCGAAGAATTGTTTCTAAGAGTGACATAGAATTCTAAGTTAGAGAATTGATACAGCATAAGCTCTAACTTTTTTAAAGTAATTTGCAAAATCTACATGAAAGAGTAATTGGGTAAGCCGTCAAGTAAAGAGACATGACAACTTCCACTTTATGCAACACGTCCTTGTCTATCATCTAATTATAGTCATAGGAAGTGGAAGGGAAGTGTTCATAGACACCCAATGGCCTCTTATTGGAGCAATGTGCTAGACAACTGGCAAGCATTGTAGTCCACTTAATTAGCTATAGATTCATGTATATAACATATCATAGCTCAGACGGTTGTTGTCTAATGTTTATCATGGTCCTAAAATAATCAAACTCTCTTTCATGATAGAATATCTTAGGAAAAATTGTCCAAAAAGTCCTAAACCTGTTGTACGGCGACAATTCAGTCCTAAACCTTTCAATTATGCTAATTTAGTCCTATACATTTTGAAAATTTGCTAATTCAGTCCTAAACCTTTTAACTATTTGTGATATCCCGAATTTCGACGATGTGGAATACTGTACTATTCTGAATTTTCGACAGTATGAAATAATCGAAGAACGATCGTCGAAATTAATTGTTTTAGAACAAAACGCGTGGTCGGAATTGTGAACAAAATTTCAAAAAGGAAAGAAAGAAGAAAATAAAAACAGAGGCCGTCGCTCGCGGGTTTCGAACCGCAGACCTCCGTTGTCTCGTGCGTGTCTCGTGCGCTTGCCACTCGGCTAAGGCACGACTATTGGGATAACAACGCCAAATGTTTTTTTTTTAAGTATACGGCACACGAATAACGAAGGAGAAACAACCAAAGCTGTCGCTTGTGAGTTTCGACCTCGAGACTTCGGAATGTGCCACCTCTTACCACTCGTCTGAAGTTCGAACGGTGAGACAGAAGCGCCAAAAGTTGTATTTAATGGAAACGGCGCGCGAATAAGGGAGGAGGGGCAACCGGAGCAATCAAAATCGCCGCCTCCAAGTTTCGAACCCAGGATCGGACCATTTGTTTCATTCCCGGATACCACTTGGCCGAAGCGCGAGTGGTGAGAATAAAGCGCCAAAATTTATATTTAAAGGAATCGGCGCGCTATAGACGTCGTCGTTTTAGATCAACAGAGACGACTTCAATTTTTGCAGTCAAACCCTAAATGTTCGCAGAAGAGACGTTTTGGGCTGGGCACAAACCGACGGGCCTAATTTCTTTTATTTTCGGATTTCAAGAGGGCCCATAATGGAAAATTACCGTTTTACCCCCGAAGCCCATTTTAAGAACCTATTGGGTTTTTAGCCCATTGGGCCCATCAAATTCAAACCCGAGCCCATGTGAATAGTGTCAAGCCCACTTGAGTAGTGCGGGCCGTGAATAGTACCGAATGAATAGTGCCAAATTGGGAAAAGACCATTTTGCCCCCGATGGCCCATTTTGGCCCAAAATGAAGAACCCATTGGATTTTAAGCCATCGGGCCCGCAAAAATTCAATCCAAGCCCACGTGAATAGTACAAAGCCCACGTGAATAGTGCTGGCCCGTGTGAATAGTGTCAAGGGTGGAAATTACCCTTTTGCCCTTCTTGAAAGTGAGATATTTGAAGATAGCATTTAATGATCTAAGGCAAAACTAATTAAAGCTTTGTCTTGCTTTCCTCATGCCCTCCCCCTTGTTGGCCGAACCTTGCCCCCTTCCCCTTGCATCATCTTGTCTTGTCTTCTTTGTTCATTAATTCAAGACAATAATTCAAGTTGTCTTGAAATTAAGAGCCAAATTGGATAAGAATTGTGAGTTACATTAATTGAGGGGTAATAATGCAACTTGAAGACAAAAAGGCAAGACAACTCTCACTCTCTCTCTTTCACTCTTCATT
>BCNH02000003.1:15612773-15647460 GCA_001662345.2 Metrosideros polymorpha var. glaberrima
ACCGCCGTGAGCCGCGCCGTACCGCCATGCCCTCACCGCCGTGTCGCGCTGTCCTCCACCGTGAGCCGCCCACATTGCCGCCACCATCACTGTCTTCATGCCGTTGCTGCTGTCGTCGCCGTGGTAGTCTCGCCGTTAAACGGTGAGTTAACCCCCTAATCCTTGATTAGGCTACTAATTGCACTTAGGGTTAGTTAAGATGCAATTAGACTTTTAACTATGGTTAGTTTGGCTAATCTATAGTTGGGTTAGATTAATCTTGGTTAGGATAGTTAACCTTGGTTAGGTTAGAATAATCTTGGTTAGGATAGTTAACCTTGGTTAGGTTAATTAATCATAGTTAGGTTAATTAACCATGGTTGGGTTAATTAACCCAGGTTGAGTTAATGGTTAGAATTTTGTGCTGATTATGCTGGACATGTTTATGATGAGATTGGCCATAGAATTTACCTTCCATGTGCCTAAAAATATTTTAGTAGAAAATAATGTACTTTTAATGCGGCATTGGTAATTGATGTGGCGATGTGCTCGAATGCTGAATTTTATGTTGTCGAATAATCTGTTAGGCCTGAAAAGTGAGGCATGCAAAGTTTAGCATAAAAAGCACGTCAGTGTAATCATGTGCGAATTTTATTGTGAAAATGACAATATTTGATGTGTGAGCATGATCATGATCTGAGTACGGAAAATGTGGCATTTTCATAAGAGTTTGATGAAACCTACTCTGAGGCGTGTTTACGCAGGGTTAAGAATCGAGCCTGAGGCGTTTTACGCGGGCTACCCTGATGCGTGTTGACGCGGGGTATAGTTGAGCCTGACGAGGCCAACTGTCGCACACCTGAGGCGTGAACCTTACGCGGGTTGTGGCGACGTCGCACACCTGAGGCGTGAACTTTACGCGGGTTGTGATGAGAGTTATGGTATGAGCACGTTTCATGAGTGCAGTGATTAAATAAAAAGAAGAAATAAGATTTTAATTGACTACATGCCTTGGCTAATGCATTGTTTTAGAATGCGATTATAACTTATAACATGCAGGGCGTGTGCATGTACCAAGGCGAGGTAAGAGTGCCTGTGAATTGTTATTTACTCGGTGAGTGAGTTGTTTGAATCTGTTCTAGATGGCATGCTTAGGGATGCTCTAAGTGAATTGGTGTCCTACGCGAGGTTTAGGCGGTTAACTTACTGAGATTTTATCTCATTAGTTGTTGTTAACCATTTTTCAGACCGTTAGGATGAATACCAGGTTAGTGCGTTTCGGGGTTCCTATGGATCAGAGCCTCGAAATTAAGATGCATATGATCCCTGGTAAGGACTACCACTTCGAGCTTCATATTACGACCATCTAGGTCGACGAGGGGATAACGCACTTGGTCCCCCATCGGTTCAAGGGGTGGTTCCTGCGGCATGGCGATGCCCTTTTTGGCCCACTGAGGGGCTTTGACGGTCTTAACAAAGGTGGACCTAGAGGAGCGGCTTGGGATTCATTTGACGGAGCGATCCCGGATGGTGCCGTGGAGGACCCAGATTCCGACCCTGATGTGGAGAGTGATCCTGAGACCCCTCCTGGATACCACTAGCTTTAGGTCGGGCTTGGGAAAGCCGACCTCTTTTTTGCTAATCCCGTAGTATAGTGGAGATAAGTTAACCCGACCCCAGGTATCTTTTTGTCGATCCGGTAGGGAGTGGCCCAAGAGTAAGGGCTTGTAAAAATAGACTTCCTAGGGTTAACATGTTGATAAATAAAAATGTGTGTTTTGATAATGCTGTTTGTTCTGTTGTTGGTGCCGCTGTTTTTCCTGCTATCCCCACTGTCAGGGGTTGTATATGTTTTCGCATGCGCTAATTGAAAGATAAAATGAATGGTTAGTCGACGCGTCGTAGGACGTTGAAATTTTTATTGACCATTGGACAAGTGACAGGGATGGTCGCGCGCTCGAGGGCTCGGGACGTGACATTATTTGCTAATTTGGTCCTAAACATTTGTACGATTTGTCAATGTAGTCATTTCGACCAATTATCCAAATAATAGGTTGAGGGCTAAAATGGCAAAATTTCAAAAGGTCGAGGACTAAATTGGCAAAAATTCAAAAGGTTTAGGACTAAATTGACACAATTGAAAAGTTTATGACTAAATTAGCAAACCGTCAAAAGGTTTAGGAATGAATTAGCATAATTGAAAGGTTTATGACTGAATTGATTGCTATACAATAGATTTAAAACCTTTTGGACAATTATCTCGAATATCTTATGTAACTAATTGAACCGGTCGTCATTGACAAGTGAACAAAATTATTCAATTTCAAACGCTAAAGTTGATTTTTCCCAGGTAACATCACATTACAGTGTAACCGTTGCGTATGCAGGTGCGCACACGATTGGATTCTCTCACTGTGGCAAATTCTCCAAGCGGATCTACAAGTTCAGCCCAACAAGCCGGATCGACCCGACCCTAAACTTCGGCTATGCATTGCAGCTGAGGCAGATGTGCCCGATCAACGTGGACCCCCGGATCGCCATCAACATGGACCCCGCGACGCCTCAGAGTTTCGACAACGCCTACTACAAGAACCTCCAACAAGGAAAGGGACTCTTCGGCTCCGACCAGACGTTGTTCTCCGATCCGAGATCGAGGGCCACGGTCAACCTGTTCGCATCAAACAATGTGGTGTTCCAACAGGCCTTCGTCACCGCGATCACGAAGATGGGTCGGATCGGGGTCAAGACCGGGAACCAGGGTGAGATTAGGATTGATTGCACTCGCCCCAACTAGGACTATTTCTTTGGTCTATGATTTATCTGTCATTCCATTTTATGAGTCGAGTTCTATTTTAGGGGTCAGGATTTCGTGAGAGAGCAGAATAACAGGTTGTTGGCGAAAATAGTGAGATTAGGTCATGGCGATGACTTTGTATGATAAATCAAATCCCCTGACGAATAAGGAATTCCAGGACATTCATACTTATGAATGCAATCTTTGTTGGTAGCATGTGCCAACAGGGCCTATTTGATGATCATAGAATAATATCAGCGGCAAAAAGTCAAACTTGAACAATTCCACATGCAAACTTTAAATCAATGCAGATAGATACCTCTGATTTAAATAACTCATTCATCCTAGCCAATTTAATTTGGGTTGCCATGGATAAATTGAATTCTCCTTTTCAAAGAAAGAAGCACCCTCTCTATAATGATATGTCAATAAAATGAGAAATTGTATTATATATCAATTGCATGGTTGATGACGTGAAAAAGCAAACGGTGACTTTTCAAGAAAGCGATTGCTACGTTATGAAAGAAAACTATCTTCGTAGTGGAATTATCGCTGGTTTGCAACAACACATGTCGATGATACATGGTGTGACGGGTGTACGAAGTGAGCAACTTCCAATTGAGAGGAGCAGATGTAGCAAAATTCTTCGGCTAGTAATATAACCATGGATAGGGTGTGCATCATAGTAACTTATGACTTGTAAAATGCGCAGTAGATTCGTCTGTGTATGATTTTTTATGTCTAATTCATGGAAGACATGTTGTTTCTTTTGCCTCCCTAGTCAAGAGAATATTCTGATTACGTCCGATTATCTTGTTTTGTTGGACAAAAAGTTTCGTTTATGTCCAAAGGCTGCAAAGATAAATCTTAATATTATTCCGGATGACGAGTAAGTAGCCAAGACTGTGAAAGAAACGGGAGTTCACGGGCTTGTTACTTCCTCAAGCTGCCAAGTTTTCCTAGTGTACTATCATTACGAGACGCGGCCAAAGTAATCATTTTCGCCCTTAGAAAAATAGAACGGTGAGCTGTTTGAAAGTTCATGAAAAAGACAAAGGAGATGTCTCGAATCGATGAACCAATCCATTGAAAGGAACTTAATTGATAGGCTGCGGGGCAGTGTAAAATTTTTAGATTCGTGTACCGACCCCTCCCTATTTTCATTATATAATCATTAAATTCGTGTCACATGACAGTTCACACTAACTAAAAGAAATCAAAAACTCTAAAAGCAGTCACTCTTCTCTCCCTCTCCTTCCTCTCTTCCCGCTGCCTTAGACCGCATCACCGCCGTGCCTCCACACCTCCGCCTCCATCTCGTCTTGATCGATGGTGGCGGCAAAGCAAAGGAGAGAGACCGAGGGCTGAAGAGGACGAAGATAGTGGATGGCGATGTAGAGAGAGGGGGGACCTTGTGCGTCTGTCAAGTCGAGCCGAACCAAATCTAAGGCAGACAAAGGGTGTCAAGGTAGAGGCAAGAAGTGGCATGACAATACGAGCGACATCAATGTCATGTGACGGTTGGTGATGGCGGCTATGAACATTGAAGGGGTGGGGCATGGTCTCTACAATGCTACAGAGAGAAGGGAGGAGAGAAAGAGAAAGCGACGAGAGAGTTTGGGGCTTTTTGTGGTTAGTGTTAGATGGAAACATGATAATATTTTATTGGATAACTAAGTGAAGACAATACATATAATATATGGGCTCAAATAATGAAAATTAAGGAAAGAAGTGTTTGGGCCAGCAATCAGAGGCCCAACTCAGCCCCTCCTCAGACCAAATAAGCTTCAAGTAGACTTCTTCCTCCTCCTTTATTAGTTGCATTTGTGAAATAGAAGAAGAGAGGGAGAAAATACAGCACGGTGAAATCAAGAGAAAAAAGAGAGGGAAATCACAATGATTGGTCGTGAAACATCAACTGATGCTAGAATATACCTTTTGCGTGTGATTGGAAAGTGTTCCTTATTATTTTTTCCCTTTTGCAAGTTTGTTTTGTTCTAGGAGTCAAAACTGTAGCCCTAGCTATGTTGGCTTCGCCGGTGACGCTCCGACCGAGCATGCAATGTTCAATGATGATAATTAGACCCCTCACATCCCTAGAAACTTGTAGGATTTTATGGCTTGTGATTTGGACTTTCTGTTTGAGAGAAATCAATATTTTGAAATCCTTGAAATATGATGTACAATATTTCAATTAACAGCATTCCATGCCGAATTCATTTGTTGCCAGTTAGATTTTGGGTCATAGAAACTTAGGGTCTTTTAGTACTTCGGAATAGTTTTCTTTTGATAGTAAGCTTGTTTGAAATGGGCGTCACTAGTGTTCAAATGAATTGTTCTAAAGTTGGCACATGAGCTGCCTAATACAACGGACAACAATGAATTTTCTGCTATGGTTGAGCTTTTTGTTGGTGCATAGGTGTCATTTTGTCACCGAATAAGTGTAGCTTAGTCTAGTCTTTGCTAAGGAAGTTATTTATTTGATTTTTACATTTGTTTTTTGCTTAATTGGATATGATTTCAAGTTTGTCGTCTCGAGTAGTTTTCCATTTTTGGTTTTGGCATTTCCAAGTGAGTGGTACTTATCTCTTTTATGGATTACAAAATCATGTCTTGAAAGTGATAGGGATTTTATGTATTATGAGTTATAAAAAAAGCACATTTGTTGCATAAATTCGGATCGGGCATTTACTACTGTTTGATTATTTGAAATGGCAAAGAAACTTTTGGAATAGTTTGAGTTGGTTATTTGTGAATTGTGTGAGAAACATTTTATGAAATGTATGCAAAAGGTATGACGTCCTAATTTATGTTCGCCTGAATTATGCACAGAGAATGACATTTGAAGTTGTCAGTCAATTTTAATGAATCAAGGATGGTCCTCAATGCCATTTTTGGTGTCTCGATTAATATATATATGTTAATCGGTGTTATTGTGGTCAATACATGTCACATGAAATTTGAAAGGAAAGGACAGAAGTGGCGCCTGAAAGCTAAAGGTGATAGATTGGGTTTAATTCGAGTTTCTAATGTATAGATGGATAGGAGAGTAAATTAAGAAATAATTGTTGATAAGTGAAGTCGTTTATCTCGTTATTTATCAATAAGTTAGCACACTTATATTATCGACAAGTGAGTGCATGTGATATCTCGAAATTTCGACTTTATAAATTAATTAAAGGACGATTGTCAATTTAATTCAAAAAAATGTATAATCGAATTTTTGGACGTTTTCACACGGTCAAGGTAATAAAATGGAATTCGATGGATTTTAACCACGAATTCTAATCCGATTAAAAGTTTTGGACGTTTCGTTATCGATATATCAAAATTTATCGGTAAACCCTAAATTTTCGGATAAGTGACGGTAAGCCGAAAATTGAGAACCAAAGAGAGATTACGGACTTGGTATGAACTAATGGACCTATTTTCTATTAAATTCAGCCACCAAGAGGTCCTATAATAGGAAATGATTGTTTTGCCCCCCCTCGAAAGCCCATTTTAGGCCCAAATAAAGAACCCATTGAATATCAAGCCTATTAGGCCCATTAAAATTCAAGCCCAAGCAACGTGAATAGTGCCAAGCACATGTGAATAGTGCAAGCTTGTATGAATAGTGCTGGGAGTAGAAATGACCATTTTGCCCCTTCTAGAAAACTTGGACTTTAGGGGCAAATATTAATGGATGCAAGATAAAACTAATTAAGGCTTTGATGTGGTCTTCAAAGTCTTTTTTCTTTCCCCCCCCCCCAAAGCGGCTGAATCCCCCTCGCCCTCCCTCTCCTTGTCTCTTTGTTTCTTTGTTTCTTTCTCTTCAATTATTAGCTCAAGTTGTCTTGAGTTTCAAGAAGCAAATTTGATAAGGTTTGAAAGTTGCTTTATTGAAAGACAACTTGGTGAAGAAGAAAGAAAAGCAAGCAAGACAAACTCTCGCCACCACCACCATCGCCTTCGTGTCGTCGCCGCCATAGTCGCCACCGCCGTTAAATTGTGAATTAACTCCCTAATCCTTGATTAAGTTGTTAATTGCACTTAGGGTTAGATTAGTTAACTAGGGTTATATTAGTTATTCATGATTGGTTTAGTTAACTATAGTTAAGTTAGTTAACTACGGTTGAATTAGTTAACTACAGTTGGGTTAGTTAACTATGGTTGAGTTAGTTAACCATGGTTGGATTAGTTAACCATGGTTTGGTTAATTAACCATGATTGAGTTAGTTAATTATGGTTCAGTTAGTTAACTATGGTTGTGTTAATTATTAAATTGTATACTTTGTACTGGCAATGTGCGATATTTTTATATATGAGGATTTCCTTAGAAATGTAATTATTTTTATAAATTATTATTCTTATTTGAAATAATGTAATTTTTGGCATATAAATTGTGATTGGTGTGATGTCGTGCTTAGATACTAAGTTTATGCATTGGAATAATCTAGGAGGCTTAAAAAATGAAGCACATAAACTTTGACATGAAAAGCATGTTTGTGTGATCACGTGTGGTTTATTTATTGCATTTTTACTTGTGAAAATTGCAATAAGTTTGATATATGAGCATGAATCATGGCATGAGCACGTATCATAAGTGCATTGATTAAAAGAAAAAAGAAATGAGACTGGTATGCCTGTGTGCTCGTGTGATCACAAAGTGTGCGGACCCTTAATGGTGATTAGGGACAATACCTGATTTTATAGATGATATTATCGGACGCCTGGCGAGGGTTCGGATGACGGATTGCAGTAAAGGCCAGACCGATTCTCCTTTTATGGAATGCTATCTACCTGTGGGGGAGGTCGAGGTGGGGCCGCACCTTGATCGACTAGGAGGAGACGTTGTCGTGCCCGACGAGACGAGACGATATCCGGTCATGCCGGAAGACCACCAACCTTCAAGTTGTGCTGTGGCCCGGAGAGGTCAAGAACCACCAACTTTCGGGTTGTGCCATGCTCGAGAGCAAGCGTAATCACTAGGCATAAAATTGGATCACGCTTGAATGCATTACATGTGGGAGATGGTTGTTTGTGTTACGCTGTTATGCCTAGTCTGATGCATTGCTTTTAAAATGTAATAACGAATATTATGCAGGGTGTGTGCATGTGCCAAGGCAAGGTAAGAATGCATGTGATTTGTCTGTTGATTGAGTTGAGTCACTCGAACCTATTATGGGTTGTGTAGAGCAGGAGTGGCTCGTTATTGATCTACCATCAATGTTAGGTTACATGTTTAGGGTATGCTCTAAGTGAATCAGCACCCTACACGAGACTTAGGTTATTAACTTGCTGAGATTTTATCTCATTTGTTGTTGTTAACCACTTTTCAGACCTGTAGTATGAATTTAAGGGTTGTACGGTTTGGGGTTCCTACAGATCAGAGCCTTGAAGTAAAATCGTACCTGATCCTTGGTAGGGATTATAGCTACGAACTTCACATTACTACAGTTTGGGTCGACGAGAGATTGATGCACTTGATCCCTCACCGGTTTAAAGCATGCTTCTTACGCCACGGTGACACCCTCTTTGGCCTATTGAGGAACTTTGATGGGCCTAGTGGAGGTGGAGCGGGAGAGGAAGCCTGGGATCCGATGAACGTCGAGGTTCCCAATGCCGCCATCGAAGATCCGGAGTCTGATCCGGATGAGGAGAGCGATCCCGAGCCTCCTCCAAAGTATTACCTCTAGGTCAAGCTTGGAGGGCAAACACCTTTTTTACGCAAACCCATAGTATTAGCGGAGATAAGTTAACCCCCAACCCCAGTATCTTTTTTTATGGTCTTTTTAGGAAGTGGCCTAAAAGCGAGGGCTTGTAAATATAACTTTCGAGGGTTAACAAGTACATAAATAAAGTGTGAGTTTTGCTATACATGTTTGTTCTGCTGTTTTTCCTATTATCCCTATTATGATGATTGTCGGGTGTTTGTTATTCGTTTCCGCTTGCATTAATCGAAAGATAAAATGAACGAGTCGATGACGCATCCTGAGATGTCACATTTTTAATGACCCAAGAGAAGAGATGTATCGGGATGGTCGTACGCTCGAGGGTCGGGGCGTGATGGTGCATTTATTGCGATAGGCTCGCTATTCATGATAAGCAAGCTCGCTTATCTTTTCTAGCTCATGTGCATCCATTTAGCACACTCGTGCTTTCTCTCTCCCTCCCTTATATTTATCTTCCCCTAAGAGCTAATGATAGAAGGAGTTCCATCTTGTCTTTGTTGCTTTTCCCCAAATGCCACCGATGCCCCTCTCCCTCCTCACTCGCGTGACCACCCTTCTCTTCATCACCATTGTTTTAAATTTTGTTCAAATGCCAAATGGCATGTTTTCTCTTTTACTATCATCATTGCTCATCATAACAAATTTTATAGAAGCCCTACATTTCCATTTCTTCCCTCTGTTGCACGACACCATTGCCTCTTTCCCATTGTTTTTCTTTTCCTCCTTCTTGCATGAGTGCCATTTGGCACTCCATCTCTATGCCCTTTCAACTTCTCCTTCTTTCTCCTCATTTTGGATGAACGAAGGACATCTCTCTCACACCTGTCATCCCCAAAAACTGAAGCCTTCATCTCTTCCTCTTGTTCGGTTAGTCCACGGAGCAAATAAGGCTCGGCGGCGCCCGCTCGTGGAGGAGGAGGACCCGCTCGGTTGCCATTTCCGTTAAGCTCGTCTGGCGACAAGTGAGGTGGGAACTTGGCTCGACTTACGTCCTAGTTAGCTCGAGGCAAGTAAAACTTGCCATTTCTCTACTATTCAGTCCATTCTTGTCTCGGTTAAGGGTAGTTGTAGATGGAAGTTGTTTGCATTGCTAGAGATGAAGTAAATGGGTTTTTTAAAAAAAAATCTGATTCGTAGAGTTGGTAGGCGCTGGAAATTTGCCAAGATTGGTCGTTTGTGGTTAAAAATTGTTTAGTTTAAGTCACAAGGATGGTGTTATGCTAATAATTGATATAGGTGGCATGTAGATTGTTAAATCCAGCATCGTAGGTGCTGTAATAGGCGCATCGAATGCTGTTTTGTGCTGGAAATTGTATTTTAAGTTGCGGCTTTGCTGAGATAGGCGCACAGAACACAGAATAGTGTTTTAAATGGTATCTTAAGTTGCGGGTATGCCATGACAGACATGTAGAATGCTGAATAATGCTGAAATTGTGTTCGCAAGTTGCTGTAATTTGCTGATTGTGTTGCTATGTGCTGTTTTAGGTTAAAGCATGTTGGAAATTTAGTTGTGTGGTATTATAATGGCTGTAAAGAGCCAAAAGCGATGCTGTAAATTACTGTTTTGCGTCAAAATATGTGGTACGGAGTGGAAAGTTACCAAAAAGGCTTGATAAAATGGGTTGTATGATGATGTTTCAAGCTATAGAGGGTGGATAGTAAGTTGGAAATGGATGTTAGGCATTGCTAATCATTGATCCAAGCTGAAAATTTTGTCAGTGTGGACTAAATGGTGTAAATAAGAAATAATTGCATTACTATAAACATAATTTTATATGCATTGGTGGAGGAATACGATGAGGACCATCGGCGAGTGTACCGATGATACCCCATGGGAGCCATTTGGGAAATCGGGAAGCCTGAAACTGACATACCTCAAGGTCACGTAGAGTAAGATGTAACGGATGCCGCGCAAAGTAAGATACGATAACCTCGGAGTAGGAGCGAGATGCCTGTGGCTGGTGTACCACAGAAGTCTGATTAGAAAATTTGAATGATATTGATGAGGGTGGCACGTGAGGATTCAATTGCATTGCATATACATTCATTTATTTATAATTATGCCGAGAATTGCCTTGTCAGCTTTAATGATCAACGTATTTGTTTGATATTAGGTTTTGGATAAATTTAGTATGAAATCTACAACTCCTTAATAGTGGTAAGGATAGATTGAATAGTCTATAAATTGTTTGTTTTACTTGTTGAATTTAACTCACTCCTATTGAATTACAAAATTTCATATCATTAGCGAGATGCCTGCCATACCTGCCAGACCGACAGCTACCTACGACTTACCCATTAAGATCGAGGGGTCTGTATCCAAGTACACGGACCCCTACTTTCCTGGCATGGTATTTGCGAGGAGTACCTACACCTTATGGGTCGATGTCCTCTCTCCTCTAGGACCTATTTCGTACCGTTTTATAACTGACTATGCTAGGATTGGTGGTCACTTGTTTGGTCCTCTTCCCTTTCCCTTTGACAATCCTGGTGGAGCCTATGCTGGAGCTTGATTGAATATGGTGGGTTAGTTGGCATTTTTTTTTGGCGACTTTAGGCATATAGTCGCAAGTGGTACGGACGAGGTTATGGCATTGTAGTTATGATTGCAATTGTCCCTTTTTGTTTAAACCACTATAGCGGTAGTAGTTATGGGTCTCTTTTGATGTATTTTGGTTTATAGTTGGGAGTAGAGTTTCGTTTTGTGACCTCCCAAGTTAACCCCATCATTAATCTGTATAAACGCCTATTAGTATGAAATAATAAATACGTCTGTTATATTTGTTTTGTCTTGTGAGTTGGTTTTAAATTAGTATATTCTTCCGCTTGCGTGTTTAAATTATAAAGAATAAATTCAGCCGCTTAGTAAGTAACGGCCTAGGACGTCACGGCTCGATCGTGAAACGTGGATGTCACAAAAGGTTATATGTATTGCTCATGGACCTGCTTTATGAAATGTAGTTTGATTTATAAATTGAATTTTGAAAAGCTATATGTTTCGATTTGTGAGCTTGAGTTATGATGGATTTGATTTGTTGGTGATTGGAAGATGAGTTAGTGGTTTGACGCTCATTATCATTATGTTCAAAACCCATCAAGGGATTATGAGTATGCATACTGTTCTTAGGAGTCCTTGTAGACTGAGCAACTTATATAGGTGGAGATCTAGTTAAAGGAAAAATCTTGGCAAGCCTTGTCATGGCGTGATAAGTGTGACCACAGTTTGATATTGAGCATGAGATTGATTAATTGATTGGACCATTGATGTTTGTCTTGATACTATTTATTGAAGGAATATTTTTGTTAAGTATAAAGCTATGTTTGAAGTGATATAACTCATATTTGGATTCTTATGTAAATTATATACATCGATGTGGGATAAATGAGTTTCTCGATTACTTTATAAATATGCATAGTTGATGCTTAATCAACTTAGAAAAGAAATGTACTATTTACTAGGCTGTGGTTACTCATATCATTCATCCCAAATCTTGTTCAAGTTCTTCAACTAGCGGCAAGTAGAAAGAGAGTGACACCGATGGGGAATTTTCAATAGTTGGATTTTGAGTATGAGTTGAGATAGTTGTACATGTCCGAAATGATATTTGTTGGATGTAATTGTTAGTCTGACAATGTATATATTATTTTTGGAGGATTTTAGAACTCTGATTCTGTAGCCAACTCCCTATTTTATCATATATATTTATATTTATATTTATATTGTTATATATTATGCTAACAAGTTTATGTTTATTTGTGTTTGAGGTCGCGTCCTTTCAACAAAAATGGAGGGGCTTGCAGTGGTCAAACCTCACAACCACCAGGTGTTATGACCTAGCCTATGGGGGAGGGGGAGGCTTGGCAGTGCGGACAAAGGCCTTGTGGGGCTGAAAAAGAGATGGGGCTACGTTGGGGCAGGCAAAGGCGCAACACAGCGTCAATCGGAGAAGACCAGGAAGCCTCTCGTGTCATTCTTCTGTCATTTTGCGACTCTATAGGATTAAAGATTCGTTCTCGTTTGTGATAATCATGTTTCTGGTTCATGTCAGCATAAAAAACATCATAGTTTCAATTTTATATGCCAAATTTTGAATTTTGATGAGAGCATATTAATGTATATCATTATATAAAGTTACAAATTTCGAATCATGTTATGTATATTCGAATTTTCTTTCTACAATTCACGTTGCGCCATGTGTGGAATGTGGGTTGTGCAAATGGGTCATGTCCATTACTGGTCCAAAACTGAGATTGCTATAAGAACCAGCAAAAATTACGCAATTTCCCTAACAGGAGCACTATGAACATTCTCTCTCAAGAGTCCGCTAGGCGTAAGATCTACTAATAATGCAGCAAAATCATCCATGGATGCCACAGACCATAGGGAGTCGCCAGTCACCAGTACTATCCTCACGTGAGCCTCCTAAAGATGTTGAGATATCAGTAGCCCATCAACAAGAGATTTGAAGTACTGACGATTCCAAGTGATGACAAAGAACCCCATCAATGTTTTCTATATAAAAAATTGAAAAAAGTTACTTGAGAATGTACAAATACAAAGCAACCCAAGATTTCCCAGAAGCACAAAAACATGTTTGACTCTCTAGCTGAAGAGGCATCGTACCGACATCCAAATTTTGAAAACCCGTAATTTTTCTTTAGAAAATGATAAGCTACCGTCAGCTTATCACTTCCCATTTTGCCTTTTATAAAGTAAAATACTTGACCCAAATTGCACCGTTATTTCACTTTTAGGAAGTAACGGTGCCATTCTCTTAACTAGACCCTTTTTTCTTTAATCACAATCGTACAAGTCCTCTAGTACCTCAAACGAGTTAGTTGTCCGAATATTTTGCGGCCAGGTGCGGGATTCTCGTGGTTACGTCCAGAGGGAGTCTCTAGCATCGGTCGCCACTCCCGCCCTTTTCGCCGACGGAAAGGAAAAAGCGAGATGGGCAGTTGAAATGGGCTTTGAGGCCCAAGAGGCCCACTTTGGAAATGCTCCGACGTGGCTTCATTCCTCTCCTCTCGCATCTGTGGGTGTCGTTGGCATTCTCATTCTATCCACACCAGATCCTGGCGCAGAAATCAGTTGGCAGTTCTGACTGAGTGGACACCAGAAACCGAGGAAGGAAATTGACGAATCGAATTGAGTCGGCCATTGCCGGTGCTTTCTGCTCGCCTGTTTCGATCGGTTTCAGCTTCTTCGCTTCGGTGGGCATCATCATGTTCGAGCAGTAAATCGTCCGAGGAAGAAGAGAATTCAAGAAAATGCGCGCACTCGAAGCGCCTCTTACACGTTCTAAGATGGCCTCGCCCTGCAATTACTCTCCATCCCTCTACAAGGTCCTCTTTTCTTTTTCTTTTTTCTTTTTTTCCTTTTTTTAGTACTTTAATTTGGTTCCCATGTTGGTCTTTTGATGCTGTCTTTGTCATGATATTGCACTCTATGAATGTCGGTTCTCTCCTTTAATTTCTTTTTTGTCTTTCTGCTTCCAGAATTTTAGTGCACATTGTGGAGGTTTCTCTTCAAGAAAATGCTCCTTTCTTAAAGGCCATTTTGACACCACGCGGTGGTCCCGATGCAAGTCGAAGCAATTCCGGGGAAAAACAGGAGGTAATCAAACAAGAAGAAGAAATTTGATTTGTGCCCTGTATTGTTCTGTTCGAATTGATCAGAAGTTCAATAGATTCTGCACATGTTATGTGAGTTTTCACAGATATTTCTCATCTGTAACAGCATCATAGCATGTCCTGTTAGGTTGCTTAGAGTGTAGGGCAGGAACAGGTTTTAGTACATGGATGAACTAGGTTCGAAGCGCGAGGTTTTCAGACTGCTTGATTTCAATTTTGTAGAAAGAAATGTTGGTAATGCACTAGAGCATTAGCAAGTACCTTTGTTATTTGGTAACTGAGGCGACTCCAAATGATTAAGAACATCCTGTCCAATCTAATCAGATGTGTCATTTGCATTTCAGCAAGCATGTGTCAGTACAACAATATTTGCTCTCTGATTTTGGCTGGTACACCGATCTCCTGATTCTGGTCGCAAATTCTAATGTTGTAGGACATGTCGTTTTGCCTAGGTGCGTTCTCCCGTTGACAGAGGAAAATGTGGAGAAGGTTTTGGATGAGGTGAGGCCTGGTTTGATGGCCGACGGAGGCAATGTAGCCTTGCACGAGATAGATGGCCTTGTCGTGGTGCTGAAACTCCAAGGAGCATGCGGGTCATGCCCGAGCTCGACGATGACTCTGAAGATGGGCATCGAAACGCGCTTGCGGGATAAGATACCGGAAATTATGGACGTCGAGCAGATCATGGACACTGAAACCGGTCTCGAGTTGAATGAAGAAAATATCGAAAAGGTAAAATGAAGAAACATACCCTGCATTCTTTTTCTTCTTTATGTTCTTTAAGTCGCTAAGTCGTTATTGCAACATCACGCCCAATTAAAAGGTTAATCATCATTGAAGTTCGTTATCAACAGTACTAATTGCCTGGTCCTTCTTTACACTTTTAGGCCTTGTGCCAACCATAAGATCCGTCTCATGCTTGAGCAAATATACAGTACAAATTATTCGGTGTTTGGGATCTCGCGTATCAAATTTTTTTTCCTTTTTTCGCCAAAATATATTGTAGCATAGGTTCTTTTTTATCTTGAGAATCGGTTAGTAAGAGTTTGAGTGACCTATGTTCAGGTGCTGGCGGAGATAAGACCATACCTGGCGGGAACAGGCGGCGGTGTACTTGAGCTTGTTCAGATTGATGGATACGTCGTCAAAGTTCGGCTGAGTGGACCTGCAGCAGGGGTTATGACTGTCCGCGTCTCTCTCACGCAAAAGTTGAGGGAAAAGATTCCGGGTATTGCAGCTGTCCAGCTTATAGATTGATAAACTGCAACTGCAACATGTCTGGTCTGTTGAGCAGAAGTTGGAGAGCCAACAAAGTATATGCAAAGTGCTTCTGTAGAATCATATTTTTTGGTGATCTCGAATGTTGGGGAAGCATTAAGAAATAGACAGGGAAGGACGAGGGAATAGATCTTTCCCGTGTTACTTTGATACCAGTGTAGGGTTGTCTTTTATGGTTACAGAATGAACTCTGCAGATTCTCCATTGAAATCTGTAGTAACGCTTTCTTGAGCTCATGTTTGAGCAAGAATGCCATGATCATTGATGAGTATGATTGGAAGGGCATATATTTTCCTTCCTACTTAAGACTGTAAGCAGCAGGTCTAAAGCGAGGCTACGAAAGTACTGGCCAGATCGCGATCTTGAACACGCAAGCGAAATGCTCCTTCTCCTTTTTTATTTTCCTTATGTTTTGGACTGCTGGTGTATGAAGCTGAGAAAGATCGGAAACAAGAAACTAACACAAATAAACCTAGAAACAAAGGAGGTTTACCTGAGCCACCGAACCTCTTCGCTTACCACAGGTTTTTCGGTGTTGCATATTAGTAAGAGTGTCCCTATTTTGCAGTTTCTACTTGCTCAGCAGAGAAAAGGTTGTTCTCATCTGCTGTAAAGGATGTAGAGATTCACTCGAAATACGATTTTCGCAGCATGCTGTCGTATTCATGCGAAACTTGTGTAAACTCTTGCCAGGCACTATTCAACTATAAGACGGTTTCAATGAGTTTTTTAACCGCTTCTTCAATGGCTTTCTGTCCTGTTGATGCCCAACAGAGTCAATACTTGAACAGGAGAGCAAAGAGCGTCATCTGAGAAGATCCTTTATGACAAAACGCATTCGCCAAATTCAACTGATCTAGGGCAACTTAGAGAACTAATTCTGACAAAATATGAAGTGGGACAGTATTTATCCTCACTTCAAATCACGTATGGATCAGACATCAAAAGTTGTTTTTCTATAATAACCTCAAACTATAAGAGTAATTTCCTCGATATAACGATTTACATCATAAGATCTTTTCACACCAAATGATTATCAGAACCATTGACCGGTTTGCTTCTTGTGGCTTGTTTTATAATACACAATCAGGCCAACCACACACGTCCTGCAGTTTCACCATGAAGATCATATACAGATAACCTGTAGCCACTACAAAATTTTCAGAGTAACTAGTAATCCTCTTCATCGTCCCGAGGTCCCGTGAATCTCCTCACGACAGCAGCAACAGCACCGAGAATCAGAAAGAAAGCAAGGACATCAAACCCACCTCCAACACCGACGGCAACACTAGGACCCGGAGCAAAGAATGAAAACGGCGACCAACCCCAGCCTCCATAGAATGGCACGCCATAACCGTACCCGTATCCACCAACTAAAGGTGGAGCAACAGGTGGATTAATGTAAATATTTGTCCTGCAAAATGAAAAGATAATATTACTTCTATGTAAAGTAATACTATGTTTTGTGAATCCCTTGAGAACACAGATAGGCAGGGAGGGAGCCCTCAGATTAATGGTTATGGCCTAGGTGAATGGAGTTTCAAAGGCCAGTTTGGGGTTCATGTACCATGCTCGGCAAAGCCTGAAGATCCCTTCCATGCTAGAAAACATAACTTCACTTAAAGAGTTTGCGTTGCTTTCTACGGGTACACGTGATGATACATTCATATTCAGGGTCTCTTAAGTAGGACTTAGGATGCAAATTTTGAGCAGCTCTCTAGGGCGCAGACGATTCTGCATAATTAAGTCTATGACTGTGCACTAACAGCTTTCGAGGTCACTTGGACTACCCTCTTCCGGCTGGTTCATCTACAGGTAATATTTCATACGCTTCAAGGTGGTGATACCACTCCTTACGGCCTCGTGGATTAACTTTTTCAGTTTCTACAAACCAAGAAGAAAATCGCATGCAACTTTAGGTGGCACTCCTCCATATAACTTTGTCATTGCCCTAGTTCTTTCCGCATGTGTTCGGGCCTATGTGGCTCATCAGTCGAAACAGTAAACCTCTCCACAGTGCATAAAAATATATATATGAACTATAGAAGGGATATGATCCTCTATTAGCATGATTCAAACAATGCGCCGCTCTCAGAGCTCTCATCCTTTGCCTGTACCCTACTAACTCAGACATCACCATCCCATTCTGCACCAATGGGACACAAATCTTCACTCACAAAACTAAGCTAAGAACAAAAACCCACAACTGGTTTGCTCAGGATTCCTCAGGTTGGGAAAAAAACGGACCGACCGGAACCGCACAGTCGAAATTCAGGTCGACCTGACCAGCACACCAGGAAAGGGATTATTTTTTTCTTTCGACAGCCTAACTTCCACCGACCTCATCATTTCATCCACTAAGGAGAAAAGTTAAGTTAATCTACAGGACCTAAACCAGGGAAAGGAGGAACCAGACACAGAGTTCATCTTCAGATGCTGGTGATTACGATCATTTATCAGGAACAAATTCAAACAAATCATAATAGTAGCACACAAGGAAAGAAAAATCAGCGTACTGTTGATTACCACCTTGAATTATTGCCTCTCGGAGCAGATGGTCTCGGCGCCGACGACCTGAACGCCTGACCACCGATTCTACCGCCAGTCTTGGCGGCCGACGCATCTTGCACCGACCCAAGAGTCAAAACTCCAGCCGCGAGCGTCACCATAGCCAACTTCGCAAGCTGATTGTCGCTCCTCCTTCCAAAAAGCCAGGAAAAAGAGAAAAAACAAGTACACCCGTCAGTTCAGAATATCCATCCATTTCAAGAATTCAGCCCGAAAAAACAAGAGAATTCACCAAAGACAGCGGAAATTCACCACGAAGAATCACCGGAGTCGTCGTGATCGGACGATGACGAAGATGGGGGTCCGCGCCGGCAAGAGACTGTGCTGACGGAGCCGAGGAACTTCCTCTGGGGCTTGCGGGTCGACCGAGCGAGGAGGGCGTTGGTGAGGAGGAAGGCTTGGTGGGACGAGGCTACTGACATTTTTGTTCTTCTGCTATCCTTCTGCTAAAGAATCGGCTGATTCGCCCAAGCTGCCTGCTACGAGTTCGAACTAAAACGAGCCTTTGATTTCTCTCTTATTTCTTCCAATCATTTTCTTTCTCCTCCATTTCCTCATGCCTTTGCATGATCCTGAGACGGCCACGTGGCGTCGTCTTAGTGGTCGTGTCGGAGTTTTTTTCATGATATTTCCCCCCGGCAAGACTAACCCAACAACGCCGTGCCGGCCCAGGCCCATTGTCCCTAATGAATCTGCCCAGGCCCAAAACTTCTGTTTCTCTCTCTCCCATTTTTCCATTTTCACCATTTCCCAATCCTCCCCCACATATACCACCACTTCCTAACGTCCATGGTCTCTCGTTCGTCGATTTCGCTTTTTTTCCCTTCTGTTGTCACCTCAAATTAGGGGTGAGCAAAGTAGACCAGATCAGCCCGGATGGGAACAAGATCAGACCGGATCGGCCAGTTTGGTCCGGTCCCCGGTCCCTATAAATGGTATCGGTGGCCAGGCAATTCAGGCCTCCCCAATTCCAAGGGGATGGGACTAAACCATATATATATAATATATAATATGTATATACTAGATTTGTTATTTCAACTATTAGTTTTTTATTTAAATTTTTTTAATTCAGAAGAGTTTTCACAAGGATTCTTTACTGGGACCAATGGAGAGTATACGTTAAATGTCTTTTTGAGCTTTGCTCTTCCCAAAAGCCATGTCTCCTTCTTGCCTTTAGAAAAATGCATTTTTATTTTTTTTTCTCTCACGCGTAATATTCATAATGCTATTTTCTTATCTTTTTAAGGAAATTAAAAAATCAACGTGCAGCATATGACTGGCAAATTGCCCTCTTCTAAGCAATTTGCAATTCTCGAAAAATTAACAAAAAATATGGGCTAAACCCACTTTCCCTTAGAGAAGATAGTTTTTAATTGACTAGTTATAAACATAAACATCGTTCGCTCGCGTGCAAATTTAATCACAAATAGATGTCAGTGATATCTATATTCATTATCCATCGATCATAAAACTAATTACAGGAATGGACGTGAAAGAAAAGCCCCTATGGAATTATATATTGGACTCTTATTTCACATGTTGACGGTAAAAAAAAAATGGAAATGCAAAGAAGGACACAGTATTGCAATGAAAGTCATTAATTCATTTCATTAGCATAGTAAGTGAATTACATGACCGCCATCGGATGTGTCGCACGTATAAAAAATTGAAATGCAAAAAAGGACACGGTATTTGTTTTACCAATCCCATTGGAACCGGACCGGACCGGATTGAACCGTTGGTCTTGGTTCAGTCCGATCCCCGATTTCATACGGGAATCGGACTAACTCGGACCATGCACACCCCTACCTCAAATTTTGTCTCTATTTTGAAAATTCTTCAAGCTTGACATGGACCGAGAGTTGATAAAGGTTTGACAGATGATATTTATGGCATGAAATGCATTTTAAACCTAAAACCGGGCTTTGCTCATCGAGACGAGTATATTGACACCCATAGTGTCGCCAAAATGCAATACCATTCGTAACCAATCATCCATTTTTTCCAGAGTGGGGAAGCTTGTAATTTCCAAATTTCAATTACGATGAGACTAGGGATTTGCAAGTATTCCAGCGCAACAAAAATTGAATCGATTGGATATCGAATGAGGAAGTAATCACCAGTCAAACTTCAGTCAAATGGATTAACCTTAAAAAAAAAAAAAAAAAAAAAACCTACATGTCTGGAAATTGACCATAACTCTTAAAATCTCTTAAATTATGATAAATAGTGATTTTTGAAAATGTTAAGTCGTCGAAAGGACGTCAGGTCCATAGAGTGGAGCCTTAGCCCCTAGTGTGGGTCAAAGTCTCAAGTACATGATTTCGCTAACAATATCGATCTCCTTGAAAAGCTCTCGATACAAGCATTTTGACATCGTAAATATCACACAAATTGGACATGGGTTGGAGAAGTTACAAACCCGGGATGTGGCTAATATCAGATAGAGGCTCGTCCATCTTGAGTCATATAAATCTCTTCCGCTACAACGATTAAAATTAGAAATGTGCAACCCGACCGGGTTTACCTGAGAACCAGACCGAACCACTGGAAAATAAGTTCGGGAACCGGTTCCTGTTTGAAAGGTCAAGGAACAAGTTCCATTTTTTTATAACCGATCCTATTCCCGGTTTCAAGTGAAGACCCACCTAGAAACCGGATCGGTTTTGGAACCGATTTTTAGATAGAAAGACTTGCACTTGTTCATTCAATTACTATATTTTGGATTGTTGTTTTTTTTATAGTAATTTTTATTGCTCAATTTAGGGATTGTTGTTTTTTGCGGATAGTGATTTTTATTATTCATTTTTTACTTTGAATTGTTTCATTGCTACTCATATTATTTTGCTAAAAAAATGAAACCAAAAAAAGGAATAAAAGAAAAACATGGTAGACCTTGGAACTGGACTAGAAAAACAGGCTAGGTTCCAAATCATGTTTTAGGGCAAATATGGTAGGTTTCAAGTTCCAAAACATGAAAACCGATTATAACAGATAGGTTCCAGGTTGGAACCTACCCATCTTGGAACCCATCATTCCTAATTAAAATTAGGTTGTGATTGTAGCGTTGTCTGTACTCTTCCTTTATTTTTCTTTTTCCTTTTTTGAACGTGCATGTCTATGTGCTTAGCTAGTATGTTATTAAGATATCTAAAATGAGAATTTTGAAGCAATGTGGATATGTATGTTGAGTTTAGAATCAAAGGAAATCTTGTAAATCTTGTAAAACAAAAACATATAGTTAGATGGAGATTGTTAGTAATTATACCAAATTCATGAATGTCCTACATGCATGCATCTTGAATGTTCATGTTTCTTTGTCTAGTTCTATGTTTTGGAAATTCAAGAAATCTATTTTCTTGAAATGTTAGGTACATTTATGAGTTATTTAAGAGTAAAAGTCATGTAACAAGTCTATATTAATGCAAATTTTGTAATCAATTCATAAGGTGAAATAGAAAATAAATAAATAAATAAAAGGCCTATTCATCTCCTTTTCTTATTAATTAGAGTCGAGTTGAGTGAATTGTGAGTTTTCACCTTCAAATTATTCTATCAAAGATGAGATCTGGTGCCATAAATCAGGTGAAAATCCAAAGATAATGGATCCCCTGTAGACATTGCAAGAGCATGATGCATGGGACGTTTGTAAACCTGTAATTCTTTGGGTGCGTTGGATCAGAAATGAGTGTAACCTCTCCATGATAGCTTAGTAATTTTCCGACCCAAAGAAAAAAAAAATTGATAGCTTAGTAATTAATCAATCTAGTCAGCCACCTCTGCGGCTCTGCCTCCCTCCCTCCTTTGCGTCGAGGTTGGTCCCCCTCTATTCGAGCATCGAGCTCGGGAGATCTCAACGGCCAAGAAGGAGCCGCCGAGCGCAACAGTCTCATGAGCAAGGAAGACGGTGGGGGAGGGAGAGAGAGAGGAGCGTAACCAGGAATGATGCTGCCGCCGATGAGACAGTGTCTCTACTTGAGGCGGCAATAGCTAGGTGAGCGTTGCCGTCAACGGAGACTGGGGAAAGAGGAGACCAAACTATGGGGCGGATACCATTTTCACGATAGATGGATTTGGTATAGCTAGTGGAAGGACGATTTGGACAAAAGATGTCGGCTTTTTAAACATGAGAACAATTATAACTATTGTTGTGGAAATCCTCTATACATATTTTGAAGACTGATAAAACATTATATTAAAATGGACTCATACTAATGAGATTGTTTTTCAAATGATATATCAAAGGAAAATTTATTCAAATCTTATTAAGTAATCTCTGAATTTTATCACGTCTAAAGTCTTGGTCTGTATATTGAATAGACGCCACTAGAGTATTATGAAGGAGCTTTTTATGACTTGCATGAAGGATATTGTCAAGTTTATGCCCTTCTATGTACTCAACTTATAGGGTGATCTCAAACCTTAAGTATATTCACAATTTCGTAAGTAACATTCGAAGACAACGTCTGAAGCGATTTTCTAAAGACAATATTTGAATGTCAAAGATCTTTCAGACCTGATCTCCAATGAATATATTTAACAACCATGCGATAGCTAGGGATCCGGCCTAGTGTTCCACTTTGGATATAATTGATCCATGATCAAATCTTAGATTGATTTGCAACGGATAATAAAAAGCAAATCTTCTTTATTTGATCAGATATCCTCTTGATTGACGAGATATACTTACCTTATTTGGAACTCAACTTATGGAAACTCGAA
This sequence comes from Metrosideros polymorpha var. glaberrima, assembly GCA_001662345.2. NCBI lineage: Eukaryota > Viridiplantae > Streptophyta > Magnoliopsida > Myrtales > Myrtaceae > Metrosideros > Metrosideros polymorpha. Next base: position 15,635,463 of record BCNH02000003.1, read on the forward strand.
TTCTGGTTGTATGGGCAATAGAATCAACAGAAGATTCAATCTCTTCTACAATGGCTACTTAACCTCTTTTTGATAAGTTCGGATATGACAGAAAGTCTGATAAACTATCCTCTGAAAGCTGTCCAACGGCTAGTTTGAAAGTAGAGGAATATAAAAGGAAGACGAGATGTCCAGTGAAGTAGAGCGCAAATCATAAATTCTAAAGTATTAGAAAGCCTAGTTTATATACACTTGTTATCAAGAGTGTTTACATCGTAATCGTCGAGAGGTGTTAGTTAAAATTCTGTGATCAAGAAAGTGGTCATCTTGAGTGCACATACTGTAACATCTGATTGATTCAACTGATAGTGGAAACCAACCAAGGAGATTGATCGTGTGGAGAGTGGACGTAGGCTTGACTTAGTCGAACCACTATAAATCTCTTGTGTAATTTTCTCTATCCCTACTCTCTTTATTTTGATAGAACATTGCACTCTTACTAATCTATGATATAACTTTGTTATTCATCGGTGTTTGTTAACTTCGAATAATCAAACTTAAGTGTTTTAATTTCGCATTAATTTCTTAAGTTTGTTTGAATTCACCTATTCACCTCCCCTCTAGGTGATATCTCTAGCTACATCAACTATAATGTCAGATGCAACATAAAGTAAAAACACAAAATTGAGGAAGAAAATTGTAGGTTTCAAAATTTGGGGGTGGAAATCCATATGGGTACAAAAAGTGAGATGATTTTTGAAATATTCCAAAAGAAAAAATAGCATTTCTTAAAATAGTAATAAAGGGATATGTTCAATGAAAATCCTAAAACTTGTCATGAATGTGTAATTGAGTCATAAAACTTGTAAAAAGTGCAATCAAGCCCTAAAACTTGTCAAATTGGTGCAATCAAATCTTTCCGTTAACTCCGTCCAACTTGGCTAACAAACAATGCTGATGTGACTTATTTTAATATTTTCCATCTCTTACGTGGCGATAACATGGCTAAAACAACGTCATTTTGGTACAAATCTGATTTTTAATACAAAATATATTTAAATTAAATTAAAAATAACCTAAAAAAAGAAAGAAGAAGAGATTAGAACTAGGTGGCAAGGGCTACAAACCCTCACCGCCGTCGCCCCACCATCGCCAGGGGTTGTCGGGCCCCGACCAGGGGCCTGTAGGCCCTTGCATAGATTTGGGCAAGGGTCACAGCCCTCCCCTAGATTAGGCGAAGGCCGCTGGCCCTCATCCAATTTTGGCCGAGGGCCGCCATTGGCGGTCGCCCTAAGCCAGAACTAGGCAAGGGTCGACGACCCTCGCTTGTGATCAACAAGGGTTAACAGCCCCTGGCCGGGGCACAATGACCCCCGTTGACCATTCCCCACCTTTCTGACAATGGTGGTGTGGCAGCATCAAAGGCTGCTAACTCTCCTTTTTTCCTTTTTTTTTTATTTTAGCTTTTTTTTAATATAATTAAAAATTAGATTTGTACCAAAATGACTTCGTTTTAATTTTATGTTTCATGTGTTAGCCATGTCATCATCACATAAGAGAGAGAAAATATTTAAAAATGTCACATCAGCATTTTCAATTAGTCAAATTAAACAGAGTTAATGAAAGGACTCAATTATACCAATTTGATAAGTTTTATGACTTGATTGCACTCTTTGCAAGTTTTAGGACTCAATTGTACTTTCGTGACAATTTTTAGAATTTTTAGTACACATATCCCTTTGCAACAAGAATGCACGAAGTGCAAAACGAATGCTATCACTATTTGAGATGCATGAATTACAAATTGCCTCACTACTTAGAAAACTAGAGATTGTATGAATGTGTTCCCTCACTGCTTATCATTCAAACGATGACAATCGAGAACTGCTTATGATTTGGACAAGTGGGACTAAAGTTGGGTTGATAACATGTAGTCTCCATGCAAAATAGTTAGGGTGAGTTTGGTAAGCCTTTTGGGGAAAGTCATTTGGGAAAATGCAAATACCTTTAAGTTAAAGAGGTTTTTTGAAATGCAAATAGTATTTGGTAAAATCACACTTTGAACACAACTTTGATTTTTTGAAATACAAATGATAGTTGGAAAAATTATACTTTGCAAAACCGTTTTGAGAATTTTTTTTAAAGTCAAAACCTACACCGGCAAGCGATCGGTGACCCTCTCCGATGAGTGGCCGATGAGTCACCGCCAGCCTCGCCTGAGGTCGGGTGACCTCAGGCGAGGCCTAGGTCACGCGACCTAGGCGACCGTTTGCCTGCTGGCCTCATGCGACGACCGCCAGCCATGTCGGCCCCTCTCCAATGACGCCAACTAACCTCCTTCAGCTTTGGGGTTTCTCATTTAAGCAAAAGGGCGAAATTGGAATTTGGATGAAATTATGAGGGCAAAAAAGGAAGAAAAAAAATTTACTTACCCCCTATATGCATTTCGAAAATGCTGAAATGCTTAAGGGTCTTTCAGCATTTGGGAGATTTGCATTTCGAAAATGCTGAAATGCTCAAGGGTCTTTCAGCATTTGGGAGATTTACATTTCTCAAATGCAAGTCTCCAAATGGGTTCCCAAACACCCATTTTTTGGCCAAGGGGCTTTGGATGTCCAAAGCCCATTGGAAATGCTAGGGAAAGGAGTTCCCAAACGCAACCTAACATGTTGGAAGACAATATATAAATTGCTGGAGATGTAAATAAAGTGCATAAAAAATAGTATATATCTTGTGTTTAGATGTTCTCGGGTGTCCTTCTCTCCTAAGACGTTATGTTGTATTAATCAGCCTTTGGGATTTTTATTTTTTTTTATCGAAAGAAAATTGCATTTATTGCTCAAAAGGATACATGAGAAGTACATAAACTTCATAACAAAGCCCCAAATACAACGAAACAAAATGAAATCAAGAAATAAGGAGGATCAACAGAGCACCAGTAGAGTTGGCAATTGACATAGCCTCCGAAACATCTTATAATTATCGAGCCGATATCTTACTTTATTTGATCTGGTCCTCACAAAATCAGTCTCTCTCTCAAAATGATCAGTTTCTATTTTGGCAATTTTAAGTGCCAACAAGTGTCATGCAATTGGCTCATGCAATTTGATGTTTCTTGCCCTCTTAGAACATTTGCTCCCTAAAGGGTATAATGGTTGTTCACTCGTAACCGAATGCCAAGGATCCACAAGGTCAACACAATTTAGACAAAGGTATCGACTCAAACCAGAACCGGGTTTCCAACCAAATCTGGTGAAATCAAATTAATCATATTTTTTTGCATTTGATTCGATTTAACTAGGATCGGTATTGGCTTTTTCGTATTGCATAAGGTTGGAATTGGTTTGGCCATTGCCTGTCCTAAGGCTGCAAGTAGTCTCAAGAGCTGTGCAAGGAAGAAATTACCCCAGAAAAAGAACCAAGATTAAAGCAAATTAGGCAAGACTGAGGAAGGAAAATTGAAGGTAGGATTATAGATTACCAAGTTACATTGCTTCTAGGAGATCAGAGACACCCAAAAAGAAGAAAAAGAACAAGAACAGATCAAACATCAGCTCTTCTTATGCTGCTTGAGAATACATGAGCAAGCAATACATGAGCAAGCAAGGTCTTAAGTAATTATAGATATCCTCTCCCTATGCACCGAGGTTGAACTAGTTAGGCTTCCTTCTTAGGATCATATCTTGGCAGGGAATTTGCCTCTCAGGCAGTGCACACCTTGTGAAATTCACACTGTATAATGCTGCTGAATCGTGTCGATGTCCAAGCCCTTAAGCTTCACCACCGACTCCATGTGGCCCTTGAGTGTTTGGATCTCCCGCAGCCTAAGACCAGTCAAAGAAGAAAGCAAGGCGAATGGTTTTAGCGCCTTTTGTTTTCTGTCGATTCCTCATAGAAAATGAAACTTGTGTCGATGGATTATGGGATTGGTTTTAACTCATAGCGCTAATAAGCCTGTGGGAAGTGTGTGCGTCGCATCATATTGTATGGCACATTGCATACCTTGCAACCTCGGCTCGTCTCTTGGCCTGCTCTGCGATCTCAGACAGCTCTCTGTAGCTACTCTTGTCCAAGAAGATGGTGGAAGTCTCTGGCGGCTGGAGGCCATGGAGAGTCCTCTGAGCGTGCGCCCATTGAGCTTCCCTCTCCTCCTTACCATAATCCTTCTTGGTGGTGAAGGCCGTCTGTTTTCACAAATAGAAAAGGGAAAGGTAGGTGTGATCGATCAATCAACTCGAAATGAGAGAATATGTATCACCTAATATTCCTGAGAAATAAAAAGGATTGTACCTTGTTCTCCAGCAAGTTAAGCCATGCCTTTCCACTCAAGATGTAGCGAATCGCAAACTTGAGGATGTCCAATGGCACGTAAAAGACGATGCTGTAGATCCATATAACCCCGGCCCATCCCCAACCACATCCTTTGATCTGGGCAAAGCCCCAGTTGGCATACACAGCTATCAAAGTAGCCACCTGAACAATATGTAAGTAAGTTTAAATTATGTATATGAACTCAAGCATTTTCATTGCTCTGAATCAGAAGTGAAAATATCAGGTGTTTCTCAGAAAGGGAACATGAGAAGAAGCGCTCGAAGTACCCATACCAATTGTGCAATCATGAATGCGCTCATTAGCAGCGTTCCAGGGCGTTCGACATACGACCAGCTTCGCGAACGAGTCACGAAAATCAAAGCCTGGCTCACGATGCTCACTTGTAGATATAAAGCGGCCATCATTTCATCGGAACTGTGCCTTATTGGTCTCACGCCGAACTTTTCCTGCATTGGGCAAAATAGAATGAGCATTTGATAAGCCACTCGAGTATAGTAGGAGCTTGAGTTGGGATAGACTTAGTGAAAAGGAATCGAACTCTTACGGGGAAAAAGTCGGTTTCCTTCATTAACCAGAAGAATATGACAGTCATCAGTGCCAAGTAACCTCCGAGAACAACGCCAGTCGCGAATATCTCTTTCAGCTTCCAACTGTCAGGCACCGGAGACGGCTTCACGCGGTCCTTTGAGATTGTCATGATTGTTCCTTAAGAAAATTTGAAATAAAGCACGAAATTAGAACCGGTGTTTATCATTCCGTGAAAGTAAGAGACCAGCATTGAAAGGACGTCAGAAATGTCCATTTTGGTTCAAGTAGCTTCCAAACTTTTGCAAGAGAAACCGCATAGGAACTCACCATCGTTTAGGATTGCAATGATCAAAACCATGAATGGAGAGAAGTCAAACTTCCATATCAAAGCGATCAACATGAAACCGAACTGCAAAAGTTAGAACAATCAGGTAAGTCACAATCATCTATCGATACATAGAAATAAAATCATGAAAGCATCAAAAGTGACATTTCTACTAACCACAATACGGATGGTAATTGACACTGCATATATCTGCAAGACAGAAGAAAAAAATTGAAATTAAAAGATCTCCTCTCAAAGATATAACTTTGCGTCGTGATGGATATGCTTGAGCAAAGGAAAGGACTAACTGTGTAGTTCTTCATCCTTTGGAATATAGCTCTGCTGGTGAGCACCGCACTGATGATAACGCTCAAACCCGGTTCAGTGAGGACAATATCAGAAGCACCTCGTGCAGCATCTGTGGCATCAGCAACTGCGATTCCTATATCTGCCTTCTTCAAAGCAGGGGCATCGTTCACACCATCACCAGTCATTCCACAGATGTGCTTGCTCTCTTGCAACTTCCTCACAATTTCATATTTGTGCTCTGTCCAGGGAAGATAAAGGAAAGGCAATGGTGAGAAGCAAGTACTACTGAAGGAAGAACCTGTACAAGGCAGAGAGGACAAATAAATTTGAAGTGACCAAAAGGCAAAAAGGGCACGAACCAGGAAAGACGCCAGCAAATCCATCAGCCTTCTCGATCAATTCTTCCACGGGAATAGCTGCTATGCTTGCATCCTTGTCTTGGCCAAGTAAAGAAGCAGACGGGTACATATTTGATCCCATTCCAAGTCTCCGTCCGGTCTCCTTGGCAATGGCAAGTTGATCACCTAGTCGATGAGATAGAGAAACAGCCATTAGAGCCATTAGCAAGACAAATTGTACCGACTGAACTCATCAGAGCCAAAGTATGAGTAGGTTAAGTACCTGTAATCATCTTGACATTAACACCGAGATTAAGAGCTCTACGGATGGTCTCGGCACTGTCATGCCTTGGGGGGTCAAAAAGAGGCAGTAAGCCAACAAACTGCCAAGGGCCACCAGGACTTTCTTTCGTTTTCTCAGGCACTTCCTGTATGACGGAACGGTGAGATTTTCTCCTTTCAATCACAAAAACTATTCAAGGAGATAAAAATATAGTATCAAAGTACCTGTCTGGCAACAGCCAGTGACCGAAGCCCACGTTCAGCGAATTTCTCAATTATAGCATGAACTTTCTTCTTGAGATCATCCCTTGCATTGCAAAGACTCAAAATCTGCACCAGAGGCCAAAAAGGGATACAGATTACATTGGACAATTGAAGTTTGAAACAATTTTAACTTACTGAAAATATAGGACCGACAATATTACCTGCTCAGGAGCTCCTTTACTTGCCCGGTGCCAATGTCCAGCAGAATCAACATAAGTCAAAGCAGTTCTCTTATCCACCGGATTGAAAGGGAAGAAGTGAACCTCTCTAATGTCAGCTCTTGCCTTCAAGAACAGATATTATATAGCAAACAAACTGTCAGGTTTCAGATCTTGCATATGGAAAAAAGTAACTTCAACAGGCAAACAAAACCAGAGGATTCACTATCTTATCTTACCTCCTTCGGATCACCAAGCATGCCGACGATGGCTGCATCAATCGCATCTTGATTTTCCGTCCTAGAAGCCCTGGCGGCCAGCAAGAGCACGTGTTCCTTCTCCACTCCTTTTGCAAAAACCTCGACCAAATTCTTATCCACGCTCAGCTTGTTGAGAGTCAGCGTCCCGGTCTTATCACTGCAGAGGACGTCCATTCCCGCCATTTCTTCGATGGCAGTCATCCTCTTCGTGATTGCACCCTGCTGAGACAGACGGTGCGACCCAATGGCCATCGTGACAGAGAGAACGGTCGGCATGGCAATGGGGATTCCACCGATCAAAAGGACCAGAAGGTTGTTGATCCCCTGCCTATAATTGCGGTGCTGAATCGGGTACATCACAATAACCTCGATCAACATGCCAACTGCTATAGAACAGATGCAGAAGTTCCCAATCGCCTTCAGCACTTTCTGGAAGTGCCCGACATTGTTCGTGCTGTCGACGAGATGCGCCGCTTTGCCGAAGAATGTGTGGACGCCAGTGGCAATCACGACGGCCTCAATTTCTCCTTGCTTGCAGGTTGAGCCGGAGAAAACTTCATCCGAGGGACTTTTGGTCACCGGAAGAGATTCTCCGGTGAGGGCGGACTGGTCAACCTTCAACGGATCACCCTCAAGAAGACGGGCATCTGCGGGGATAATGTCTCCCAGTTTAATGCTAATGATGTCTCCCGGAACCAAAATAGCAGCGTCTTGCTCGGACCATTTGCCGTCCCGGAGTACCTATAAACAATCACCACGGTACATCATAAACAGTCAAATAACTCGAATGGTATGATACGCCATGCACAGGTGCTGTTCCAGATTTAATTCCTACAAGCACCACAAAAGACCAGACCCTCTCGAACCATTTATCGAGCCGAGTGCGATGTGGCGCCTATCTATTACCTTAGTTTTTGGGGCGAGACCAGCCATGAGAGCAGCCGCGGCATTACCAGCATTGTTCTCTTCGATGAAACTGATGGTGGAGTTGATCACCAACAAGCAAAGAATTCCCACGAAGTCCTGCCAATCCGGAGGCTGTCCTTGGCCGTTAGCGAGCACGATGGCCATCAGAGCGGCGGCTTCCATGACCCACGACAGCGGATTCCACATGAACCCCAGAAACTTGAGTAGCTTGTTTTCCTGATCGTTTCGCATCGCCGAGACAACATAGTCATACTTCCTGATGCCGAAGCACCTCGTGAATCAAGTAAGCGACAGAAACGAACGGAAAGACCAAATTACCTTCTTCTCCTCCAACTTGTTGGGTCCGAAGATCTGAAGCCGGCTCTCCCCTTCCTGAGCGGTCAGACCATTCGTCGTGCATTTCAGCTGCTCGAACACTTCTTCGATCGGAATCTTTTCCTGTAACCATCATTCCATAGTTGAACACTCCGAATTACTACTACTCAAATGTCAGCAAGAGACACTATATTTTCCTAGACAGAATCGCAGGTTCTCGACACAAATCATTTTCGCGTCATAACTCGACCCTCTTAAATTATTTACAGAGTATGCTATACGGTGGAACGTACACAAGGTTGTCCGGAGAGATGATATATAATCAGAGAAAGTGGGAGTTCTTGCTGTGCTGAAATATTTTTTCAAAGTCAATCTTTGGTTATTGGTTCGTTGACTTTTAAGAAGAATCCCAAACACCAGCCAGAACCTAGGCTAGGCTAGGCTAGGCTAGGCCAGGCGTGCGAGCCCACGTCAGCACAAAAGCGTTGACGGGCCGCGCCGTGCGTGGCGGAAAGTGCTCGCGTCAGGTGGGGCCCCCGCCCAAAAGCTATCACTCCCTCGTGATTGGTCTGGGCGGTGACGCAAGAAATGTCACGAAAGCCCCACGGTACCAAAGCAAAATGGCAACTTCTTTTACACGTGAAACTATTTACCATATATACGCCCGTGAAAATCTAGTTGATGCGCAGGCTCGTGATGATTAGCTTCTTTATCATTGAACCAGTAATTGGATACTCTCTCTCTCTCTCTCGTCTTCTTCTTCTTCTTCGTCTTCCATGCTGTGGGACTGCCTCTATCAGCCATGCGAAGGCGGGCCAGGGCTCGTGCGCAGAAGAGGCCAACTGGGTTCCTCTCATGCCTGATCACTGACTCACCCATTTTCCTATTCTGTGTACTTATTCAATGCGATCAAGCATGCTAAAAGAACCAAAAAAGATATGAAGCAATTGGGGAAAAAATGAAAGAAAAAAAAAATTGTGCACTTGGTAAAGACTCACTGTGTGATTCGTTCCTACATGTTAAAGATTTTCCGTGATGTATATCGTCGGCGGATTAACGGGAATTCATAGAACTAAAGAGAGAGAGGAAAGAAGGAGGAGAAGGAGGAGAAGATGTACCAGATCAACAGTCTCGTTCTTGATTTCCTCCAAGCTTATGCCCTTGCCGCTGGCCATCTTGGATCGACCCAGAAAGCCAGAAAGTCACGAAACAGAGAGCAAACACAACTACGAGTCCCAGTCCCTGTTGTATTGCCAGAAATTTTAATGGTTCGTGCGTGAATTATAAAGTTGAGGATGACAAGGTCGTCGATGGGTTCAATTCAAGAGAATAGACCTGGAGAGAGTGGGTTGAGATGAGATCATCCAATCCCTATGTCTCTCTCTCTCTCTCTCTCCAAAAGTCAAGAACCAAAGAGAGACACGAGAAGTGATGAGGTTATTCGTGGATTGCTCCTCTAAATGGCCTCCAAAACCCTCCTTTTATACTCCCAGAAGCCCCCTACCCAAGCTGGCCCCCACTCTCTCTCTCTCTCTCTCTCTGGTGTCATTATTGAAGATGATGGGGACGATGATGACATCGGTGGATGATGACATCGGTGAATGACTTTTGGGTCTGGGGTTTTCAAGCCTCCCCCTCACGCACCTTCCCAACAGTGATCAAACTTTTGGGTTGGGTGGAGTTTGTGGAACGTGGCCTCCCTTTCGAACGTCACTATACATTTGAGCCATTGACCCTTCGTGCAGGTTTTGCTTTTGGCACGTTTAGGAGGGGGTGTTTTCAATTGACTTACTTGTTGCATTTGGTGATGATATCTTCCCTTGGTGAATTGGGAGACTTTTATAATGGCAATACCATATACCCCGTAATTTGAATTTACCGACTTTCCCTTTTTCGTTCCGAGTGTGTTCGGCATTTTTTCCACATGCACTTGGAAATAAACTTTTTAATCTGAGGATTGAGTGGCGTTATGGAAATGAATGAAATGATTGCCGATTTAGATATAGCCTTGTCGAGCCTTGTGACGCGTGAGAAACCAAGAGGTCTCCCATTGGGAGTTTTCTATCCATAATTCGCAAAGTCTAAATGGAAGGATTAATCGTGGCATCATCTCGGGGAGGGTGAATCGAAAGTCACCATCTACCCTTCAATTGAGAAGTTATTCCGAACAGGTCATTTCACATGCTCAAGTCATCCTCTTAGACTGACAAGATCCCTAAATTTTTACATAAGATCTGTGTTACGAAGCGAAAGAGAATTTTAGTTTCTCCATGTTAACTGGAAAAACTATATTCCCTAACTTCGATGCTAGAAACTTTTACTAGCAAAACCACATGCCATATATCTTTGTAACCATCCATTTGAAGGCAAATTCGAAACTCTACCTAAATTTTCGATCCATCTAATTTTTTGGAACACTGTTCTTCTCAAATCCCTTTGCGAAAAGTGAGGAAAGTTTCTCAGGAAATAGCAAGAAACTAATGACTTGGACAGAATCGGACCACTAATTGACATCTAGGGATACGGTCGAGATTCCAAACAAGAGGGCCGGAGAAGAAAGGGCAGTCAAGCATGGATTGCATACAAAATTAAAAAGTTGTCGGAATTAATAATATAAATTATTGGGTGACGGTCCATAATTGGAAAACTCATCAAGACGCACGTGCTTGGAATTATTTTCTTAAAAAAAGTAAAATAAGGATGCGTAGCGAAGGAGATTTATGGGATAAACCTTGGCCATCTTTCTTGAGCCGTTGTTTAATAAAAAAAAATAAAGAGGAGTCTATTCTGAAAACTTATAGCATTTGAAGCAATACTTGCATGGAAAAGAACCTCAGCAGCACCCCGGTCATGGGAGCCCAACTCACATGCATCGGGCGCGGATGATGCCCCATCCCGTGCATGGGGCCATCCAGAACACGCAGGTGGGGACCCACTAACTCCGACGGCTCGGATAAGCCGGGCATACACACCGGGGCTGGTGGTGCTAACTATCTAAGGCACTCTCTCTTCCATCGAGGCAACAGAGAGCGTGTTGCATGTCGACACGACGTCGTCGCTTAAGATTAATACCATAGATGTTGATCTTCTCATTTTATGTCCTCCAGCCAAACATCCTAAGCACATAGCAAGCTGATATGACGTCGTCCATTGGTCGGGTGTTTCCAATTCGAGTTACATGCTTTTTTTTTATTTTATTTGCAAAAGTTTAGGAGGAGGGAAGGTTTCCCATGTCAAGGCCCGGGCATACCACAGGCCTAGAAAGTCGTATAGTGGATTTTATAGATCGTCTACCAAAGGAGACTGTTGGTAACGGAATTTGAATTTAGGCATGTTGTGTTGAGAGTTCGAACCTTATTAGCCGAGCTAACCCACCACTTTGGCAAATTATGTGCTTTTAAGATTTGAACAGAATAAGGGTAATTGGTTTTATAGGAAACGTCGTATCAACATGTGTCATGCGGCACGAGCACTATAAATAGATTCCTCCCCAAATTTAGAGTGGACAAAATCAACAGATTTCCCCTCTTGAGATCGAATATAAACGAGCAGTTACAACATCATGATCTTAACAAGTAAATTAAAGCTACATAATTAAGAGAATTCCAGTCCGTCGTCTCACGTAATCCTATAGAAAGCCATCGAGGTGCGTGCACGACGATGTTTGTGAGATAGAATATCCAACCCGACAAGTGATATGCCATGGAGGAGTCAACATCCGCAGCCGATTCATAATTCAATAACTAAACTTTTAAAGTGAAATTGTAATTGACCAACCATACTAATAAATTAGGACTTAAAAAAAAAAAAGGATAAGTGGTCATATAATTTGGGGCAACATGCATATCATTCACACTCCATTTATTTCTCAAGAAATGAATGATCTGAAAAATATTTTCATAAAAACAATCGTTCGTATCATTTAAGATAATTAGCCAACGAAAAATATTTTGATAATAATTTATATCTAATATTCTCATT
>BCNH02000003.1:15647497-15683975 GCA_001662345.2 Metrosideros polymorpha var. glaberrima
TATATATATATATATAATGTACACCTTCCTTTGATACAAGCTACGCGAATGCGATCGATAAAAAGAGGGAGATTTTTAAAAAGCCTTCTCACTTGTGAAATCCTTACAGTATTTTTGTAAGATTGATCATTCTAAACAAATAAGCAAGTCGATTAAGGTGTATTTTAATGTTTAAATGGTTTAATACTCGGTCTCACGAGTAGTTCATATATAGTTGAGATTTGTACTAACACCAAATTATTATAAAAAATAATGGGAGGCAGAATCAATAGTTTGAAAGATTTTACCTAGTCGATTCTGATGCCATGTTGAATTTTTGTGTTGCCACAGTCAATAACCTAATATCTTAATGAACAAAAACTATTCCACCAGCCTATCAAAACCATGTGCACATTGACAAATTTTGTGTGATCAGTTATTCTAAAAACTTAAATTGTTTGATGAAACCGTAGTTCAATATTCATATGTTACTCACATATTGATTTATTTTTTGGGTTCCCAGTACTAGAAAAAAAAAAGGCATATTATCCATGAGATGTATCTCGTTTTGTCAGTTTAAATATAGTAAATTCATAAGTAAAATGTTTCAACTATTCAAGTATGTGTACATCTATGTCAAGGCCAAGGGGAAGTCCAGTCAATTACTTACAAATTCTATTTATAAGCTATAATTTCTTTTTTCAAAACAATTTACTATATTTTATCATATTACATGTACTTTGGTTCATCGCCAGTTATGTCGTGAGAGGTAAAGTAGAGATTCTTCGAGCCACACATAAGTTCCAAGTTTCCAATGTACAACAAAATAGTTGTCCTTTTCTAACACGGGTCATGAGAAGTCTAGGCAGCCACATTAGTTGACGTTGTGCACACAAATAATTGCAAATATAGCTGTCGTAGTCAATATATGTATGTATTGGGCAATCGTTACATCACATGATGTTGATAATTGAGAAAAAAAAATTAAACTTGTAAACTAAAAACTGATTTCTTCTTGCAAAATTTTGTGGGAACACTACTAACTGCTATAAAAATCTAAACTGTTAACTGAAGATATGATTAAATATTTAATTATTCTCTTATAAAAAAATATTTAATTATTTTAACACATCGAGGGATGGAAATATAAAATTAAAGAGGCAAATGAGGCATTGGGAAAATGTTGTGAAAATACTATCAATTTTCTTTTTTAAAATCTTAAGATTTAAGGTGAAGGCGTAATTCAATATTGTTTACTCACGCACTCTTTTTTTTCTTTTTACGAAGGATGTAAATATTTTTTAAGAATATTTCAACTGTTATGTCGTTTAATTGAGAATGGCAAGTATTTACATAAAGTATATTTTCTTTGTTGCCACAATGGGGATAATTTTTTCAACGTGCGATAGCCCAATTTGGCTTTTTTGAATTGGGTAACGATCAGACCGTCCAACTACGACCTTCTTGGGGTAGGGCACATCCGTCCAGGGAAAAGGTCTTATGTTTGAAGTGTCCAACTTAAACCAGACTTTTAAAATATTTCTTCCAATCATAGAAATTCATTAGAAAGGGAGACAAATAGATATTGGACTTTTGATGCTAGTGATGCTAAAACCAGGCTTTGCTAAATTCTTCCAAGCATAGAATTCATTATAAAAGGAGACACATCAATTCACTCTAAACAGATATCGGACATTTGATGCAAGTGATACATGGCCAGTAATTCTAGCATATACCGGCGATTTAGAATTTTTTTTCTTTTAACACAAGCGGCCTTATTAACCATTGATATGAGGGTTTTCACCATCCATTATCATACCAACCCTCTACTTGTGTAAGTTTTCTTGAAATTTTCATGTGCCATCTCACGCGACACGGCCGGCGTCCACGTCAGTGATTTCCGTCCTAAATTGATCATATAGACTACATTGGAAAATCGTCAAAATGTTTAGGACTATATTGGCCAAATTGAAATATTTAGGACTGAATTGTCTGTTGTACAATAGGTTTACGACTCTTTGGACAATTTCCCCTAAATTTTTAAGTTGTTAGTTGAACATGTCATTCAATATTTAATCATTCTAATACTTCCCGCCATTCGTAAGCCAGATTCTGGCAAAGTCGGAACGTGGAAATACGTAATCGAGGAGGCAAATGAGTGGCTGGGAAAAATTCATGCTTGAGACTTCTTACTCTGATACCGCTTAGAATTTTATGAAATTACTCTTAACTTTTTTAAAACCATGAGTATGTAAATGAAGGTGTGATTTATCATTATTTACTTCTACATTTTTTTTCCGAGGATGTAGATATTTTCTAAGATTGTGATGCTCTTGTTATATCATGAGAGTGGCAAGTCCTTAGATAAAGTATAATTTTTTTTGTTGACGCAATTTGTCCATTTTGTCAACGGCTCACCCCAATTTGGCTTTTGAATTGGATAACGAGCGGACTGTCCACATACGACCTTCTTCGGGTAGGGCGCGTGCGTCAGAAAAGGTCTAACGTTTGAAGCGTGCAACCGCAACCAGAGTTTAGTAATTTCTTCCAAGCATAGGATTCATTAAAAAAGGAAACAAATCAATAATTTTTTTGGACTAACGAGACAAATAAATTCACCAAATATTAAACTTTGGGAAATTCTAATTAAGGACCCGAAGTGCCCTCGTTTTTTTAAATAAGAGTATGAAGTAAACTCTGTTTCAATTAATGGCTTAAAGTAGCCAAAAAGTCTCAAATAAGAGTCTGAAGTGGACCATGTTTCAATTAAAGGCATAAAATGGCAAAAAAATCTCAAAAAATGACTTCATTTAAGGGCAACTTTGTCTTTTTCCTATATTGATTAAATAAAATAAAAACAATAAAAAGGGGGGAAGAAGGCCAAGGGCGACAGCCCCCGCCCCTTGGTGCCGCCGCCCCCGTCGCTGGCCAGAAAGGGCCGGCGGGGGCTCAGCCTAGGCCAGCGACCCTCGCGAACCGAGGCAAGGGTCACGGCCCTCCACCCCGAGCTGGGCAAGAGTCGGCGACCTTCGCCCAACTCAAGGTGGAGGGTTGGTGGCCCACCCAAATCTAGGTGGGGGAGAGGGGGCGCGACCCTCGCCCAAATCTGGACGAGGGTCGTCGAGCCCTCACCCTAGTTGGTGAGGGTCATCGGGGCCTTGCCGAGGGTCGGCAACGGGGTAGCAATAGTAAGGGGCTGCTACCCCTTGCCTTCTTCCTCCATTTTTTTTTCTTCTTTTTCGTTTTCATTTCTTTAATATTTTTATTTTATTTAATCAATAAAGTGAAACTATGAAAATGCCCTTATTTGAAACTTTTTGGCCACTTCAGGCCTTTAATTGAAACAATGTCCACTTTAGGCCCTTATTTGAAAAAACAAGACCACTTCGGGCCCTTAATTGGAATTTTCCCATAAACTTTTGATGCAAGTGATATATATTATGCAATTGCTACATCACATGACATTAATTGAGAAAAAAATCAAGCTTGTAAAAAAATGATTTACTTTTCTAAAATTTATAGGATTGCTGACAACTATTGTAAAAGTTTAGACTATTGGCTAATGACATAAATTTAATATTTAGGCTCCGTTTGTTTCATAGAGAATTTTCTATTGAAAAACATTTTCTAACATGCGAATTCTTTAGGAAAATAAGTCAATAGAAATCTTTTCATAATCAATGGAAAAGCTTAGCTTTATTTCAAGAAAATGATTTGTTCTTATAAAAATTAGAAATCGTTTTCAAAATACAATTAGATATCGACACTTGGACTAAAAACTTGGGTATAGGAATCGCAATTGCCTATGCTTGTGTCACGCCCCGGCCCTTGAGCGCGTGACAATCTCGTTACTTTTCTTGGGTCATTAAAAAATGGGACATCCTAAGACCCATCGTTGATCCATTCTTTTTGTCCTTTGATTAACGCAAACGGAAATGATTAATAATCACTCAAACAGTCACAACAACAAGGATAGTAGGAAAAACAACAGAATTACAATCATCAGCAAAACATGCTTTAATTATATATTAGTCAACCCTAGAAAGTTTATATGTACAAGCCCTTACTACTGCTACTTCCTAAGGAGACCATAAAAAAAAAAAAAATCAAGGTCAGGGTTGACTTAAATTTCTCTATGCGAAGGCACCTTGATCTGAACCAGGATTCGGGTGCGGTGTTATCATGAGGTCCTGATCCATTGGAACCCCGAACCACACATGTCGACCTTCCGATCTATGGTCCTGAAAAACGGTTAACAACAACAAGTGAGATAAAATCTCAGTAAATTAACAACTTAAGCCTCGTATAGGGTGCTAATTCGCCTAGAGCATACCCTAAACATGCAGCTTATTGTCGAAAACATATCAATAGTGAGCAATTCTCGCTTTACTCAATCTATAACAAGTTCGAGCGACTCAACTCATTCAACAAACAAACCACACATATTCTTACCTCGCATTGGCACATATCCTGCATAATATCAATTATAGCATTCTATAACAATGCATCAGACAAGGTCCATAATCAGAACACATATCACCATTTCTCATTCGCAATGCATCCAAGCGTGTTCCAATTGTATTGCCTAGTGATTATGATCGCTTTCGGCCACTGCACAACCCGAAGGTTGGCAATCTCGACCTCTCTAGGCCACAGCACAACCCGAAGGTTGACGATCTTCCGGCATGATCGGGCATCGTCCCGCCCCATCGAGCACGGCAACGTCTCAACCTCCTGGAAGATCAAGCGTAGCCACACCTCGACCTCCCCCACAAGTAGGCAACATTCCCTAAGGAGAATCGGTCCGACCTCTACCGCGATCCGCCATCCAAACTCCCGCTAGGCATCCGATAAAATCGGGCATCGTCCTCAAACAGCATTGGGGGTCAGTACACTTTGTGATCATACGAGCACACCAATCATACATATCAATCTCATTTCTTCTTTCTTTTAGCCAATGCAACCATTATACGTGCTCATGTCATGATTCGTGCTCATACGTCAAACTTATGACAATCTTTCACACGTAAAAATGCCATAATAAAATCACACATCATCACACGTACATGCTTATCCCGTCAACTTTACGTACTTCATTTCTCAAGCATGCTAGATTATTCCAATACCTAAAACTTGGTATCCAAATACAACACTACGCAAATCACCATTTATATGCTAAAAATTACATTCTTTTTAACTAGGAAATAATAGTTCAAGAGGTAATCACTTTTCTAAGGTAATCTCAACAACATACAATCATGTATAATCTTGTATAGAAATACCATATAATTCAAGTACAAAACATATTAATTAAGAATTATCACCCAAACTTTGATAGCTTATTGATAATTCATCGATAACTTATCGCCTATTTGACGATAGCTTATCATCCATTTTTCGATAATTTATCACTTAAGTACCGATAGCTTATCGTCCTTTTATGATAGCTTATCATCCAAATGCCTATAACTTATCATCCATTTGATGATAGCTTATCATTTAATTACCGATAGCTTATCATCCCTTTTATGATAGCTTATCACCTTTCCTTGATAGGTTATCACTTCCACTTATCACTTTCCTTGATAACACATTACTATCACTTATTATTTCATGATAACTTAATACCATTTCTACTCCACTTATCATGATAGCCTATCAACTAATCCATCCATAATTAGTTCTAAACCTTACTTAATTTAATCCTAAACGTAATTAACAACCTAACCAAATATTAGGGAGTTAACTCATTAGTTTAATGGCAATGACGAATGATGATGAACGACAAAGGTGCGGCTTGGCTTGGCGCGGCAACGACACGGTTCGGCTTGGGCTCGGCGACTTGGTGCGGTGCGGCTTAGACAGCGGTGAGGGCACAGTGGCGCACCTTGAACAGCGGTGACAACAACTACAGGCGAATGACTCGGCGGCAAGGGTGCAGCAAGGGCAAGTGGCATGGCGAACAGGCGATGGCAAAGGGTGGCTGAACTAAGAGGAAAATGAAAGAGAGGAAAAAGAGAGAGAGAGAGAGAGAGAGAGAGAGAGAGGGGAAAGAGTGAAAGTGAGAGTGAGAATGAGGAAGAGAGAGGGGGCTGTCTTCACTTTGCCTTCTCCACCAAGTTTGCATTATTGTTGTCCATAAATGCAACTCCAAAACTTATCTAATTTGGCTCATAAATCCAAGACAAATCTTAGGTAAATAATTGAAGGAAAGAAAGAAGAGAGAGAGAGAATGGGTGGAAGTCTTCTACTCCAAGATGTCTTCTCACTTCTTCACCAAGTCTTCACTTTGCATTTATCGAAATTGCCTCTTGTCCATTAATTTTGTCCCTTAGAGTTCAAGTTTTCTAGAAGAGGTGTTTTGGTAATTTCCCCTCTTGGCACTATTCACATGGGCTTGATACTATTCACGAGAGCTAGAGCTTGAATTTAATGGGCTCAGTGGGCTTGATATCCAAATGGCTCATTATTTGAGCCAAAAATGGGCTTTCGAGGGGCAAAACGGTAATTTCCTCTTATAGAGTCTCTTGGTGGCCGAATTTCATAGGAAATAGGCTCGTTGGTTCATGCCAAGTCCGTAAGTTCTTTTTAGTTCTCAATTTCCGGCTTACCGTCACTTATTCGAAAATTTATGGTTTATAGATAAACTTTGAAATTTTGATAATGTAATATCCAATACTCTTTATTGGATTAGAATTCGTGGTTTAAATCCTTCGAATTCAATCTTGTACATTGGTCCAAAATTAGGGATATCACAACTTTTCTCTCCTTATAAAAATTTCATCCTCGAAATTTAAATTATTACATGATATCCTCAAAAAAATAGGGATATTGGCGTCTCATTATCTCTTCGCTTTCCCACATTGCTCCCTATGTTCAGTGATGTTGCCAAATCACTTTAACCAAGGGAATCGTCTTGTTTCGTAGCACTTGCTCTTTTCTGTCATCTATCCTTACTGGTCGTTCCAAGTTCGACACTCAGTTGTCTACTTCTATTTTCTCAAAATTAATCACGTGAGCCGGATTAGGCTCATACTTTTTTAACATAGATACGTCAAAGACATCATGTACTTGAGCAAGTCTCGGTGGCAACACGAGACGATAGGCCAAAATCCCAATTCGTTTCAAGATTTCAAAAGGTCCAACATACTTCGGACTCAGCTTTTCTTTCTTGTTGAATCGTGAAGTACCTCACATCGGTGATACCTTGAGGAACACATTAGCACTCACTTGGAATTTCAATGGTCTACGTCGCTTATCTACATAACTTTTCTGGCGGCTTTGGGCTGTCTTAAGTCTTTCTCTAATAACCTTAACAACGTCCAATGATTGTTGCACCAACTCAGGATTCATGATCTTTCGTTCATCAATTTCGTCCCAACAAACGGGAGTCCTACAAGCACTACCATACAATGCTTCAAATAGTGTCATTTTGATGCTCTATTGATAACTGTTGTTGTAGGCAAACTCAACAAGATGAAGTTGTTCCACCTAACTTCCCTTAAAATCCAAAACACATGCTCGTAACATATCCTCAAGCATTTGAATTGTTCTCTATGATTGGCCATCCGTCTACTGGTGATAGACTGTACTATATTGTAGTTTCATTCCTAAGGCAATCTGCAAGCTTTTCCAAAACGTGGCAGTAAACTTGGGATCTCGATCTAATGTGATCGTCACTAGCACTCCATGAAGACGAACAATTTGTCGCACGTACAAGTCAGCATATCTATCCAATGTGAAATCCTTTCGTACGGCGATAAAATGTGCGGACTTCGTTAGTCTATCAACCACGACCCAAATGGAATCGTTACCTCGTTGACTCCTTGGTAATCCTATCACAAAATCCATTGTAATATGTTCTCATTTCCATTCTAGGATCTCGAGAGGTTGTAGTGATCCATCAGGCTTGCAATGCTATGCCTTCACTTGTTAGCACGTTAAGTACTTAGCTACGTGCTTAGCGATATCAACCTTCATGCCAATCCATTAATAATATTGCCTCAAATTCTGATACATCTTTGTGCTGTCCAGATGAATACTGTAGCTACTACGATGAGTTTCTGACAAGATTTCCTCCTTAAGCCCTGAATCATTGGGCATGCATAATCGTCCGCGAAATCTCAATATTCAATCCACAGCTACTTGAAAATCAACTTTCCCCTTTGCTAAATCCTCTTGCAGAATCTTTTGGATTGCAGGATCTATCGATTGCAAGGCTTTAATTTTTTTCCTACACTTCTGGTTCAATCCTTATAGTAGCCATGAGACTCAATAGGTGGCTTTCCTCAAACTTAAAGTCTGAATTTCTCACTTCTTTGAGAAAAAAGCCATTCTTAGACCATCATTTATGCAATCGTTGATTTTTTACTAGGCGCATCAGCCACCTTATTGGCTTTACCAGGATGGTACAGAATGTCACAATCGGAATCCTTAAGAAGCTCCATCCAACGTCGTTGTCTCATGTTCAACTCCTTCTAAGAGAACAGGTACTTGAGACTTTCGTGGTCAGTGTAAACCTGAAACTTTTCTGCCCATAGATAATGTTTCCAAATCTTGAGGGCAAAGACGATTGCTGCCAATTCCAAATCATGCGTCGAATAGTTCAACTCATGAGGCTTTAACTAACGGGACGCGTATGCAACCCCTATTCCATGTTGCATTAGAACGCAGCACAATCTCTTAAACGACACATTACTGTAGATATCATAACCTCCTGGACTAGACGATATTGTCAAAACTAGAGCTATAGTTAGCTTGTGCTTAAGCTCTTGAAAACTACGCTCGCACTTATCTGTCCATTCAAACTTCTCGTCCTTCTTTAGCAATCATGTTAGAGGCATAGCTATCGCAGAAAACCTTTCTACAAAATGTCTATAATAGCCTGCTAATCTCAAGAAACTCCGAATCTCTATTACAGTCGTTGGCCTTGGCCAATCCATAACCGCTTCAATCTTGGTCAGATCTACGGAAATTCCTTCGCCAGAGATTACATGTCCAAGTAAAGCTACATGAGCTAATCAAAACTTGCACTTATTGAACTTAGCATACAATTTATGCTCTCGAAGGATCTGCAGAATTGTCCTCAAGTGTTGTTCATGTTCCTCATGACTTCTCAAGTACACCAGAATGTTGTCAATGAACATAATCACGAACCGGTCCAAATACTCCTTGATCACACAGTTCATTAGATCCATAACAGCAGCAGGGGCATTTGTCGGACCAAACAACATTACCGTAAACTCATGATGACCACAGCGAATGCCATCTTTGGTATATCTTCCTTCTTAATCCTCAACTGGTGATAGTCCGTCCTTAGGTCTATCTTGGAACATTTTGAAACTCTTTGAAGTTAGTCAAACAAATCGTCTATTCTTGGTAACGAGTACTTGTTCTTGATCATTACTTGATTGAGTTGTCGATTATCGATGCAAAGACGCAACAATCCAACCTTCTTTCTTATAAACAGAACCAGCATTCTCCAAGGCGATGCACTAGGGCGGATGAATATTTTATCCAATAATTCTTACATCCACACTGTTAATTTCTTTAACTCTGATAGAGCCATGCAGTACAGTTCTTTGGAAATCGGCTCCATTCCAAAGACTAACTCAATCACAAATTCTATTTCCCTTTCTAGGGGTAATCCAGACAATTCTTTTGGAAAGACATCGGAAAAGTCTCGTACTATAGTGATGTCATCTATCCTTGGTTTCTCAACCAACATATTAACCATGATTGTCAAATAACCTTGGCAACCCTTATCTAGCAAGGTCGTCGCCTCAAGCGACAAAATCAAAGGAATCGAAGGGGACTCTCTGTTTCCAATGAATTCGAAACTAACCCTTCCTAATGGGTTAAATTTAATTGCTTTACGATAGCAGTTCATCGTAGCTTGTTGCTTAGTGAGCCAATTTATTTCGATTATAACATCAAAGTCATCTATTGCCAACACAATCAAATCTATTCTTTCCTCTCGACCACTTATGATTATCTTACAACTTGAACATCCTACCGCAAACAATACTTTGTCTTTTAACGGGGTAGAAATACTATGAACCGTTTCCAACGGTTTCGGACTTAACCCAACTAACTCAATAAATTGTTTAGCAACAAACGAATACGTAGCTCTCGGATCAAACAAAGCATAAGCAATATGATCGTGCAAGGAGACCGCATATGTAACAATCGGCGAATCCTTCGCCTCTTTCCTAGTAACAACATAAACCCTTCCTTGCATCAAAGGTCGATTCAGATTGTTCTGCGGGACGTTCCCTAATAGTTGTCCTCCTTGCGGCGATGGCGCTAGTGCTCCAAAAAGTCTATGTGGATGGTTTCACACTTGGTGGCTGTGCTGACCACTTCCATAATAGACTCTTATCCTAGCAGGACATGGGGTTGTTCCATGTTTTCTATTACAGAATTGGCACACACCAACTGAGTTGTATGCCGACTTTCCTATGTCGGTTGGGAAGGACATAATACTTTCCTCCAGTCATTGGCCTCTTCCCAAACTGATGGTTGTCCCGATTAGGTGCAAACTACGATTCAGATGCAGTTGCACGTTCTTCCATGTTCCTTTCAATAAGTTGGGCCCTTTCGTATAGCTCATTATAGTCCTTGAGGTTCAAGGGTACCAACTGATCCTTAATCTCCGATTTCAGACAATCTCAGAATCTCCTCACTTTATCCACCGGGTACTCAATCAATCTCGGTGCATATCTAGACAACTCGGCGAACTTCGCCTCTTATTGGTCTACTGACATATGGTTCTGATGAAGTCGCTAAAATTCAATCATCTTTTGTTCCTTTGTACGGTTTGAGAAATATTTCCCATTAAAAGCTCTAATGAAGGCATCCCACACTAGGACCATACCTTCAGGAAATACCCTTCCTCGAGTGGCTTCCCACCAAGAACTAGTGTTACCTTGCAGTTGGTACACAGCCAGTGTCACTTTGTCTTCCTCCGAGCACCTCATCAATGCGAAAACCTTTTTGACTCCTTGATCTAGATGGTTGTAGCTTTAGGATCACCCACTCTAGTAAACTTTGGCGGCTTAAGCTTCAGAAACTACTCAACCACCCTATGCATTAGTTGATCGCCATTCCTGTTTCCAGCCAACGGGACTTCATTGGGTTCGGTGGCTGCAGCAGCAGCATCAGCTTGATGCTGAGCTTGTTTCCCCATGAGATTTCTCAAAACTTTCAGAGCTTAAAGAACCCTATCCAGCCGAGGATCCTCTTGAGTCGCCCTTCCTCTAGGCACTCTGGCATTACGGTTGCTTATCTAGCAGGAATCTTATGAAATCCCGCTTGTATAATTCTAACATGAAGTTAGATTTCGTGAACCACAATCCTAAAAATCAATCAGCAATCATAAGCACGATGTATTTTTCCTAACTAACTATCCAAAAACCCAACGCGCCTTATCACTCCAAGTTATGACCATGCTCTGATACCAATAAAACGGGGATGTCACGCCTCAACCCTCGAGCGCGCTACAATCCTGTTACTTCTCTTGGGTCATTAAAAAATGCAACGTCCTAGGACGCGTTGTCGACTCGTTCTTTTTATCCTTTGTTTAACACAAGCGGAAACGATTAATAATCACCCAAACAGTCACAACAACAGGGATAGCAGGAAAAACAACGGAACTACAATTATTAGCAAAACACACTTTAATTATATATTAGTCAACCCTATAGAGTTTATATGTACAAGCCCTTACTATGGCTATTTCCTATCGAGACCATAAAAAAGATACCAAAGTCAGGGTTGACTTAAACTTCTCTACACGATGGCACCTTAATTTGAACCAAGATTCGGATGCGATGCTATCACGAGGTCCTGATCCATTGGGACCTCGAATCGCACATGTTGACCTTCCAATCTATGGTCTTAAAAAACGGTTAATAACAACGAGTGAGATAAAATCTCAATAAGTTAACAACCTAAACATCGTGTAGGGTGCTGATTCGCCTAGAGCATACCCTAAACATGTAGCTTATTGTCGAAAACAAATCAATAGTGAGCAATTCTCACTTTACTTAATATATAGCAGGTTCAAGCGACTGAACTCATTCAACAAACAGACTACAGCCATTCTTACCTCGCTTTGGCACATACCCTGCATAATATCCGTTATAGCATTCTATAACAATGCATTGGACAAGGCCCATAATCAAAACACATATCACCATCTCTTATTCGCAATGCATCCAAGCGTGTTTCAATTTTATTGCCTAGTGATTACGATCGCTTTAAGCCACGGCACAACCTGAAGGTTGGCGGTCTCAACCTCTCTAGGCCACGGCACAATTCAAAGGTTGGCGGTCTTCCGGCATGACGGGGCATCGTCCCGGCCCATCGAGCACGACAACGTCTCAACCTCCTGAAAGATCATGCGTGACCACACCTCAACCTTCCCCGCAAGTAGACGACATTCCTTAAAGAGAATCGGTCCGACCTCTACTGCGATCCGTCATTCGAACCCCCACTGGGCATCCGATAAAATCGGGCATCATCCCTAAACAACATTGGGGGTCAGTACACTTTATGATCACACGAGCACACCAATCATGCATACCAATCTCATTTCTTCTTTCTTTTAGCCAATGCAACCATTGTACGTGCTCATGCCATGATTCGTGCTCATACGTCAAACTTATGCAATCTTTCACACGTAAAAATGTCATAATAAAATGCACGTCATCACACGTACATGCTCATCCTGTCAATTTTACGTACTTCATTTCTTAAGCATGCTAGATTATTCCAATACCTAAAACTTGGTATCCAAATACGACACCACGTAAATCACCATTTATATGCTAAAAATTACATTCTTTTTAACTAGAAAATAATAGTTCATGAGGCAATCACTTTTCTAAGGCAATCACTTTTCTAAGGCAATCTCAACAACATACAATCATGTATAATCATGTATAAAAAATACCATATAACTCAAGTACAAAACACATTAATTAACAACTTATCACCCAAACTTTGATAGCTTATAGCGTATTTGACGATAGCTTATCATCTATTTTTCAATAGCTTATTACTTAAGTACCGATAGCTTATCATCCTTTTATGATAGCTTATCATCCA
This sequence comes from Metrosideros polymorpha var. glaberrima, assembly GCA_001662345.2. Taxonomy (NCBI): domain Eukaryota; kingdom Viridiplantae; phylum Streptophyta; class Magnoliopsida; order Myrtales; family Myrtaceae; genus Metrosideros; species Metrosideros polymorpha. The sequence goes on from BCNH02000003.1 coordinate 15,660,587, forward strand.
AATGCAGATAACTTATCATCCCTTTAATGATAGCTTATCATCCCTTTGATGATAGCTTATCACCTTTCCTTGATAGGTTATCGTTTCCACTTATCACTTTCCTTGATAATATATCACCATCACTTATCATTTTATGATAACTTATCACCATTTCTACTCCACTTATCATGATAGCCTATTAACTAATCCATCCATAATTAATTCTAAACCTCACTTAATCTAACTTTAAACGCAATTAACAATCTAACCAAATATTAGGGAGTTAACTCACTAGTTTAATGGGGGCGACGAATGGCGATGAACGACAAAGGCGCGGCAACGGCACAGTTCGGCTTAGGCTCAGCGGCTTGGTGCGGTGCGGCTTAGATAGCAGTGAGGGCACGGTGGCGCTCCTTGAACGGCGGCGAAAGCGATTACGGGCAGCTTGGCTCAACGGTACAGTAATCTGAACGGTGGCAAGGGCGAACGGGCGATGGCGAAGAGTGGCTAAACCAAGAGGAAAATGAAAGAGAGAAAGAGAGGGAAAAGAGAGAGAGAGGGAAAAGAGTGAAAGTGAGAGTGAGAATGAGAAAGAGAGAGGGGGTTATCTTCACTTTGTCTTCTTCACCAAGTTTGCATTATTATTGTCCATAAATGCAACTCCAAAACTTATCTAATTTGGCTCATAACTCCAAGACAAATCTTAGGCAAATAATTGAAGAAAAGAAAGAAGAGAGAGAGAGAGAGAGGGAGAGGGAGTGGAAGTCTTCTACTCCAAGACGTCTTCTCACTTCTTCACCAAGTCTTCACTTTGCATTTATCAAAATTGTCTCTTGTCCACTAATTTTGTCCTTTAAAGTCCAAGTTTTCTAGAATTGGTATTTTGGTAATTTCCCCTCTTGGCATTATTCATGTTGGCTTGGTACTATTCACGAGGGTTAAGACTTGAATTTAATGGGCTTAGTGGGCTTGATATTCAAAGGACTCTTTATTTCGGCCAAAAATAGACTTTCGAGGGCAAAACGGTAATTTCCTCTTATAGGGCCTCTTGGTGGCCGAATTTCATAAGAAATAGGCCCGTTGGTTCATGCCAAGTCCATAAGTTTTCTTTGGTTCTCAATTTCTAATTTACTGTCACTTATCCGAAAATTTAGGGTTTACCGATCAATTTTGAGATTTTGATAATGTAACGTTCAATACTCTTCATCAGATTAGAATTTGTGGTTAAAATCTCTTGAATTCAATCTTAGTACATTGGTCCAAAATTAGGGATAGCACAGCTTGGATTCTCGACGACAAGCCTAGGTTCGTAAAAATCGGGTCCAAAATCTCGGTGCCCATGCTCTAGTCCCAGATAGCCATGCTCGGGGACCCAGCTCTCGCTCCCAAGTCATTAGCATCTAGGCCCAAGTCCATCGAGGCCTGGGCCAACCCAATGGTTGTGCCAAGAACCCGGCTCCTATGCCCAAGTCATTGGTACCCGAGCCTTGATATATTAAGGCTGAGCATGAGTCTTTGGTGCCATGCTCGAGCACTTAGTAGCTGAGCCCAAGAAACCCCAGCTCCTGGGCTTGGGGACCTAAGAGGCTCAAGTCCCTTAAGGCCGTGGCACACCGACGCTTGAGTCGGGGTCCTCGACCCTTGGGTCTAGGATCGTGGTAGCTGGGCTTGGGTCCCTTGAGGCCAAACCCAAGACTTGGGGCCCTTGCCCAAGTCTTCAGTAGTCTTGCCCAAGTCCTCAGAGCCCCAATGGCTTAGCCTATCTCCCCTGTGGTTGGGTCTAGATCTCGACGCCCAAGCCCAGGTACCATAAGAAAGAAAAATTGTGCACAATCTATAGAAGTATTTGTGCTATAAAAATTAAATTTGATAAAACTTTTGACACAAATAGTGTATGTCTCTTCAGAGAAATAAAAGTAAGAACGGAAAATAATTTTCAGTTCATTTTCATATTTCAGCCAAATACCGAAAAATATTGACATTCTCCGAGAAAATGACTTCTTGAATTTTTTTTCAAAAATGTCAAATTTTTGGCAAACAAATAGAGTATTAAGTATTCCAACAAACAGAGTATTAATTATTCCAACACTTCCTTTTTGGAGTAAATTAGATTATGGTCCAAAATTAGAGCATGAAAATATATAATTAGAGAGGCATGTGAGAGACTAAGAAAAATTTAAGGACTTCTTACTCTGATATTATATAAAATTTTATGAAATCAATCTCAGCTTTTCCAAAATCTTAAGGATTTGGATGAATGCGTAATTTAACTACTTACTATGACACTTTTTCCTTTTACGGAGGATGTAAATATTTTGTAAGAATGTGATCGATTTGTTCATGTAACTGGGAATGGAAAGTCTTTTCGTAAAGTATATTTTCGCTGTTGCCACAATCGGTCTAGTTTTTCAACGTGCGACAGCCCAATTTGGCTTTTGTATTGGATAACTATCAGACTGTCCAAATACGACCTTATTGATCCAATTTCTTCACCATAAACAGATTTGGACTTTTGATCCAAGTGATGCTAAAACCAGACTTTGATAATGTCTTCCAAGAGTAGAATTCATTAAAAAAAGGAGACATGTCAATTCACCCTAAACAGATATTGAACTTTAGGCTCCGCTTATTTTTGCAGAAAACAAATGATTTGAAAAGCATTTTCCTAAAAACGATCGCCTAAATCACTTACAAAAATTAATGAAAGAAAAATACTTTTATCGTCCGCAAAAATGTTTAGACATAAATTGTTGTCAACAATGATAATATTTTCCATTTACTAATTATTGTCAAGCGTTATTAGCAATCATTTTTAAGAAAATATTTCTCAAATCATTCATTTTTTGTGAAATAGATATTTCTAAGACATACTGATCCCATAAAAGTATTCTACACGAGTGGTATTATTAACCCTTGATTCAAGTGTTTTAACCATTCATTGCCTCACCAACTCTCAAATCAAAGGTGAATGAGGCTGCTTGACATTTTCTTTATATTGAAGGTGCACCGTCTAATTTTCCATAAATTAATCTTAGGTAGAGAGAGCTGGTTTTGCGTTTAATTTAATTACAAAAGGAAAATTCTATGTTAGATATTAGACAAAATAGAGAGTATCAATAATTTCTTCTTTTAAAAATCAGAAATGTTTCAAAATACAACTAGATATCGACACTTGGACTAAAAACTTGGGTGCTTGGGCACTGGAATCGCAATTGCCTATGCCTGGATCCTTGACGACGGGCCTAGGTTCGCAAAAATCGGGTCCAAAATCTCGGTGCCCATGCTCAAGTCCCCAATAGCCATGCTTGGGGACTCGGCTCCTGCTCCCAAGTCATTGACATTTGTGCCCAAGTCCATTGAGGCATGGACCAAGACCCCAATGGTTGTGCCAAGGACCCAGCTCCTACGCCCAAGTCACTAACACCCGAGCCTTGATCCATTAAGGTTGAGCCTGAGTCCCTGGTGCCATGCTCGGGTACCAAGTAGCTGAGCCCGAGAAACCTCAGCTCCTGTGACCAAGACCTTGGCTCTTGGGCTTGGGGACCCTAGGGGCTCAAGTCCCCGAAGGTTGAGGCACATTGACGCTCGAGTTGGGGTCTACAACACTTGGGCCTAGGATCATGGTAATCGGGCCTAGGTCCCTTGCCTGGGTCTTCAGTAGTCTTGCCCAAGTTCTCGGAGCCCTGATGGCTAAGCCTAGGTCCCTTGTGATTGGGTTTAGATCTTGACGCCCAAGCCTAGGTACCATAAGAAAGAAAATTTGTGTACAATCTATAGAAGTATTTATGCTATAAAAAAAATTAATTTGATAAAACTTTTGACACAAATAGTGCGTGTCTCTTTAGGAAAATAAAAGCAAGAATGGACAATAATTTTCAATTCATTTTCATATTTCATCCAAACACCGAAAAATATTGACATTCTCCAAGAAAATGACTTCTTGAAATTTTTTTCAAAAATGTCAAATTTTTTGCTAACAAATAGAGTATTAAGTATTCCAACAAACAGAGTATTAATTATTCCAACACTTCCATTTTGAAGTAAATTGGATTATGGTCCAAAATTAAAGCATGAAAATACATAATTAGAGAGGCATATGAGAGACTAAGAAAAATTTAAGTTCAAGATTTCTTACTCTGATAATATATAAAATCTTATGAAATCACTGTCAGCTTTTCCAAAATCTTAAGGGTTTGGATGAATGCATAATTTAACTATCTACTCCGACACTTTTTTTTTCTTTACGGAGGATGTAAATATTTTGAAAGAATGTGATCGATTCGTTCATGTAACTTGGGACTGGAAAGTCATTTCGTAAAGTATATTTTCGTTGTTGCGACAATTGGTCTAGTTTTTTCAACGTGGGATAGCCCAATTTTGCATTTGTATTGGATAACGATCAGACTGTCCAAATACGACCTTATTGATCCAATTTCTTCACCATAAACAGATTTGGACTTTTGATCCAAGTGATGCTAAAACCAGACTTTGATAATTTCTTCCAAGAGTAGAATTCATTAAAAAAGGAGACATGTCAATTCACTCTAAGCATATATTGATCTTTAGACTCGGTTTATTTTTGCGGAAAATAAATGATTTGAAAAGCATTTTTAACAATGATTGCCTAAATCGCTTACAAAAATGAATGAACAAAAAATATTTTCATCATTCACGAAAATATTTAGAGATAAATTGTTGTCGACAGTGAAAATATTTTCCATTGATTAATTATTGTCAAGTGATATTAGCGATCATTTTTTAGAAAATATTTTTCAAATCATTAATTTTCCATAAAACAAATATTTTTAGCACATATCAATCCCGTAAAAGTATTCTACACGAGCGGTGTTATTAACCTTGATTCGAGAGTTTTAACCATTCATTTCTTCACCAACTCAAAAATCAAGGGTGGATGAGGCTGTTTGCGTAAGTTTTCTTTGTATTGACGGTGCACTGTCTAATTTACCATAAATTAATCTTAGGTAAAGAGAGCTGGTTTTACGTTATAATCTAATTACAAAAGGCATAATTGTCTGTTAGATATTAGACGGAGAGAGAGTATCAAGAACCGTCGATTTTTTTTTTTTTTCCTTTTCATTACGAGTAAAAACAATCAATTTGGAAAAAGAATGACATCGTATACATATTACATTGAGAAGTTTTAGGTGGTGCAATAATACCACTACGTTAGTCCCAATTTCACAGAAAAACCCTCAAAATATTATCATGAGCTTGGATATTTAATAACATGGTGGTCACTTTTGGTCCATTATAAGTAAGGAGAGACAGAAATAACGATTGGGTTTGTAGAAAATAAACGATAGAGTTCTAATTTGTACCTAAATTTTACTAAAAAAAAATCTATAATGTCTTCCATGTCTTTTCGTTTTTTTGGACACGAGTCTGCCATGTCATATAGCATGTGTATAGTCAGATACGAAAAAAAGAAAAAGAAAACAAACTCAAATTAGGAAACACTAATTAAAAGAAAACAACGTTTCTTTTTCTACAGTGACTTATTTCTTTGAAGACCCTCAAATCAAGTTGGCTTTTCTGTTTTTGATAAAGCACGAAAAATAATCTTAAGATACGCTCTTGAGAATGCACCGAAAAACGAAATTTTAATTCAGCAACTCGATTAAAGAAGCTTAGGTTATATATTTGGACTACAGACTTGCATCTCTTATATAACTTTTAAACTAAAGCACTCTTCCCTTCATTTTCTTGAAGTATCTCTCCTTCAAAATTTAGATTAGTGCAGTTACTGCACTTCGATGGTAGAAAATTTATTCAGTTAGTTCTAAACCTATTATACGGATATCAATTCAGTTCTAAACTTTTCAAATTTATCAATTTAGTCATAAATCTTTACACGGAATTCGAATGTAGTTATTCCAATCAATTTTTGTCGAAAATCACTAATGTAGCAATCCAATCGTTGTCGGCCATCTTATGTGGCATACCGCTACTTCAAAGAAAATGTTGTTTTCTTTTATTAGTCTTACTTGATTTGGGTTATAGTTTCTTGTTTCAATGTTTATTTTCTTTTATTGACTGTAAAGTGCTATATAAATGGAGCTGACGCCGCATGATTATGCCACTTCATTTAAGATAGATATGTTAGTATAATTTGGCATGCGTAGCATCACTCTCCAGGAAGACCCAACAGATCTTCACGCTTATCACTTATAAATTTGAAAACAAGATAACATAGAAACAAAGAGAACGCTTTTAATTATGTGCGGTCGAATGAGTCTATCAATATGCTTGTAGGGACGCTAACTAGAATATCATCTAGAACACACTCGAAATATACATATTTGCACAACTCATGCCGTTATGTGAGCGGAGGTGGAGGCACGAGGTGGTGGCACCAATGCGGCGAGAGATAACGAGTCGTATGGGCTCGACAGAGGCGGACGATGGTGCCGGGAGAGAGAGAGAGCTATTTATGTTGGCCAGAATTGGAATTTGATTGTGTATAGTGAAGAACATACGAAGAAGACTCGTGTACGTGTCGAATTGGATCGGTTTTCGATATTCTTCTTTTATTTTTTTCCTCCTACATCCAAATTGCCTCTTCACGCCACAGCGGGATGCACTTCCGTGGTCAAATCAACCTGATGTAAGCAAAATCCAAGATTGCATCTTCTCTTTCCATCTCACATATGATCAAAGAGAAGATCGAAGTCAAATGAAGACAATTGGCCGTATAATGACAGCAATAACTGCTCAAAAGCTTCTACGATGCTGACTTTCCATTTGAGATCCGAACCGCCTACAAGCGTCTGTCGTGCATTTCCTTTCAAGTGGACGGCACACCAACATTCACAGAAAACACGACGGGGCATTTTTTCAAAAAATCCTAAATATGTTACACGTGGTCAATTCAGTCTCAAACTTTTTGATTTAGTTAATTTAGTCTTGAACATTCTTATGACTTTTCAATGTAATCGTTCAGATCAATTTTGATTGGAGATCGCTGACGTGACCGTCACCTGCCTTATGTGGCAAAGTCGACACTGACTTGAACGATTTTTGAATTTTTTGTAAAACTTCTGTGAATTATTATTTTCTTCTGTGGAACGCCATCGGCCCTTTTAGGAAGATGAACAATGGAACAAAAAAAGAAAAGAACTTTTTTAAAATAATAAAAATCGAAAAAATTATCCACATCAATGCTGGCCATACCACGCAAGACAGAAGACAATAACATCAACAATTTCTTGCTAAAATAATTGAAATGACTACATTGAAAATTTTTTAAAAGATTTATAATAGGGCTCAATTGCCCGTTGTAAAACAAATTTAGGAATTTTTGGATAACTTTCCCATCACCTTACCGGTCGACACCTTTAAACAAGTGCAGACAGGAACGAATCCAAGGAAAAATAAATTTGGGGACCCACAGTACAGTACGGAAAATTCATATGAAGGAAATTTCGTGAGATAATATCGATATTAATATATTAAAAAGCTTTATTTGCGAAATATTTTGGACCAGAGAGATCTATAAAGAAATAGAATTATTTTTTGATTTTTTGAGAAATACTTTTCAACATGCTCGAAATTTGTTGTAACTTTGAAATATAAACACCTTTTTGCCTGAAGAAAAAATAATAGACAAAAGCAATTTGTATATAATTCATGTAAACTTTTACACACTGTAATTTGATAAATTAAGCATTTTAGGTTTATAGTACATTATAATGAATAGAATATGATACCTTCATTCTGGGTGTCTAGGGCTATTTAAGCACCCGAATATGATACCTTCTTTAGTAATACTAATACTATTCTTTATCTTCTTATATTCATCATTTGATGATATGAAATCATTAAGGCTATGTATGTTTCGCGAAAAACATTCTTCAGGAAAACATTTTCCTTGTTTTCGGGCGTTTGGTTTGCTTAGGAAAATTAGCCAACGAAAAATGTTTTCCTAGTCAATGGGAAAGGTATTCCTACCAAAAGTTAAATTCAGGAAAATGATTTCCTCTTTCAAACATCAGAAATCATTTTCCTAGGACACTAGTGCCCGAGATGCTAGACTAGAAATTGCTAACATGGACATTGATCGTCTTACGTGGCATGTTCGGCGCTAACGTGAACAATTTTTACAATTTTAAAAAAATTAAATTTTTTAATATATATTATTATCTTTACTATATTTTTATTTTGTCTTTCTTTTTCATTTTCTTTCTTCCTTTGCCAGATGTCAAGCCTTAGCAATGGCTAGCGACCAGCCACAACAAAGGGTCGACGAGCTCGAGCGTCATCGGCCTCAAGTGAGGCTTGACCTTGCTAGATCTGATGAGGTCAAGCCTCACTCAAGGCCGCAAGCTCGAGCTCGCCAAGGTTTGGCAAGCCTGAGGCTGGCTGGTTCAGCCCCTCTCTCCTGTGGCTGGTCATCAAGGGAGGAAGAAAGAAAAGAAGAAATAAATAAAGAAATAAAATATTATAAAAATTATCCACGTCATTGCTGGTCATGTCAGTAGGACGGCTGATATCCATATTAGTAATTTTGGTAATTTTTTCGCCTAAATAGTGTATGTCTATTTAGGAAAATCAAAATTTTCCTAACCATACGATAGAAAATATTTTCCAATTCATTTTCAGGTCTCAACCAAACAGTGGAAAATATTTTCATTTTTCTAGAAAATGACTTCCCAATTTTTTTTTTCAGAAATGTCACATTTTCTACAAAACAAACGGAACCTAAGTTGACATTTCACATAAAAATTACCGTACTGGAGAAATTTGGCATATATTTCCTCGATCTCATCAAATAAAGTTATTTAATCCTCAATCTCATAAGAAAAACCTTGGTTCTCATGGTTACATTCATTTTATTTAAATGATTCTGAAGCAAAACTAACGTCTGGCTACTCCAAAAATTATTAATATTTTTAAACTATTACAAAGAATGTTAGACATGACTAAGTGCTAATGATATTTGTTCATTGCGTTAGGCAATCCTTTCAATTAGCCAAACTGAAAATTAACTCGTTAAAACCAACAAAAACAATACATAATTTGCCCTACAAGAAAACAAAAGTAATACAGTCATATATGGATAACATTTCGACGAAAAACTGTATATTTTAATATATAAGACAATGCCATTATTTAGTTGTTAATAGTAAGCAAAATTTAATTAGTTAAAAATGGATCGCAAAATTAAATAGCAGAGAGATTCATTCATTTACCTCCAAATGTTCCTCCAATAGCATGGAATCTAGGAGAAACTATCAAAAAGAATTTCCCATTTTTTTCCAAAGCAATTGACTATTATGATAGCTTTTATTTTCTAAAATTAATGGTTTTACCTATGGTCGTTCAATTATATTTTTCATATAAAAATACTTTTTAGAAACAGAAAAAGAAGTTCGGATCTTTGTGTGTCACGATCAATGAATTCGGAATCTAATAAAATGTAGCTATTGGTTTCCGAATAGCTTATGGCTCTTTTCGAAGTGATTTGAGATCCTTCTAAGAGAAAGACTATGAATTTGGAGTATCTAAATCCCTAAGTGAGTTGATTACGCATGTGCCTAGATGACTTCTTTGAAACAATTAGGATCTCACTCTTAGAGGGGCTCTTGTGGATCTCTGTGAAGCCAATAAGAGGAAACCCCATCTTTTTCCTTCCCTTTTTTCTAGACTTGATCATGGGTCTAGCGGCATGATAGGCCCGCCTTAGCTCACCACACCCAAATTACAAATTCGAGTGGACGTAAACGAGAATACTTCTTCAGCATAGGCCTGCCCACTTAGGCTTCGTCAAGTCCACCCGTGCACGCCGGGGTTCGAAGCGCAATTTGAGTAGCCTTGGACAGGCCTATTCGTTCTCCGGCCTATTTGATCATTCAGGCCCAATAAAAGGCCACCCAGGCCCAGTCATTAAGGAAGATAAAATCAATAATCTTTCAATTATCACCCGGTCTAGGCAAGAACTCTTAGGCTAGCTGCATGAACCGGCCCGACCCGACCCGACCCCGCATCATCATGTCTACTTTTCCCCTTAGTACCATGAGACTAGCAATTCAGTTGGAGAGCATATACCGCCGGTCCACCGTCTCATTTTCTAATGCAACTCCCTGGACATTCATCATAAACACAGGCCTCTAAGAAGACAGCAATGCGGCCGCTGCAGACATTATCGTGATGAAACCAACGAGTTTACATTTTTTTTTGTGATCTTTTAGATTCTTGTCTGAAAACCTGTCGATGGTTGTCAAGACATGTCAACAGTGGCCAATTTCTCCTGCTGATTATTGATAAAAATAAACGGAAAAAAGCCGCAAAAAATCATAAACTATATCCATTATGACACATTTACCCTAAATTCTTTTTCTCTAACACCAAAAATTCTAAACTTGTACCGGTGTGACACATTTACCATCCATCAAAGTTCTTTCAATAAGAACTATTAAAAATCTACTTACATAGACGACAAAAAAGACATTGTTGATATGGTGTCCACGTAACTTGAGTGAAATAAAAACAACGTTCGTTTGGTTAAAAATCATCTAACAACCTTGAAAAAGAGTAAATGTGTCATAGTGGACATAGTTTGAGGTTTTCTGTCATAAAAAAAAAAATCAGAATAAATGTGTTATGATAGGGATAGCTTAAGTTTTTTTTTTACTTTCTTTTCAAAATAAAAAGACATCGTTGACACATGTGTTGGTTGGTGGCAGGGTTCAAACTTGTCTGTGTGGAATAAGCACGAGTCATATATTCGACTGTTCACGCGACTAAGTTCAAATGATCCCATACTTTAGGCCGCCCTCGCGGGATCTAACTCGCATCTTTTCTGATTTATAAGATTAGTAGGTACCCTATGGACTTCGATGTCTAGCTATCCGAAGGAAAAGACCTATCTTATCATGCAAAGGAATGGGAGCTTTCTTGGGGCCAGGTACAAAGGAATGAACTGCCTAATGTCATTTTGATAAGTAGGTTTTTGACCAAATACTGTTCCCAAGGAATGATAAAGGATCTGAAACGGGTGAAGCTATGGAAATTGGCCAATAAAAAAGAATAAAATTTATTTGTCTTTTCTCAAGATTGATGTCCTACTACTTAGCAAGTGGTCTCGTAGGCAATGATAGACGATAATGCACTTTAATTCTAAAACTTTCTTAAAATATAATCCAACAATGATAGACGATGATACACTTTAGTCCTAAAACTTTCACAAAGTGTAGTCCTAGAATGCATCCTCATCATCCCTGTTAGTCCTTCCATCAACTCCGTCAGCTTTTCTTGGACGGAAAATACAGAATTGGCTATTTCTCGTCGAGGCAAATCCATCTACGATGTCTTCCAATTGATCGTGACGATTCATTCGTTGTTCAAAGCAAATCTTTGGCCAAAAAGCCTGTTTCTCAGGGAAAATTTCTTTTCTCCTGCTAAAGTTTAATCCTAGATACATTGGAAACCCTCGAGAAAATCTCATTTTATCTGACCCTCTAAAGTAAACCCAGGGTTTGAGTAATCAATGTGCTCTGCTATATTGGGTATAAAAAATCCTGATTCTTGTGCCCCCGAAGCAGATCGAGCACATTGATTACTCAAGCCAAAATCAGATCGAGCTAACCGGTCACTAGTGACGGGGTGTAGCAATCTTAGCATCAATGACCAGGATATAATGCCAAGCAAGGGATTCCAGCTTTCATGACTCGTGACGTTTCTTAAATTCAAACTTTTCCGAGCAGAAGACAATATCAATACCGCAGAAAAGACGGTTGCATGAAAATTCGCCGGCAATCACAATTCATGTATTGGGACTTAGATCAGAGCCAAGCTGAATCGTATACTCGAAACTATTGCAGCAACCTTTCCAAGTGTCCTATTACATTATCCTTCAAATGTGGATAGTGTTCCAAATATTTGGCAGGCAATTGATTTCCCTGCAGCGGTCCAAGGAATGCATCGTTTAGAAAGTCGTCACCATGGAAGTTACTCACCTCACTAGCGGGATAAGCAAGTACTCAGCATAAAATAGCTGTACCACAACAACATCAGAGATTGGAGCAGTTAGGAAGTAGAAAATATCGAGAGAATCCCAGTGCAGAAAGTGCAATATCGGAGAAAATATGTGAAGCTTGTAGGGGATAAGAGAACACCCAGAAAGGATATAGTGACAATAACATGGATATGATTGGGAAAAAAATGAATTTGCTATGACAATGGAGGTACTCGACTATGTCCTGTATAACCCGGCCCATCCGTAAAAATGAGCTTCTAAGTCACCTAACACCACTTCTCACACCTCATAATACATAGCCATCGAATGAGATTCAACGATTACCTTCCAAACGAACATGTAGAATGATGTTATTGCAGCTTTGCTCCTCAGATCAATAGATTTGGCGCGGCTCCATAACAGAGAGCCCAACAGAGCATGACCCAGGACCTGATCCAAAATTCATGGCAGTCAAATTAGTTTCATATCCATTGAAAAGTAGGCAAATCTAAACATTAAAGTAAGAACTAGGTCCCTCAACAGCGTTGCTAATTTCAAAATCCAAAAGTTCATTAGATCAGGAGTGCTGGGACTTCTGAAAGATGTCAATACTACTGGGCCGTTAACAAAATTATAGCATGGGAAATGAACTTAGGAGGCCATTTAAGAGAAGGTAGCTGAAAGTTTAAACTGTCCTGGTATTCCTCCCGCGAATTCTTTCGGATTGTGAGACATGTTCTATTTGCTGTGATGTTCATGAATGGTTCAGAATATTACAAAGATTTGAATCTTTGGACTGTTGGAGATGGGATTACTTTGTTGGTTTGTATGTCCCTAGATAAGGCCCCCCACAAGTCCGGCTAGCTAGTAAGTGGTTCTTTCACGCGAGAATCAGGCCGGGCCCTACCCTACGGGCGGGCATCTCCTGCAATGCAAGCTACATTGTCCGCCACCACCCAAGAAGCAAAAGATTCGAGAGTCCAGGCCAAAAATACATGCATAGATGGCAGTCTAATGACAAGGGCCGACGATGGAAGCTTGGGACGGAGCCGTATGATGTGGAAGTCTCATGTACGGTTCCTTGAGAAGGGAGTGGCTACCTATTGGAGCTTCACCCAACCACCACCGGTCAATTCCACTTTGGGGCCACCCCTTACTCTACCATTATTACAGGGGTATGGGGTTCGAAACATATAAATGTTGACTAATCTGGCTAACATTGAACTTAGTAAAATGAAATGGTTGAATAATTGAAAAATGAAAAGGTATTGCACAATTGATCAAATTACTCGAAAATAAAATCTTTATGATATTCCATTTAAAGTTTGAATAGACGGAACATATTACCGTAAGTACTTTACTCCATAGACACGAAGAGACTGATCCAACAAGAATGGCCACACCATAAGCCATTTCAAGCAGTGATATGCAAATCCAGAATACCTGCCCAAGATTGAAACATAAAGTTAAAGAAATAACTCAAAAAAGAGCTGCTGCAGGATGGTCGCACTTTGTATAAGAAACTACCAACCCGCTCTTGACCCATACGAACGGTGAATGATCGGATACCAAATATCTTGTCTCCGTCAATATCAGGTATATCCTACACAAACACAAACTGAAGGGTGAAACAAAACGGTATATCTGCAAGTGTCAAGCCAACTGGTCTTTACCAAATTGTTTGCAAAGGATGTTACTGTTACCTTAAATAATGCAATAACCACAGAGAAGAAGCTCATAAATGCAGTTGCAAAAATAAGTGGCCTCGAGAAGACTGGTAGTCTTTTGTACACATGGGTCTAAAAATAAAACATGTCATTAGTATCAATACCAAAAAATTGTGACAGATCATACAAATTGGAACTCACATTTGTAGAATAGTTAAATAGCAACTGCGGATAACTTGAATTCATGACACTTCCAAACATCCATGAAAGTACTGCCTACTAATATTAAGAAAAGAAGAAAGGCAGCCATCTCTCAAAAGGATCATTTCAACTGTGTATTACATGCAAAAACAGGTATAGCAAACAAGAGCAAGGTAAAAAGCTTAACAAAGTTATTCATTCCTTGTCAATTTCTGAAGTTTCAAAGGATAAAATAGAAACTAGTAGGCCCTTCTCGATTTTGTGCCGCTAGGTGGTCAGTGCAACTTTTTACTCATTATCTGCCATAATCTATGAATTAATATGTTAAGTTACTTAATTTCGAACAACCCCCCATCCTGGGGCAAACTAAGATTTTGCGAATATATATATATTATCTGGCACCCAAAGTTATTTAAGTTTCTTCATTAACAGTCTATTTGGATGAGTTATTTATGTGCACAAAGAAAAAAGAACAGAGAAATGATGAACTTCCAAATATGAGAATTCCTTAACAAGTTCATTCGTCCAGAATCCAGAAAAAAACCTGCATGTGCAGAAAAAATGCAAGCTGAACAATCACCGCCCGGACAGCTAGGATACACATTGCTGCAACGACAGCAGATCTCTTCCATCTCAACATGGGTAACTGGAACATTACAATTTACAACTTGTAAGCAAATCAACCATGGATTTAATCATGCAGCTACATTGTAACTAATGACTTCCTTGGCTAATACAAACAAAAGTGACAATTTCAATAAAGAGGACATAAAGGAAATTGCATCTTAGACACCATATTAGGAATAGATTCGATAACCTTTTTTTGCTAGCATTAAACAAAAATATAAATGCAAGATAATAGCAAACTTTTTTCTGACTTCAGATGGCAATTGTTTCATCCATGTAACATACACAGTGAAAATGGTTGTTTGTATCTAAATGCTGCTCATTGAACTAAGCTGGTAATCCTTTTACTGTTAAATTGGAGATGCCTAAGAACTATATGATTAGAGTGTTCTGAGTACTGGTGCTATTTCAATAAACTTTACCACAACTGTCCATACGTTAGGAGCAGTTGTGGTCAAAAACCTTCTAATTTGGGATATAAATCCATCTCAGAAGGATCCAGAAATGTCTACAGGGAAATTCTATTTAATTTGTCTACAACTTAATAATTGAACATTCATTTACAAAAATCCATACCTCCAGTAGATTCACATTCCTACAATCAAAATCATGATGATTGCTTATGCTTATATTGTTAATGAAAGAATCCTTTACATTCCGAAATATCATGCAAAAGCTTACGATGAGTAATGATGTCTATCTGCTACGACAGAAGTATGAACTGCATCCTGTGAGAATTACCATATTAGAGGGTCATGAGCAGGAAAGCTTTTGAGGTGAAAAATTTAATGTAATTAGCCAATAAAGTCCAAACATGACAAAGAGCATAAAAAAGGACTTTAAGGTTCTACTATCCTACTAACGCAAACTGCTTTGTTTTGGTCAAGGTTCCTGATGAGAATGTCTAGCAAGTAGCACCAATGGTAAAGAATGGTGCATCCAACTTGGATGAGGGTGATGCCTAATCTTATAAGGATAATTAGGTTTCACAAACCTTCACATACAAATAGGATCTCTAAGGAAAATGTCTATCCAACATTCTTATTGTCATGACTTTTTCCCAGTAAGCTGGTACTTGTGCACTAACTTCTTTGAAAAGAAGCATCATAGCAAAGATAACAACACTTCTTAGAAGTAAGATAAATGCAGAAAGAACTTTGAAGCAACTTAAATGGCTTGCACAATCTATTGTAAAGTATGACATACAGGATCAATGAACACGACAGATATAAGAGCATGTTGATGTTTCTAACCACCAAAAGGCATGTGACAACCACATAAGTGTCAATTCCGCAAAACAGTTTCCCTCATAAAAACATATTCAAAAACTTACAGAACAATTCAAGTAAACATACTCCTGAAGAAGGGGGTGAAGAAAGAACACACTTCCTCCAGCACTAGGCAAGAGTTAAAGTGACACATGAGTACTCACATTGATAGAATAAGCCGTCCCGAGCAAAAAACTGATAAATAGAGCCCAAAACAATGGCCATGAACCAACAATCCATCCAAGCCAAAAACTCTGACAACACAAGAATGATAATTGCAGAATTGGTCCATTGAAATACCAAGAGAAATCTCCATAAGTCTAGAATTCAAGGAAAGCTAATAATTAGGTGATTGAACAGAACAAAGGAGCGCATTCTCTAGCTTTGACCATTCAGATGCACCACAGATTATCAAGAATGAACTCCTTAAGCAAATAAACATCAAGAAGCAGAGACAGTGCACTGGAACAAGATATGACGAAAAACTTCTAAGAGACTGCCACCGCAAATTCTTCAGGACCATACGTTAGAAGCAGTACTAATCCTTTTGTACTTTCCAATTAGTGTACTTGAGAAGCAAATAGCTTGTTATTCTTAGATATATCAGTCGGAGATAAAACTAGTATCTTGTATAATACTCTAAAGGAAACTTGTGGAGATTTTTTTTTTTTTTACTTTATAACATTTTCAGCAGGGATAAAATGTGAAAAGGTTAAAATGAAAAACAAGGCAAAACTGTGCACGGTAGAAACAGTTGTATTTTCTCCCAACAATTGATGGCTGATATTTATGGTCGTACAAGCAGAAATTTCTGCCCATGCACACAACTTCATGAGAAGCACAGCTATGTGTTTGCTGGAGTAAAGAAGACTAAGGGTTAAGTACAACACTGATACCATAATGGAAAAGGATGTAACAATCATGACACCAGTCACAACTGTGTACTCCCCTGATGCAAGCGGAAGATAGGGCTTGTTGACCTGCAAGAGACAAGCAAGACAATTACCATTTAAGCCAGTTATGAAAACATTAACATGTATCTCCTATGAAGTTCAGTATAAGAATTGCATCAAGAGAAATATAGTAGGTGCTCAATCTATGTACATTTGATTATAACAGAATGTCTCCAATGAAAGGACAAATAATGTACTTTTTGATTTCTCCTCATCAGATTCATGTGTTCATGGCTGGAAGGGTGAACATCTAAGGGCTTCAATTGGAATAGTATTAATGGTGGATCCATCACGTACTTTTGACTTATTCTCATCGAAATCATGTGTTCATTGCTGGATAGAAGTAAGGGTCAGCATCCAGTATCTAATGCAGACTAAAAAGCCAGCAGGATACAAAAACTCGTCCAATTTATGATTTTACAAGGAAATTTCAGCGCAAGTAATTCAAACTGTCCAATGGTCAAAATAATTAAATAAGCAATAAAACCAAAGACTAATACTATTCCAATTGAAGCACCTCACAGAATTCCAGAGAATGCAAGATCGTATTAAGCTGCCTATTGTAACACACCTTGTCTATGTCAATGTCAGAAAGCTGGTTTAAACCCACAATGTAAATATTCATGAAGAGGGCAGCAACAACAGCCTGAAAATTAGCAGACATCAAAGTTGTAAGTTGATTAATTCTTAGGAAATGATGTACTATGCAGAGTCATCATGATGTTTAATCTTCACCTCCAGCACCCCCGTGAAAAATAAGGGAGAAATATCTGATAACTTCTCTACTGCAAGCAGAGAAACTGATATTATGCTCAGTGCCTGCTCAAAACAAGTGATGTTAGTCAAGCATACAAAACTGAGGAGAAAGCCTAAGAAGACAACTAACATAGATCCAAACTGAGTGACAGAAAATTCACAGCTTTATTTCAACAGAGCTAAATGACCATAGTTGAACATTTTACTAAACAAGCACTTAACTGTGCCAATGACTGTGTGAGGACGAGAGAACCGATAAAAAGCGTCAACAGCTTTTTTTACAGAATCCCAGATACGACCAGAATTGAACGTTCCAGGCCCAGACTCAAGTGGTTGTCCGGAGGCTGCATTCACAATCCACTCCCTATTCCTTCTCCGGGAAAGGGCAAGTTTTTCCTTAATATTCGTGACATGACATCCAACATAGTATCCTCCGAGGATGTCCCTTTCTCTGCTCCCTGAAACTTGTGCTACACAAGAAATCACAGTTCCATAAAGTACATGAAGTCAGAGGCAAAGTGACCTTAGGGGCATAGCGTCTAAAACTGAAGGAAAATTTCATGAAGTTCTGAAAATCGATGCAAGAACCATTTGCATGACCAGTGCCATGCAGAATCTACAAAACGACATGCTCAGGGAGATGAGAATGTACAACATGGTTAGATTGCCAAAAGACCTATAAATGTGTTTGCTTGAGATCCTAACCCAAGCACCTAATGAAATTTCATCTTTCTTTCAAAAGCACCAAGAATATATTGATCAGATTCTTCTGTTTTTTTTTTACTTGTCAGCCAATAAATATATCAAGCAAACTTTTTATTTGACCTAGTAACTACTAACACCCACTAGGGTTCAAAGCACCTAACACTGGTGTTGACCAAGACTGCCTTAAGTTGTAAGCTGCAGTAAAATATCAAGCAGACAAAATCACAATTTTTTTGCATCTTTTTACCTAGAACATCAACCAATTTGAAGTAGGCTCGGTAATAAACAAAGAAACTGAGACTGCTTACACATGTGGAGAACAAAATAACAAATTAGATCATGAAACCAGTTAGTCATACTTGGAAAGCAGAGCTTCGAGATGTGGTCGCCTCTCCAATTTTTCCTGCCTGCATTAATCAAGAAAACAAATCAGAAAAAGTACTCTCAAGCAACTCCTTCTCAGCAGAAGAACAACCCGACAAGTGCTAATTGATTTCAGACGAAACCCAAGATTGTGAAGCGACCATAGTCAGAAAAAAGCTGCGAACTTTTCCAGTTGAACCAACAGGGCATTTGAGAAGGCCAAAGCACAGTAAGCAGAAACGATCAAAATCACAATAAGCCGGCAAGATCGAACTGAGAACACAAACCCGTGGAGAGCACAGCAGGCGTAGGATACGAACGCAGAAGAAAAGACTCCATTTGTTACCCTGCTTTCCTCAAGAAAGCGTGGAAACTCTCGCGGGGGCAGCAAATGCAGAGCAAGAAACGGGCCGAGAGGGGGTTCTTCACTGTTACCGTAAGCAAAACAAGGGATGCCAAGAAAAAACCCCGTCGCTAAAACGGGATTACAGAGAGCTTGAAATTCTTGGCATCTTTCCTTCTTCGTCTTTTCTGGGTTGCCACATTTTCTTTTGCTCCGGGCGAGTGGAGGCGACTGGTGACTGGTGAGTGGAAAGTGGAGTGGTCGCGCTTGTGTACTTGCCCTTTGAGAAAACGTTAGGGAAAAAGAAGAGTTGCAGAGTCCGGGCACGTTTTTGGTCCTTGTATCACTGGACTCGTTCGTCTTCTCGCATGGGGTCCCAGGTTGGAATGACATTTTTTTCTATTTCGATTGATTTCTCCGCCGACAAGGGAAGACAAAATCTTGATATTTTAGGAGAAGTTGCGACAAAATAACTCTTGGCTGTCGGCAATAATAATTCTTGCTGCCCTCGGTTACAATTCTTAACACGACACCAAATTAGTAGATTCCGATTGAGGTCGATCGTGTTCAAGTCTATTCCGTGTCGACCCGTGAGATGTGATTGACAATCCCGTGACGTTCGTCTCAATCCCCGCCAAGCACGAAAGTGAATTATATGACCTATTTGAATTAACGAGTTAGTGTTGATACGATGTTCATGTGAACTGTTTAAACTCAATTTATTAAATGAAATATAAATGCGTTATATAAAAAAGTGAAAATATTTAAATTATAAACTCGTTATATGAAAAAAAAAATGAGGATATTTCCTGTCAAATTTGCGTTAGTGAGTTGATCTCCCATTAATAGGTTGACCTCATGACATGGTGGGCCATGTAATCAAGTTACACAATCCACGTTACCTCAACCTGTAAATTATCAAGTCTTATTTGTGTTTAGTAAGTCGATACTATTAGCTAATCACGTCATGTTCAAGTCGGCATCTTCCCTTGATATATCCTTATGTTAACGCGATATGAACGTCCAAATGACCGAGAATCAACAAAATAATGACAACAATGAAGAACAAGCTTGAAAAATCCAAGAAAGCTGATCAACCATGGCTTCTGAGGGAGAGCAATGGTGATCAAATTGAGGGAACCTTGGTATCCACAGAAAGAGAGGAAAATAGGCTAAAAGAACGTAACAACCGTGATCGAATGGAGAGAATTCCATGAAAAGTAAAATGAGCAAGGCAAGGACTTGCCATGGTTGAAATGTGAAAAATGGAGGGTTTCCACAGGCCAAGGCGGCCATGTCGAGTTGAGGCCTGAATGCCTCATTTCAAGGCGCATGCTCCCTGACTAGACGCGAAGCCTCCTTGAGTCCAGGCAGGCGCGCCTCATCTCAAGGTGTGAGCGCTTAGTAGCAAGGCATGCCACTTCTCATGCCCATAACTTCTCTATCCAACATTCAATTCGTGTGAATTTTTGCAATGTTGGAATGCTAGTGTCAAAAGCTTTCTAACGAACATAATTTTGCTAAGCAAAATTGCGAAATCAAGGACTTGAAGTTTTGACCCATGTTGGGGCTAGGTATGTAGGTTTACGAACCGAATTTCATTTCAGTGACTTAACATTTTCAAAAATCATCCTAACTTTTAGGTCTAGAAAGTTTTGTTCGAGCCCGAGACCTTTAACTACAATTTTGGGCCTGGAGACATTTTTCATGTATCGGAAGGTTTGATTTAAGTTTGACCGGCAATTACTTCCTCGTCCGACATCTATCAGCCCGAATGCTTGCGATCCCTAGTTTCATGATATCTGGAAATCACAAAATTCTGGCACCCCGAAAAAACGATGACTGGTCCCGAAGGAATAAAGATTGACCGTTGAATTCAGGTGGCATATGGGTGTCATAAGACTCAATCTGACAAGCAGAACTCACTTTTGAGATGGAAAATGTGTTAATTGTTTTTTTATATTATCAATCAAACCTTGATCAACTCTTGATCGACCGTAAGTGAAAATGGGATCAAATTTTGAGGTGTCAACGTGTGAAAGCTGACAAACACTGGTTGACTTCTTCCAAAGGAAGAGGATTTGCTATTCAATTGGGTATACTCTTTTATAGGATGGTCGGTCAATGGAGTAAAATGGATGTTGACACCTAAATTTTGATTCGACCAGTGATTGAATTTGGCCCCTAAACAAAAGTATTATTGTGGCGTAGTTCGCATTCGCATTCCTTACTTCGTTTCTCTGCATTTAGATACCGGAGGCATTTATGTTTTTAGCAACAACATGTCCATTCGCATAACTTTCATTTAAAATTGGCCCAATTGCGAATTCAATTTAAATTGGCCTAATATAATAAATGATATGGCATTTAGGCCCTAAGCTTATTTGGACAATTAAGATTAAGCCCATTCGATCCAAATACTTGTGAAATTCGGCCAAGCCCACATGCATGCATATTTTGGCCGAATTCGAGTTCCAAATTTGAAAAGCGAATTTTGATGAAGCTTGGAGAGCAAGAATGCACAGCTTCTCTTCCTATTTCAGTCAAATGAGAGAATTAAGAGCATATATTTTAATATCCTAGGATGAGAAGAAGATATACTCATTTTGGTCTGAATTAGGAAAGGGAAATGGCACTCTTAAGGCCAATACAAGCATCTACGAAACCTTCATCTATAAAGTCCGTCGAGAAGATCCGCAACCTATCAGTTAGCCCTTTAGAGAAGCACTGAGATATGAATAGCCATTAGTGCCATTAGTGACCAGCTTGACACGCACGACCGGATCGTCCGCTTGCGGCATTACTGTGTTCTCCACCCTGTAAAAGCATCTCCATGCTGAAGCTGGCAGCTGCTCACCCAAACGTTTCATATTGCTGTCAAACTTGGTTGATGGTAAATCGGTATCAATCCAATCGTCCTTTAGATAGCCTGCAATCCACAACGGGCCTCCCGCTTGTGGTTCGGGCGACTTCCTAGGCTTCCACACACAAATCACTCTCCTTGGCAACAAATCCACCATCGTCTTACCAAAAACATTTTCATCCTGAACGATCAGGTACACCCCAAATCGAATCAACCAAGTACTGATCAAACTCAGGCTGAACCTGATGACCAAACTCATTTTGGACTTCTGGTATTATCATCTCGGACTTCGTCTCACCTAAAAACTTCTGGACGCCGTTCAAGATGACATCTACACTGTAAGTTGTTAAAATTCCGTGGTGTACCCAGCGATCCTCCCGTGCTCGATTATTGAGTAACCCGAGTGCCTCCCATGAGCTTATCCTAGATACTTAGAGATTGGCATTGGGCGAAAGGACGAGACACCAACCGGATTCCAATGTTGTTGCTTGCGAAATTATGAATTCCTGGCCATGCATCTTTCCAGTTCTTCCTTTCCAAACAGCATTAGTCACAACCTGGGAACTGGGTACCGCAGGTTTCGCTGAGATCGCTCAAGACTCTTGCCTCTCTCAACACATCTTTCCTTCTCTGGATCTGCTTTGAGATCTCAGAAGCCATGCTTGACAAAAAGAAGATGAACAACCTCTCAAAACTCTCCCTTCTTGCTGCCTTGGAAACTGTTTCTTGTTCCTCGATATTACACTTGTCTTACCTACAGATGGATTCTATGCCCAACATAATTCTAATGCAGGTATAAATTGATTTATAGATTTAGAGTTAGACTTTTTTGACAAGAAAATTATCAATTTAATCATAAACCTATTGTACGGATGTCAATTCAATAAAAAACATTTCAATTTGAAAAATTCAATCATAGACCTTTTAATGATTTGCCAATGTAACCCCATCGGCCAATTTTAGTCGGAAATCATTGACATGAATGCCAGCCGTCATATGTGTCATGACCGGCACTAATATGTACGATTTTTCAAAAAAATTCTGATTTTTTTCCTTTCCCTTTCTTTCCTTTTTTTTTTTTTCTTATTCCCCCCATCAGTCAATTGCTAGCGGAGGTCATAGGGCACAGGTAAAGGCCGCGACGCCCTCGCCAGATTTGGGCAAGTGCTTGTGAGCCACTACTCCCCCTTTGTGGCCAGAAAGGGCGTCGCAACGAGGGCCTTGCTAGTGGTCTGTGAGGATTGTGACATCCTCGACTAGTGTTGGCAAGGGTTGGCTAGTGGCCCTTAATCAAACAAATAAAATGAAAACAAATGAATGTAAGAAAATGAAAAAATTCAGAAAAATTATAAAAAATTGCAAAATTGTTAGTGTCAAAATCGAATGTCCTACGCTGGCCATTTCATGTAGGTCGGTTGTCGTCCATATCAGCGATTTTTTGGTCAAAGTTGGGAGGAAGAACTACATGACAAATTGTTAAAAGATTTATGGCTAAATTTGTCAAATTAAAAAGTTTAAGACTGAATTGACATCCTTACATTTTTTTTTTTTGGTAATTATCCCTTTTTGTCACCAAAAATCCCAAACTTGCCTTCGTGACACATTTACCCAAAACTTTTTTATTTGACACCAAAAATCCTGAACTTATGATTGTGTGACACATTTATCCCTTTAAAAGTAAAAAGACGCA